>CM073131.1:30917600-32117600 GCA_037039145.1 Fundulus diaphanus
TTACCTATGAAATGTTTTCACACAGCCAGAAAACTGCTTGTTGTTGCAACCAAATCCTATGGGATTCTGTGAGATTAGGGAGTAGCAAGATGGCGGCCAGTGACTTCAGTTTTTCGGGCAAATCAGCAATCCAGTGTATAATAGAGATCAGTGGATATGGGCCCCAGCAGTAAAGGATTGGAGGCGTGGCCGTCTGCTAAACAGCAGCATCTGCCACATTCACAAAGCCCTTGCAGGGAACAATTGTAATGCCAACTACACTTCGTCTCTGTTCTCAGATGCAGTTAGGTAACATTAATATTTTATAACATATTTAAAAGAACTCTGACCATAAATATCTTTATTCATGTGACAAATGGTTTGATATTACCAAAGATCATGGCTGTTTGCATGAAGAAGTCACAATGAACAATTTTAAATCTCCTGAAAAACGGCAGTAATTTAGCATAGGAGAAAATATAAAGGAAGATTTATAAAGAAGAGGGCATGCCTTTTTGGGAAGGTATTAATAATCTTCATGCTCAAATTCTTGCAAATAATATCTAAACACTTCTGTAAAATACATGGTTTAAAATCCGGTATCTACTGGTGATTATTCATATTTTAAGTTTTATGATGAGAGAAAATATTAGCAGATGGCGTTTCACATCCAGAGGTTAGAGTTAACTCAAATGGTCTCGGTTTGTAAATCAAACTGTCAAACAAAGTACAATTTACATGTACTGAGGACAGTATCTGTGTAGTAAGGCTAAGGGCCATGTGATGGAAAAAATGTGCAGGAAGCACCATTTCATCCAGGACAGGGATCAGTGTTTTCCATTTATTTAAGAGAAGTAGGGTATGATAACAGTCTAGGCTGCTAACAGAGAATAGGTGGCAATTTCAAACAAAAGGGGACCAGACAGCATGCTCCAATTCGCGAGGGATCAAACTTGTCCACCTTCCTGAGAAATTTACCCCATGGTATTGTAAAGCTAAATACAAATGGATTTCAAACCTTGGATGGGGTCTAGTCATTGGTGTAGTTGTGGAAAGAAAGGCATCTATACTGTGAACCTCAGGGCTTCATCCTGGCTTTTTGTAGATGTATTTTTATGTTTGGTTTTCATGCAACGGAGCAGCTTGCAACAGGGTGTGAAGCAGTCATGGTAAGAGCCAGCTCTTAGGTCACTGTTATAGTCGGTGTTGACTGCATCCTCCAGGACAGGAGCCAGCGTCTGCCTGAAGCACAGGAATTCAACGGTCTTGCTATCTGTGCAAGAGATGGATAGATGCATTGAGACCTCATGTGCAGTAATGTGGGCACTGCTTTGGTCTGGCATGGTGAAGAACGACCGCGACTATGAAGCAAAGCTCTCAATTTCCTGGTGCATCAAAAGTCCAAGCATCAATTACTTTCATGAAGTATGGATCAAGACAGACAGAACAAGATCCGAAATGCAAACGACTAAAAGGAGATTTCTTGATAGTGCGCTCTTAGAAATTAGAAAGAGACGTTTTTTTATATATATATAGTGGGGTGAGAAGCTCCATCATCCTTGGGGGAATGATGGAAGAGCCTCTGCCTTCCTGCATCAAAAAGAGTCAGAAGAGAGGGTTCAGGCATCCCATCGGGGTGCCTCTTGCTCACTTCCCTCTAGAGATTTTTCAGGCACAGGAGGAGGACCCTGAGGTAGAAGACCCTGAAGGGACATGTTTACTATCTGGCCAGGGAACACCTTGGGATCCTGCAGAACGAGCTGGGGAGTGCTGCAGAAAGGGGTGAACCAGTGAACAATACATCATTTCCCAGAGTGATGTGCGAATACCAGTACAAAAGAGATTTCTGTCGGTGAACTTCTCACTGCAGGAAACGCGTTCCCTTTCCCAATTATCCGTGCTGTGTTGCTTACTTGTGATTCAGTGAATATCAACATTTTTATTGGTTTTGTCGAAGAGAAACTGAGGTTAAAATAAGGCCCAATGCAATCTTCACAAATCAGCCAAATAAAAACTAGCTTCGGTCACTGATAGTGACATTTCATTTAAAAGGCAGCTAACTTGAATAAATTCAATTTCAGGAAACTCTAAAGTCATTTACTAATGTTGAACACGCACATTTGGAGCTTTTGTTGTACAAAAGGGTAAGAGTAGCAGGGAAAATGCAGAATGTCTGAGGAGATAAGAGCCAAGTCGATATCTGAAGACAGTGAGGAATTGCTTATGACAACTGCATACCAATGTTAACCGACTTATCTTTTTGGCAGCCATCAAAAGCCTGTGAGATGCCCCTTACTTTTGACCGTTACAAGACACTCAACACTCGTGGCATTCTATTTCAAGAACAACAGATCATTATTACAAACATGACAGGTTTAAAATAGCTTTGCCCATATGCTTGTTAAGAGATTTAGAGTGATCCATCTTCATTGGCATTCATTACCATTCTTTTAGTCTTGGGTTTGCTTCAAAAAGGTCATTATGGGAACTCTAATGTAATCTCTTTCATTATAAATCTGCTGATGGGATACTCAGAATGGCACCTGAAACCTGAAATGCTATCTCCCCTTCGTTCCGCCGAGAACGCGCCACCGTATATCTCTGTCATTACTCCTCAGACTCACAGCCGACATTTTATCTACACTCTGGTATCTTGCAGGGCTATTTGGGGCGATGAAGGCTCTTGAACGAGACAATGATAATTGTGACGTGCTTTGTACTTTGTGTCCCCTCACACCGAGCTGAAAAAAGGCGCCTTACAGGAAGAGTCCTCTAGTCGGAGAAGCTCCAGAACAGAATGAGACACCCGTTCAAAGGTGAATGCTTTATATCTTCCTGCTGACATTTTGCTTGGCTTTGAAATGTACTTCCAGCTCTTTTGCAAGGGGCATTAGGTCTTGTATTACTGGCTGCTGACAAAAGCTACTTTCTGCACTGTGACGCTTAATGCCCAATTCTCTTTCACTGTTGGATCACATTTTTCATTACAAATGCTGAACTCAGCAGACAAGCCAGTATCAGTTTGAAAGGGTTAGATGTGCCAGATGAACCAGCATTTTTTTCCCCAAATTTTGTTGAATACAAACCCCAAGTTTCTTAAATGTCAAGAAACACTGAAACTCACCTTTGATCCATTTCATACGTTTCAAAAAGCGGGCAGTCAAAATTAAGCTCTTCTGAATGGTGCCTTCTCAGAATCCTTTCAAGATTAAACACCTTACCATCCCTCTGTGAGCCTCGTACACCGACTTCATTGTTCTGCCGCTTGCCCACAGATCTTCAGTAAGATCCAGCAAAAACAAATGTTACAAAGAGTAGGAAAGTTGGCCTTGACATGGTGACAAAAAGAAAAAATTTAAAGGGCATATAATTTTTGACACTTTCCTTTTCAAATGTAATCAGGTTTGCAGCTTATGACAGTTATATTTATTTCTATTTTCAAAGTTGAGAAATATATATATAAAAAAAATAATACTGACTCAAGAAAAAAAACCTTGGAACACTCCTGGGTTGGTGTCTGGGGTTGGATGATTGGTCTCTGTTGATAGTAATCACTACCCGAGGATTGCTTTTTTTCCAGAATATCTCGACATGTTGAGGTAACGGAGATGTTTCAAGGTTCAATTCTCATATGTCACTTTCAGATCCTCATTCTGCAACAAACACACAACTACAAATCCTAGTTTAAGGAACACTTTATCCTCTCACATCAAACAAGCTCATCCATTGAAATGACTGCCCCGCTGTGCTTTGACATGATGCTGTTAAGACCGCAGAAGCAAAGCCTCACAACTGACTGCATTCACCTAAGCAATGCTGGAAGGCATAAGCTTCAACTTGTGACTTACATACAGACTTTTGTAAATGCATTCAATGCTTTTAAATACAAGCCAAGTTGTTCTGAATCTGCAGATTCTGCTGAGCAACAGATCAGATTGACTGGGTGGGATCATTCTGTCTCTCTGCTCTGTGTGCACTGTGAATCCTGCTGCTTCTGCAGAATGGCACCTGAAACGCGGTGCTGCCTTTCATCATATTAATACATCACACTTTGATATCCCATCTTAGCCCTTGCAATTAGTGGTTCCAGGTTTTTGGTTTTATCCCAAAGATTATCAGGGGTAATGTCAACCCCCAATTCCTGGTCGGGACCTTTCAGCTGTTTTCAAAGTGTAAAACATACATGCAGAGCACAAGATGAAAGGACGATCTGAAAGGGACTTTATAGATCTAGGATGAAGTGTCTTGTGTTTAGCTGTTGAATCTGCACCAGGAGACACCCAAAGTAACCCTAAACCCAAAGTGTTGACATGGAATATCAAACCCAAACATTGGTTTATGACACTACAGGCACACAAGAAGAGAGTAGAGTTACCAAAATCTCCAGAACAAATATGAGCTCAAGAGGTGAAGATTTATATTGTGGTTTGTCCAGTAAATAAGAGGAATGGAAGAAATGGAGTCAGTGAGTAGCTTGTAGACGTCACAAACTGGCACTGGACCCAGGGATTTAAGAGCCCAGTTTTATAAGTGATTTCTCACTGAGGTAAATGTTAGCTGAAAAAAAAAACTGTAAGAAGTTTTCTGGAACTATTGTCTTTGTTAATGTAACAACACTGTTTATGATTTATTCATTCATCCAGCATGATACTGATTAACTGGCTGAAAGTAGGCAGCTACACTCAGGACAGCTGACAGCTTTGCCAGGGACCGGGACAACACTGTCTTTTTGGGGGGGGGGGGGGGGGGGGGGCGACCACCACCACACACACTTTCATGCTCTGGAAATGTCTCACAAAGCCTTCTGTATTTTATGTAGGATATGTTCTTTTGTAATTTCTCAACTTTGCAAGAGAACAGTCAGCATTTTTTGTAAAATAAGGCCTTTTTGAGCTGCTGTTTATCACCCAGTCCTGATAATTTTTTCCTGTTCAATGTGGCAGTTATAATAAGTCAAATACTTTGGGAATTGCTGTCCTCTGCATCTCCTGACAGTTCCTTTGCCCTCTCTGAGAAAGGCATCCGTTCTGTCATTACACGTATGACATCCACAACATCAGAAACTGCCATTTAGTCGGCCATGATGCACAATTCCTGAAATTAAGTGGATGATTGGTCTCTGATCCATCAGTAAGAACCTCCATCTGCACTGTGACTGTTATCTGTGATGTACAAGAGGGTGGACTAAAACTAAAAATGTTTACATGGATAATTTACAGGTCTGTTACCTGGACATCTCTCTCGCCCTGTCTTTGCTACTTTCTTCTCTCTCCCTTTCTATCGCTCCATCACCTTGGTCATCTGTTCTGCTATCATACTCTTCAATCTAATATAAAAACAGCTCAGTTCATCTTCAAATGTCTCACTAAAAAATTAGAAAGTATTACATAGAAAAAAAAACAACTGGAAAACATAGCAAGTAGCAGAGCTGAGCGCACCACGCTGCCCCCAGAACCCGGGTTCTGTTGACAAAATATACATAAATATGGATATAAATGTTTTATTTACTCAAATACTGAATGCTTTTCATATAAATTATAATATTTTGGAAAACTATACATGCCATTAACCCCCCCCCCCCCCTTTAGGGTGACCACCTGCTAATAAGCCCAAGGGGGGACAAGGGGGGGTATGTTTCTGAGGGACAAAGTGGGACACTGCTTGGCGCGGCGGTGCCCCCACCTCACGGGCAGACTCACTGATAGTGATTTACACATTTCTAGCACATACCACCTTACATGGTATATTAATAATACCTATTCCCATAAACATGTGTAATTGCTGATGTATGCTCATGAATATGCCAACCAATGTGTATTTCTTTCTAAATAAAGATTTATAATACTTTGAACATTCAATGAACAGATGCACTTCCAATTCCGATTTACTTTAGCTATTTAATTTTATTTATTTTTCATTACAATTTATTCACTTTAAATATATTATAATTTAAAATTAAAGGATTAACAGGAATTGTAGTTGCTCTACACCACAGGAACTGTAAAAAAGTCTTAACTCACGACTCCAGAGGTTCACAGAACGAGAAGGGGGAGGAAGGATGGTGAACTTGGATGTTGGTAAAGGCAGGCGCAGGAAAAACAAAAAACTGTTCAGTGTTCTGGGGACACCTTTAGGACTTTGGGGACACCTTTAGGACTCAAACCTTTTCAAGCCAAAACATGAAGTGGACAGAATGTTTAGATGTCCACTTATAACATCAGTTTAATCCAAAACATAACAAAATTAACTGACCAGCAATCTAATCACAACGAGCCAACAGCCAGGATGTTTCTGAATCAGATGATTCATCAGCCTACCTTCCATAAGGTCGCCGCTGCATGACTGAAGGCTTCCCCTGGAGCCGCAGCACCAGAGCGCTTCGGTCGTCTCGGTAGAGCCGGTTGATGCAGTCAGGATCCAGCAGCGTGAACGTCGGACTAGTTTTGGCTTGAACGGCCATCAGCCTCCATGAATACCAGGTCATCCATGTTGATATTTATTAACACCAACCCAACTTTTTCACTGCGGAGGTTCGCTTCGGTAAAGTCGCACTGCAGAGCCGTCCGCACCAAGTGACGACACAAAACAGGTTAAAATGTCCTCGTACGTTATGAGGCCACTTCTTCATGTCATCCTCTCAGTCATTAATAGTTTGAAGCTGTGGCCATAGTTACTTCCGCGTTCGAAAATAAGGTGGATAGAGCGACCAACTTTTTTTTGAGAAAGCATTGATTATGCGTGACACGGTCTCAATTTGCGGGACGCATGAATTGGGCTTCAAACGCTGTGCGCGCACGCGCTACGCGGGACGGGTGGTCACCCTACCCTCCTTCCTGGGCCAAGGACAACTGACCCATTTGTCCCCTCATGTCAGCAAGTGTGGCTATTCTTACCCCTTACAAAAGACAAAGTAGGCTGGAAACATTTCTGGCGATAAAAACATGGACACTCAAATTGCAGAGACCAAAAAAAAATAAATCAGCATTCATCACTCCCATTAAGGTAACACTGCTTTAAACCACAGCTACTAAATTACACGTGGTATGCCGGTACCATATCTAGTGGACCTGACTAATTAGCCTAATTAACCAGCTATTATCAGCTTGTTGTCCTGTCAGGGTTCCTGACTAAAGAGCAGAGCATGTAGAGGATTTAAATTCCTGCACAATAAAAATACTGAATAAAAATATACACAATAAATAAGATAAATGTGATATTAATTAGATACAGAAGGAATGATAATAATAACATATTTGTTTCCATTTTAAAGAAATGTTTGTTTTATTTCAAGTATTTATTTTAAAAAATCCCATGATAAAACTGGTAGTTTTAATCAAGGGTATCATACCATGAGTGTCTCATACTGGCCAAGGGTTAAATCTGAAATCATTTGACTCAAACCCTTAATCCAAATTGCTAGAGGGATTTCAGTCATTTATCTATGCAAACAACGCTGCACAGGTGAGGAACTGCTGAAGAAACCTGACCACAGCAGACCGGGGGGAAGCAACTGGATCACAAACCATGAGCCTTTCGTCTGTCAGGTGTATGGTGAGGAGAGAAACTAAAGAGTAAAGACAGGGAGAGAAGACTGCGTCTCCTACATTATTCAGAAGCAAACAGCAGCTAAAACAATCCTTAGTGGTGCAGAAACGTAGACAGGCCTTTTAGCCTTAGTAAACATACTCTAAATACCAACACTGCATTTTACTTGGTGGGAGTTTTTCATACTAAGGTGTTGCAAAGAGGAAAGTATAACTTAAAAGAAAAAAGTTTTTAAAAAAGTAGAAAAACTTAGAATATGTCATTGTGATTAGCTACTAAACTGCAACCTCCTTCAACTCAATGAATAAAAGGGCACCAGGTAAACTTAAACTACATTTAAATTGTGGGCTTTGTGCTTCTGCTGCTTTTATCTGAAATGAAGATGATGCATTAGGTTTACCCTCAACTGACAGCATAATCAATTATGATGCATAAGTAAACAGCCTAATCTGAGTATTTTTTTATTTACAGCGTCGGAAAGTTCAAAATGCTATTGCGTATGTTGAATTAATGCAAACCATGCCCGAATATAGGATGTGAATAAAATTAAAGATTTTCTAGCGCAGTGATCTTGATATTCTGGCCAAAAAAAACTGCTCTGGGAGGTTGAACTCAATTTTGCTTTTCCAAAAAGGAAATGCTTCTATCTTTTAAGAATTGAAAGAAAACGCTTAATATTTTCCTTCTCATGAGTCAAAGAAACACTCCAATCATTTCCAGATTTCATAAGGGAGTAGGTGATATGATAAAATTGATTAGAAGCCAATTGGTCTTCACTTAAACTCTCCAGAGCTCTGAGTGTGAGGCTACACGGAGCCTTTTTTTATCGCGTTAAGTCGAACACTTGGAAAAGCATCACAGTACATGCACAGAATTTATATTAGTAGCACAGCCAGGAAAGTGCTGCATCTTCCCCTTGCTGCAGAACAAGGAAGAGATGTGTGTTCAGAGAGTTTTGTGTATTTGTTAGCAAAATAACAGACAAAGGTTACTGCATCAAGCCACACTTCACAGCTTGGGGGGGAAAGGTGAAGCAAGCAGTGGCAGAACCTCATTAAGGTTTGGTTCAGATTCAGATCAATTCTCCAAGACTTGAATACGAGGCACTTGCCTTGGCAAAGGTTTCAAGAAAGCTTGCTCCAAGCAGCTTTTGTTTGTAGTGACATTGTCCTCTTGTATGGTCTCTAACAGCAGATTTCCTGCAAAGCTTGGAATCCCTGAAACACAGGATAGATTGTACAATAGATTGGAGTGTGAACATTATTCCTGAAAACCTAAATCATTGATAAGAGCTATTGTCTGCTGGAGCAAACTCGCCAAGGCCACCTTTATGTTTTCTCACTAAAAATGTGGCAGAGGCAGCTCTGAGAATTGACGGAGAGGAGAACACAGCTGAATGTTTGTATTTTTATTTGTGTTACTGCAATTTCTTGATCACAGGTTATTTTTTAGGAAGTAGGGAAGGTGTTAAATACATGCCTTTCATGGAAAAGAGTCAGTGATCATCAATGTAGTCAAGATTCATTTAGACAACATAGCCAAAACATTTTGCATATAATCTTGGCAAAAGTCTTAGAAAGGCTGGAGTGCTGGTGCTTTCTATAAACCTTTTAGTAGATCAGACACAGCGGTGGCATCATCATGCATGTACTGGTGAATTATATAGGTAATAAAAAAAAAACACACACTTAACTTCTACACTAATGGGTACCATTAGGGTATTGTAGGGTAATACCAATGGGTATTGTAACAGGACATTGGTCCCATACACACATCAAACGCAATCTTGGAATGGAAAACATTAAAATACTGAAATGGCCTCAATCTTAACTCTACTGGAAATGCATAGACTTAGCTAAAAAGACCGAGTCCCATCCAGGAAACCCACCAACTTAATGTGGAACTAAACGCGGACAATGGAGAGGGACAGCTAGCTTAATTTCACATAATGAAACGGAGTGGTTTTTTGGGGTGGAGGATCTTTCACCCCCTCATCACTGGATGTTGAGTGAGGCTTTGACTGCCATGTGCTAATGTTCAAAAGCAGTAACAAGCTAAAACAAACCAAAATGCTAACCTAAAAAATGCTATTGATCAGTGGTCATAATTCCAACTCTTGACTTGCCATGGGGCGCGTGTCTGAGTGGGATGGTTTTATACCCAAGCGCAGGGCTGTGATATAGACATCAACCAAGTTGTACTGTCTGTAACCAACAGGGGAAATTAACTGCAGTAGCTACGCTCCAACCTGAAGAGGTCAGCACCAAGATGGTTTTAGGGGCAAATATTAAGCCAAATATTGAAGAATTAAAAAAGTTTACATGTAAATGTCATAATTTGCACAGTAACAAAGATAACACCCCTAAAGTCAAACAAAAACCTGGAAGTTTCTTTTTTTTTTTCCATAACGGCAAACTTGAAGTATTATCACTAGTAATTTTGTACACACATATGCCTATATAGAGTAAAAATAAGTGTTTTATCCTTTCTGGGCTTTTCACGGGTTCTGCCATCTTTGCATCCAAATGACTCTGTTACTCAAATCACGCAAGAATATTCGTAATTATGACACATCAACTGCACCAGGCCCCGGAATACGAACATGCTACAGAGCCAAGGCAATAGATCTAAACATGTTGGAATGCCAGGCACATGGCTGCAAAAATAAACCGAATGCATACAAAGGGAAGTTATTTTTTTAAAATTCCTGAACCATCAAAAGATGCGAGTGTACAAAATCCTGACCGGTTGACTACTTGCAGTATGATGGGAACATGTGTCTACACTCTCCTTGGTGCAGTTCTTACGTAACTTCCGGTTCAGTTAATAATGGCCACGCCAGAGGATTGCTTATAGTCAGCTATTGCAAATGTTTTATGGGGAACGTCAGGAAGTTATTGGGTAGCATAGGTCAATTATGAATGCACGAATGTGTTATACTAAGAATACGGCATGGTTTACATAAAGCCAATCGTATACTTTTGTTTGACTTTAATGGCCAATGCATACAGTTTATCTGCAAAAATTATTGATTTGGGGTTTAAATAAATCTTGAAAAGGAACTCTACCCGTTCATAGACATTGTTAAACTTTAGCTTGGTGATGGCAACAGAAAGGATGTGGATTCTTTCCAACATCCAAACAGCTTTGGGTTGACGGGTGTCTGTGAATATTTAATACTGTGGATATGAGCTGGACCTATTGTGAATTAAAGAAATTGAGACTAATTTCTAACTTGTGCACTCACTTCCTGTCTCTAAATCTTCTAAAACCAGAAATATTACATCCATACCTACAATGAGTGTATGCACACTTCTAAGAGATGTTGACATGTGTGCTGTTTCATTTCTAAAGATGTGTGTGTAAACACATGCTTCTCATTTCACACACGACAGTATCCATAGTCCCATCTGAAATAAAAATATGTTCTAATATTTACAGTAAGAGCAGCATGAAACAACGTTGCTTAATAACCAAAGTCTGAGTGTCCCCAAGGAACAACTAGAATTTGGTGAATGGTCCCTTTATAATTAACCAGCCCAGAGCAAAAGGAGCTACACACAATGTTCCACTACAGAGAGAAAATTACTTTACGCCGCGAGAGAAGAAAGGACATGTTTTTTTCCCCACTTTGAAAAAAAAAAAAGAAAAAGAATAAAAGCCCTTACAGGTAGCAACTCAATTTTGTTCAGTATTGCTTTGAAGAAGTAAAACTATTTCCACTGTAGCTTGATTTTTTTTAATAAAGCAACTTTTATCAATAAGCATCTGTCTGAAATGATGAACTCATGGAAGCATGGGCGAAATTGGGATGTTAATTATTAACTGCATCAAACTCACAATAAATGTTTATACAGTATGTTGTACCTCTAAAGTTAATATAGAGCAGTGGCAGAACCATAAAAAAGTAAATATTGCATTTTACATTGAAGGTTTGGACAGATTTGTTTCACCAAATGGAAAGAATCATCCTAACGAGTTTCCTAATTGAATGATAAAGACCACAAAAATATTTCCTAAAAATCAAACTTCCCTCTTTTTGTCCCTGCAGTCCTTTGACCCTTGAGGATTGGTGCAGATGATGAAATTTATATCACTCGGAAGTCAGCAGAGCAGATGTGCAATCATGACTCGCTTTACATAAAATGCTAGCACCACTTCAATTACAACAACACCAAAAAGCAAATGTTTTTTGTCGGGATTTCACAAAGTGATGTCGAGGCTCTTTGCAAAAGAACGGATGCTATAGAACCTTATGGACAACACATGGAAGCTCCTACAGACTCAAATGATGACGTGACCAAAAACATTTCATTATTTTGAAATCATATTAGAACTATGACTGCCTGATACCTTCATGACCATTAAAATGCCACTGGATCACACCAAGCATAGAAAACTTGTCTTATTGTGAAGGTAATGATGAAGTTAATGTGATCTTTGTACTCTGTGCTGCTGTCCTCAGCCATCCTATCACAATGCTCTGCCACTGGTATAACATCTCCACCCGGATGTTTCTTAAGAAACTAGAACTATGGCCATTGTAGATTTTTGCATCTCCACCAACAGTCTCAGCCTTATGTTGGAGGAGGAAATAAAATCAGGACTTTTATCAGTGGTGTGGGTGTAACTGAGGTGTAATTTCAACCGTTTACATATCTTAGCAAACGCAGTCAAAAGGAATCATGCAAACAAAATCCAAAGTCAGCATAAATTTACCTAATAAGATGCTTTAGCTTCTTCCTGACAGTGTGACAAGTAAATTTAGCTTTTTAAAAGGATGCCTGAAAAGCTTGTAAATCTACTTCAGTCTCTCAAAAATTATGAGATGTTTGAAGATGTGTGCTCTGCACCTAAACTGAAATATTCACATTCTGGCTCACTTTTGATGCCAAGGTGTGGATCGCATCCAGCGTGAAGGCAGCCATAAGTACATAAGGATGTAACCGATCTGATCATTTTTTTAAGGAAAACCTTTTTTTGTAACTTGTTCAGCCATAACCAATTTGAGATAATCTCAATCTGTGGGTATTTAGAAGCTTTTAAATGCAAGTTCCCACAATGTTGTGATTTTTGTTTGGGCTGCAGTCGGAGATGTCAATGCAATGGCTTCCAACACGTCAACATATATTGAGCAATTACCAAGAAAAAAAAGTAGCATCAAAAACTTATGAGAAATTATTTATTTTCATTTGTCTTTTTTTTAGAAGGATTGATTCATTACCCAAGTATGCCATAGCAATACCCTCAGAGTTACATGCTATTTTATCTGCACATTAATGTTAAGCGGTAGAAGAACTGTCTTCACAGCTGAAGCAAAGGGAGTAAGTCTGAATGAAGTAAACATCTCTGATTACATGACACGTCTGTAAAATAGTGGCCCGCGGCCTATCTCTGCCAGATGTGGTCCTGTACCCATCTGTGGCTATTTATAGGTAAGCCAGAGCCAAGACCTGGGTGTAACAGACCGTAAATACGCTCCACCGCACCTTTACCAAGCTGAAAGCTCAAATCCCAACAAATCAATCAGATCCTTCCTTGGAACGGTAAAGCTGACTCGACTTGTTTCTGTCCATCCCTTTACCATCTGTCACCGCTGAGCAGCAGTTTGCAGCGGCTGCTTTAAGCATAGTGAGCCATTTGCTCTAATAAAGCACCCATGGTCTTAGTTATGTAGAGGATGCTTGTAGTGAGTGAGGCTGAGATTTGACTAAAAGCTAACATTACAGCTTATTTACTTGCAGGCAATCATATTAGCGATGAAGGAGAAATGGGTCAGACATTTCCTTATCCGTTTGATGATCTAATTTATAGCTGGAAGCAATGCAGCTGCATCCAATCCAGCCACACGAAAAAGAGAAAATATCGCAACCCTTATTTGGAATGTGGCTTCTAGTTGCCTTAAAACACAGAACCCATCAACAAACTTTTAATTCACTGGAGCCACTTGCAAAGTGTGTTCTATAAAGCCTTTTGTCACTCTTTGGCACAGCTCTAATTTCTCATCCGCAAGGCTGTTTGCTGAATGGCTGCCTTCAAAATGAGGGAAAAAAAAAATAAAAACAACTCAGTCGCTGCCGAGGGAATGGTCAAATTACACCCGCCACCACACAGTACAAATGATCATTAGTGCTATAATTACTGGGGGGGGTGGGGGGGGGGGGGGGGGGGGGCGTCATCATGATTGAAATTCATCTGAAGGAGTGTATTGCCAGTAAGCACTCCTAAGAACTCGAAGGAAGTGCTAAAATATGTGGTGAGTTAATGTGGTACCGGCCACGCCTCCAGCTGCTAATGCATAAGAACGGCATTTCTTGTAAACAATATAAGGAATCTTTGTTTTTCCTGCATGTAAAACAGCTATTTGACCAATGACAAGGCTTTTCGAGACTTAAATCCAGACATGCGCGCCATAGTCTGGGCATAATGAGAAAGTATTATTATTCCATAATGGCTGGTGTTATTTTAAGAGGTCCAACAGTGTCAAACACAAAGAGAGAACTCATAGGCAATTTATTCTGGTGAGCCGCCGTGTTAGTGACGAGATGGACTTAACTGTCATAACAAAGAATATATTGTGCCATGCTAAAAAGCTCTGCAGGCCAACAGGGAATCATCTCGTTTCCATGACCTCATTTTGTTTGGTGTCCCGCAGCAGGCCTGGTGTGGTCTGTTGACCTAATTTCAACAGGGCGCGCTACTGCCGACAGACCGACACGTACAAGCCACAGTGGTTACTTGAGAAAGATGGGCCTTGCCCGCTGGGAGCGCCGGTGCTCCTGGTGTCCCCCCCTCAAGTCAGAGAAAATAGGATAGGTGTGGCGTTAACAGAGCAGAAAGAAATCGAGGTCGTCCTTGATGCGTCATTGCATAAAAGAACGACTAGCTTTGGTTTTTTTTGTGTGAAAGTGAAAGAAAACAGATATAGGGGGGGTTTAAAAGGAAGTTTTCTCTCAGCCTGGTTTGAATTCAGCTGAAAATGGTGAATAAGTGGGTAAGTGGGAAATAAAAGGATCTACAGATGGTTTGATCGGAAAGGGAACTGCTGAAGACATTTATACAAAATAGACCTTCACTTGATCATCTACTTTATGTTGAGTTTTAAGCCAATAACTATTTCGGAATCATCCACTTGGGGCTTAAAAGCTTGTACAGTTCCTTGGAAAAGTATTCACCACCAACTTATTAACTTTTTTTGTTGGAGATCACAATGAAAGTTGTCAAAATACATGTTTTTTTTCCAACAACAGAAATACTGTGGTAGATACTCCATTTGTACTTAGCCCTGCTCACTCTAATACCCCTAAATAAAGTTCACCTAAATGCCTTCAGAAGTTCCTGGCACGTAAATAATATAGTCTAGAGGTTTGTTAGTTAAGTTATACAACAAACAGCACCACGAAGACCCAGGAATAGAGAATTGTGGATAAGTTTAAAGCAGGATTAGGTTATAAAACAATATCCCAAGCAATATTTTGCGTCTCAAAGGACAAGTAAAGCATTAATTGGAGAGAAGCAGCTAAAAGACCCATGGTAACTCTGAAGAAGCTGCAGAGATTCACAGCTCAGGTGGGAGAATCTGTTAACAAGGCAACTTTTAGTCGTGCATCCTACAAATGTGCAATTATGCACCGAAGGGTCAAAGTTTTGTTAATTCTCTCACCCCCATCCCACATGCCAATCATTCTGATGCGCTCATATATGCCAGTGTGCGCAAGTCCACTTCTAGTACTTATATATCCAGTTAGCTTAGCGGTCAGCTTCCGTGTTAGCAGTTCATTGTAGCTCTGCTGGTCTCACCGTAGACTTTGAACATGGCTGAGAGTCACAAGAAGCGAACCGTATTCATGTTTATCAGAAGAGGAAGGCCTCGGTGGAAAGAAATAAGACAAGAGTGGATTCGGGAGATTGTATCACCCTGAGGAGCAGCAGAGAAGGTAAGACGGTCTTGTGCATGACCAAAAAGGGACTTCCGGAAAAATCGCAGACTCATCCTTTAAATATCATCTTCTGCTCTTGTTGTTTCTATACGCCTGAATACATTAGAATTTCTTTTACAGGCTAAAACAGATGGGTTGTTTTCCAGGTTTAAGGACAAAATGTAGCAGCTAAAACCAAGTACCTTTGTCAGCCTTTAAAAACACTGGTATCAAGTTTCCCAAGATTGAATTATTTTATTGATCGCTGCTGAACTAACTCAGTGAATCACAACAAGTCATGAAGCCTTAAGTATGTGATGTAATGTAATGCACCACTTTACACTTGGTAAATGGCTCTGTTTGTCCATTATTGATACTCACACTGCTTCATAGTCAGCCATGTTTTGCTGTATAACCCCCATCAGAAGCCACTGTGTGCTGCCCACAGGAACACATTCCTGTGCAGCCTGCCAGTTTCCCCTTTAAAATTTCACTCTCCTGTCCCATTTTGGACAGAACTTCCACCTTCAGCCATCTGGCTCTTTTTACACTCTGTGCTCTTTCATTATCCAATCCACCCACTCCTCCTATTTACTCTACCCTTTCTCTGATCTTCTCTATTGTCTCAAATGTCCTCTGTTAAGTTTTCCATTCTTTTCTCTGTATCATGTGTCGCCTCACATGTCTCTACGTTGCGGCGGTCGACGCGGCGATGAAATCCAGCTCTCCTCACTGGGTTTACGTCTTCACCTGCAGGGTACTGGCACGTAAAAAGAGTACACTGAAACAATAAAACCAAGTAGACAAAAAGTATGGAGCGGCATAGTAATACAAAGACTGCTCTTTCAGAATAAAATTCTAATATGAATATTATTTTAAACTCAAGATGATTGAATTTGAGACTTCATTTAAAAGCAAGATCAATTAATTTTATTGACACTATATTGGCTTTAGAAGCTCTCTGCCGGTTAAGCAATTTTAACAGTTAATGAATGAAATCATTCGTGTGGTTAATTATCTGTGGCACTTAATAAAACCAGAATATTGTATCTCATCATCTCTTCACTTAGACAGAAATCTGGCCTAAGAATAAGAGCAGGTATTTTTTTATCTGCTTAAAGGTTAAATAGAAAAAAAAATGTTTCACACAAATTAATTTGTACTTCCCCTTTTCTAAAATCTAGAGAGATTTGTGATTGGGATCGGGGGGGGGGGGGGGGGGGGGGGGGGGAATTCCAATTTCAAAGCCCTGAAATGCAGACATGGATGCCACTCTGGGCCCCTGAGCAAGACCCTTTGCATTTAATCCATCCCTCTGAATGTAATGTCTAAACTAGACGTGCATTCATGTAAGGCAGCCCGCACCCGGAGTACGCGGTAGCAACAATAAACCAAGTAAGTTAATTCAGTATAAAGGTTAAGTTTATTTTGGCCTTATGTTAAAAACAGGGCAGTGTAGTCCAACTACTCTGTCCTCCCGACAGAGACGGATAGTTCTCCCTCTCAGGAGAGAGCTGTGTACATGGAGGGGTGATATTACACACTTGGGAAGAATATTTAATGCGGTTTATAATCCGATGCGCCTTATGACCCGACAAATATGGTAACTAACATGAAAACCTAATTATGTCAATGTTAACCTATGACCTAATTTTGTGGAATGCAACAGATCATGACGCTCCAAGTATGGAAACCAGACACTTCCCGTTTAACACAACAGGCTCACGTCCAACATATGAATTGGACAAGAGCAGAAACCGTATGCAGGAAAAAGCAATTTCAAACTTTGTCACTAATGTGGAAAAGGCTAAGCTACAAAGTTCTTTCAACTTTTACTGCGATGGGTTTGCAACCATCTAGTGTTGTTGATATACAGAACTTCTATGCCATTAAGCGTGCTTTGGCTATAATATCTCATCTTTAAAAGGTATTTCATGGAAATAGCAACCCCAGCACTCAACAGCAACAACAAATAAAAAGTGGTAGGACAGCTCTAACATGGGAGCGATGCCACAGCATTGTGTGTCACAATAATCACGTAATTCCTGATGTGAAGCAGCTAGCGGGTTGTGTTCTCTAAATATAAATGAGCTGTAAGAGAACGCACCATTAATCATGTGATCACATATGCTCAGCTAAATGTGTGGGCTTGATTCAGCTTGTAATTGTACCCCGCATCACAGTCATGCGATATTTGGAGCAGATCACCTAACCTGAAATACCTAATTACAGTTGGCCAGGGATGCTCATCCTTCTTGTTGCACTTTAAATACAGCACTTATTATAACCCTTCACAGGGGGGAAAACAAGGTAACCAGGCCGGAGAGGGAAGCAGCCCGCTCCCTAAAGCCTGATGGTGAACCTCGACCTGCTGCTGTGCTGGTGCCTGACCAAAGCAGGGGACATATTACACCATAGCATAGTCACAGCTGTTTTACAGTTCACTGATACAGAAGGAAGAAAGTCATTTTTGCCCTGCAGCAGCAAAAGGTTTAAATGGTTTCACTGTGCCTGCAACCAATCAGGAGAGTCTATTTATAGATGGCCCAGGACGGCGTTACAAAAAGTTGACTCAAGTAGGTTACTGGCAAACGCCTCCGTCACCTTAGAAATGGGCAAAAGAAAGTCGGCAGGTTTACGGCGAGTTATGCAGAAGAAGTTGATGATTAATGCGTTTTAACTCTGTACCAACTTCCCTAGATGCTCGCAATCTTAAATAGAAATTTCAAGCCTCATAAGAGTTTCTTCTGCTCCACTTAATGGTTTAATAGTTTAATGAGAACATGAACCCTTTCAAGATTTCCAGTTTTATCTTTTTTTTTTGTTGAAGCTTAAGCTGCAATACTCAAACTGTTCCATTTTATTTACTCTTTACCTTTAATGCATGTAATTGTACTTGGGGCTCTGTGAAATTGCAAGACGATGCATGTAATGAAACTTATGGCGAACCTTTCTGAAGGAGAAGGTAACGCCATTTATATATACATATATATATTTATATATACATATACATACACATATACATATACACATACATACATACATACATACATACATACAAACACACACATACATACATACATATATATATATACACACACACACACACCCAGGCGTTGTAGGGAGGTCATACAGTCACATGGAGGCCACACACACTACTGAGCCTCCTTTTTGACTTGTTTTAAGGACATAACATCAAAGTTGGATTCGCCTGTAGTGTGTTTTTCCACTTTAATTTTGAGTGTGGCTCCAAATCCAGACTTCCATGGGTTAATAAGTTTGATTTCCTTTAAAAATTTGTGTGTAATTGTGTTGTCAGCACATCCTACTATGTAAAGAACAAAGTATTTAATAAGAATTTTTTGTTCATTCAGATCTAGGATGTGCTATATTAGTGTCCCCTTTATTTTTTGAGCAGTATATATCCATGACTGCATCATGCTGTGGGAATGTTTTTCCTCGGCAGAAAACCTTTTAGACTTTAGACTGGGGCAGAAGTTCACCTACCAGAACCACAACAGCCACTGTAAAAAGGCCAGAGCTGCACTGGAGGGGTTTACGTCAAAGCATATCTCTGCATTAAAAAGGCACAGGCGACATCTGTACGTATAACCAAGCCTTGAAAATTGCTGTTCACAGACACTCTCCATCCACTCTGACTGCTATTGAGCTATTTGCAGAGCAAAGCTGTCAAAAACATCCGTCGTTAGATATTTAAAGCTAAACGAGAAATACCCCGGAAGGTGACCAGCTGTGATTGCAGCAAAAGAAGGTTCTACCAAGTATTGACATAATACATTACATAGTATAGAGGCCTTACTAAATATAATATATCAAAGTAAAGAACAAGGTCAGACAAGAACTTTCCAATATTTTGTTTCTGTCCAATGAAGCACAAAAACATTTCTGAGTATCTGGTGTTATTTGTTTGGACGGCAGGAAACCAGAGCTCCATTTATAAATATGACTTGTCTCCGTTTTATGCGGGCGCTCCAAAGGCTATTTAAGAAAACCGATAACTGACAAGGCACTAATAACCCACTCTGAGTTGAACAAAACCAACTTTGTGCAAAATGAACTGCGTGTGGCAGGAAATGCATCTTTAATGATGCGCACAGTGAGCTCCTCCAATGACCTGGACAAAAAGAGCCAGATTGGTTACAGCTAGTGCCGGTGGACTGTCCGGTGTGTTGAAACGAGCAGCAGCTCAGTTTCTATACCCAGCAAACAGGACAATTTGGGAGAGTTTGTGTCTGTCAACAGGCTACTTAAGGAAACAAACCACATTTTTTAGCTGAGGTTGCCCGCTGCCTGCTAATCCCCGGCTGTTAGCTGCTAATCCCAATTTATCAACAGAGACGGGAAGGTTGTAGCTGATGCTGGTAAAGAATCGGCGGGTTCACTCGGGTGTGACGTTGTTGAAAATGCTTCTTAGATCCCGTATGGTTTAGCTGCATAAACTTTTGGTCATTCGAGAAGCTGTAAGAGATGATATAAGCAGAATCAATCGGATGCTAATAAAAGATTCGCTGCTGAAAAGAATAAAATAATCAATAATAGATGCCAAATATTTCCTGATGTAGTAAAGTAGACCAGGATAAATGATTTCAAACATTTTTCCCGCTTTAATGTGAAAGCTATATTTAGCAATTGAGCTGAATAAACGTTTGTATGAGAGCTATTTAGGAAAATAAAAAAGGAGCGAAAACCTGGTCGTTATAAGTTTGTTAACACTTTTAGTACCTGTTGATAGTTTCGGTCCTCTTGAGTTCATACCTGGAATTAATTTCAGTAAATCTGATTTATCTGAAATGAATTTCAGCTGGACTGATATTTTTCTGGGATTTGGTCGTTTGCAGATCTCACTGTTCAAATGCTTGAGTGCAGGGTACCAAAAAAATTCACAGCATTACTAAAAAGCATACATAGCAAAGCTATAAAGATAATTACTTATTTGAGCTCTACATGTGAACTCAGCATCCTGTATTCTCCATGTGTTTGGACAAAGGAGTAGGGCTGCGACACATCATACAGCCCTGCCTAAAGTTTTAGTTCCCCGAAAGTTTCAGCTTTTGAGGAACAGTTTCAAAAGGCAAGTTTGGCACAACAGATATCGGAAGAAAAATCACCGCGCACCCGCCTAAACATAGAGGAGACATTGTTATGTTGTGCAATCACGGTTCCTTTTGATGCAATCGATTTTGTGGGTGGAAGTGGAATTAGGAATAAATAAAAATACCGTTCAGTTTAGACCCAATAAGCCTGGTTTCATGTTTTTCCCTCCGTCCCCATACACTTTGGGCATCCAGGGTGTGTAGATACCTCTTACAACCCCACATTGAGATCGTTTAACACTGAAGAAAAACGCAAGGAACACACAGAAAAGGTAATACTTGAATTTTGTTTATGTCACAACTGGGTACAAAATCTTCAACACACAACTAAGAACAAAAAGTCAGCACCTAATTATCAATATATATTAGAAGCTCCAACACTTAGTTTTTTGTGTTTTAGGAGGACATAATGCTGTCCTTTGGTTTGAGAGGTCCCTACTTTAACCCTAATCCTTTTTTATGCAAGCACCTGCCGTCTCTCATATACGCTTACCTAATAAGCTAATTTACAGAGTTTACAGATAACCTTAGATAGAAGACATTCACTGGGACGCTGAAAGAATGGCTGCTTCACTGCAGAGAGATGCAGCTCTGTTGTAACACTTAAGCAGCCAATCGTCTGACTGGAAGGATTCTGTTGGGATGAAGCAACAGACTGTGGCACAAAGGAAAGCAAAACTTAACGGGAACTTCTTATATTTGTGAAACCAGGAGGATCTTTTTTTTTTTTTGACTCAAAAGGTGGGAGAGCAAAAACATACGTTTGCTCCCCCAGTTTTAAAAACGGGGGAGCTGTTGGTCCGACTTCATGGACAAATCATGGCAAGCATGCAGAGATTACATTTGGACAATTTTGTTCTCTATACCTATTTGATGCAACGCCTTCTCTCTGGCTATTAAAAGTACAAGCTAGCACTATAAATAAGACCAGCGTCAGAGAAAAGTGTCACCGTCGGATTCTTTCCCCAGATGTAATTTTTCACAACATGCGAATGACAACAGCCTGACGTGTGTGTCGCTGCTGGCCAGCAGTCCCAGGCCAATCGCTCCCGTTCTCCTCCACTCTAGTCTGAGAGGCTGCACGCTGCCTCAACTTCTCCTCTAATCCATCATTGCCTGTTTCAATTTCCACCTCAGTCCTACAGAGGCCTGGACTCCTGGCCAGGTGGGAAAAACAGATTAAATCTCTTCCCTGCAGGTAGAGGTTTGGTTTAAAATGGTTTGTGGTTTCCTCCCACTGTGTCGGCGGGCATAATTGTCCCCATCGAGGACGCACTTCCCAGGAGTCTCTTAATGATGGCTTACAAGTTCTGCATAACGTAGCGTTATAGCTCAAAGTTCAAGGGTCTTTTAAGCGACTAATGCGCGACTCCTGGATGGGGCTGCTCATTAAAAGTCATTCTCAGGTAGCGGTGGAATCTGAACGGGACAGTCCTGGAGAAATGACGGCACCAAACGTGCCCTCTCACGCCGATTCATTAGCCTCAAATTGGCGGAAGCAGAAATAAATCAATTTTCCCATTCCCCTGCTCCCTGAAGGACACGACCCTCAGCCGCAGCATCAAGGTGAACGTATTCTGCGGCATACAGCTTCAGCGTGTACTTCAGCCTGCACATACTCTGTTTCTGCACGACACTGTGTCCCAGCACGCACGTCTAAAGCGTTTTAATGATCTTTGCTATACCGCCCCCACTGAGAGGTGAAAAGGCTAAAAAATAGGGGTAAGATGCAAAATAAAAGACTTTGGGTTAAATACTATTTTTAAACAGCAGACTAAAAGCATGTCTTACTATGATGGATGTTCCATGAAGTCCAATTGATAAATAACCTGAACCACAACTAACAGCTTTGTGGGATGGATGTCCAGGCAGAGCAATAGCATTTTCTGCAGCTCCTGATCTTCATATTTAACATTTGTGCTGGATCACTATTCACTTCAACAGGGGGAGCATTTAGAGCCACTGAGTTACTGGTGCAGTGCAGAGACTTGGAAAATTTATGACAGATTCAGAACCAGACTGGTGGAAGGACGGTTGTGATTTTGGGGTGGGTCTCATCCTGCAGGGCTGGTGAATTAAACTCTGTAGCGCAGCTATGATATTGATATTCTGTCCACAGTCATTCTGCATGGATTCCCTCATATGCATAATACATACTTGACCAGTTGCAAGTTGTGATTTTATATGCGTTTCTGCAGCAACTTACAAACATGTACAACAATTATTTTCTATTATCATTCCTGAATGAAATGATTAAATTAGGTTCTTGTTCAGTTCTGAATGGTTACCAACAAAATTATAGGTGCTCTGCTGCCATCTCCTGGCAGCTGAGACTGTGAGCGTAAAAGTATTTCCACCGAGTTCAATGAAAGAGCTTCAGACTTGCAGTCGTACAGAAATGTTTTTCACAAGGTTTGTCGTTTCATAGTTTCCACCATGTTAAAAACATGTTAATCCCCCTGCACCTCCTGTCTGTCCTTTTTGTTTTTCTTCCAAAAACGTTTTCTTCTTTGACACCAGGCCAGCAGCCAAAGGGTTCTCTCATACTGCAGATGCCAAAAAACCTCACACATGCCTGCTGCCACTCCTAAGCAAGCTCTGCACTGGTGGTAACCTCATCCTTTAGAGCAGTGGTCTCAAACTCAAACCCTTCAGGGTCGTTGTCCTGCAACTTTTACATGTGTTCCTTTCTCTACACACTTGAATCAAATGGCTAAACTACCTCCCTAACAGGCAGTAAAGCTCTGCAGAGCTCTGCTAATGAGCTCCTGTGGCGAAGCAGAGACACATCTGAAGGTTGCACTGTTTGGCCCTCAAACAGTTTGAGGAAACTTAGAGGAATCATCTTTAGGAGATGATCATGAGACTTGCTGAACTTTCTCTGGTGCCATAAACTTGATTTGTACAGCAGATGGATCCTTCTGCTTAACTTCTGTATGGGGTGTGATATCAAGAGAAGGAGTATCCTTGCCTGTGAAACTGCTTTGAACTTTTTTTAAATGATAGCTGAGGGAAAAAATGTATTTCAAGCATCACTCTTTTTTAAAGCTACCACTCTGCTCTTCTAATCCAATCAGAAAGGGATTTATTCCTCCCTGTCGTCTTTAACATTTTATAACCATAAATTCACCGAAATGACTAAAACAAAGGGCAAATTAGTGGTTTTCCCCAATAATTTTTATTATATTTGCAATGAATTACAATTCATCTGATAACTCCTCACAGCGATACCGATTCAATGCTAATTTCCAACACTAAAAATAAGGTTTCTGTCAGTTTTAGTCACCACTGCACTGAACTGTACAATACCACCGTGAAAAGAAACAAATCCAACAAAAATTTCAGTTAACTCTAAATAAAAACATTACCCACAGTAAATTGTGATGTGTACAACAAATTAGAGAGATGGCAGTGATTCATTAAATCTCCGTTCCAGGCATGATTAAAAAAAAAGAAAACAATATGGTGTTTGCTTATTCCTGGATGCTCTATTGAGCAGAGCCATGTTCTGCAGACTGAACATCCACAGGGCACTACTGCCACCTAGCAGGTTTATAGTGTGATCATTTCCATTATGAGAGGTATTGAGCAACATATGAGAGAGAAGAACATTAACACAAGACACCACTGGTAATAACATGCTCATTAAATGTTTGCATTATTTTGGTTTCTAAAAGTAAGACTTTATGGGAAGTGGGTTTGATTACTGGAACACTTGTACCATGTGGATTAGATGTGTGCGTTTATTTAGACACTTAAGACACACATAAGGATCCCTATTTAAAATACAGATACACATTGAGGAGGCAAACATCCCCCTTTGGGGGATGTGCCTAAATTCAGGAGTCGGCCAGAAGAAGGTGGAGGCGGAGATAAATATTTTTGATTCCCTTTGTTCTGCCTGTTTTGCTGCTGGAGTTTGTGGAGTGACCAGCAAGGAGCTCAGCACTGAAACTTGTAAGCATTTCTCTGCTGTACTTAGAATAAATTGTTAGACTCTAACTTTGTCTGCGATTCATCCTTAGAGGTCGTCTTATTTTGGTGAGCCGCTTATAGGAAATAGTCGAACCAGTGGGGAAGACTACGACTGCGCACATGGTCAGAGTGTTGTAATGCACCCAAATGATAAGAGACAGTGGTGTCCAAGGAGAAAATGCTGAGGTGCAACTCATAAATATGCACCACATATATAAAGAATTACATATAAAGAAAAAAAGGTGACTGTATTGTTATTAAATGTCTGAAATGACATTTGGAAAGACAAATTGCCTTGAAAAAGTCTAATTCAAATCTTCACACTAAAGTTCAAAAGAAAACTGTTTTTAAAAATCCTACAAATAAAAATGTATCTTGTGCTCTTCTATCCAGCCTCCCCAAGTCTGAACTCTGAAGAAAGACGGTTCACTGCAGTTACAACATTCATCGCTCAGTCAGCTGGATGAAAGGTGAACAAGTCTTGCCACAGATCGTGATGCTTTTTGTTCACTAATGTTCACTAACAAACCTCTGAGGTCTTCACAGAACAGCTGGATTTAGACTGAGATTACAATTTGCAAAAGTGGACTCTACCTCCTAATTAGGTTATTTCTGAAGACAGTTGGCTGAAAATTGATTAGGGGTACCAGGGTAAAGGTGGCTGAATCTAAATTATTCCACTTTAGAACTTCTTGCCTATTCCTGTTGATCTGTCACATAAACCCTCATTATGGTTTATGGTAGTACTCAGCTACCCACAACTACAACAGCATAACACAGTCAAAGAAAAGCAGGCCGATGGAGGATTTCAGGATTCATTTCCCATAAGAAAGAAAGAAAGG
The DNA here is from genome assembly GCA_037039145.1 of Fundulus diaphanus. NCBI lineage: Eukaryota > Metazoa > Chordata > Actinopteri > Cyprinodontiformes > Fundulidae > Fundulus > Fundulus diaphanus. Next base: position 30,942,975 of record CM073131.1, read on the forward strand.
AAAGTCCAATACCAAGGTAGCCAACAGAAACACCTGGGCCCTGCTGCAGCTCCAGGTGTTGTTGCCCGCCTAAAATAAATAGAATAAAATAAATAGAATAGATTCAAAAGACAACTGCTGAAATACACAGACAGAGAGTTTATACACAGCAACGCCAAGCTAACCCCAAGAAATAATGTATTATGTGATTAAATACTGCACCTGCGCTGTTGACATAAACTTAATCAGAACCAAATAATAAAAGTTATTCAGGACAAAAAGTTTCATTTGTTGTTTTTCTTCCTCTGCAGGGAAAAAAAAGCATCACAGATGTACTTTAGGATTCCCTACAGTGATATTCATCACAGTCTATTAGCTTGCTAAATTATATTCAAACTGAACTCATTTATCATAGCAGCTGACAAGGCATCAGAATGGGAGAACATCTTTCTGCAGGTTTTATGGTGGTGTCAGAAATGCCGCTGAGATATATAGCAAATCAGGAAAAAAAAGTGACAAGATAGATGAGGGCATAAAGTGCCATCTCCAGCCGTTTGTAGTTTTTTTTTTTTTTTTTTTCTGATTAGGCTAGCGACCAGCTATGAAGTGAAAGTGAAAAGAAATATTGCTATTTTTTAGGAACAAAATACATCTGCATTTATAATTTGGCAAAATAAAGGACTGTATTAGGCATTAATCCTGAAGATAAAACTGTATTTATACATTTAAATACTAATATATCTGCAATTATCATATCATCAGTGGATAAAGAAAACACATTTTAGCTGAAATGCAGATCAATCACAAAACGTAATTTTGATACTCAATGCCACAGCAGGTATGGCTTTTTCCTATAAAAGAGGCTTCATTTCAGCACTGTAGGTTTTATGTCTCCGACGACCTCTTTGTAGAAAAAGGCAGATGTCTGTGGAGATCATAAATCCTGAGAAGGTAGCAATGCGGTTCAAAGCAAAGTAATTAACAGGAGCCTTTCATGGCGGAATCACTTTATGGTCATATTTCATTGGCGGTCCTTTCAGATCAAATAATGCCTAATCAATATGAGATTACAGCACTTGAAATTGTGTAGACAGCCAAGGATTTTTATAAAGTTTTCAGATATTTGCAATCCTGTTTTTGTTCAATTCCAGTTGAAATTGTTATTCATTACTAAAATAATAACTTTACCCTTTGTCTTATACTGTTGGCACTTATTTTAAAGAAACCTTTATTGACTTGTACGTTTAATGCTCATTTTCTCTCTCTTTTTATAAAACAATACAGCAACAAGGATCCTTTCCAATACTTAAACACATTTTCACATCTCTATGGTCAATAGTTAATATGTATTCATGGTCAATATCTGGATCAGTTTGTAGCTCTTGTACCTTTAGGGTTTGGAGAGGCCCAGGTGACGATGCGGCGCACCAGCCAACAGTTAAGTAGGACTTTCTTGGAGAAGCCGTGGTTTTTACGCATGTGCTCCAGGTCCTCTCGCCACTGGGTTCCCTTGGTTGGTGAACACATGCCTCACAGCTCGCTAATGTATCAGTGAAAAGAAATAAAAACATACATTGTATATAAAAAATTACACAAAAAGGCATTCAAAAATATTTCTGTGAAGGGGGTTTCATGAATATGGAGGACAGAAGTAATCATCAGCAGTCTACTCATTAAAAACCGCTAACAAGTCAAAACAGAAGCAGGGGTTAGAAGATCTCATATCTTAAGGTCTTGCATTATTAAAAACAGCCTTTGTGTCATAATATCTGTCTCTCAAAGCACCGACTAGTTGCTGTCATGTGACTTTGTTTAGTCAAATAAGCACAAATTACTTTGATAAGCCTTATATATGAAGCAGAGTGTTTTATACTTGATACACTGTTGTATCTTTGTTTGAGACTTACTTTGAGGTGAAGTAGTTGTTTAGGTGCCCTGTTGTGTTGACAGACCATACCAATAAAGACTTACGGTGCGTTCACACTGAAAGCAATGCAGCGGCCCGAACAACAGCTTTACATGGTATCACTCTGCACAGGTGCAACACAGGAGCGATGCGACGCAAAGCGAGGCAACAGACGCATTTCTACTGATGCAATAAGATGCAGTTTTGGCGATTACAGTAAAGCCACAGTGACATGAAACCTGCGATGGATACGAAGCGAAAGTCACTGGTATTTGTATCTTGTCACGTCGTGACAACCAATCAGGAACTGGATGTGGCTGTAACGTGGGGTGAAGGACTGCGGCGGAGACGAAGCTGTTTTCATTCAACATGGAAGACAAGCTGATAGTGGCGGTTTGTGGTCGGCCTGAATTGTATGACTCAACCAGTTATTGCTACCGAGACAAGTCCAGAAAGGAGCGAGCTTACAAAAGAGTGAGTGAGTAGGCTGGAGTGGCAGGTAAGTGAAAGCATCAGCAGACTGCGACATTGTGCTACTGTATTTCTGGCTTGTTGCCGGCAATGAGAATTTCTGCCAATATGTCAGCCGAGCAACAGCAGGCTAAAATCGCATTCAGTGTGAACACACCTTTAGATTTATTGTGAGGGATTTACCCCCACACTAACAGATGTAAACAGGCATCTGCTGGTTTTAAAGTAACTGAGTATTTGTGGAAAGGTTTAAGTTTCTTTATTTGATGTAACTTTATGAACTTGTTTTGTTCTCACCACTCTTTTTTTTTTTTCTTTGAGGTCACCTGGTCAGGTGTTGCCATGGAAGCGCGCCCATGAGCAGTACTAATAAGGACCTGGTGCTGTCAATCAGCCTCATGAGGGAAAATTCATTTTGATTGAGATGGAGGGGAAATGTTTTGGGTTTTGTCTAGGATTTGGAGTATTGTTTTGATTTGTTGAAGTTGAATGTAAATTGTTTTTTTTTTTGTTTTTCCTCTAGAGGTTTTAATTTAGTTTGTTCCCTAAATATAAATTGTAATTGTTGTAAAGGTTTTCACCCCTGTTTCTTTTTAGTTGGTACAGGCTGGTGCTTTAAAAGCTGGGTTGTTGCAATATGGGAGAGTCTGTTTTTTTGTTTGTCCTGCACTGTTGGAGAAAGTGGAATCCCTGCTCCTCTGCTGTTTAATGTAAGGTCTGCCTTTTCACATTTTTTTTGCAAATATCTATAAAAAAAGAAACCGAGCTCTACAATTTTTGGACTCAGTCTGATTTTTTTTCCCTTTTTGTGTGTTTTCTGCACTATACCGGTCATTTTGAAGTCCCTAAGGTTTTTGCTTTGGCATGCAAATCCTTACACTTATAAGGGTGGATGACAGTTCTATTATGTAAACACTAAGTGTAGTTTCCTAATACTGTGCTGCCCTCGTTTGGAGTCATTTTATTATATTATATATTTTATTAAAAGGATCATATAATGTTTTTAAGCAATTTTAAACAGTTTCTTTGTAAGCACTGTAAAAGTTCAATGTTTAGCTGTTCAGCCACTAAGAACGTAAAAGCTGGGTTCTGTTTTTTACCTGCTTTTGGGTGCCAAAATAAAGAGCCATCATATTCTTATGAGTCAGGATTGCAAGTCAAGAGCTTTTCATGGTTGTCAATTAGTCCAGTGTGCCTTTGATGATTTCTAGATCAGAATCTAAAATAGCTAAACTGATCAGAACTGAACTGGATAATTATACTTTTTGGCTACAGCCAGCAGCACACGCACAGACAGCCTTAAATTTATTTTTTGTTGTACGCTTCTGTTTCTTACATCTTGCTTGTTCACACAATGGAGCCTACTGAATTTTGGATAACTTGGTTTTTATTTTTTTTATGGCACCTGGGTTTATTATTTATTTATTTATTGGAGAGTTTTTTCTCGAATAACCAGCCCTGTGTCTAGGCACTCCTTAAGGAGAAATTGAGAGACATGCTTTAAGCCAGGATGCAAGGAAAAGCTGAAAGCTGTGCAGAAGGAACTCAGCAGAAAGATCAGGGACTGAAAGAACACCTCCAGTAAGATGGAGAAACAGCTGCAGCAGAACAACATCAGTGTGGCTTGGAAGAGCCTGAAAACAGTAACAGGACACAGGCCAAACTCCCAGGCTGATGTCCGATCTGATGGAAAAATGGATCGGATGAAGTCATAGCAATTACATCTGTTTGAAGTGAATGGGGCCGGGCAGACTGCTCGTGGTTCTCGGCAACTGTGTTTGCATAGTTTTGACCAAGGTAGACCCCTGGTCTATCTTGGTCGGAGCTACGCAGCAATCTGATGGGAAACTCATGAGTCAGACAGGAAGAGGGAAACTTTGGCATAGTAAAATACATCTGCTTTGGGGAAAGTATAAAGTAAAATCTCTTAAACACAAAAGGTAAATTGTACACAATTACTGGCCAGGTTCGTTCCCATGTAAGTTTTTCCATAGACACATCTCAATAAATAATCCAAAAAACATTTCAATAAACTTGGTACTTGTACCAAGTGCTGTACCAAGTACACTACTAGATAGGTAGGAGCTCAGAAGTACAACATAAAAAAAGGAAACCGCGATCTTCTGGTCACTCCAGTAAATGCAGCTTTACGTTTACTGCCCGGCTTGTTTATGCTGGCGGATTCTCAGGTACATACTCTCACATGAATACTCGATCTCGCAAGTCTAGTGGTCCGGAGACAGACCCTCTACACAGCCAGTATGTCAGACGAAAAAGCGGACTGGAGCATGAAGGATCCGAGGCAAACGGTGTGTCTTGGGCTTTAGGATGGGTTACAGGTCAGGATGGCTTCAGCTCCTGATGTGCTCCACAAATCAGTGGTATCGCACCATGGGACACGTTCTACATGAGCCTGAAGCTGTGAAAGTGCACAAAAGACTCCACTATAGTCTGCCTCATCACATGTGAGGACAACTCAGAGTGCAAGCAGAGGACACGGACTTTGTTGGCTGGTGCCAGTGGAACCGTCTCCTGATTTTATGGAAAACCAAAAAGCTGATGGTGGATTTCTTTGGGCGTAAATAAACCACACTGACACTGGTGTACACCCAGGGAGCCAACATTGAGTAACTGAACTCTTACAAATACCTGGGTGCTGACCTGAACAGTAAACTGGATTGGAGTCACAACACCGATGCTCTTCACAAGAAGGGTCAGTGCATACTCTACCTGCTGAGAGGACAAATCTTCTGGAGTGCAGGGCGCACTTCTAAATATCTTTTTTGACTTTTTGGTGGCATTAGCCATCTTGTATGGTGTGGCTTGTTGGAGCTAAAATACCGAGATTAAAAAAAGATATACAAGATGATGAAACTATATAATTTATATCGAGATGGTCCATGTTGTGTTAGAAATATACGTTTCTGTATTCCAGTTGCTTGTTTTTCACCTGTTTCTCATATTCATTAATGACAGTTAGGATAAAGATTTGACTTAATGAAAAGAAAAAAACGTATAGAGACAAATATCGTATATGGGCATTCTGACTAAAAATATCGAGATATTATTTTTGGTACATATCACCCAGCTCTAGTTGGAGCAGCAGCTCATCCACAACTGGGAGGAAGGGACTTTAGATATGCTCGTCAGGAAGGCCGGCAGTGTACTAGGATACCTCCTCGACCCTGTGCAGGTGAAGGGAGGAAGAATGACACTGGCAAAAATAATATTACTCTTGGACAATGTCTCCCAACCCATGCATGAAGCTTTTACAGAGCTATAGAGCTCCTTCAGCGACATGCTGCGGTATCCTAGATGCACAAAGGACCGTTATCTCAGGTCCTTCTTCCCAGTAGCTGTTATAACCATAACTGCTCCCAACAAGCTCGACCAGTGTTTACATTTCTATGGTTAATTAATATGTATATTTTTTCCATTTCTTGACAATAGTCCTGTTGTTTTTAAGCACACATATATGCATGTTTTGTACTTTTTTTTGGTAAATCACTGTACTCATTTGCACATTTCTTTTAATCTGAATACACCATTTTTAATAACAACACAATATTATTTTTCTTATTTGTATATTTGCCCTTAATGTACGGTCTCTTATTCTATTCTAATTTTGGTTTTTAGATTGTTACCTTTGTGTGAATCTGCATGCTTTCATTTGCTGCTTATATAGCTGAACTTCCCCACTGAGGGACAACAAAGGATCAGTCTATTCCGTTCTATTTCTGTACTCCAAACAGATTCTTTAAAACATGGTTTGTGATTCAGGAAATATATGCTCTAGCAGTGAAAACACAAAAGGAGAATTTTCTGTTTTATTTGTACTAGGAGCACTTTATACATAAGTCTTAAGCTCTGTGAATATACCACATGGTGTGAGCCACTAACAACTCTAAACTTAGTGCGTGGTTTGAAGGTTGCTGTTGATGATAAACTAAAGGGCTATTTCTAAATTTTCAGTGAGTCCAGAGTGCATTTAATAATTTCTGAAGTGGCTAATTCTAGCCTGAAGATGGATAACGTAAAAAACACTGTTTGAGAAAATGGTTTGTGAAAATACAAAAAATGAGCAGAGTCTGTGCATTTTTGGCATTAGTTCCACTTTAAACTTAGACTAGCATAAATCCAATTCAAACCTTTACATAATTATTCTACACTGATTTAAGTTTCTTTAAAACCAGTTTGTAAAACATGTTCTCCATTTATGAAAAGCACAGAAACATTCTTAATTTCCCAAAACTAGTTAAAATCTTGTCTCACCTTATTCTTCTGAGCCAGATGCGCCTCTACTGGGAAACATGCTAATTTAGGATGCTTCACCCTCCAGTTATGCACAAGCATAATAATATGCACAACATTTCTGTGTGCCCTTTCCAAGAAGCGGCTTCCTTATCTCATGTGTATTGAGCTGTGGCTCCAAGAAGATATAATATTATTTAACAGCTGTTTTCACATTGGGTTTAAAGAAGTAAATAATGCAAGCAAGACTCCCTTCTTACCATCTGCTTCACAATATCAGATTTTCAAACACCACGAGCACATATGGTTAATTATTTTAAGGTATCAGAAAGGAAGAAAAACAAGCATGAAAACAATTCTAAATAAAACACGATGAAATGATACCCAGCTTCGGAAAGAGCAATGAGTATCTCACCAAGAAGGTCCCATTACAGGAACAGAAGTTAAAGACAAACATCACTGATCACTCAGCTGCTCTAACTGCAGAGCTTTTTGCTCAGTTCCCTCTGATCAAAGAGGAGGATCATTCGATGCAAAGAAATTTAGATCCAACGACTATTAGCTGTTCCTTCCGGCATTGCCTTACCTTGAGGTAAAACAGAGTGTGCTGCTTCTGCTTCCTTAGGTCTGCAAATGATCCTCAGGTTTCACACGAGTATTTTTCCTTCCCTGAGCTGATCAACAGAGTGTAAAGCAGATGGTAGGAGGAGGAGGAGGAGGAAGAGGAGGTGGGGGCTGCACAATGAAGCAGAGTGTCAATGAATGGGAGAGAGAGACTTCCTAAAGGACATTGTGGCTTCAAGTTAGAGATTTAATTCAGACGAGATACAAATCAATTATAGGCAATTTATTTCCCTCCTGTTAAGGTTAACTGTAACTTCATCTTTAAAAGATTTCAGATAATTTTGCATGAATATCATCAATTTTGTTGATCTACAGAACATTCATGCTCACACTTTTCACACTTTGAGATAAATACAGTTTTTATGTCATTATAAGCCCCCCTTAAACCAGATTAAAACCATAATGGGGCATTGAAAATCGGGCAGCACATGGACGGTGTTTGCAGGTTTTATATTACGAGAGCTCCCCTGTTGTTTTAGAGCATGCACAAAACGTATATAGAAAGGTATGTGATTTGCTAACATGGTGGCTGTTTATTGAGGTCTTGAGTGGAGCATGGGGGCAACAATGGCACCACTTAAAGTACATCCTTGTACCTAGACATGAGAAGTATCCAGAATAAAATGTATCCAAAGGTTTTAGAACCCCATGATTTCAAAGATACCTAAATATTCTGTCACAGCATTCCTTTAAAATCCTTTAATAAGAAACCAGGGAAGTTTTTCCTTGCCTGAAACTTGGATTAACTCTGCTTTTTATGTTTTCCCTCTGTTGCTATTCATTGACAATGGCTCTCGTACTCGTATTTCATGCAAGAAATATCATTTTTACTTTTTCATGGCATGGAAACTAAAGTAGTGCCACTACTCTAATTAAAAGCCATGCTGTTTTAATACTAAAATTCCTAACTAGCCAGCTAAGAGGGGCATTCACGGTGAGCATCTGCCGTCTACCGTCTCCTTGTTCGATTCCCAGTGGTACTCTTTAAGGAACTGAACATCAGAAAAACAAGTAGACTTGTATAATAACAAGCTAGCACAAAAAGGTATGTGTAAATTATTTAGAGCATGTAATAAAAATGATGCCATTTTAAAATGTTTAATTCTATGTAACATAGAAGTGATCTACACCAACATTTGACAAATGAAGAGTATGCAGATGATCTAGTGCCTGCTTACTGGCCTGTTGGGCTAAACTTGCACATAAATCCACATACATCAAATCCTTTACCTTTATAGGGGGGAACCTGGATAAGAAGCTGGGAATATAGCCACAGAATCCCAGCAGGATAGGACACGATCAAGGGTGAACAGCTTGATTGCTAGCTGTAGGATGTAGGCTAATGTATGTATGCACAGATATGCTGTACATTGTGTCTTAACATGTTAGATAAACAGATATTCAAAACTCGCACACCAAACCTGAGGGAAATGCCTGGGCAGCTTTGTCCTAAAAACTTAATGACTTTTGTGCAAACACCAGCTGATATTCAGGGCCGCTGCTCACTGATATTTAGGACCACCCTAGCTCACAGCAAATCAACTGCACACCAGGGAACGTTTCAGAAAGCTGGGTTAGTGGATATTCAGAGTAATTCCCGGGGTAAATTTCTTCATACGTGGCTTTTCCATTTCAGAAAGCTCAGAGGCCTTGACCCCGAGTCAAATTATGACAACAAATTACTCCGTGAAACAACCCTGCTGCCGAACAGAGTTGATTGGGCAAACTCTGAGTTATTCCTACTTCTAAGCTGAGATCTACAAAACGTGTCAGAAAAGGCCTGTCCTTTTCTGGAGGAGTCTGTATGCTGTTCTGATCTGCTCTTTGTTTTTAAGCCAACGGCAGCTTTTTAATAAATTAGGAGACGCAGAAAATCTTTCAGAAGCAGCTGTATATCGCGCTGTCAGGAATGTTACTGTTGCACTCAGTTATAGTTTAAAGGTGTTTCATAGTCAGAGACCCACAAAATTAATAAAAGAACTATACAGAATGAAAGCAATAATTTATTCTGTATCAAATTTTGAGACTTCCAGCTCTAATTTTCCATTTGTATATTTTAGTTTCCATATCCATATCCCCCCCCCCTGCCCCACTTAATTTAACGCCACCTTTACTTCAACTTAAATTATAAATATAGCCTGTTTGATTAATATAATGTGAGGTTGGCAGAAATGATACACCAATAAGAAAATCTGTCAACTAATATTTAGAAGGATGGGTGAAGCCAAATTTTGGAAAAAATTTAATGAACATATCAGTTATTTCAATAACCCCATCCCCTCATTAATTGCAATATTGTTGTTATAGCCAATTAATGCTTTAGTTGATTAAGGTTAAGCATAAGAATAACTTATAACCAAACCTTATTAAATTGTATTTTCATACTTCATCTTGATTTGCTGCCACACCCTTTTTATACCTGTCGGATTGCACCTAGACGCTTCATCTATGTGTGGGAATACAGCTTTAATTATCCGTCAAATAACTAACTCGCGCATTTACTTTTTCAGCAATTCTCTGCCGCCAACTCGTTTTTTGCAGCAGCATCAACATTGTTTCTTTTTGTTAATTGTTTTCTAATTCTATTTGTAATTCTATTCGTGTGAAATGCGCAGTTATTTCCTGCCGTTGCCATGGTGAATCGCGTTATCTACGTTCCATTGATGAGGGCTTCTTTTGTACTCGTGGTTAACTCAGGCTTGATAGGGCGCTGAGTTTAGTTACCTGACGGATATCACCTGTTCTGACACCAAAAATGCTGAGTATGACAGCGTGAGGTAGAACTACTCAGGGTAGCTGTTTTCTAGTCAGGGTAAATCGGCCATTCTTTCTGAAACGGGGCCCTAGTGTCACTCAGGTCAAAACTCAACAATAAAAACGCCATCTGCCTCTGTAGAACGCTTTAACTTTATTGGTCCTTTAATTTCAGTCTATGTAAACGCTGGCCAGTGCGTTTCAGCTGTATCTGACATTAACATTAACAACTTTAAACTCTTCCTCACAATATACTGCAGTAAACAGTATTACTAACACAGTTGCTTAAAATGTTTCCCATGGCAGCAGGTATGGTTAACAGAAAAACTGGACCAAGAAAGGACCCTTATGGTACAAACTAGGGAAAGTCAGCATGAATTGAAACAAAATAATTGGTGCAAAAGCAAAATGTCTAGTCATCCGTAAGGATCTACACCTCCCGAGAGCTAAACTGGTATTGACAATGAGATCAACATCTCTTGCTCTACATTTGTAAGGACGCTTTTCAAACAATCTCCAGAGTCTGCTGAAGAAATGATAGCCTTTAAAACCTCTCAACCCAGTTTTGAACCCAGAATGGAGGATCACATACTGACCCAGAACACAATGCAGCAGATCTTTTCAGGCCCAACACAGCACACATTTCATGCAGACTGAAAATATGTAAGAGGGGTGGGGCATTTATCCCGAGTCAACATCTCAGATTTGATTATCTGTCCTGCTCAAGATGCCCAATAAAAAAATTACTGAAATATAATCCCCATGCATTAGCAGCTAACTGCAGCCCTTAAGGTGCTATGTGGTTTGTCTAAGAGACATAAGAGTGGAGCTGTGAATCTCCTCCACACTTTTCCATTGCCTCTAATACAGACACCCAACTATAACAGTTATCGCAAAATCAGAACTGGGAGCTCGTGTTCAGTGGAAGCGTTTCTGTTCTATATCTAAACTCTGACCCTCTCTATGCATAAACTGCAAGGGACTGAGAGGGAAAGAACAATCTAGCACGTCTGCTATAGTTAGGGAAACTGTAGCTCCACTCATAAAAAGGCATACTCAGATCTTAACTCTTAAAAAGGCGACAACAGGACTCTGAACTTCAGTTTCTACAGGTGACTTTGGAAAAGATTAATAATATAACGTATTGTAAAGGATGGAAAACACGCTTTAAACCAAAAGGATTCATTTAAACCAAGGAGTGCATTTCTAGAGAGCCTTCCAGGATAAAGTACAGGCTCATTACAGACGCCATTACCCAAAGCAAGGGAGGTTTGAAACCCAGCAGGATCAGCTGAATTAAACATACTCGCCTCTATTATCTTCTTTAATGACCACAAGAACATTAGTGAAGACAGTTAACCACTTTTACTCATTATCTGAGTAGTCGGCGATCTAATGGATGAATGACGCACAATGTTTGGGTTTTGGAAAATAAGTTATTTTGGCAAAAGGAAATTTACAAATGGAAATAGCCAATTTGTACATGGAGGAGGTGAAGAGCAGGGCGCTCAGTGCTTACCAGGGAACACCACCAACTCACTAGGTAAGATATGTGGATGATACTTGGGTCAAAATCCAAACCAAAGAAGTTGGGGCTTTCGCCAAACAGATTAACTCATTGGACATTAAGGTTTACCAAAGAGGATGCCAAGAACAACAGGGAGACACAAAAAACATTGTCATTCCATATGTGCCAGGAGTTTCTGAGAAACTCAAAACACAACATATCGGTAAATTTCAAACCTAATAACATCCCAACAACAGAACACCCAAACCAAAGTTGAGCGGCATTGTGTCTGTGGTTCAGTGCAGCGAGGACTGCTCAGACTCAGATTGTTTGAAAGAGGGGTGAAAGAAGCCATCTTTTTCAAAAGAGAAAAGCCATCACTAAACAGAGGGGGAGGATTGCGTTTCCACCTCCCAAGTGTTTACAGCTCGGTCCTCCAACAAATTCTAAAGAGATTACATCAGCAGTTTCTTCATCATTCAGGTGACCAAGTATTCCACTCACACCAAGCAGTAGCTTCTAACGACCCAGGACAGAGGCAGGTGGGTCATTGATTTACATCTGATTTAGAATATGCCTAGGAGGATGGGCCCCCATGTCCATAAAAACAGCAGCGCACCAACTACAGGTTGCTCAAGTGGGAGCCTCCATCATTGACAAAGACTCCTGGATAGATGTCGAAACCATTTCAGAAAGAACTGAGTGACAGTTCAGTTCACGATTTAAGCCTGTTTGTTGTTGTGATGACCCGGATAACGGAGAATTTGCACAGGCAAATTCCCACATGGTTTATTCATTTGTCAGAAAGCTGAAATAAGACAGCAAACTGGGTTGTATATAAATATAGATGTTGTTCTCTTAGCTTGAACCAGTGCAACTGTTGGTGCTGCAGTGGAAGCAAAAGGCCATTACTTTGAAAGACCAAGTCTCAATTGCTGCCCATTTTCCTTAAAGGTTTAGTTGTTGTTGAGTTCCTAGCCAAATTGGAAGTCCCAACAAAAAGGTCTGAACAGCTTCAATAGTTGTAGGCCAATATATGAGCCAGCTATTAAGTTACACTGTCTTTTTTATTTTTGTATATCCTTCATTCTTGTTTCAGCATAGTTAGAAATGAGCAGCACAGTGGTTCTGGTGTAAGAGTGGCACATATTAATCATATATTAATCATTTGAAAAACAAAACAAAGCAGAATAAAATAAAAACCTAACTAAATGAAAATTCAAAAGTAAACTGAGAATGAGCTCTCTTGGTATCATCGGCCGATTAAGAGAGCTAGCAAGACTAAAATTTCTATCGTCTTGCTTTGAAACTTCACCGCAAAAGGCTTTGCGTATAATTTCAATTTCTTTATACCTAACCTAACGTTATAGGAAAGGTGATGGGGAAGATATCGATGCACAGCTGTTTTTGAAGGTAGGGCCTCAGTGTAGATGACTCCTCCTTTTCTCCTGAAAATGGCCTCAGTGTTTTTATGGGTTTCTTTGATTGTAAATAGAAAAACTTCAATTTTGCTGAATACGCTGGATTTAGACTCTACTGCAAGTATGTGTGGGCAAAACAAACCAAAGTTTACAATAGCTTTAAAGAATAGTATGCTAAGAAACAAATGGAGAATAAAACTTTCCAACTAAATGTTTCTCAGTCTGTTCAGCCCTTTTCAAGTCTGAAAAAAGATTCTTCAGCGCAATATTTTTTCATGATGAAGACCTTCTGCAAAAACCTCGTCAGAAAGTGAAAGATGTGCATATATGAGCATTAAACGTCAGTTCGTAGTCACACCAGGTATAGTTTGACACGCCAGATTATTCATTTATTTATTTATCCAAGGCAACTATTGCGAAAAAAAGTCAAATATGTAGTTGTTCATAAGCATTTTGAGTGCTTACAAATAATCCTCCAGAAGCCACTTTCCCATGTTGTTTTTTCCAAGAAAAGGTTACTTTATAAGCTGTTATGGTCAAGTACAAAGGCCAAATAAAATCAACTGAAACACCTTCAGAAGGATTGAAAATGCAAATTGAGTCGGGCCCCCAAGAAGCAACGCCTGAACAAGTCGGTTGGTTTAAGACTTTTGTTTTCTGCCATGTAAAACTGCCAATGTCTGGCAGAACAGACAAAGAAATATTACATCTAGGATTTGCAACCTTTTGACAGTGCTGCCTTACCTTTTACCAACCTTGCATAAAATTTGTAAACCTTGTAAAGACGCAGAAGTTATAAAGCCACTGCAGAGCTGAGTTGGGAGCTATAAACCAGAGCGCTCATTATTATCTGCTTCTATTCTCCTTCCCAGATCCAACGTGACGGTGGGTAGAGCCCCTGTGGTTCAGAGTTACTGGGTCAGCTAGCAGGCAGAGAAAGGTGGTTCAGCAAACACGCACCTGTTTCTTCCTGATTTCTCACACTGACCGCAGCCTTGTCCTGTGAAGTGGTGGCTAAAATTAGCAGAACACATGAGGGAGACAGCCTGGGGGATTAAACAAACTGCAATGCGGTGGTTCAGAGAAGGAGCGTTCAGTTGGTAAATACTCTCATGGTAGTTGTGATGTTTATGTGGTGGCTAGCTGGGATTCTAATTATTGCAATTAACAAAATAGCATTTTTTCTGGACTTTATGCAAATATCGCCATTGGCTTAGCAACAACCACAACTCAGTTCAACGTCTTCTGAATTAACAAAACAATATTTTGGTGAAACGATAGAGGAAACAGGGTTTTTCATTTAAACTGTTCTGCATATAAAAGTCCTTACTTTGGTGTATATTACACCACGTAAACCAATACTTTTACGTTCTGGCAAATGTAACAACCTTTTGCAGAGCAAATAAAGGAGACAAGCGGAACAATGTTACCCCACAGTTTTGCACCAACTGCAAAGGGTGAAGTGAAATAAGAAGGCATACAAATACAACCAAGTCCAGAGATGCGTGCAGTCCTTTTAGTCTGCCCTGTCCTCTCTGGGTGAGCGTGTGCAGATTTCTTAGTAAAGGTGTTGGAATGCCTCCATCAATTATTGAGCCGCAGCGCCTGTTATCTGAAGATAACATTTGGCTCTTTATTGGTCAGCGTGTTCACTGACTACATAAGCGCCCAGCGGGATTCGGGGTCACTTTCTGTGTAAGGATGCGTGTCAGTGTGGCATTCAAGCAGACTGAAGGACCTATCTGATCCGAAGGTTTATGCTGTAAGGTCACTCTCAATTTCTCAGGAGACTCTCTTCGATTTAAAGTCATTAAACAAAAAGGGTGAGTCGTTTCTCCCTGCATAACAACTGTCTGGAGCACCATAAAAGATCAGACAAGCCACAAATTTACAAGCTATCATAATTTGCTCAATTATCAGCTTAAAGAAGCAAAGTTAAAAGTTAATATCAAAGGTTGTATTTTTAAAATGTAAAATTGCAACAACAAAAATTTGGGAAACAATGACTACAGTCATGGTACAAAGTAAAATACCTTTTATTTCTATATAACGCCTTAAACTTTTTTGTTATTTGTTATTTATTTATTTTCACAACAAAACATAAAAACAGAATCATGTTTCATTAAAAAAGAAGAAAATGTGATGGACAACTGCTAAAAAACCCTCAAGGGGCTTAATGAGTGGCAGTCTCCATAATAACAAATATGTTTCAAAAACAACAACATTTCAATATATAAAACAGTTAAAAATATAATTTAGACCATAAATCCATATGGAAAGTTCAGACAACTAAGTAGCAGCAATTTTACTCTCCGTTTAAATTGTTCTTTAGAAAGATCTGTCAATGATGTGGGAAGACTGTTCCATATCTTTGATCCTCTGTATAATACACTAAACTGTGTTTGAGTTGTGCGAGAGTAAGGAGGCCTGATAAGACAACTACTACGAGTTGGATACTGGTGAAATTCGTTATTAAAAGTAAAAATATTACAAAAATGCTGAGGAATTAACTTTTTTATGGAGCTATAAACAAATAGCGCTATTTGAAATTGATTCACTTGGTAAACACTAAGAATACTTGCCTGAGCAAACAGTGGTTGTGAGGGGTGTCTACGATTTACACAAAATATTAACCTTAAAGCTCGCTTCTGAAGTCGAAAAACAGATTCCAATTTAGTTGGGTGGGTGCTAGCCCAAGCAACATTACAGTAATTAATATATGGATATAACATTGAATAATATAACATAATTGCAACTTTTTTGTTAATCAGGTGGCGGATTTTTCCCAGTATACCGATCACTTTGGCTAGTTTTGTACTTATGGCACTAATGTGGGGTTTCCAGGATAAAGAATCATCTAGAATAACACCAAGGAAACGAACAGATCTAACATTATTAATGGAAGTATCATCAATTTGAATTTTCATTGGGGGTTTAAACGTATCAAACTTATAACCAAAAAATATAGAACTTGTTTTTTTTATGTTAAGTGACAATTTGTTGGACTTGAACCAAGAGGATAACTTGTCAAGTTCTTCATTAACTACCTTTATTAAAATTTCAGGGTTTTTATGGGAGTAAAACACACTTGTATCGTCTGCAAATAAGATTTTAGAAAACTCTTTGGATCAAGTGTATCTAGAATATCTCCTACTCTATAATCGATCTATGGTTTTCTGCAAATCCAAGATCGGGTCATGGGGGGGACAACGAGAGGGCAGGGGTGGAAATAACTAGTTACATTTACTCACGTTACTGTAGTTAAGCACAATTTGTGTGCACTTTGTTTTACTTTTTTAAGTAGTTTACGGAAACTGAAGTTTTACTTGTACTTGAGAATGATTTCACTCAAGTTACATTTGAAATCACTTTTAAAAAAGCAACAAAACGTAACAAAAAAACACTGGAAGTAACGGCGGTGATCTATCGGCTGAGTATGAGGTCAGAGTTATCGGATCCCAACATGGAGGCACATCAATTGGACGTTAGTGGCGCTAACAAAAACACATCAACTACAGCTGAATTTACCACCAAGAAAAAGAAGAAAACCGCTGGCCATACCTAAAAGGAGCATAGTGCAAGTTTTAGAGTTTTTGCAGATGTCTGCCCCCTGTGGCGACAATTGGAAATGACACCAGCGTGGTGCATGTGCCTGGGAGAAGAGGAAAAGTATCTGCCGCTGCAAATGCTCAGGTCTTATGATGAAAGGTGTGATGTCTTCTGAGGTAAGAAAGCTATAAATATTGAAGTTAGCACGTGTTCTCTCGCTAAAACATCGATTACGGTGGAGACTCAACAAAGTAGCCAGGTGAATAAGAGCGTGCAGTGCGTCAGACACATGCCCAGAGGATTCGGCCCGAATCACTCTCATGAACTGACTAATGGAGCCTATAGAGGCAACTGAGGTAAACAGGGGAAACTTATGTTACACATCGGCCAAGTAGGCCAGGCATATATTGGAAAGAAAAATAATATTTAATCTTCAAACGTGTGCAATGCTCCTTTAAGGGAGCAGTTTAACTTTAAATACCGAAAAGGCAACAGCTTTATAATGCAATGCAAACATACTCTGGTTCCCTAAAGAGATTGAGTTACATTTTTAATAAGAAACTATGCTCAATTTTCTTGGACAGTGGTACATAACAAGATAATGTTTTTTGTTTTTGCTATTACTTCTTAACGGAATTTGTGGACATAATCTAAAACTAAAAGCTAGCATCATTAGCACTAACCAGGTGGCATCTGATCACTGCATGTAGGAGTCTGAGTGGACAGTACCTGCTTTATGTTGAAGACATTAACATGCTAAATTTTTTAACAATTCATGCAAAAAAAAAATATGAGTTTTATCTGGTACTTGTGGTCATATTTCATAATGACTACAGCTGAAAACAGAGGATCAGGCACTTAATTTGGAGTCCGTTATTTAGAACTAGTAGATATGGGATAGTGGATATATTAGACAAAGGGTGGGATGACAAACAGAGCTGTCAGGTTCTGAAGAAGAGCAAAACCACAGAGAAGCTCCATAGATGTGGTGAAGAATGCAGAAGGTTTGGTGTGACAGAAGGATGCTGAGATGCTTCCTTTAATTAAAAGCAGTTTGAGACCAAGATCTCTTTTCCTTTGTGAAATGCCTGAGAGAGACTTTCCTGTGCTCATAGAAAGTAACTACAAAACTAAAGTATAACTTTACTTGTATTTTACTAAAATATTATTAAAGTAACTGTATTTACTTGAGCTGGTTATTATAACCCCCAAGCGACTTTGCATCTAGAGATGCAAAGATCAGAATTTTCTGGCTGGTATTTCATATCTGTTGATAAGCTTGAAAATATATACAACTTTAGAATATCATTCATTTGAACCTTCCTGACTCAAAAAGTGAATAAAAAAACAAAGTCGCCATCTGTATGAAAGCACACACTGTGAAACAGGATTTAAATATTTAAAATAAAACAGGGGTGTCTAACACTAATCCTCAACAGCTACCACCCCGCAACTTCTAGATGCATCCCTCCTCCCAACATACCTAAATCAAATGGCTGAGTGACCTCTTTAGCGTGTCATTAAGTTTTTTAGAGCCCTGGCAATGAGCAATCAATTGATTTGGGTGTGTTTGAGAAGGAATGCATCTAAAAGTTGCAGGATAGTAGCTCACCAGGACTAGACTTGGTGACCCCTGTTTTTAAACAATGACAATTACTAAAGCGTTGGCTTTTTATACTGTCTTTTGCATCTTATATTAGTGATTATCACGGTTAGCATTACTATCCATCCATCCGTTTTCTAACACACTTATCCCTATTGGGGTCACGAGGGGTGCTGGTGCCCATCTCCAGCTGTCAATGGGCGAGAGGCAGGGTACACCCTGGACAGGTTGCCAGTCCATTGCAGGTTAGCATTACTAAATGTTACTAAATACTAAACCAGCAGTCTCTGTCTTCCTCAACCTTAATGTAGATTTCTGAAAGGCTGCAAAATCCAAACGAATAAGAATTCCTTTATTGTCCCGCAATTGTGAAATGACAATGGCAACACATGGACAGTTACATACAATTATAGCAATGAGGAACAAAAGAGGAAGAAAAAAGAGCAAAAAACGGTCTAAAATAGAGTTAGCTCTAAAGAAACACCAAGAGTAGCAGATAATAGTGTCAGGGTTCTCTGCTTTTGTGCTCTCTAACTCTACTTCACAGGTGGCTGCAGTTGAACAGGTGGGCGTGGCCCGCACTCATCCCCCCCCAGACAGGTCTTCCCATCCAAACGGTAAGCAGCGCCGCTTCTGGAACATTTCCTCTGGTTCGATCCTCTGTAATATATCCTCTTCCTTCCCGCAGTCGTTCCAGCTCTGACGTTCAGACCTCGCCTGTTGCACACATTGTGTGCTTTCCCCTTTGTTGAGCCTTTAATAAAACATCTTAAACTGTTCATGCTGCCGTCTGTTTCTGCATGTGTGCCAAACACTTAAAAACCATGACAAACTGTAAATATTGAACAAAGAGAAAATAACTATTTGACAGTGGAAGAAAAAACTCCAGCCTATTTACAAATCACACAATAATAGAATGTGCAATATTTATATAACATACAATAAATGCATGATAGTGCAGCAACATCCCAGCTAAGGTGTATAATGTTCTAGAACAGACAGACTGAAAGGTCAAAATGACAAAGTAAAGAAATTTTTATGTTCTCTGGTTATCTTTTTTGGCATACTAAAAGTTTTGCGCTGTTTGGCTCTCCTTCAGCAGGGATGAACCACAGATCTCCACATCAGTTTCATTTGAAATGGCTCATTGGGTCTTCTCTCCTTGTCTAACTTCATTTTAAAACATATTTGCTCATTAACAGCATCTCCCTGTCCCAGCCTTTGTATCTTTAAAACGGTCCTTATTCTGTTTTTCGATTTGTTTTTGACATTGATGTGTCTATTTTTTGTACAGTGGCATTGAGTGTCCAGAAAGGCGCCTTTTAAATAAAATAAAAAATGTATTAATACCCCAAAGTGTTGTTACCAGTTCCACATGATGTGATTAGATGCTCAGCAGACAAAGATCTGATTTTTGCGTGTTTGCAACTAAAAATTGCGCCTGAAAATGTTGCTCACCAGCGCATTACTCGCTGCATACTGTGCAAAAAGCAAACAAGATTCCGACATTCTGAAACCGCACACCCTCCTCTCAGCGATTTTGAGATCCAGTGAACACCAAAAACAGGATTGGAGGAAAAAAGAAAAAACAAAATAAACAAAAAAAAACAAACAGGAGATAACCGGCAGCTACGGCTGCATCCCAGTGCAGCACACCCCACACAGGGAAGCCACTTCTTCCCAATTCAGGGGTACGCATTGGGAGGTAAAACCATACAAATCAACAGGGGAAAAAGAATGCAACATGTTTAGACCAATTTTATATTTTTTTTAAGTAAACCAGCTTTAAATAATTACTCTAACTTTGAATTTACAAACAAAAAAAAGAAAACAATCATGGCAAACAGCAAAGCTAATTAGTAGCTGAGCTGGATATTTTTTGCATCTCATCTTAAACATGGACTGTTTGTTTTAACAGGTCAGAGTCAACAATATTTTACACTTCTGAAGGTTAGAAGTATCAAATGGAGCTCTTGGTGAGAGTATCTATGAAAATGAAAGTAATAAAAAGTGAATATCTGGAACCCAAAATTATGCAGGGCATGATGTATTTCCACTATCCGCCACATGGTGGCAGACTTGCACATTATATAGCTGAAGCACAGCAGTTAAGCTGATCTTGCTTTTCCTAGATGTGTTGTTTGCACAGAATGTGTGACGTAATCTACCAACAATAGTGTAAAAAAGGTTGTATTTCAGCCTCATCACGTGATGCATATTGCTGCTCTTCTCCTGGGTTGTTTTTAGTCTAACCATAATTATTAGGACAGAGTCCTTCTGTTTGTGTGCTCCAACATGTCACAATCTCCAGATGGATTCAAAGATATGTTTAGGATTGTGTTGTTGGGAGTCTATATTAAGCATTGGCAGCCAACCTGTAGGACATGGACTTTGGGAGGAGCCAGTTTCCAGAAAAGGCTTATGAGCCACCCGCCTACAGGGACGAGAAGAAAGACAGACGGACCCTCCATTTGGCCGCTCATGCCTCCACATATGGCCTGCATGATGTTCAGCAATGACACCATTTCATCAAGGATTTCTTGGTAAAGTCGTTCTGTTAGATTGTAGATCATTTTGTAGATAAACGCATTTTCAAACATTTTCTATTCAAAAAGGTTATTCCCAAGCTATTTCTGGTAATTTTCTGAAAACTACAGCAGGTTACACCTTCATTATCATGTCACGGCGTACCGGTCGCCTCTGGTAAGGTGCTTTCGAATTCTTGATGCATACAAGGGAGATTGAAATCAGCATTACTTCTTAGACAGTTAAATGTAGCTTATTTGGTAGATGTGTAGCATAATTCAAGATTTCAAAGAGATGCATCAATTTATTTACACAAGGGTTACCACACCTTTTCTATTTCCCAAGTTCATACAGTTCCAGACCATTCTTCCCCATTTTCATCTTATTGTTGAGCTCTAAGGTGTAAAAATATGTACAGTAATCAGTCTTCTCCAAACAGGAGAAAAATAAATAAATAAATAAACCTACATTAAATATAATTAATCACATCAGATGTCTCCCCAAGCTAAATGTAAAATGCTACAGGGTTCTCAGCACATTAAAAACACAGTGACGGCAAAAATGTCTAAAATGGCTAATACATGGACAGACTAAAGACAAGGTCAGCGTCACATTATTTACATCAGGGCTGTCAAACTGGTGTCCTGCAAGCTTTTGATGTGTCCCTGGTTCAACACTCCTTAATCAAATGGCTGAATTAGCGTCCCGGAATGCAGTCAAGTTCTCCAGAGTCCCGCCAGTGAGCTCATATTAAAGGAAGGTGTGCTGTAGCAGAGACACATCTTAAAGGTGCGGGACACCGGTCCTCAAGGACTGGAGTTTGAGACCACTGTGTCAGAGAATCTGTCCATGTAATCTTGCCGGTATCTTCTCAAAAAAAAGGATCAGAAATCAGACACACCCAAGTATTATCTTCTAAACAAAATCAGTAATAGTTACATGTTCTTGCTAGAAGCTAGGTTATTTACACACACACACACACACACACACACACACACACACACACACACACACACACACACACACACACACACACACACCATCCTCTAACCCAGGGGTGTCAAACTCATTTCTATATTGGGCCACTTTGGCATCATGAAGTCATTAAAAGGGCCAGTTGCACGTCTATATTATCCGTGTGGATGCTGTTCCTGGACTTCAGTTCAGCGTTTAACACCATCATCCCACAGCACCTGGTAGGAAAACTAGAACATCTGGGCTTCGGCACACCTCTTCGCAACTGGCTGCTAGACTTCCTCATCAACAGACCTCAGTTGGTCCGGGTCGGACCAACTGAGGTCTGTTGGCTGCAGTGCCTCCGACTGGAAGAACGTGAGGAAAGTGGTGAGGACAGCAGAAGGGATCATCGGGGCTCCTCTTCCCTCCATAAAGAACATTTCGTCCCAGCGCTGTGTGTCCCGAGCCCGTAACATCATAAGAGATCCCTCACACCCCCACCATGGACTGTTCTCCCTGCTGCCCTCTGGGAAAAGGTTCCGCAGCATCTGCTGCAGGTCCACCAGGTTCTGCAAAAGCTTTTTCCCTGTTGCCATCAGACTGTTGAACTGCTGAGCTATAAAACTGGACTCTGCACCACATTTGCATCACTGCATCTCTGCATCTCTATCTAGCATTACAAATGCTGCCGAACTTTTAGTTTCTAAATGCATTTTTGCACAAATGCCTTTTTGCACCATCATTTCTGCACATACAAATGGTTTAAAATATTCTCCTGTACACTATGATCGCACACTGTTTATTTCTCCTGCATTGTTTACATCTCAATTGTTTACTTTTTAATCACTGCTGCACTTTATACTGTAATTTACAAGCTGTATGCAATGAAATTTCGTTCTGTATGCACTCTGTACATACAAAATGACAAATAAAGTTGTCTAAGTCTATAGATCAGTGGTTTTCAATAGGTGAGGCGCGCCTCCCTTGGGGGGCGCCAAAGAGTCACAGGGGAGGCGCGAGAAGACAGAGAAGAACACAGAAGAAGACAGCGCTGCCGCTCAGCTCTGTGAAACTATGGCCGTTTCTCAATATGCGTTCTTGAGTGTTCTCGTGTGCTCGTGACACGTCATCAGCCTCAGCCCGAGCACTGTTCCAATTGCCGAGAACGCCAGAGCGAGAACGCACCACAACCCCGGATGTTGTTCTCGCCCCGCCCTCTTTATCGAGCATGCATCAGAGCAGACTTGTGCATTCTTCAGACTGACCGCTTTCCCAGAATGCACCGCGGCAAGATAATTTTTAGGCTTTTTAGAAATTAAAAATGTTTTAAAAAAATTTTCAATAAGATTTATTGTGGTGTAGTATATAAATAGTTTTGAATGTTAAAGAAATGCTAAAGAACTGTGCGTCTCATGACGTCACAAGTACGCTTCTGTTCCAATACACCATACGTGCTGCGTGCTCGCGTTCTTGTCAAGTCCGATCTTCCTGTGTTCTCGCCAAGACCAGACTTGACGAGAACGCGAGTCCGTACTCGCGTTCTCGTGAATTGAGAAACGGGCTATATAGCGATATTCGTGCCTTCTGTTTGAGTGCGCAGGAACCAATCCAAGCGCGCAGTGAGACAACTCTCAACGCTCAAAACCGGTCTGCCGCGCTCTCAACTCTGAAAAACTCTTCTCAACTCTGTCCTCACGCTCAATTCCATCTCTGCTCGCGCACCTGCTCATTCCACACTCAACAACAGCTGTGCGCTCGCGACTTCAAAAACTGTGTTCACCTCACCAGCCAATCACAGACAGGTTTTTTTTTTCCATCCAATCAGAGTATGGCTTGCAAATACTGCATTCAGGTGGATTAAATCAAAATGCTGCAGCCTTTGGCAAAAATTACTAAACATTACAGTGGGATTGAAGAAAAAAAAGAAAAACAAATAAAAAGTTTAATATTTTAGCCTAAAATATTTAGTCTAAAATATTTAGACTAAAATACTAGAGTTACTAAGAGTTAAGGGAGGTGTGAAAAATATGTTTGTCTCTTTTCTTTCCAGCTTCTGGGAGGTGATGCAAAAGTTTATTCTGATCATAATCATCATCATCATTGTCATCATTATTTAAAGAGCACTTTAACAAAAGGTAAAACAAAGTGCCAAACATCAGATAAGAGATAATAATAAAATGCTTGGTTGTTAAAATAGCAATAGGTTTAAATTGTGTATAATTAGCCTAAAAAGTAAATCGGAATTCAGATTATCTTTTATATTATTATTTCAGTTGATGTCTCCTGTTGACGTGAGTTCAGTTTGACATTAGCGTCTGTTTAGTTCAGTTTGTCTGCTGTTGAAAACAATCGTTTATGAATTTGGTTTAATGACAGTTCAACTTTAAAAATAGGCCCTCTGTCCGTGATGTTTCAGTAAAAGTAGCCTGTAAGATGGAAATATTTGGATGGATATTTTATGAATAGGCCTTTTTTATGAATGTACTTTGTTAAAATAAATACAAAAAAAAACATGTATTGGGCTATCAGATGTTTTTGAATGACAGCATTCCAGGAACACAAAAGAAAGATGCATTTGCTGCATTGGGGGGGCGTGGTTATCTTTACCTATTCCAAGGGGAGGCTCACATTCAATGAATTTGAAAACCCCTGCTATAGATGATACTTTTGTTTTCATAATTTCATTTCAGTTCGCATAGAAATAAGAAAAAAAACTGCACAGTAACAAACGTAGCACCCTTAAGCCCAGTTTATACAGTTTATCTGCAAAAAAAACTTGATGTTGGGGTGAGTTATACTTTAAGCTCTCATCATTCTGCATCACTTTTTCTCCTTTTGGACATTTCTGGGTTGTTTTAATGTGTTGAGGGAAAACTGACGTCTAGTGGCAGGATGCTGTTACTACACAGTTAAAAAAACTGGCTCAAAGTTTAATGTAGAGGCAGGATAATAAAGTGACATTTGCGGTGGCTTTATTTAAGACGTCGCACCAACACCATCTTACACCGACAGCGACTGCCTTTTATAACAGTGTACCTGAGGGTCTTGCTTGAAGGAACCAGGAATGATCAGAAAATAAGAACTAAATACAGAACTAAACACCCAACACAATGAATGAAACCCAATAAATATTTGCATAAATATAAATCCTTTCAACCAAACCAATTTATGGTCAATCAAAAGATTATTTCAAGTTAAACTTGATTCCTTAAAGCTCTACCCTCCTTCCAGACGGTTTGCTCCAAGAGCTTTCAGCAGCACCTGCAGCATGTTTCTCCCTTCTGCTGCCACATCCTGCAGAGGAGCCTAACCAAGAAGAGGTAAATGCTTTTAACTACAGCTGTATTGTTAAATCAAATTAAACCAACAGGAATTTAAGGGAAACTAAATTGAATCTACACTTCCTTTACACGGAATGGATGATCAGTCATCCTGCCACTCAAGAAGGTGTACAAAAATGTCCAAACAAAAACTACAATAAAACTTGGTCTGTAACTTGATTTAAAACCTCATCTCCTGAAGTAATGGAACTCATTTCCATTATTTACAGTAAGAAAACTTAGTTTTTGAGTGAAGCAGAAATGTGTCGAACGTTGTAACCCAGGAGTTAGTTGCAGGAAAGTAGCTTCTTCCCTAAACTCAAACGTATTTGAAGTCAGAGCAATGATCAAATAGCTTAAAACATCTGAAACTGGGACGAACGACGCCGGATGAAGACCCAAATTTGTCTTGACAGCACATGAAAAAAGGAGGACGTAAGAGACTAAAATAACTAGCTTGCTTTTAGATGTCTAATCTTGTGGGAATTTACCACTAGTGAGCATTGTTGTTGTTTTTGAATATTCAGATAAAATGTACACATTTGGCAGTTTTTAAGACCAATAACCACTTTAATCAGCTGTCTAGTTTTCATGGGTACCCTGTAGCTACATACTCAGAACCACACTGGCCCAGGATGGCAGCCATGTTCCAAGTCAATTGCTAACTTGATACTTTTCTAGGCAGGAGCACCAGGTTTCGTATAACACCTCCAAAAAAATCTGTTTCCACAAACATCACAAAAAAGAAGCTCCATCTTCAGATGAGCTACATCTTCACTAGCAGAACCAAACCAACTGCGTCACCTCAATCTATTTATTTGGGGACAAATGAAGGAATCAGTGGAGTCAAACATGCATTTACCCGCAATATCTATTCTATCGAGGGTTCTCACTGAAAAGAGGCAGTTAAATTGTGCCTGTTTTGGTTGAAGTACCCTGAGATGCCTTTTAGTTGTGATGCATCGTCTGCTTAACTCGACACAGGATTTTTAATCCAAGTCTTAATCCCGACCATAAAGGAGAGCCTTGTTTCTAATATTAAAGAGGGTAATAGAGCGTAAATGTGTTATAAATCTGAGACTTCCACCTCAATGTTGACCAGATAAAGAGAAATGAAAGCTCTTTTTTTCCAGGCAAATGTAGTCCATCATAGTGTAACCTTGGCAAAGGAAAAGAAATGCACATTTTCAAGCTGCGCCTAAGCATTTCCACCCAGTTGGCGCCGACAGTTTGGCACACCGTACAAAGACGTCAAATGGAGTGGATCTGTAGCATAAACAAGCCTGGGGGTGGAAACGCAAACATGTGAGACAGTCCACTTTTTCAGTGTTCAAACATCCCAGAGCATTTACAGCCACACAACGACAACCACCGTGTTGTCTCTTCCAGACCGACGCCTTCCACATCCCAGCCAGCCTGTGTGCACACTTAATCAACTCCACTTCTCCCTTTTCTCGTCTCTGTGTCCACCCTCTTTACTTTGGATTACTTCTTCCCTTGTTATTTACAGGCTTTATTCCAGAGGCAGATGGCCCATACAAGACGACACTCCCCACCCAATCCACATGACGGAACAAAGGCTGCAAGCAAACAAAATCTGCTTTCTAGCTGAAGACCAGCAATCTTCATCATAGTAATACTCCGAAATAAAACGATGGCGCATCTTTACAGAAAAAGGGACAGGATCCATGGCTTAATAAAAACTACAGACCACCCATAACAAAAAACTCTGACCTATTGTAACGTTAAACAAAAATCTAATCATTGTACATTTGTATTCAGACCCTTTTGCTCTGTTACATGTAGTAAATTTGGCTTCAGAAATTACCCAACTAGGTCCACAGAGTACACCTGTGTGCAATGCAGTATAAATACAGCTAAAGTGAAACACGGTGGTGGCGGCATCATGCTGTGGCTTCAGCAGGCACAGAGAACCAGATAAAGACTAGACATAAAGCCAGTAGAAGATTTGTTACAAACGTTTACATTTTAAACAAGATTATATTATCATGGCTGGAGTTTCATCTCTCCAAGTTTTGGAGGATGATCTGAGGAAACAAACTGACAATCTATATAAGTCACTCCACTGCTTTTGATCAGGAATGGAGGTAAAAAAGTTCATTCATTTTGATGCGAACCTGGCATTTCCTGTGCTTTAAAACCACTGAGAGCACATTAGGGTCTGTGATTATTTTAGGATGTAATCTTTATAGACCAGTTCATTGTTATTGTTTTGATGCGGGTTTTTCGCGCATGCGCGCCGGACTGGTTGGCAAAAAGCGAACACAATGGCGGACGCAAACAGAGAAACTGACGAGTTCTCCGCATATTTTTCTTCTTTAGATAACGTATCACAAGATCGTTTTAAGACTAAGTTGATGGTTGATGGTATCAGATTGCCAGATCCACACAGCAAAAGCCTGAAGGGACGGAGCGAGTCTGTGAAATGCTGCCAAGTGTTACGTACCGCGACACATACAGCTGCCTTATAAACACGCAGGCCAGTACAGACGAGAGAGCACGAAAGCCATGAAACCACTGGATGGCTACAATTATATTATATCTGGACATAGACAGCAACCCCCGCGACCCCATGAGGGATTAAGTGGGTCAGAAAATGGATGGATGGATGTTGTTCACACGTTTGTGCAATCACAAAGCGGCGTCATACAGGCCGCGTCTCAGCAGAGAGGAAGACCCGCCTGGTAGGTTAAAAAAAAACATTGTTTACTACGGACTATTTTGGTGTTTTTGTCTTGTTAAAATGGGTGGGGGTGTCGGCGACATTGCAGCGTAAACACAGACGTACTAGCGCCCGTGAACGGGCGGAGGGGAGGTGACGATCGCTACACGGCCGGAATAGTCAGCGGCTGCTGCTACCGCTTCTCCGGCTCCGTCTAGCGATCGCCACCTCCCCTCCGCCGCTATTTAAGTAGAACAATGACTAGAGCAAAATTAAGTTGTATTTACCGGAGATGAAGTGTAGACTGCAAATTCTGTCGCAGTATGATGGATCCCCCAGTCCATTGGGAGTGTCTGACTGTGCTCTTTTCATTGAAAATATCCATTTCTTTATTCATCCTTCCTCCTTCGGTAAACGACAGAAACGTACATCCAACGATTTGGAATGACTCTGTGTGCAACCGGGAGCGCAACAAGTCGTAGGCATTGCTTAGAATCCAAAAGTAAACTAACTAAAAATACGCTTTAAATCACCCGTTTTGTCATGTAGTAGACGAGAACAGTACTGTTTTTGCCAACCGCCGTGACCCGGACGAAGCGCTGACGTCACGCGTGAACTGGTCTATTCTAGGTTGATAATGCCATTAATGGAAAGTCTGGGTGGGCATCTACCAATGACTTATCAATCATAAAAGGATGTAACCACATTACTTGTCAATAGTGGCAGCATCATGACCTTTGACTTCTGTAACTTCGCCTCAAATCCTCAACTATATACCGGAACCTCGGAGCAGAGTTGGGTTCCCTGCAGCATAATGATCCCAAACATGCATCCAAAATGGTTTTGTATCAGATAAAACAGGCTAATGCTGAACCTGTATGGTCTGCCTTTGGTCATAGTCTACTTACAATTGGTGGACCATGCTTGAAGCTAGATCTTTGCCAAGAAAACCAACTAATGTACATTAAGTCAATTGATTTTTATATAGGAAAAGAGGTAAAATACTTGCTTGTGGCTTCAGTGACTCTGGCTGAGACACGGCTTGCTGAAAGACATTTAAGCATGAGCTTGTATATTTAATTATGACACTCTTGATTGAATCCAGTTCAACCTGGTTCTTTTTTTTAAATAAGTTTATTGTAAAATCCTTCTAGTCTTGAAGAAAACAACAATTCAAATGCACCATTAAAGTCCCAAGTTTAAAATGACATTTTTTAGTCATGGTAGGTGGGAACTTATCAAACCCTGGTCCTGAGAGCTAGCAAATTCAGTTGCATTTAAAAGTGTTAAAAAAAACAAGAGTACGGTTCTCTTGTTCTCAAAGCAGTGTAAGCATCTTGAAGACATGCACACCAGAGCTAATGACAGACAATGGAGATCATGGGACATGTCGTTGGTTTCTGTAGAGAATACAGCACTTTGCAGCAGACGAGGGAAATGTTTTAGGAAGACAGTAAGTTATTTTTATAATTTCAAAGAGGCATTGTTGCACCACGGCAGCAGCTGCCGGGGAGATAACCTCATGGCTGGGTGGATCTACAAAGATCTTAATGGGTGGTTGTAATGTTTAAAAAAAATACTCCCCCAGGACAAACCTTGATGGGGACTTAGTCAAGAGAAAATGTTAAGGAATCATGATTGTTTAGTAAAGAAAGAGCAAACATCTGCCCATGTCTTTAAACCCTCTGTTTATGGTGCTCATGAAATTCATTCCACCTGAGTTATAAGAAACACGGATAGAAAGTGAAACCAGAGCAAAAAGAGATGCTGGAGGCCACCTTTCCTACAACTCCAGTCTCCAGGTGCAGAGACGGTCACGTTTTAACAAGAAAAAAATTAGATTCTCACAAATAACCCAAAATTATATTTAACTGAAACAAAGGCAAGACGTTGTAATCATTTCCTGTGACTTTGTGATCCCACTGTGCGCATTTACAGTCTGGATTACTTACCCCCTTATGACAAATGCATTAGTTTGCAGAGATTTACTCCTTTTATGGCACGCAAACCTTTACATGTAATGAGTATTGGTTCTCATTTTTATAACCTTAATAATAATAATAATAATAATAATAGCAGCTGGTAAGGAGAACATACTATTCTCCAACAACAACTTTAAGATTTAAGAGCAGATCAGGTATTAATGCTGTCTCTGTAATACAAATCTTTAAACACAGGATAACGAGAAGTCAGTGAGGTGAGCAAATAAACCTTTTCCTGAGTCAGCCATAATGGGGAGTCGACTACTTTTCTGCCCGATGTGAGACACTTGAAGAGCCTGAGGGGAAGTCGCGGACTTTAACTGAACCGACATTGTTCTGAATGAAAGCCAAGGAAAGGATCAAAGTAAATTAAAGTCATGATTTTCTGGGACACTGTGTCTCTCTCTCTAGCTTTTTAATGAAAGAAGAGAAAGTGTAGAAACATAATTTTTTATATATATTATGCAAATCGCTGTTCATTGGATTATGAACTACAGGCTTTGTAATGACCATAATTTCTTCTAATTCCTATTTCCACTCATCTGTCTCTTTCCATTTGTTCTCCATGTTTACTTAAACATGTTCCCTCAATTAAAACTTTGTTTCCCGTGTGTCTTAAATGGGACATATACAAAATACACTTCTTTAGCTCTTGAATACCTTTTGTTGCGTACTTCGAGTCTCTAGTTATGCAGAAAATGTGAATGCAGTCTGTCCAGGTGCTGCGTACATATCTTTATACTCTGTGTGGGTCACATTTTTCAAGCCGTTTTTAAGAATTACATCATAGAGTTTGCTGCAGAGCTGCGAAAGAAGGTCGTGGACTTCAAGCTCAATAGTTTCACAAATCCGCCATTTTTATTTATCTCAGCGATTTTGTAGTCCAAGCTGAAGGAAGCCAAAGCTATAAGTGGATAAGTCATTGGTTGTTCATCACACATTCCCCCAGCATACTACAAACATGGCCGAACGGGATGGAGTGGAAAACTATCCAACCTGGAGTGGGTGAAGTACCTCCTACAGATTTAAAGAGACAGTACTAAAAGGAGTTGCTCTCAGACACACCTCAGAACAGAGGTAAAAAGGGGAAACATTGGGGGTTAATTAACAAGGAATTCATACCAAAGAATTGCAGTTCCACTTTATATAGACCACAACTGAATGATTTTATTGAAAAGCATGTCGTGTCTCCTGTAAATCCAGTTTGACTTTCCTGTACTGCAAAGGAATCTATCGATCAAATGTATTCAACTATTCGGAGTGAGATTAAATGCAGTGTGAAAAATTGGGATGTTCACATTTATGGATGGGATTCTGTTATGCTTTTTTTAAGTGAGGTTCTTTCAGGTAATTATTAGCAGTCAGTGTCCTACCTGCAGCAGACCACTGATTACCTCAATTTAAAAAGGTTGAGTGGACGATCTTTCCGGAAATGTAGGTAAGAAACGCTCAAGTCCCTTTTTGACCAACTACACATGCGCAAGACCAGCCTACCTGCTTTTCCACTCCTCAGGGGGATCGCATGAAAGAATCTCCCAAATGCACTCTGGTCTTATTTCTGTCTTCTGAGGCCTTCTTCTTCCTCTCCTAAATTTGTAAGACTGTTTGCTTCTCCCGACTCTCAGCCATTTTCAAAGTATATGGTAAGAGCAGCAGTGCTACAATGAACAGCTAACACCGACGCTCACTGAATACATAAACACTGGAAGTGCAAAAGGAAACTAGCAAGGTGCGCGCACACACTTTGGTGATACATGAGCACGTCAAATGATTGCCATGTGGGACAACCAATAGATAAGGTGATCCCCCCAGGTGTCTCATTTACAAAACATTGCATAGGATCTATACTTTAAAAAAAAGGGAAAAAAAGGTGCATGCAAAAAAAAAAAAAATCAGATTCATAAAACCATGCATACACACACGTACGTAATTTCCCTTTATAGATCACAGCTGCACCTGAACCGTTTGCATACCAGGCTCCGCCTTATGCTCTGCTCTCTGCAAAGCACCTCATGAATGTTTATGTGGATTTAAATGCGTCAGCTGATCATTTCTTTGTTTTGTTCTTTAATGGTGAAATTGTAACCATGAAGAAAAAGCTAAGAAATGTGACAATGTTAATGTTAAAGCGCCTTCTCTGCGCTCTGGGGTTTAGGGAGCGGGTTAGGGGCCAGCAGCTTGTGTGGGGGTTGTAAGTTATAGCAGTAAGTTACACCAGGATGCAATGCTCGGAGTCTAAAGCGCCATATTAGCCAGTCATCATCACTGGCCAGAAAAACACCCCAGTGATCTTCAGGGAGAGGAATGTGATGGTAGAAAACTAATGAAACGCTGTGGGGACTTTTATTTAAGACCCAAGTTGGCTCTTGGGCATTTCTTTTATTTATTCGAAAGGTCCTTATTTATAGTTATGCGCCACCAGTGCAAGCATGAATAACACTGTGGCTTTCAATGCTTATGATGAAGTC
The DNA here is from genome assembly GCA_037039145.1 of Fundulus diaphanus. Classification (NCBI taxonomy): domain Eukaryota; kingdom Metazoa; phylum Chordata; class Actinopteri; order Cyprinodontiformes; family Fundulidae; genus Fundulus; species Fundulus diaphanus. Next base: position 30,974,976 of record CM073131.1, read on the forward strand.
GATCTATGATTAAAGTCTGATAAGGAGCGAAACAGAACATCTGAGAGGACCCATGATGCAGTTTGGCTGCCAATCACCACTTCATCTGCATCAGTAATTTCCCGTGTCTTCAAAATGAGCGTACGCCTTTTGTGCGTATTTAAGCTTTAGAAATGAGATTGACATTTTCTGTACTAAAAATATCCTTATTACTAGAAAGTGATTTTGTAGTTCTCATTTGCTGCAAGCAATAATCTTCAAAACATCCAAAAACAAACTCTTGAAATACATCCCTATGTAGAATGAATCAATGTACGAGTTTCACTTTCCTGATATTAACTTCCGTGGGTTTCTGATTAACTAAGAGACGCATTGGAAGAACCAACAGAGGTCAGCTTAACAGACACATAACTAGGATAGCCTACTCCAGGATACAGTCTATATAATATATATAGAGTGCTGCTGCACATGAGCACAATCCGGATGGGGGCGGGGCCTGTTGGGTTTTTCCCTATTCTTGAGAGACAAGTCACCTGTGATTAGCATTATTACCTCCACCTGTGTTCCAACTGCAAACCCAGCTCCCTACAATCAGGATTTATTTTTTTTTAAAAAGTCTTCAACGGTGGCTCAGTTCAGTTCTGACGCGAAGCCTCCCAAAATGACCAGAAACTGAAACATTCTCCATTTTTTAGTGGTCAGGTGACAAAACGGATTGAAAAAAAAAAGCAGCGAATTTAGGAAGAAGCCAAACTTAAGCAAAAATAAACAATATTACCTGACGGTAATGTAAAAACAAAGAAACATTTTGTAATAGTAATAAAACTTGCAGCTGTTGAGAAAACATTTACTTGGAAATTGGAATTAGTAGGTAATTCTCTAATAATAAATTGGCCAAATTAACAAAAAGGGGCACACACGGTAAGTTATACACATCCCCACAATGACTACTTACATAACGGGATATTAAATAGGCAGGCGTGCATAGAGCCAGCAGATGAACAAACAAAATAACTAAACATGAATCCGATCAGCGGTGAAAGGTTGAAAACATTCCGCCTCTGTCCTACCGGTTGATGAAACAGCAGCAGAGACTGTCTTCACCCTCTTTGCATCCATTCCTGTTTCCACAGAGGAGAGGAACACTTTAAATGTGTTTTTATGTTTGTTTGTTTTTTAAGTCACAGTGTTGACCAGGCTGAGCGGGAGGGAGCGGATGACTTGCTGCTCGATGTCTCGCAAGTTTCGTCGATGGGCGCATGCTCGCGCACGCGAACTGTGAAGCGCGCTTCAGCCTCATAGCGAACCACAGCAAGCGCGAGGGGTGTTTTGGAAAGTGATGACGTCAACGTTCTCGTTGTTTTAAATGGGAAGAAATTATAAAAGCACCTTTAACGTTGGCTGTAACCGAGGCGCGTCTCTGCCAGCTTTGGACACCGGGAGAAAGTTCTGCGCATTGTTCTTTGCCACAGATCTCAAGTTGCCTCATTTTGCGGCGTGGACCGAAATTATAAAGTGGAAAGTATAGGCTACTCATGGGCCAGAACATTGTTTTAAATAAAAATTCCAAACCTAATTTCATGTGTTTATTTTACATGCTCAACAATAAACCAAGAAATATTTGAATGAAAGAAGCAAAGTGGTCTGTTTTTTGTGGAAAACGATTCTGTGATATTTATACCGCTTCCATTTTAAAAGACAGGCATATCATTTCTGAAATATTAAAGGCATACTATGCAACATTTTTCAGTTAATTAATGTGTTCCATACCGTTTTGGATGATTAAATTAGTCATTTCAGGTTGAACAAAGGTTTTCTCGGCTGCCCTGGTGGTCTGTGGGGGAAATACCGCACTTGCAACTGCAGGAGCCCTCGGCCCGCGAGAGTCGGTCTTGCTTTACGGCGAGAACTGCTACCAGCCCCCAGTGAAACGCATGCTCGGTGCTAGCGCAGTGACGATATCTGTGCAGTTATCATGGCGGAACCGGCGATAAAACAGCGAAAGCCCATGTCGGAGCAGGCAAGAAAGAGGAAAAGGGCTCTGGACAGAGAGAGGAGTCGTACACGGGTGAACATCGGGCAAGCTTTTTCCGAATGGCGAGAGCTAAAAGAGAAAGAAGGCTGCAAGGCTGACGCGGACCTCGCGTTTCTGCTGATGCGATTGTAAGTAACATTTGAATGGTTACTCTCTCTCTGTGTACATGTTCATACTTTCACTGTGTTAAAGCCGGGCATACACTGTAAGAGTTTTTCAGTCGTGGTACTTATATACATCTCAAACTGTGCGACGGAACCGCGGGGTTTAAAAGTTCACCGCTCATCTGTGTGCTGATCTGTGTTCTCAAACTGTACGGCGCGACGCTCGGACGCGGCTCGGGAGGCACCGGGCGTCGGGGGGAACGGAGGGGAGAAAGGAAAGACGAGACGCCCCGGCGGCCGCGCGGCATACGGAAACAGACGGCCAGCATGTCGCGTGGACCGGAACGCTCGAACTCCCCAACCCCCCCGCGAGCCGACGTCCGGGCCCAGCGGAGGTCGCTTCGGGGACGCCCGCTCCCCTCACTCCACTGGCGGGGACGGAGAGGAGGGGAGGGTGCCCCCTCGTAGCTCTGCTTGAACAGCATGATGGTGATTCGTTGCCTTCGCCTGTAAGCTCAAAACAACCGCGCCTGGCTTGACGGAGAAACCAGGAGAACAGCTGAGCATCTTTACGACAGTGCACTTTTACTTTCGCCCTCTGGGGGGAGCCTCGCTGGAAAATCAACCCCGGTTGCATAGTATACCTTTAAGGGTCAGTTATCAAAGGGCATTCCAGCAACAACAAAAAAGAATATGGTTCACTCTTTCTTTCTAAAATAATTGTTGCAACTGCTTGTGATTGTCAGTAAAACTTCTACCACCCTTGAACTGCAGAGGCCACACAAAAATCATTCCAAGGGCCACAACGGCCCCTGGCCTGCACTTTGGACACCCCTGGTTTACAGACTTTGACTAGGTCAACACATGGAAATAATTTGATCCAAACAAGTACTGGCTGGCAATTAATGTTTTAAAAATAAAAATACCAAAGTTGTTATACATCTGCTCCGCTTTTTGCTGTTTCCAGCCTGGAATTTTTTGTTATTTTGTGCTGGCTGGTAGTTTGTCACTCTCTGCTCTGCCCCACTAATTAGTAGGAGCAGCGACACCTGTGCTGGCCCTTTGCCTGCCGGTCTCCCACAGTCATTCCCTGTCAGATAATTCTCCTGCCTCGCCTAGCCCTCACTCAGACCCCTCTCAAACTCAAATATTGAACTGTGTTTGACCCCCGAGTCCAGCTCTAACCTGTGGACCTGTCTGCAATTTGGTGCTTGCCTCCTCTGTGTTTTGACCCTATAGCTTGTCTCAGGGATCCGCTGTCTGCCTTCGGCCTGTTCCGCACGTCTTCTCCTGCTGTGAGCGGCCTGTTTTCAGCTCTGTCTGCCTCCAGCTCACCCTGGAGTCTTACCTGCCAGCACCACACTTTTTTTTTTTTTTTTTTATAAGTCCTTTAAGCACAACACTGTGTCTGGCTGAATTATTGGGTTCTTTGTCTGGTGCATTGCAAAAAATCTTAAGGTAATTTTTGACCTACACAACTGAACATTCAATATTTAGTTGAAATAATTAAAATAATCAGATTTTTGTAGAGGAAAGGGATCTGTAGTTTTAAAACAAAAGGGTCCCACATGTTTGCCCCCCCCCACCCCCAAAAAAAGAAAAATAAAACTGATAAAAGACAAATAGTTTGTATTGCACCAAAAAATATTTGTTTTGTCCATATATACGGTCACATCTTTTTTGCACAAATCTCTCCTAAAAATTAAGATTTAAAATTTCAATTCAATTCAATTTTATTTATATAGCGCCAATTCATGAAACATGTCATCTCAAGGCACTTTATAAAGTTAAGTTCAATCATATTATACAGATTGGGTCAGATTATACAGATTGGTCAAAAATGTTCCTATATAAGAAAACCAGTTGATTGCATCAAAGTCCCGACAAGCAGCATTCACTCCTGGAGAAGCGTAGAGCCACAGGGAGAGTCGTCTGCATTGTACATGGCTTTGCTGCAATCCCTCATACTGAGCAAGCATGAAGCGACAGTGGGAAGAAAAACTCCCCATTAACGGGAAGGAAAACCTCCGGCAGAACCGGGCTCAGTATGAACGGTCATCTGCCTCGACCGACTGGGGGGTTACAGAAGACAGAGCAGAGACACAGCAAGAGAGACAAAAAAGCACAGAAGCACACATTGATCTAGTAATCTGTTCTACATTAGATGGTAATAGCGGGTGAGCCGTCTTCTTTGGATGATGTCACATTTAACAGAACGCCAGACCAGGTGTACCTACTATGAAGATAAAAGAGAGAGAACAGAAAGTTAAAGCAGAAATGACAACACGTAATGCATAATTGAAGAACAGTAGAACTCTATAGAGTGAGAAGATTAGTTCCTGATGTCCTCCAGTAGCCTAAGCCTATAGCAGTAAAACTATAAAGGTAGCTCAGAGTAACATGAGCCACTCTAGTTATAAGCTTTGTCAAAAAGGAAGGTTTTAAGATTAGTCTTAAAAGTAGACATGGTGTCTGCCTCACGGACCAAAACTGGGAGTTGGTTCCACAGGAGAGGAGCCTGATAGCTAAAGGATCTGCCTCCCATTCTACTTTTAGAGAATCTAGGAACCACCAGCAGACCTGCAGTCTGAGAGTGAAGTGCTCTGTTAGGAACATACGGAGTAATCAGAGCTCTGATATATGATGGAGCTTGATTATTTATGGCTTTATACGTTAGAAGAAGAATTTTAAATTCTATTCTTGATTTAACAGGAAGCCAATGAAGGGAAGCTAAAATTGTAGAAATATGATCCCTCTTGTTGATTTTCATCAGAACTCTCGCTGCAGCATTTTGGATCAGCTGAAGGCTTTGAACTGCATTTTGTGGACTTCTTGATAGTAAAGAATTACAATAGTCCAGCCTTGAAGTAACAAATGCATGGACTAGTTTTTCAGCATCACTCCTGGACAGAATATTTCTAATTTTGGCGATATTCCGGAGGTGAAAAAAGGAAACTCCGGAAACCTGTTTAATATGGGATTTAAATGACATGTCTTGGTCAAAAATAACACCAAGGTTTTTTACTTTATTACCAGAGGCCAAGTTAATGCCATCCAGATTAAGTGATTGATTAAGAAGTTTATTTTTTGAGGACTCTGGCCCAAAAATTACAACTTCTGTCTTGTCAGAATTTAGATGCAGGAAATTTAAAGTCATCCAGCAAAACAAAACAAAAAAAAACATCACCATCAACCACTGTCAGCTGATCATAACCATCCCATTGTACCTCTGGCAGTAGGTTTGCGGTAGCTGCCATGCTGGAAGAAGAATCTTCTCAGGAACTGTCGAGTTCTCTGTCTCTGCCAAAGCTTGAAGCGTCCCCACAGCATGATGCGCCCACCATCCTGTTTCCTTATGGGCATGTTGTGTTTAGGGCGTTGTGCTGTACGTATTTTTCTGTCACACACATCCTGTTTCCATATTCAGACCATAGATTGAACAATGCTCCTCGATCTGTTCATTGTTTGGGACATTGCTTTATGAACTGTAGCCTACCTGATGTGACTTCTGAAGGATCCTTGGTTGCGCTTGATTTCATTGAGGGGTATTAGAGAAAATACAAAATGCATCCGTCACTTTTTAGATTATTTGAGGGGGGAATGAAAACCATGTATCGGTTTTCTTCTACACCAGAATAGTGTATCATGTAAAGTCCAAATACAATACAGTGAAATTTGAGGTGACAAAATGTTCAAAAATTCAAGATGTATGAATACTTTGTGTTTTCTGCAGCCAATTTCTAGAACCATCTATAAATCTTTTCCAGAAAGAAGATATACATTTACCCTCTGCTTTGAACTCATGGCCACAACGTACAGCATGTATTATTTGCCCATTCATGTTTATCTTTTAAATCTGCACCTGCTCAGACTGTCCAAAGCTGTTATATCCATTGCCACATAATAAACACACACACACACACATCTGTTGCAGTGTTGTTTCTTTAGCATTCCGCAGGTTGCATTAAACTTTAAAATTCCCAAACTGCGCTTCTGGGACCACCAAGGAGGCCTTTAAACAGTGTTTCCATCATAAATCTTTAGAAAACTTTCTTGACACACCACTAGTTTCGAGCGTTACGTAATTCTGCACCAAGCAGTTCCTCTGGATGCTGCCTTTTGAAGAGGGGGATCTGCACATTTGCTACAGATCACGCACAGTCGGTGGTTAGTAATCTCACCGGCTGTCGGGTGTTTCCCTAAACAGTGTGATAAGCAGTGAATTAAATGAGCTAATGGAAAGAAGACGTAACATTTGCTCAAAACAGCTAAGAATAAAACGTCACTACAGAATGAGAAGCCAGGCATGCCAGCTGTCAGCTGTTGTAATGATCAGAGCATCTTCAAGAGCACTGCACATACGCGTCTTGGCTGGCAAAACAGCAAATGCAAATTGACTGTTTAACTCCCTCTCTCCCCAGAGTACCACAAACAAGGTTTCTGTCAGAAACGGTAAAACATTGTTTAAACACAACGGACAGCTTTGGACGAATCATGAAACGGAAGCTTTTTATTCAGCAGATCCGACTGAAAACGGCTGACATTTCTTTAAAAAGATCCAGCATTGAAGTGTTTTTCAGCCTCTGCAAGTCATTTTTAGACATGTTTATTTCTGGGATGTGCTCTCTCTCTCATATGTAGATGGGACAAAGTGAAGCATGTGCCTAAAGTCATTGGTTCTTGTTTAATCAGACAAGAATTCTAGTGTTGATATTACAAAACTGGGGTGATAAGAAAACAAACAGTACAGCAGCTTTCTGAAACAGAGTGGGAAAAATATTTATTTGATCCCTTGCTGAATTTGCTCACCTTTAAAAAGGAATCAAACAGCTACCTCTAAAGTGCTTCATCTGCAATTAACTCAGTGGTAACTCTGATGTTGGTCAGGAGGATACATCTAAATAAATGAATTAAATGCCCCTTGTATTTGTAGGTTAGTAACTCAAAATCCAGTTTTTCAAAGATTTAGCTTATGTAGCCTTAAACAAATCAAATACAGAACTTTTTAAAAACTCAGAAAAATTAGCATGTATTTTCTTAGCATTAGCTAGCATGTCTACAGTACACGTCGTTTAAAAAATGCTCAAAATTCGGAGAAAATTGTTACTCAATTTTCCTTCATATGACAGTAAACAGAGTATTTTTTTAAATAAATATGTACAAAGCCCATATTTATTTAAAGGCATAAAGAAGATGGATGCTACCTTGCTAGCAGCTAGTTTGAATTAGCTCAAAATTTTGGGGAAAATGTCCTTGTTAAACATTCACAAAATGAATTGCTACCATCTGAAAAAATAGGTTTACAGTCATGTTGATAATACATTTGATCCAAACATGCAAAAAATATGTTATATAAGTTAGAAATATGTAACATAATCGTTTATCACAATTATTGTTTCTTTTTTGAAACTTCATAAATGTTCCATAGTTTCTACTGTCCTTGAACTAAGAGCATAAAGTGACTTTTTTTCATTTAACTACAGACATGCCAGATGTGATGGCCTAATTCTGACTTGCTTCAGTTCGTTAGATGTGTCCCTCTCTGTTGACGAGGGAGGGATACAGATGCTGTCTGTAGTTGTCGCTCCTATTGCTGTTGAGATGGCTATAAATATCGGAGCACCTGGACAGAAAAATGAAGCCAGATTTGTCCAGACAGACTGGCACAGGTAGACTAGTGGCAATAGGAGGACATTAATGGGGGCACATAGAGATGAGAGATAAGCAGATGGCTCATGAGATAGCTCAACTATTTAGGCCAAGTGAAAAAGTTTCCTTTTTTTTGTAGTGAAGTCCTCTTTTTGACTTTCTCACCATAAACATTTGCATTTAAAATGTATTGGACTGTGCATTCCCACATACGCATAAGCATTATTCGGCTCTAATGACCGTACTAGCAGCAGATCCACCCCCTCCTGCGAGATCATGAAATGAGCATCTATTTCTGTCCTCATCTGTGATGGTGCCCCAAAGTTTAATCATGATGTATTTGGGTTTGCACAAGGTCTCTGCGGTGTATTTTTCATTGAGGAGACAGTGCTGATATTAGCGTGAACGACTTTCATTCATCATCACAGAGCACAGATAGAATAGGAACACAGAATGGCTTTCTGAAAGGTTTTACGAAAAGGCCCCCAAATTATGCGGCACTAGATTGGAGAAAAGGCCATGGCGAGGTGATTTTAAGCTCAGGCATGACAAATGATCGGAGGGGCCGGCGCAACTTAGAACCAAAGCCCGGACGAGTCCTCCTTCAACATGGCGCCTACAGCCTGCTTCCCTGCTAATAAGTTTGTCAGGCACCAAAATCGGCCTGCATGGAATCAAACAAGCCGGTTAAAGCATCAATCTCATGCGGGATTACAGTTGAGCGTCACAGTACGAGTAATGCTGTCGCAATGCGGGGAGCGTCCTACACAAGGGTTTGATAAAAAGAAAGTACACCCTCTTTGATTTCTAGGGTTTTATCCATTTGGACATAACTCACCAGGTTCTAAAATGATTCAAATCTACCCTCATTTAATCTCGTCATCATGCATTAAAAAACAGAAAAACCTAAATCAAAAAGCTGCGTGTGAAAAGCTGAGGAAACCCCTTCTGCTTTCACTGGATTAAACGGAGCAATTGGTTACAGGAGTTTGCTGATCTCAAGTTTTAGCGCAATGCGGAAAGACATCAGTGATGACCTTAGAAAAGCAGTTTGTGCTGCCTGTCGATCTAAGAAGGGTTAGAAGATGGTTTCAGACAATTTGAAGTCCATCATTCTGACGCGAGAAAGATTATCCGCTAGGGCAAAACATTCAAGATGACTGGCAATCTTCCTAGAGCTGGACGTCCCGGCAAATCCGGCCTTGACTTTGAAATGCACAAAGAAACTGCACAAGGCAACGTCTTTGCATCTACGGGCCTCACATACCATGTAAAATTTGAAGGAAAATGACAGCTCAGTTAGAAAAAGAATGGTATGGAAGAGCTGTCAGGAGAAAGTCTTTTCTTACTCAAAAGAATATATGGCAGCACAACTTGGGCCCAGAAAGCGGCATCTGAACGAACTGCAAGGCTCCTAGAACAATGAGCCTGGAACAGACAAGACAGATGATCATTAAAAAAACAAAAACAGCAAATCAGTATCAAAACCTCACATGTACCGCCAACCACGGACAGGGAAAGATTTGGCTGGTTTTAAAGAGGAAAAAAAAAAAGCTAAAAAAAACTGTAAGGGAATGAAAAAGCTTGATATTATTGCCATTGATTGGCAAGCAAAACCCATCCAAGAGGTTGGAGGTGGTTCACATGGAGTGGACTGAGGCTGGAGTTGACATGTCAAGGCTCCGTCCAAATACCCTTATAATAATAGTTCCTAGCTCCTGTTCCTTGACCTTTCACGGGGTCAACAGTAAGAACACTATCGTGGGTAGGAAAGGACTGCTGTGCCGATTTTGGACAGCCTTTAACTCATTCGTCATTACGTGACGGAAACGCACATGGATGATGGGAAAGGAACTACAAAGTGCACGCTCTCTTCTCTCCGGTGATTTTCGTTAATTTCCCTGAGGTGGGCTGTGCTTATACATCATGTCACGCAAAGGATTGTGGGATTCCTTATAGCTCCTTAGTGCTGGTAAGGGACATTGCGAGGTTCCTATGCTAAATTAGCCACGGGAGGAAGCAGGCTCCTTTTCCTACCTCCTTCCTTACTGACCGCATTATTCGGACAGCACTTATCATGCCGACTGCTGACGCACTTCCGCTTTGGCTAAAGAGTCTTTACCCAATAAGGGTATTTGGATGGACCCCAAGAGCCACTGTGCACAAATTAACTCTAACCCTACACATGGGCAACAAATGTTGCGTTCCTCGTGTCAAGACACTCCTGAACGAGAGATAACATCAGAAGCTAAGGAGACAAGGAACTGGACTGTTGCTCAATGGTCCTGGTTTCAGATCACAGTAAAGTTTGCACTTCACTTGAAAGCAAGGTCCAGAGTGTGGAGGAAGAGTGGAGAGGCCCAGAATCCTTGCTTGAAGTCCACCGTGACGTTTCCAGTCAGTGATGCTGAGGTGCCATGTCATCTGTTGGTGTTGGTCCACTGTGTTGTCTGAAGTCCACAGTCAACGACGTCTACCAGGAAATTTAGAGCACCCCATGCTTTCCTCTGCTGAACACGTGGAGATATGGCTTCTTAATTTTCCAGACACCTTCCCAAACTGCTAAAGGTACCAAAAACACTGAATGACTGATGTTACTGGGCTGGATTTGCCTTTGACCTGAACCCTACAGGGAATCTACAGAGGCAGTGTTAAGAGGAAGATGGCAGAGACCAGACCCAACATTGCAGATGACCTGAAGGCCGTCATCAAAGCAACCTGAGCTTCCAAACGACACCTCAGCAGAACCACAGGCTGATCGCCTCCATGTCACGGCGCACCAATGCCGTCCTTCATGCAAAAGGAGGCCCAAGATGCAATGTGTTCAGTGCTTAGGGGAAGAAAAAAAAAAAACATACTTTTCAGAGCCTGAAATTTCTGCTTTAAAAAAGAAAAAAGTCTTTTTTTTTATTAATCCTACGTAACATTGACATTTTCTGAAACACTGGAATTTGGGTTTTCATTATCTGTAAACCATAATTATCAAAATTACAAGAAATAAATGCTTGAAATATTTCACTCTGTGTAATGAAGCCACGTCTCACTTTCTAAAGGAAGTGACAAACATATAGAACTTTTTCACAATATGAGAAATTTTGGATGTTCTTTTGCTTGAAAAGGTCATGCACATTTAAAATAATGGGTTTTTTTCCCCCTTAAGATGCTTCAGGGTCCCGGCCATCAGGACAGAAAAGTTGTGAATAATTGTATTTCACAATGTTTCCCTCCCTTCTTTAAGGTATGCAAAACAAGTTTGAAGTCACATAAAACCATGTTTTAGGTTTTGTGGTTAAATATTTGATTAAAATCTTTTTTAAAGCAAATGCACTATTTGAAAACTCACCAATTATCTCAGCAGACTATTGTTTAAAAAGTCCACAAACCGTGAGAGCTAATTAAAGCTTTACTCCATGTCAGCTCTGTGAACTTTTTCTCTCTCATTAACGCACATTCAGTTAGATATAGTTTGGATCTGCAGGACATATAGAGCTCCCCAGTTAAAATGATCCCCGAGAGATGGCTGCATGCCGCCAGATTAGTTTCCACATCAGAGACAGTTTCCTCTAAACATGAGTAGAAACTGGAAAATCAGAAATAAAGCAAATGACTTGACTCATCGCTGTCTTTGAAAAGAAAATGAGATTAAAAAACAACAACAAAAAAAAACTTGTTCAGAGTGGAGATCTGTTGAAAATTACGGGTAACACTAGGCGACTTCTCGACCTCATTTCTATTAAATCTATTCAGTCCTAATTTCCCACTGACTGTCTCAGACTGTCGTCCCTGGGATGAGCTCACCAGATGGCGCCACATCAGAAACCTGCCGATTATTTGAAAAATCGCTCTTTTGTGCCTGGAGGAAACCACAGAGACTATCATAATCAAGGCCTCAAATGCTCTTAATAATTCAACGAGTCTTACCATGGCTCGTCACATCCAGGATGGCTGGGCGATACGTCTTTGCCAGAGTGAAATGTGTGTCTTATTAACGCGTCATTAATGGAAAACTGAAGCCGTACGAGCTGTGACATGTTCCTGCATCTGCTGTGACTAGCCTCGTCGGTGGCGGCTCATCACTTCTCACATGGGGGGGTGTTCGGCAGCCGGACCTTTGGCGCTTTAGGTTCAAAACCTTTTGACCCTAATTAGGTTCTTTAGTATATTAAAGCAATTATTTTCCAGCACTTTTATCCCTGAGAAGTCCAGCTCTGGTCAGACGATTACATACACTCATCGTGGATATTCATTTCACATGCATTTTGGGCTTTTAATCACCTGTTTTTCCAAAATCACCCACTGCAGAACCAGCTTCTCGAGCTGCTGCTGGAACGGTAAAGCAGGAACTCCTGCAGCAAAAAGGTGATGCCAATCCCCATCGCCTGCTCTGCCGTGTGTCATCCGAGCTGCCGGCGGCGTCAAGCAGAGGGAGCTGGACTCAGGTTCAGCAGGCCTGCCGCGGTGGAAGGAGCTGCAGAAGGAAGAAGACTCGACCCCTCATTATCCTCTCTTCTCCTCGCAGCCTTCACTTGGCCCCCCCCCGAGAGTCGGCTGTCAATCACATGCTGTGGGGAAGCGAAGTCAGCTGGAGCCCAGCATGCACAGCGCGCTGGTCGGATCTGTCAGTAGGCAGGAAGGAAGCCCCTACGGATGGCCGGCGTCGCTGCTGGCTGCAATTAAAGTGCCGCGTCGCTGCGGAGACAGGAACCTGAGGCCGCCTGAAGGTCGGCGAGGAACCCAATTACCAGCTTGTCTTTTCCCTCCCCAGAGGCACAAAGGAACCAGTGTTTGTGGTGTTGCAAAAAAAAATAAATTATTACGGTAAATTAAACTTTGTTTTATTACTAATGGTGGGACCATGAAGCACGAAGGTAAAGAAATGCAGTCTCACTCACAGGACTTTAAAAGTTATATAAAATAGAACATTTACAAAAAAGCGTATCTACAAGGACAGCCCGGGGGCAATGTTCCTGCTAACTTCCGATATTTTCTCTGAAGAACAAAACAAAACAAATGATATTTCACAGTGTAAAAGGCATGAGTGTTCTACCCCTGCGGTCCTGCTACACAGTAGTCTCATGCTTCCACAGGCCCGTTTTGACGCGGGCACCGTCGCCGTTCATCATAGGCGCCGCGTGGCCATTTTCTTTCAGCGTGCCGCTGTTCTGGGTGACCAGGTTGAGTCCGTACGACTTGCTGCTGTGGCTTTCTGGTTCCGAGCTGGCCGGCGGTCGCGCGGCGTCGTCACCGGCCGCTGGCGGACACCCGGCAGCCGCTGGCGGACACCCGGCGGCAGCCAGCTGCTCCGCCTCTCCGCTCGCGGCAGTCCTGGTTCCTTTGTCGGAGAGGCGGGGGCGGCGCGGCAGGCTGGCGCTGTCGCTGCTGTCCTGCTGCAGCTGGCTCTGGTGGCGCTCCCTGTAGGCCATGTAAGCCGCGCGCCGACTGTTGCGCGCCGCCAAGTCGTAGTAGTGGTGCCGCCTGCCGGGGGCGCTCTGCACGCTGCCCTCCACGCTCGTGGGCACGTCGTAGGCGTACTCCCGCAGCACCGTCAGCCGACTCGCCCTGTGCGTTCGGGCTCTGTTCTTCGGGTGCCTGCTCGCGCTTCCGTTCGCCGCCGGATTGCTGATGCTGCTCACCGGGCGGAACTGCACCTCCACCGGCGCTACGTGCATTTTGATCTCGTTGTCCAACGAGTGCTCCGTCAGGCTGGTGTCCGGGGCGGCCGCGCCGTTGGCCGTCGCCGGGGCCGAGGCGGCCTTGCACTGAGCGGCCTCCGCGTGCAGGTTGGTCAGCTTGCTGCCGTGGCCGGAGTGGCGCACGCTCGGGCCGCTCCTGTTGGTGTGGGAAGAGTCTGCGCTGCTGTGGCCGCATTTGGTCCAACCCACGTCCGCCTTGCTGTCCGCCGTTGCCGTGGACATCACAGCGAGGCCCGCCTCGGGCAGCAGGACCTCCTCCTGCGCAGAGTACACTCGCCTTCCAGAGCAAAAGACCAGCAGCCAGAAGCGCCTCATGTCCTGTCTGTTGACGCAGTGGTGCGCCACCATGAACGCCCCCAGCGCCAGCGCCGTCAGGCCGAAGAGGCAGGTGAACGCCATGTCAAAAGGGTGGTCCTGTGACACAGCCATGGCGCCAAACACCCACAGGCCCGAATACAGCCCTAAAGCCCCCGCCGCCCCGATCAGCTGGGCGGCGAAGGTGTGCTCGTTCTCCAGGGCCGAGAGCGCCACGGCGTGGGGGCCGGACGCCTCGCTCGGCTGGAGCTGCGCGGCGAGGGGCTGCGAGTTGCTGTCGGGACCCTCTGGTCCCGCCTCGCTGCTCACCGAAGCCAGACGCTGCTGCTCTTCGCTCGTCTCCTTCAGCTCGTAGCGGCGCTCGGGGTGTCGACGCAGCTGCAGCAGGATGCTGAGGAAGTACATGCAGTCCACGAAGAGGATGAAGCCCGCCGGTCCGTAGAAGGCCCCGATGCTCGGCTCCCATGCCATCCAGCAACTAGGCGACGGAGAGACAGGCAAGACCAGTCAATCACGACCCCTCCTCAGGCAGCAGCTAACGAAAGTGCGCACTTCAGCTCTGACGACAAAGATCGGCTTAAACAATAATAGTTTTATTCTGGTCTGCTATAAGATTAAAACAAAGCGATGCATTTGTTAGCAGATAAACCCATTTCTCTAAAAGAACAAATCGCATTCGCCTCATAAAAAGAGAAGTTTAGCATCTCGTTCTTTGCGGTTACCGTCTTGTTACTTTTAAAGACGAGAGCTGAGAGTCTTTGGCGCGCAGGAAACCAATTAAACTTCAAAGACTCCTTGGACAGCTTTCTGAATTATCCAGCTCCAGCGCCTGAGCCGAACAGCTGCTGCTGCTACAGGGACACGCAGATCCATAACAGGACTCCAGAACCAGGACTGTGGGGAATAACGTTCTTCTCCCTCCGTAACAATACGAATTATTCTCAAAAAACAAAGCAGTCTTGGTTCTCCTGTTCATAGAAACTAAAACAAAACGATCCCTCCGGAGGACTTGCGGCTCCTCGCTAAACGCTGACGATGATATAAAAGCGGCATTTCCTGCAGACCAAACTGGGCCGTCTCTAATTGCTGTGTGCGTGAGGTCCTACTCACTATGGCGCGTATCTTTGGCTGCCGTAGTTTTTCACGTTGGCTGCGGCCGTTATTCCACAGACGATGATGGGGATCCCGCCGCCGATCAGGTAGAACCTTTCAAAAACAGCAAAGAAGGGACAGTTGAGCGGTTTTATTCTCCCAGCAGAGGACACGAAGCGGACGCGCGGGTTCTGTTGTGTTTCAAGCCTTCACCGACAGACCAGACAGCATGTCATGTATACATGACACTTTTACTTTTACTAGCATCCAGAGGCCTAATTAAGCAAACACTACTTACCCAGGGCTCCTGCCTTGATTGTAACAATTTCCTAGACTCCGATTTCCAGAGTTCCAACTACATTTCTTTTTTTTTTCCCCATTTTCTTTAAGTACAAAGGGAAATGTAAGCATTTAACTTGGGTGTAGACATTTGTTTGATAGCTGGACTGAACGGATGCATCGACAAACGAATGACGAGACGTTCAGGAATGGAACAACATCTGAAAAGAACATTCTCCCTAAGCTCCAGACGTATTCAAGCCGGCGGAGGAGCCCCCCCCGCTTTCATGGGCAACTCCTGCGGCGCATAGAAGTCAGAAATCCAAACCTGAGCATGGGCCTCGGGGGCGGCGGCGGCTCGTCCAGCTCCTCGTAGCGTTTGGCTTTGCGCGTGATTTGCTTGTAAATGTTGCGCGCGGTCACGCCCACCCACAGCGCGGTGGCCAGGGTCGAGTAGTGCAGCAGGATGCCCACCTGGGAGAGACGGCACCGCAGCGTCACGACACGTATGGCCAAGCAGTTCAGTGCATCGCAGGCATATTTTGTACCATATACACCCTTTTCATATTGTATTTTACCTTCAATGGCTCTAATTCTGCCCTGTGTACTCTGTATAAGCTACTGGAACCAGAAGTTCCCCGAAGGAGCAATCCCAAGGGATAAATAAAGTTGAGTCTAACTCTAAGTCTAAATAACTCCACCATAATTTGCACCCAGATAAAGTCGAGTAAAATGTTGGTGTCACGACAAAAGGTTAGAGTAGTCTAACCTTTGAGTTGATTTTATTTATTGGAACAGAAATATGCTTTCGCCGTCCCGCAGTGGGGAAACCCAGACGTACCAGCAGTAAAGTGAAAGCCAGATACTAGCATGCTTATTCCCACACGGGTAAAACAAATATGAGAATAATGGGCCTTCCAGACAGGACACGGTGTGCGCACCGCTGCGCCGTCCTGAGAGTGCCGTGCGCCCACAGCCCTTTTCTCCTAACTAGCAGGACTCGCTTCTTAGCACGGGAGGGATGCATATCTGCCGCTGACAACAAAAACAACAGACTGAGCAGCAGCGCACACACCGCGTCCTGTCTGGAAGTCCCACGAGACAGTAAGGGCAAATTTACACCAAAAGAAAAATAGTACAGCCAAAAATAGCATTCTCATATTAGGAGAAATGTGCAAGTACGTTTTTTTGAACAGACAACAAAAGCAGATTATTGACCCGAGATGGTAAAACTGTGCAGAGAACAGCAGGGATGTAAAAACTTATTGAGGTTGTTGGTTCTAAAGCTTAACAGCAGCTGGGAGGAAGGGCCTGAGTTGGTGCTCCTTCGTGGCACCACGGTGCAGCAGTCTGTCGGTGCAACAGCTTCGCGCACGGGTTGGGAGACATGAACAGTGAGGTTATTTTTGCTGGACGACCCTTGTTTATTCAGGGCACAATCAATATATGATTAAATAAATGGTATAGGAGGGTAAAACAACATCGATGTTAGAGAACGTCAGCAGAGGGCGCCATCTCTGGTCCGTCTATGTTGAAAAGCACCACATGTCCATTGTTGGGTACGGTGGAGGATTGGTGATGCTGTGGGCCTGCTTCTATATCCAAGACCCTTAAAAACTTGTAGCCGTGCATGGCATCCCTGCCAGAAAACTTAAAAAAAGGGTCTTCATTGGGTCTTCCAGAAGGAAAATGACCCAGAACGTGACCAAATCTATACAGAAATGGTTCAGACACCTATAGCAGACCTATACCTGCTAGGAATACATAAACGCTCTAAATAAAAAAAAGAGTTGGAGCCAAGTACATGCAGAGTTTAGCTGTTGTAAGAATCCTGGGATGTATTTGACAAAAATAAGAAAAATATACCGACTACCTTCATGTGAGAAGGAATTTAATAAAACAAACAGTAGGTTCTGTTACTGAAATAGTAATAACACACCTTGAAAAGAGATGCAGGCTCGCCTCAAGCCAATGAAAAAACACATTTCGCCGAGTTTCCCCAAGTTCTAACAGCTCCGTAATCTCATAAAACACCTAAAGCCCTGCTTCTTTTGGGACTGTCGACCACGAAGCCTGAGTTGGAAGTCCAGATACTCACTGCCTGGCAGACGCTGGCGTACCGGGTCTGATTGATGCCGCCGACGAAGACCCCACACGTCAGTGACATGTGCAAGCAGAGGTTGACCAGCATGTGCCAAAACTTGCGGCTCACGCGGACAGACCTGCCGTCACGGGGGGGGGGGGGGGGGGGGGGACAACACGCAGAGCAGGTTAACATGGGTTAGAGTGGCGTCACAGTTCATCGCCTCAGAGCCACAAACCTCCAGGTGTTTTTGGAGTTTGCAACGGTGCAGAAAGTGAAAAGCAAAAGTAAAAAAAAGCGGCGCCCAACAAAACAACAATTACGCCTCACTCTGGTGTTCACCTGTGATGATAGATGTAACTGATCGTGATGGCGAGCAAGCAGAGGAGGAGGATGACACTTGTAGCATAGATGACTGGATGCAAAGGCTGGATGCTTGCAGAGAACTGGTCGACGCTGGTCAGGTCCTGGAACACAGAAACGCGGACCGGTGTCACTTTTCCTTTCTATTCTGCCCGTTAGCGGCTGTTCCAGCTACTTGTGGCCACTGGATGGGGGGCGCGGTTTGAGAAAAACGACGCGAGCGCTGCGTTTACATGGAAACGTTGACGAGAACACGAGGGGAACTCCACCTACCATGAGCAGACCGTAGCTGCCCAGCGAGCTGCAGGACATGGTGGTGAAGTTGTCGTGGTTCTCCAGGATGCGGCAGCCCTCGCTCCTCCAGCCTCCCTGACCCCCCGCCAGGCTGAAATTCCAGCGGGCGGCGACGGCGTCGGAGCCGCGGGCGAACCGCCTCAGCGTGACGTTGACGGGGGTCCGCAGGGCGCGCAGGGAGAGACCCTCTGATGGCAAACAAAGGTTTACGTGTCCAAACCGGCCCGTTTTAGACCAGCACCACATCACATTTGTGCGGGACTTGCCTATCTTTGCCATGACGACGGGGGTGGCCACGCTCCTCCTTCTCCCTCCGTCGGCCAGAAGAGACGTGTTCCCGGTAGAGGGGAAAAACTTGCCGTTGCGGAAGCCCAGCAGGTAGAGCTTGTAGACGTTTTCGTCCGGCTGCCCCGGAGCGGCGGCGGCCGGGCTGAACAGGGACTGCGGGAGCTGCAGCGACGCCTCCACCGTGGTGCCCTGTTCAGACACACATATTTCACAGTCCATGCCTCGTTCCGGCCATCCAGAACGTCTGGGCAGGTGAAGCAGATGAAGAGACGGCGGGCATTTCTGACCTTGTAGAAGACGGTGGAGAAGGAGCCGTCGGTGTTGCATTTGAAGGAGAGCTGGCGCTCCGGGCTGAGGAGCCGCTCCGGGCTGGCCTTCTGGAACAGCATGCAGGTCGTGCCGTTCCAGTCCTTGACCCTGAGCGCGTGGGCCTCCAGCGCGATGTTGGGGGACGTCTAAGAGGACGACGGGGGGGAAAGGTAAATATCTGTGCCCGTCGGCAAAAAAATAAAAATAAATAAATAAATGCTTCAGTGAGGCTCACCAGGGAGAAGGGCTGGGCCGTGGCCAGGCGATGGGCGGCGATTTTCTGCAGGCAGGCGATGATGCGGGTGCACGCCATGGCTTCCCGCTGGGCCATCCACAGCACCCTCTCGTCGGCCAGCATCAGGTTACTGGCCATGCTGACCATCACCTCGCCCAGCTAAGTTAAACACGATTTAACTTTAACACGTTTTATTCAAGTTCCAACCGAACAATTTCGATATAATTCACCGGGATTTTATGCGCTGGACCAACAACAGAACCAACAGCAGCATATTTGGGAAGTGTTATCAAAACTAACTTTCTAACACAATTCTGAAAAGTGAGGTGATTTTTTGTTTATTTAGTTTTTTAATCAGCCCTTTTTACTCTGATAGTGATAATCAAATCCAGTGCAGTCGACTACATTCAGACATAGAGTCCACCTGTGTGCCGTCTCATCCCTGCATGAACGCAGCTCGTCTGCTAAAGCCTGAGGGGACCATTTAGAGAACATTGGTCATCATGAAGGAACACACTGACCAAGACATGGCCGTCCACTTTGACTGACAGGCCAGACAAACAAAGCCTATGATAACTCTGGAGGAGCTGCAGAGACCCACAGCTCAGGTGGGGAAATCTACAGAAGCTTATACGCCATACAAATACGTCCTATTACTAGCAAACATGAAACGGGATGCTCTGATCGGATGGGACCAAACGGAAGACTTTTTTTTGGTCTGCGTGCAAAAAACTGGACGTAGAACTAACTACAACGTAATAAACTAACACTGCAGGTCACGGCGAACACGCCAATCCCCACGCTGAAACGTGGAGGTGGCAGCATCCTCTTTAGGGGAGCGCTTTTCTTTCAGCAGGGACAGGGAAGCTGGTCGGAGGTGGTAAGAAGACGAGGAGGGATCAACCCAGGGCAATCTCAGTAGGTTTGTGGTTTGTAGCCTCAAACGTCTAAAGGTTCCAGAGACCAAAACCTTTGTGAGAGAGTGCATCTCAAAAATTACACGTCACAATTACAGTCCGACCCATTTCAAATGTTAGTGTATTGGTGTGTTTTTTTTTTTTTTTAAATGAAGATGCTTATCAGTGTTTCCGACGTCCAGCTGTCTCGAAGCAAACGGCTGCTCAGAGCAAATCTCGCCATCAGCGACTTACATCTTTGAACTTCTCTACGAACTTGCCGAACTTCTCGATCATTTCAGCCATGAAGATGATGTCCATCTTGTCGGACAAGTTGGCCGCGTCGATCGTGTAGACAAACAGGCTTCGAGCTTTGGTTACAACGTTGGTCTCGTTCAGAGGCATCTGCCGGAAAAGACGCAGAGAGAAACGATCTAATTTATACACAAAAGGAGAAAAAAAAAAAGGAGGAATGGGAGCAAAATAAAAACCCTCTAAGATACAAACCTGGTTGATGACGGAGAGAAACCTTGTGACCTCCTTCTGGAACAGACACTGGGAGTAGTCCTCCTCCCCCCACAGGCCCTCGGGAGTGCAGTGGCGCCACGCCCGCGGTTCTTCGCCCGGGATGCCCGAGTAGGCCCGTGCGCTGGACGGCGGCGAGTTGCAGGGCATGTAGACCTTGATTCCTGCCAGAGTGCGGGGCCACCTGGAAGAATCCAAAACCTAGTTAATTTAATTCATTAACCTAGTTGATGTCTTCTTCACCTGCATTCGAGTGTTACTCTGTGCGTACCACTACACAGCCGAGTCATTTTTACATCCAGCCACCAGGTGGTGCTGCTGACAGACCAACAGAGATGCACTGCTCCAACTAAATGTTTTTGCATTGATAATAAAAAACACATTTAAATGCACTCCGAACTCCACTTGACTATTAAACCTAAGCCCCGGTTTGACAATTATTTTCTTTACTGTAAGCATGAGTTCACGTAAACTCAACAGGAGCTAAAATGTCACAATAATTCAATCCTTTGAATGAATTGTCTGTTCCTTATTAAAGCGGGACGACTTTACCACATGCAGCTTTAAAAAATAAATAAATTAAAACAACTTTTTGCACCGTTTAGAGTCAACTGAGCTTCTTTTACACACAACTTAAAGCAAAGAGCCATAACGTTTGTGCTGGCCCATGAAAAGATACAATGAAACATTCACAAAAATGTGAGGTGTACTCACTGCTGTCAGATACCGCATCTAACCGTGTGCATAGCTGTGACCCAAAGCGGTTTGAATTAAAGTCCACCCAAAAATTCAAACTTGAATCGTTCCTTCCTGAAAAGCGGGCCGTTCAAATAAATCAGTAAAAGCCCAACAGTTGTATTAAATGAATTATGACTGGAAATGTGCAGGATCTGCTACTAGAAATGAAGCCTAACGACTTCAATGGATTTTCAAAGCCCGTTTGGATGAACTATTTGTAGTTCGACAGTTTTGCTCCGAAAACACCGGCTGTGTGTTTTCCTACATGTACCTGAACTCCCCCTTGTTGTTGGAAACCCGCTCAGGAGCGCAGTACTTGTCAGAGCTTTGCAGCACCACAATGTGCACGGTCCTGGTGGTGTTCCCCCGGCTCGTCCGGACCCGACACTCCCAGTTCCCCATAAAATCAGGCTGGATGTTCGAGATGGTTAAGGCACTGGTGGGAAAAATGGGAGACAGAAATGAGATCTTTATTGCATTCATGACATTCAAGTTTAACCGTTGAGTAATGAGTCTTACCTGGCAATAAGGGAGCAGTTCTGCTCAATACGCTTCTCTATGAAAATGCCCTGAGTGGCGTCTGGCTTGACCATGCGGCCGTTCTTGTACCAGAGAACCTGCATGTCCTCAGCCACAAGGGAAGCCTGACACTGGAACGGCAGGCTGTCCCCCTGGAAGACGACCTGACGTTGGGACGGCGTTAGGTGGAACGAGGGCAGCTCCAGTGGAGCATCTGGAAAAAAAAACGATGGAATAAATAGAGTCTCATTAGAATAAGGTTGTTACTCTTTTCTTTTCTTTTTTTTTCTTTTTTAGAAATTTAGTTTATTTAACCTTTATTTTAACAGGAAGTCCATAGAGATAAAATCTCTTTTTCGAGAGAGACCTGGCCAAGAGGCACCAGAAACGTTTCATTTAAAAACATCTACACAGATAAAACAATTTACAGTTCAGCTTAAGAATATCACCTCAGTTAAGCCCCTATTTTAGTTTTAACATTGTTCCATGCCCATGGGGCAGCAATGGGAAAATAAATTTTGGCCAGATCTGTGAAGAACCTTGGGACAATGAGGGAAAAGTCGATAAGAGCATGAGTTGTAAGCACTGTTGGCAGGAGACGACTTGGGTAGGAGGGCAGTTTCCCCAAGATGGCCTCGTAAATGAATGTCAGCCAGTGCTTCTGTCTCCTCGGGTGTAGCGAACGCCATGAGAGCAAAGAGTACAGCTCACAGTGACGGGTCCGGTGTGAGGAGTTGGTGATGAAGTGTAGTGCACTCTGATACAGTGTGTCCAAGCAGTGGAGGGCTGAAGAGGCTTCGTTCAAATACAGAGTATGTAGATAGTCCAGCATGTGGAGGAAGGTGGACCGCACAAGTCTGTTCCTCAATTTGGGGATAAAACGTCATTTATTTGTGTAGCAAAAGCCTATCAAAGCTTTCAGCTTCTTCTGCAGTTGTTCAATGTGTGTCGTGAAGGACACTTTTTCATCAATCCACACACCCGGATATTTAGAACATCAGACTTTTTCGATGTTTGCACCGGCTAATGTTAGCAGACCATCATACAGACCAGTATGAGAGTGAGTTCTACTGAACGTCATACACTTAGTTTTGTTAGCATTTAGGACCAGCTTCAGTTGCAGAAGTGAAGTTGGAGTTGTTGGAGAGCAGTCTGAAGTTCAATCCATGCTTGTCTGATGGAGGATGCAGTTAAATAGATGTTCCTCTTCATGTTTTCCTCATCGGGCTTTCTGATTGGCTACAAATCACATTTAACAGGGTGTATACTCGTTTGTCCTCTGGGGACACCTCCCATGCTAGGATATCTGGCCAAGACAATCCAACATGTTGGATATGCCCAATTTAGAGTCAAAACGGTTCTGATGTCCTTCCCAGCAGACTAGATCACTCTTAGCACACCCCAAGAGCCATCCCGATAATCTGGGCATGTCGGAAGGGGAAGATTGGGCCAACAGCTAACTTTTAAGAGACTCGCCTCAGCTTGATCAATAAGCGTGATTTGATTGGCTAAAAGCCTCTCCGCCCGATTTAGTGCTGATTGCTTGAGCTTGAGTCACAAGAAGGTCAACATGCAGGCAAATATTTGCAGCTGAATTTAAGGGGAAAAAGAATCATACATAATTTCACAGGATAACAATTTTGTGTTACAAATCCACTGTCTAAAAAAAGTCTGATTCTAATGACACCACATTTTTGCATGCTTTCTAGACATTTGCCACATCAACATAGTGTTTCCTGCATCCCACTTTTTTTAAAAGCATACAAAATTTCACTATAAATTTACAACAGATTCAAACTCTCTGTTCTTTTTCCAAACTCATCTAGGACTGGAAAATCCTTAAAGGAAAATACTTTTTCAGAATTGCTAGAAATCCTGGTTTTTCAGGACTTTAACTTCCACATTTCAGGCAAAAGAAACTAAAAAAAAGAAGTGAAAAGGAAGCTGAACTCGTGTATACTTCAGGGCTACTTGCAATTCATGTCAGGAAACGAGTTCCTTGTAAATCTGTGTCATGTGTTTTATAATCCCAGGAGGAGGCGAGAGCCAAACTGATAAGACATGAGAAGGTCCAAAAAAAGGCAGCACTGGCCTGGGCAGGCTTCGTCTTATCTGCCGTGTCATTGCACAAGCCCCCCGCTCCCCAAACACAGGCCCTTCTGCTACAAACACACACAGTGCACCATTTCGACAGCAAAATCTGCGCCAATACTCAGACTTCGAACTGAAAAAATGTACAAGATCATAACCGGGTTGTAAACAGAGCATTAACATGCATCAAGAAGAAACGGGAACAAAGGACATGACAGATCATCTGGCAAATTATTGTAACCTGTTTTTAAACTCTAGCAGGCTCTTTTTCTAGTGATTAAAAGCTAAAGGCCGTAGCCCAAAAAAAAGTCTATATTTAGGTTCCGGGTTGGTTTCTGTCAAGCATTTTGTGTCATGACCCCTGCTGACAAAGGCAAAAAGGCTTTCTGGACTTGAATGGAGCAGCCTTGTTAAGCCTCTTGCAAAGAACGCTTTGGTGCACAGATAGGATGCAGCAACGCTATAATTTTAACGTCCTTAAATAATGTTGAAGATTTTAGGGCAAAAAAAAAAAAAAAAAGTCAAGTAGAACCAAAAACTTCCTGAGCGCTGAATTTCACAGGGTAAGTCATGAAGACAGAGATCGTCGATACACATTAAGGCCCCAACATTTGCAGCTCAATAACCACAAGATAAAATCCACAAAGAAAAAGACAAAGAACAAAAAGCATCTTCAAAAGCTCAAGTCTCTTGTCTCAAGATAAGAAAATATGTAAACTAGAGAAAATTCTGGTGGATCCAAAGTTACTGGCACGACAAGCAGATGTTCTCTACACGGCAGAGGGCGGGGCGCTCAAAGACTGGACGTAGACAGACTTTACTGGTATTCAACGGCACATTCACTACGTACATTTGAGTGAAATCTGATCTGGGAGCTTTTTCATTCAATGGAACAATAGATCTCCAGGTTCTGCAGGGCCTTCAACACTCTGGTCTGAGGCCACCCATTTGTATAGCAATGAATGCATCTTCAAACAACACCACCACAACACTCAGTCCACAATGCCCGTCTGAGAAAGACTTGTTCCAGGAAGCAAAGCGTCCCTCTTTCTGACCGTCCTGATGCCCCCCTGATTTAAATCCCACTGAAAATGTTTGAGGATGGACAGTAAGAGAGGTTTACACACCAGTTCCAGACAGTGGCTGCCCTTCCTGAAGGCCATTTTCAACAACGTTGGCACCAGCCAACCTAAAACACACCAAGCATGGCTAAATATGGTCTTTTAAGATATGGTGTGGCACTAGTGGCATTCATTTGACAATTCAGCAGACTGGAAAGGGGTCAGAAAAAGAAGGGGCAACTAGAGATGCACCGATCCAGTTTTTTCCCCCATCCAATCCAATACCGATACCTGGGCTGGACGTATCGGCCAATACCCGACACCGAGCCGATACTACGGTTGAGTGAATGAACCGTATAATTTGCCAAGAATGTGGTGTTGCATTTACTGTCTTTATCACAGCCCCTCGCAATTTTTACATTGCAGATATTGCATGTTGCAGTTGGACTTGTTGGCGTATCAAGTTTGAAATGCTTTCAAGTAGCAGACTTGGCTCGGTCCGGCATTTGCTCCCTGTTGCTCCGTGTTCGCTCATTTATAGCTGCTGTGCGTGATGACGTAGCCAACGTTGCAAACATGGAATTAACGTGACTAGATCGCTGTAGCTGTATTGCTGTGTATTATATTAACAAAGAAATGACTGGCGTCATTCATCTGATATCGGATCCATCTAATCAGTCAATATCGAAGCCGATATCCGATCCGGGTACCGGATTGGTGGGTCTCTAGGGGCAACGTGCAGTGAATGACCCGGGCAACTGCGTTGAGGACTGGTAGCCTCTCTACAGGGTTGTGTAAGGATTTTATCAACAAGGGAGGAAAATTCAGCCCAAATCTCCCAAATCGTCTATACTGGCCACTCTTTGAAAAGCTTTTGTTAAGATCAATTAGTCAGAAAATGAGCACACTGCCCATTCACTGCTGAATAAAGTTAAAAAAAAATTTGTTTGTTTCTCTAGATTGAAACAAACAAAAAATTGAGCCCTGACATTAAAACAAAGGTTTTGAACTGAACTGTGATTCTGTGTGCTGATAAGGCTGGTTTATGTTTATGTTTGACCCAGCGTACTACAAGCCACTACATGTAGAAAACCGTTATTTCCTACGTTGAAGCTTCTAACTTTCTTCCATGCGTGACAACAGTTTCTCTCCAGGAATTGTTAAAAATGTGTTGATCGTGGTGATCTTTATGGGCTGAATAATAAAGATGTCTATATTTACGAACCTCCGGCAGAAGGAGCGCTTGCTCGACCGGCAAGAAGCAAGAAAGCAACGAATGGAGGGACAGATGGACCATTCAATAGACGAGACTGAAATAATTGTTTGGAATAGAAATTGTGTTTTTACCCGTCATCCGAACCTGGAAATTACCTGAATCAAACTGTGTAGGAAACTACATAGTTTGAAAACAGAAATGAGACTATCGGCTGCTGTTTCGGGGGGTGGGGGGGCATGATGATCGGGAAATGTGGGATTTAGCTCCTGAGTGTTTGCTCCTTACCGCACGTCAGAAGCTCTGGCCTCAGGGAGGTTATGAGCTGACCCTGGAGAGACTGCGGGTAGGAGCACTTGGTGTTCTTCACAGAAAGGTTGCGGTCCTTGATCCACCGCAGCAGCCACAGGAGGTTGCAGTCGCAGAGCAGGTAAGGTGTCTGGAACTCCCTGGAATCAAAGACAAACACGACGACTGCAGCAACATTTTCATTGCGCTGACGGCCGATGGATAAACTAAGGGTAAGTGGCCGCAAACCATCTCCTTATCACACTTACAATGCCTTCAGAGACACCAGCCTGTCAAACACTCCCTGAGCCAATGAGGAGAACATGTTTCCTGAAAGGTTTCTGCAGATAAAAAAGAAAAGAGAACACACGGTTGATGTCGGCCCTGCACTAATTATCCTCATTATATGCAGGATAAGGCACGAGGCTTACAGTCGACTCAGGCTGTCCAGGCCCTTAAAGACGTCTGCGTTAAGGCAGCTGATGCTGTTGTTGGACAGGTCCCTGTAAAAACACAGAGAAAGTGACGAGTAAGCAGCGATGAGGAAAAGGAAAGTTAGGGAAAGAAAAACAAGAGTGCGTCTAAAAAGTAAGAAAACGGCAGGTTTGGCGGGCGGGTCGGGGCAGCGACCTCGAACCCTTCAGCAGACAGGTTTACAACTTCCAAGATGGTATTAGATAATGTCTGCGTGGGCCTGCGGGGGATTTGAAACTTTAAACAGGCAGCGCGGCACGGTGGGAGGCGATTAATCACCTACGATTAATGTCAAACTCATCAGAAGTGTGTGTTTTCTTCGACTCTGTATGTGACCCAACATGACGTCTGTGGAAAAACATCAGAGGGAAGCGCCCGACACGCCTCACACCTCGATTCTGGGGGACGAACATGCGAAGAAGATGGATGTTGCTGCTGTCAGTAACCTACAGTGTAAAAGAGCCAGGGGAAGCCTCAACGATCCACCCAAGGCTCTACCGCCACGTAACCACACCGACGCTCTGAACAGGGACAGAGGGTGGGAGGGAAAAAAAAAAAAACACTCTCTAAAGTCCAAGAGAATCATTATTTAACTGTGTTTATAGAATAAGAATCCTACTTTAAAAGTGTTTAAAATGAAAATAGAAATTTTGATTCCATCTCATCTTCCAGCTCCCAAAAGATCTATAGAAAGAAGAACCAGGAACACATCTCAAGTACTGCAGAAACGTTTCAGAGAGGCGTAAGAAAAATGACTATCAATACATTTTCAACATACTGTCTGAGCCTCAGTCTGTGTTTGTCGGAGGTTAGATCGGCCTGGGGATGCATTTCCGCGAGGGCGAAACGATCTTACAGTTGCCATCACTTAAATTATAGAGAGGGGTACGGAAAATGGACGGATAACCCAGACTTAAACCAGGAAGTTACTTTTTTTTCTCAGCACTAAAAGAACAAATATGTATCCCTCTACAAAAAGCAAAAAAATGACAAGAGGACGCGACAAAAGGCGTCAATCCTGCAGCTGAATTATATCCTGGAGTGCTTGAGAAACATGAAGCAATACCTGGAAAATGACTGGTCGTCACGTTGCCAGCTTCCAAGCATTTATTATCTCTCTTATAGCAGGTGGGGAATCCACAGTGTGAGGTTATTAGTTCCACTTGAAGGAGAAGGAATAACAGCCTGTTGCAGGCTTGCCAATCTGCAGGAGTGTTGTGCGCCGTGGTAAGGACGGAGCAGGAGATGGAGAGGGGGGGGGGGGGGAAACTTCAAACAAGACGGAGAACACAGTTACTGTAATCAGTCCCTATGTGAGGAATCTGCAGCGTAACTTAATGTGCAAACCAGCCCCGTGTCCTCAGAATAACTTTGTAATGGTTGCTTTTAGACATTGCAATGTAGCAAATTAACAGCATGAAGGATGGTTTCAGCACGTCAGCTGCTGTGTACGACATGCTGAGCAGCAGCAAAAATAGCCTGATGTGATTAGGTCTGAGCAGAGGCTGTTCAGCTGTTGGGAGGAATGCACATTAAAGGGGAGGGGGGGGGTGTACGGCACCAGACGGATCTACGCTGTCGAGCAAAGGGTGTAAAAAGTGTATTCAGACATCTGGGTCAGCCGTGGATAACTTATGGGAAGAGACACCTTGATTACGAAAAGAAAGTCCACCCGCTTTAAACTCTAGGGTGTACTCAGGGTGCACTTAGTTTGGCATTTCATTTTTTGGTTTAATCTTCGTCTAAAAATATAGCGGATTCAGGTTACATTTAAGTCATTTCAACACCTGGAAAAGACCAGATAGCCTACACCTCCTGATACTGGAATTCCTTAGACAAAAATAATAAATTGAAAGGGCAAACTTTGGATTGCAACAATTATTTGTTTACTTAATCGGTTCTATTAACATGCTTTTGTTTTTTTTTTTTGTTTTTTTTTTTTAGGAACGCAAGCTGTAACACAAATTCATTTGTGGTCTTTGCAAACATGATTTCTGGGATTGCTTGAACAGACCATCAAGGGAGATTCAAAAAACAAGGATTGCTGCCCATGAACTATGGATAAATCTCAATTTTAAACCTCCTAATGTCTTCCCGAGAGGTGTTAAGGCAGGGCTCTTCACTTCATGCATGCTGTGTGCAGCAGAAAACTCACAATTCAAGACGTCAGCAGCTTTTACTTGCATCCAAAACTCTCAAAATAGATTTACTTTTAATTAGGAAATGCTGAAGGGGAGGAAACAGATGGGGGGCGGGGGCTTGAGTAGAGAGAAAGAGCCCAGACATCATGAGCAAGATCTTTAAGCTCTTCCAAGACTTTCTTGACTGTTCAAACGTTTTGGCAAATATCATGACAACACAACTACCGATCCGCGCGTAGAGCAAGAACATACACCGAGGGGAAGAACTGGGCAGGGAACGAGAGCAGGACTGAACCAAGGAGCCGAACTGCCTTCACGTCGCGCTCTTTATTGCTCCACAGCAGCAGCCAAGCTAAAAGTTTGTGTTGGCAGACGGTGGGTACCATCTGATGAGTGCGAGTCAAGCTGTGTTTCACCTCGGTCTCATGCAACAGGCTCAGAGAAGCACGGCTCTACACTCACTGCTGGAACAGCGGCGCACCGTGTAAGGTTAGTTTCCCCCACATATGAATGCGATCCTAGGACGATTACAAGCGGATCCACCTTCCCCTCTATCAAAGAGTGCGTGAAAGCGTACACGGCCTCGCGCTGCCAGAGACGGCACCTGGTAGGGAGGCAAGGAGAACAGGAGGCTAGAAATGGACTCCTGCTCCTCGATGCACCTTTATTCTGCCATGTTCCCATGAAACACAGTCGCAGAGACCAGCTCAAAACCAAAACCCCCTTCACACGGTGTTCCTGGCCAATTCTTTTATCCAAGAACTTCAAACCTTCCCCAATTTTCTACTTATTTGTTCAGGTTTGGATTTTAAAATTCTGTAAATGGGGTTCAGATATTTCTACAACGGTCCAGCTTTAAACATCTGGAAGTCAAAAAACAAACTACAAGGAACATTGATGGTCTGATCAAGGAGCTCAACGATATCCCTTCCTGTTTCTTCACCTGAGAAATGTCCAAGGTATGTTCAGAAACAGATTTCAGCATAATACGAGGTCTCTAATCCCCCCACACACTTTTTTTAAAGTCACATTTTCAACTTTTCCAACTATTGAAAGGTTCATGCAAAATCAAAAAGCCTGAATTCCACTGCTATATATATATATATATATATATATATATATATATATATATATATATATATATATATATATATATATATATATATATCTGCAAGACAGAAAATCTAAAAATGCAGTAACATCCTCCAAGTTACGGGACAGAAATGTCCTCACAAATAAATCCCAACTAATGCAGAAGTGGGCCACATATCAGATAATAGCAGAACAAATCAAAGCTGTGTCCAGCCTATTATTTCAGATGAAGGAAGTTGGATTTTCCATCATGTGACAGATTATGAGATCAGTTATTCATTTGGTGCAACTATAAAAGAGCAGCCTTTCCACCATTAACAATCAATTATTTATACTAAGACCAGAAGTTGTGTCAGACCATGTGAAGATAGGGGGGAGAGAGCATTCTGTGGTATATAGCTCTGCAGACGAACAAGATTTCACTATTATTTCAACAAGACGACAAAATGACTTCCAAGCTCACGTTTTAAGCAGCCTTCAGCCTTTTAGATTAGCAGTTAGCTTAATTAGCCCAGGTAGCATTACTAGCGGACCATCCGTGTATTCCCTGTAGCGTTAGTAACTATGAGATTTCCAGATGGCTTCCAGTATTTCCCAACATGCAACAGCTTCCAACGACAGAGCAGAAAACGGGAGCCATTGAGTGTTTTTCACGCAGTAACGACTTTCTCAGAGAAGAGTGCTGTCGGTGCAATCTCGCTTAGTTTAGACAAAATATTCAGACTTTTAGTTTTGGACGGGCTGACCTCTAGTGACGGCTGGTCAAGGGTAAAAAAATATAAATATTGATTAATGCTGGTAATCAGCTGTTGGTTGGTGTCAACGAAACTCGAGGATTGATGATGAAACAGTAAGAGGTCATTCAAAGGCACGAGTTCATCCATATTTTATATAAATTTCAGAAGCAACCCATTCACAGAAATTCTCATCTTTACTTTACGCAAATGGGACAGGGAGGAAAGGTTATTTTTCCCTTTTTATCCGAACAATTGCACAGTTTTCAAAACTGCATAAAACCCCCCATTTAAACGAATATTAATGAGAAGAGTCATTTCTAAAAGGTACATTTCAAGTAGTGCACGGGAAAAGGATGATAGAAAGAACCCTGGTTCAAGTGAACGTATTTAGTTTCGCAGCAAACATCATATTTTAGGGCTACCCAGTTAATTTTCTTCAAACCACATAATGGAAACGTAATTTGAGTTGCAAGAAGCCAGATCGTCTACAGCAGGCACCAGAGGGCACAAGAGGCGGCGTAATCAGTTCCAGGCAGCTTCTGGGTTAGAAAACGCCGAGCAACTTATGATCCGACTCGGAGCAAGCCTGAATCCAGTGGTCTGCAAGGGGCGTACAGCTGTCACAGCAGCCCATCTTGTACAGATTATGGTCTACATACCAGCATCTTGCAGAGGAAGTAATTTACATACCCACCGCTGGTCTTTGTGTGCCAAATTACGTGCTACAATCAGGCAACTTCTGGGAGCTACGATCTTTTTGTCTATAAAGTCTGGCTTGAGGAACAAGGGGAACTATGTCAGATATTTTCTTTAAGGTAAGAAACTCAAAGTCTTCAAAGCCTGAAAGTCTGATCACAAAGGGGAGTGCGCGCAGCCACAAACATCTGACTACATAGTCAACAGAGGCACAGCACACGCTCTGATACTCACAGCTTCTTCAGAGCTCTCAATCCCAGGAAAGCTCCCGGCTCAATACGACTGATCATGTTACTCCGCAGGTCCCTGTGGAGAGAAAGGAATACGGTTATTGGGCCCCATCAGGTCAGGAGGAGCTCAAACAGCGATAGCATGCTACAAGAGAGGAGCTAATTTATCATCTAAGTCATTATTTTGGGCAAGATCACAAATGAAATGCTTACAACTATTCACACTATTACTAATTGCCTGAGAGGAGACCTAACCACGCAGACTAAATAAAAAGCAAGAAAATAGACTTTAATCCGATTCCGAACAAGTTGTTTCTTTATTACCATTTGCTGACTAAGATGCAGATTTCTCAAATTTAACAACAGCTTGGTTGAGGCAACATGAGCCCCAGAAGAACAGGTCGCTTCTAACAGACAGAAAGCTGCAGCGACCAATACAGTCGCGTCTTTACTACTACTTCATTGTGAATCTCACGGCAAAGGGTTAATAAAATAATCAAGTTAGTTTTCTAAATATATACCTTTAAAGGGGACATATAATGCTTTTTAATGTTTCCTTTTCACATTTAAATCATTATGTTGTTTTGTTTGGACAAAAATTCTATAGTATGGCTTCATCCAGCTGTAGAGCTTTACTTTGTCATTTTATCAACATACCCAACCATATTTTGACGATTTTACAGACATTAACTTTGATTTACAAAGCCAGGGCATTCAAATGTTAACAGACATGAGTTCAGACCAATCTTGGAGAATCCCTAGTTAAAGGGTGCAGAAACAGACACCTATAATTAAGAAGCGCAGGAAAGACTTTCTTGCGCTTTTTAATCTAGCAACAACCAGACCTCCCTCCAGACTCGGTCACCTTTCATCGCTACATCACCATTGCCGCGACGCTAACCTCAAAGGCCTTCTTTTGACTCTTGCACACACAGCCGCCACCTTTCCCCGCTTCTCCTGGGGTTCAAAGGATCGTGTCACTGAATTCCTGCGGCGCTCACCTGTGCCGGCAGCACTGCCTCGTCACTCAAAGCGAAAGGTTCAAGGGGCTCTCCGCTCCGCCCGTTTGATGTTAACAAACGCTCCTCTACAGGTGGGTTCCAATCCCCAGATGAGTCGTAGACAAAACATTTTTTTTTTTTTTTTTTTTGCTCGAGCAAAACTTTTGATGTGAGCGAGCCGAGGTCTTTTTTCCTGCGACGAGGTGCTGAGAGAAACTAGGAGGCAGCACATAGAAACTGCAAATATTTTCAGAAGCTCCTCATAGCCGAGAGAGAACTAGTTTTTAGATTGAGTGAAGTGCAGATGGAATTTGGATGATTAGCCTGTTGAGACGGTGGGAACGTGTGGCTTAAAGAGCAGCAAATATAGTCTGTTGTGGCAAAGTGCAAGAATACACCCGAAGCACAGCCTTCTGTATTTTAAAACCAGACATAAACCAAAAAAAGCTCAGCTATTCCACACATTCTCACTTTGAAATGTCTGGCAGACTATTTTAGGCGTGTTTTCCTGAACTAGTTCCAAACATAGCAGTTCAGGTACTGCAAAGGTTTCCACGTATGCATCCCCCCCCCCAATTAAAATAATGTTTTACTGACAAAAAGATTACCTTAAACTCATTTCTCCTAATCTATCTGTTGGCATGTTGGCGACCTACAGCGTATGTGTTGATACATGACATTCATTTGTAGCACATCAGGTTCCCTTCAGTCCAATTAGCCATATTAGAGGAAGAGAGCAACATGTCGTAGACTCTCGGCGGTAAGTTATTTCACGGCCCCCAGAGCCAGCTTCAAACTGCCGACGCCTCCACCTAAAAGCACAACTGGTAGTGTATCAATAAATCTACTTTCTAACCCCTGAGCTGCAGTCATAAGACGTTATATCGACGAAAAGAAAGGATCAAAATGAGATTGATCGAATCAGATTGGCTTCTCTCCCGGTGGAGCCGAAGACGATAGAGGGGGTATTTTTGTCCAGCTTTTGTCAAATGTGGCATTTCTTTGGTTGCAACGTATTTCTCCGTGAGCTCTCTTCCTGCTGGCGAGAACGTGCGTCTTCGCCTGAATGCGAACGCACGTGACTCTGCGACGCAGAGAGATCTGACAGAAATAGCCCACAAGGCGATCTGGTGTTATTTAGACAGGCTAAGAAATTGAATGTCATTAGATGTGAATTACGGGCTGCACAGTGGCGAATTGGGTAGCGGGTTCGAGTCTGACCCTGGGTCTTTCTGCATGGAGTTTGCATGTTCTCCCTGTGCATGCGTGGGTTCTCTCCAGGTACTCACTCCAAAAACATGACTGTTAGGTTAATTGGCCTCTCTAAAGGGGGGAGTGTGTGCGTGAATGGTTGTTTGTCCTATCTGTCTCTGTGTTGCCCTGCGATAGACCGGAGACCTGTCCAGGGTGTACCTCGCCCACTGAATGCTGGGTTGCGTGATGGAAAATGGATGGATGGACGTACAATTGCTACATGCTGTGGTATTCATGCGGGGTCCCACCTTTTGGATAATGGTAGGGGAAACACTGTATAAGAATTTTGATTTATTGTGACAACGCTAAATTCCACTTAATGACGTCTGCAAACCCCACTTTGAGTGGTCAGTATGAGTAGAAAAGAGCTACAGAAATTCAGCCCACTTACCATTTTACAAATGGTATCTGACAGCAGCGATGTGAAGTCATGGCTGCACAGTTGCCCAACACTGAAATGGAGGGAATTAACTGTGCCACCGGTGTATACGTACATGCCAATATACGATATTTATCTCAATGTTTTTCTTTTCATAAATTACCAAAAGGCATCTCTGAATCAAAGCTTTATCCCAAATGTCTCACAGGCACATTTTTAACAAATCGCTGAAAAACCTGGCTGAAAAATAACCTATTGGAATACATAAAAGTATAATTCTAATGCTACAGACTGTCTCGATATAAACAATATAGTCTCATCTATTTTAGAGGAATATCAATATTTTTAGAATCTCAATATTGCCCAGCCCTACCTTTGATGCCAGTTTTACTCATGAAACCCTCTTAAACACACACCTGAGAGGTCCTTTTTTCTCTATCCCCTATGTGGCAGCAACAATGACTACATTTTCTTTACATTTTTGTTTTGTGCCAAGTCAAAAAAAAGTTATTCAATTGCCCTTGGTAATATTGCGACGGAGATTTACTTGTCAATATATGTTGCAGATGTACTCAAAGATTTACTTTCAACAACAGTTGTGTTTCACAATAATCCCACCGATTAAACTAATTTCCTGCCAAATCAAAATCTGTACGGCAAATTCCATCGCAATCTGTTTCCCAATAACACAGATTGGGGTTTTCCCCGCATAAAAGTGTGCCATCCTTGCACACTTTCCCCCCCCAATAAGCTACCCATTCACAGCACCGTGTTCAGAAAGAAATCAGCATTTTAGGAAATGGTAATGGAGGATTCTGAGTGGCTTATAAACAAGCAGGAACATCTATGGCCCCCAGCAGAAAACAGGGGCCTCTGGAGTTACTTTGCAATTTCACGCAGAGCGGTGCAGACAGAAATCAATTCTCTCCACCCCTCTCCATCTCCAAATGAGGGAGGGTTCCTTTGTGGGCACAGGAAAATAACCAGTCTGAACGGCAAAGTGAAGAGACCCGGCGCTCCAACACAAAGTGATGGGAGTTTTTTTTTACTCCTCATTGAAATTTTAGGCGGGAGAGCCATTTTGGAAATTGTGGGGGAAAGAAGCTTGAGTACGCTCAGTGTGGATGTGTGTGTGTGTGTGGGGGGGAATCTTGCGGCTGTCACCTCTGGCCTCGGCCTGGCCTCATTATAATCACAAAAGCAAGCAAGCCACCTCGCAGTCTCAGCTCTCTGGAGCTGGACTGTAGTGGGAGGCTGGGAGGGGGTGGGGGGGTGGGGGGTGCTCAACAGGAGTAGGGAAGCTTCCCTGCGGGTTTATGCAAAGACAGGCTATTCAGAAACAAAACATACAAGAGCCTTCAAGGATTCTTTAAGGAAGATCAAAGATTTTTTTTTTATTTTACACATTCAGTGCAGCTCTAACTTTCCATCCTCAAGGCCTGAACTTTTTAAAAAAAACTAACAAGCCGGCTCAATTACAGGAGTCCCCAGAGAGCCGCTCAAAGATTCGTGAAATGATCAAACCAGACAACAGCCGAGTAAATGTAGGATTCAGGAGAACAAATAATGAGCACTAGTTTGGAAGAATATGACTTGTGTGGCGTATATTGTCTCTAAACAGTCACCTAGTGAACCCGACTGTTTTTTTTTTTTTTGCCATCTATCTGCTGGTTTTCTCAGCAGCTTAAATGGAGGACGAAGAACATGCACTTAAAATTCCATATCAATGCACTCATGTGTTTTTGTAGCCTTGGGTAGGAGGGGAGCCATTAATGGTCTGGTTATTTTATCTGCATGAAGCCATTCCCGAGCGATAAATTACTGGTGGCCCATATGTTCAGGCCCGGGGCCACGTTCTCAACCTCCATGTAGGAAGGAAGCACAGATTGTAACATTCCAGGGCGAAACGTCAGCCGCGTCGGATGACCCGGCTGATGTTTCGCAATCAGTTAAGGGAGCCAAGAGAAAACTGGACAGATGTGCCAGAAAACACCAAACTGTTGGTAGCCTCACATGGCGCCCTTGCTGGAGTCGGCAGAGTTCACAGAGCTCAGCTGCTAACGGAGCAAATTCTAAAGAGTAGTTTGTAAAGATTTTATGTTTATACACCAAACACAGCATAAGTGCACAATTGTGAAGGAAAACAATTCAAAACTATTTAAAAGATATTCGTCAACAGCCCAAATGTTTGTGGGTCATAGCTACCACTTTTTCCATCAAAACGATTAATTTTTCAAAAAGAATACATCCACAGAACATTCAGAGTGGTGCAGAATAAAATAACACATTTTACTGACAATCAAATATATAGTGTATAAATAATTGTTTTATGAATTTTGACGGGTCCAAAATATATAAATATTTCTTTCTGGTTACGATGGCAACATCGACATGACAGGATCCTGCACCAACAGGATCCTGTCAATAGCAGGTTGAAGACAGGTGAGACGGAGCTCAGTTGTTGCCAGATCATAGTAGCTCCACGATAGCGCTGAGAAATGGCTTCTCAACAGTACATTGAGAAGCAAAACAAGGTCGAACATCGGTCAAGCTTTTGAGCGTCGGTGCCGACTTCAGCAAGCAAAGGGGCTGAGAAGCCATACAGAGGTTGCTGCTTGCCTTCTGGACAGGCAAGTTAAATGTTGGCTAATGCTAACCAGAGGACCTGGCAACTGGCTGGCAAAGGTTCCTAATGCAACGTTTCCGCTACATGTAATCCGGTTGTTGAGTCTGACGTCACGGGTGAACTTCCGGATCCACATCAGCTATACATGACACTGCGGTAAATGCCTACGGTTAATTCTCAAACTTGTATTTATGCTTTACAATGTCAAGCGTTAACGTTGTATGTACTATAGTTAGCATAAGCGACAGGCTAGCTTAATGCTAACGCGGCGAGTCAGCAAAATCGCACCATTTTAATCATTTCCTGGAGAATAACTTATCGACTGCAGCCATCTCCACTTCTCGGTCTCATCACACGGGAAACAATAAAATGACAGCTGGAGGGTTTTTTTTGGTCTATTAAGACGGCATGGAGAACTGCACATAAACGACGGATTCGGCCGGCTTGGACCCGGAAGCAGTGGTAGATACGTCACGACTTAACAGCCCCATTAATTGTGGCGCACCGCCACAGCAAAACAAAAGCCACCACATTTTCAGAATGAAGTTTTTAAAAAAACATATATGTTAAAACAATGTCAACGATATAAGATATAAATATCCTACATTATGTATAGGCTATATTTGCGCACTTATACTAACCATAATATGAGTTTGAATGGCCTTTAAATGAAACGTTAAGCTGTACTTTATTTTGAAAAACCCACACCACCTGCTCCTTCCTGTCTGGCTGCTGCGCCTTGTGCTCTCAGGAGGGAAGGAAAACTAGAGACGACAGTCCAGTGTCGCCCATATTGCGTCTTTGTTGCTATATTTAGCGACTATTCAGACCCCTGTAGTGACTTTCTTTCAAAAAGCAACTAGCAACAAGCGACTTTTTCATTTTAATGGCGACTTTACCAGAAGCACCAGTAGTACTTGAGTCACTGTATAGAGGCAGCAACGAGAGCTGTCACGACATTTCCTACTTCCCTCAGCGTCGCCTCACAGGTACAACACAGCTGCTGCTGCCTCGTCACGTAAATACAGTTTTTAAAGTGTATTTTGTCTCTAAACCCATTGCACTAAAATAATTCCCTGAATTTGATTCACACACAGCTTCAATTACTTATTCACCTCGTTCACTTTGTGTGCCTCTGATAACCGTCTTTTTGGTTTGTTTTACGTAGTGTGGAGTCACAAGGTATTAAAATTAATACATCCCTTTATAAATGTAATTTTTAGTCCCAACCACATTTAAGCACTATACTTAACTTTTTTTTTGTCTTGGCAAAAGCTCTCCTACCCCCTTTAAATAACCAGATAACAGTGCTCTGTGAGCTGCTGACAGCTTGGTCTATTGTGCTAAACCCATCCCTGCTTTAACTTTCTCCACAGCTTCATTGCTGACCTGTCTGTTGTGTTCTTTGGTCTTCGTGGTGCTGCAGTCCCTAACAAACCTCTGAAGCAGCCACAGAACAGCAGGATTTATGCTGAGATTAAATTACAAGCAAACTATTTAATGATTAACTCATTCCTACAGCCAATCAGTTCCATGGGATTTTATTTAGTGGTGATTGCAGTAAAGGAGGCTAAACACAAATGAGGGCCGCACCTTCCAGACTTTTCTAATTTTTACTTCAACTTCACGGTGACGCACTACGTCGTGTTGGTCCCTAGCTCACACACTCCCATTAAAAATCCACCGATGTCTGTGGCTGTAATTTGAAAAAGTTCAGCTGTGTTGATCCTCTTGCAAGGCGCTGCATGTCACTCACTTCCAATTGAGAAACAACAGGATCCCAGGAATATCCGAGCAGCTGTTTGTCAAGAGCCTGTCACCAGGCAGGCAAAACTGCAAACCCTTGGGGCTCTTCCTATAATTAGCCCTTTCTACAGCTACCCCCAGTGTTCCAGAGCAGACAGAGAGTCTTGACTGACTGCCTCGTTTTTTTGTGACTTTCATATTGCACTGGCGTGATCCCAGCTTGTGTTTTCCAAATCCCCCTGCCCTGCGAGTCAAAGCTTCACTTGTGAACGGATGGATGACTTCTGCTAATGCACTTTTGGATGCAATTTAGAGCTCTGACAACAAAAACCTGTGGTTACATGTTGGGTAAAGTTTATACACTGTTGTAAAAATGTGCTTTTCACAAAGGTTAAAAAAAAAATATATATATATATATATATATATATATATATATATATATATATATATATATATATATATTATTTTACTGAAATAATCTTAATGTATATTTAAAAAAAAAGTAACATGTTATGGTACCTTTCAGGGAAGGAAATGAAGTTCCCCTTGACTGGCTTCAGACAAAGAACGCTGATTTTTTTGGACAAGAAGATTCTGACTTTAGGATGCGAGTGTAGACATGCCCTGGACTGCACTTCGATGTCTCACTGGAGTGGTTCTGGTGTCTGCTGGCTCAAATATTAAACTCTTGTGACCAGAAAAGCAACAGTGTTTTACATTTGGCAGGATTAAGAATAATTGTTGCTTTTCTGTTCTAAATTAAAGGAGTCAGATCACGTTATATGGTGCGTGTTTAAAAGCGCAAAGCTGGTATTTTCACAGAAGCCGTGGCAATACAATTCATTCTTCACAGCGTCTACGCTCTGTAACTAAAGTAAAGTTACTCCAAACTGTGACATGTTTTAGACAGAAATCCAAAACTCCACCTTCACTGTGACAGAGATAAGCGTACATACTCCACGAGAACAGAGAGGTGTTTTTTTTCCCCTCGTAGTCGGGGTGGGAAGAGCACGAAAAAAATTTTGTTTTGGCTCTGTCTATTCGCTCGACAGCAGAAGCCAGCCTCACATCACTGAACGTCGAGTGGGTGGGGGAGGGGGGGCACAGAGGGCATGGAGTAGGGGGGAGAGCTGAAAATGCTACGGGGGCGGGACTGCCCCGCTAGGATGGTTTATAGAGTAAACGCTGCAAGTGAGCGGAGGTAGCATGTCCGACCGCTTAAACCACCAGAGTTGAACTGTGGGACTGAGCGACTACAGTTCAACAGGTGTGCGAGACATTTCCGTTTTCCCAGTCTAAATCCTGTCCAGTCACAGTACAGCAGTCGGACCGCCTGTGAGAAAAAGCTTCTGCTCAGACGCTGTGGAGAGAACAAGCAGGGAGACCCTCTAAGACGGGGCTTTAAGAACAAAATGTATTCTCTTTTCCCTTGGCGTATGTAGCTGCCTATAAACAGGATTATAGCCAAAACTGCTTACCTTAGAGTTTTGTTCCCCCCCCCCCCCCCACAAGTCAAGTTTATTTTAGCACATTTCAGTAGCAAGGCGGGTCAAAGTGCAGTAGAATCGACAAATCAAGATCAACAAAATCTACATAACCTGTAAATGGCTCTGCATTGCTCTTTCAAGCCACGCAGCAGAGGAAACTACCCAACTTACCTCAACTTTTGAGTTTATGATCACCTTAAACTGAGAGATTATCAAAATAGGTAAATAAATATGAATTGCTTAACAGGATCTCACTCGTCCCACTAGTTCAGGGTTAATCAAACAGTACAACTGACCCTCTGTGACCATTCCCTGGGGCCAGTTTCTTGTACTACTGCTGCAGCCAGGTGGATACAGTGGCAACACACGGGTTAAGGAGGCAAAGAACCAATCAAAGAGCTGATTAAATTCATGTGAATGATTTTTACTCGTTAGACGCACTTACAATTTTTCCAAAGCAGACAACCCAAGGAAGGCTCCATTTCTGACTTCTTGGATCTTGTTGTTGTTTAGGATCCTGCAGAAGAAAACAAAGATGAAAATTAAGTAGTGAAAAAAGGGCCAATCAGAATGAAGCCGACCTTGAAAAACAGGCCGTGACTCCCAGATGCGCGTTCCTGGCGGATTGTGTTGCACGCGTCAGGCATGCCGAAGCGCTTCCGTCATGTTGTCACACATCGCATGCAAATCAAGAGCTGCAAGGAAACAAAACGCCTCCTTGGAGCAAACCAGGCTCAGAGGCCAAAACATCGGCGAGGAATGTGTGTTAATCAAATATGAACGTGGAATCAGAGGGATCGGGTGTCTTTTTTTAATTAGAGGAAGGATGAGGCACTATGTTGCGGCTGTACACAACAATACTGAGTCTGTTTTTTCTTTGTGTGGCCAAGTCTCTATGGGTTAGCAGAGAAATACCTGAAGGAAAGCAGAAACTGAAACTAAACCAAGTCACCGAACCATCTGCAGGTGCTAAACGGACATATAGTAATCTACACGTGCAGAAATATTGCTGAGCAGGCAAAATTCACCTGAGCGTTAACAGATAGAAAATAAGGACGAGAGGAAAAAAATTTAATTTTTCTTAATAATCTTGACAAGGATTTGTCCTTTGAGGAGGAGGACATCAGGAGCGTTGTTGTCCAAGCGGTCCAGCATACTGGACGAGGAGGAAGTCATGAATCAAAGCTGGTGGAGAGGATGGACGCAAGCGAATGGAAAACATAAACAGTAATTTACGAGTTTTCCAGACTCAAGATTTCCGATATTGAAGTTCTCAATGAATTTTAGAAATTTTCACACATCTGATTAACATTTTTGGCCCTTGATGAATGGAGCGATAAAAGAGATGAGTGGCTGTCCTTCCCATTTATAGCATTTACTCTGCGAAAAACAGACTAAACTGAGTTTGTCGTCATTGTTTTTTTTTTTAAAAGGATTGTATTAGGGAGTTTTCAGACAGATTTGATTACGTCAATGTCCACCATACCTCCTGTGGTTCAGCACGCCCTGCTGGCATCACTACTTAAAAGGGAACATGTCATGCTTTTAAATCCTTCCTTTTCACATTGAAATCATTCAGTTGCGGTCTATATAAAGTTGAACTGCAAAGCTTTGGTCTGAATACCTTGTTAATTTACCCCCTTTTTGCCACTGTTCTGAGATGCGTCTGAGAGCAGCTTGTTTTGGTGCCGTCTCTTTAAATCTAAGGGAGGCAATTCACCACGCAGCACCTGGAGAGGCCATATGCAACTTTTCTGTACACCTAGAGAGTCCAAGTTCACAACTAAATGTATTGAAGGGATAGAAATGTTGATTTTGCATGATATGTCTGCTTTAAAGTTCTTGTAAATTTTGCTAAGCGGCCCAGAGACGCTCATCTTTGTGGCTTTATGGTGGAGATGTTTGGTGAAAGAGGCCAACTGTAACAGGCCGTTCCGTACGAGACGTTCTCACTAGATTCCCCTTTAATCTTATTTCCAACCGGGAGGAAATCTTTACGTCTACGTGCCGTTTTTTTGGAGGAGGATTCTAGGAAACAACTTATTTTACGCAGCCAGGGAAGCCGACGTGCAGCAAGCCAAGCTTTGTCTTCAGTTCCCCGTTCAACCGTTTGTGTAAAACTTTACCCTGAAGGGTGGTTATAATAAAAATAAAATAAAAAAACCAACAGGGCAAGAATCCACAGCAGGGATTTGTGGTCGGAGTGTGTTACTGGCCTGCAGGGAGGTAACGTGTTGGTAAGCGCCACGCACGTTGGCTGCACCCGCAACCTGAGACGATACAGGAGCTCCTCCGGGGTGTAGAAGGGGTTTGGACAGAGGAGACTTGCCGAAGAGATTTTTTTTCTTCCCCCCACTAGAACAAACATCAGTGAGATTCATTCTGCGCATGATTGACTGTAGCGTGTGACGTTTCTCTCAATGTTATTTGCTAAACCGTAGCAGAGCAGTGGCACAACAAGTACTGGCAAAGAAGTTCATAAAGTTTGAGATTACAAAATAAGAGCTATACTCTTCAGAGAGAGCGGTAATAAAAAGGGGCTTGTTAGATCATGTGCACATTTAAAACCTGGTGATTCTGCCGTTTCTTGAAATAAATCGGACAACTGGAGATCTCCAGAAAGTTAGGAGGCCTTTCCTTGGTTTCTTTCCATCCTCCCTCCGCCCTTTAAAACTTTGCACGCCACCTTCCTGAACCCCGTTTCACATGACAGGACAGGCTTTATCGGCAATATGAAACCGAAAAAACTAAAATAAAATCTAATCTGATTAAATGTAGCTCTCATTTAACCCCCAGGATCTGTGCCGCCCTCAGGAAGTCTGCTCCCGAGTCATCTCCTCCTCTGAGGACGCGTCTCTGCGCGTCAGTCCCCAGACTGTAAACAGTGAAGGAGGCTTTTGTTTGTTCTTTTACAGGTCAGCCACCAAACGTTACAGAAGACGATTCCGTCTTCTCTTGATGAAGCATGTAGAGTAAAAGAAAAAAACATGCTTGGCGTAAAAAAAATCTGCTAAACGATCCCGTCAAAACTCACATCCTGTGTTTCGTCAGACAGACCTCAGCAATCCCGACGACATTTATCGAGGAGCCGATCTTTAAACGTGCAATTTCCCCCACAGATTAATAGGGCCCAGATTTTTTTTTCTTGCTCTAAAGTAAAGATGGTAGAAACAAACGTCCAAACAGGCTTAACATGACAAAACCTACATCTCGTGTCCATAAGGGATAGCACTGTATCTTAATAGAGGCATAAAAGGAATATGATCTTTTAAAGGGGAAGTCCGGTCAACAAGGAAAAATCCAGGGATCATTAGCTATAACTAAAACTAATACGTTCGTGGTGATTCAATTAATTTAGCGTTATTTAATAAGAAAATAAAAGCATGAATTGTTGTCTAGATCACTGTGTATGGAGGCGGCCATTATTGCCCAAATATGGGCAAAGGTGACCGCCTGACATCACATCCTGTGACGTAGAATCGCGGTGAGTCGAGGGAAGTTCTCCGCGCTTTACAAGCAAACTCAATAGGAACTGTTCTACACAGCTGCGATCAGCAACAATTGTTTCGGATTTCCAGAGGACTTCACCATTGAAATTCACGAGAGCTATTGTTAAAGCAACAATGTCCACGTGCATGGCAGTTGGATGTAACAATACATCGGGTAAAAGTGGAAAAAGAC
The DNA here is from genome assembly GCA_037039145.1 of Fundulus diaphanus. Lineage (NCBI taxonomy): Eukaryota > Metazoa > Chordata > Actinopteri > Cyprinodontiformes > Fundulidae > Fundulus > Fundulus diaphanus. The sequence continues at coordinate 31,018,569 of CM073131.1, forward strand.
ATTAGTTTTTTCACCTATCCGATTCATGATCCACCACAGGCTCTTTTGTTGGATTGCCTACTTGAAAAGGGAGGATTTGCCATCAAACTTCTGGCCAGAGAGAAACAAACGTTGTCTGTAGCCAACATTTCGAAAAAGAATGTCTTCAAGATGACATGAGAGCGACACTTTTCGGTAGGTTTTTCTTTTTTGTAATGTAGAATTTGCCGGAACATTTGTTTACCGACCAGAGGGGCGGAGTGATACGACACAATGCTCACTGTTGCGAAGCCCACTTATTTTATGCGTCGTGACGACTTTCTAAAGTCACTTGTAAATTTCATGAGTTGTGGGGTTGCAGTTTTTTTTGGGCTTGTTTCTGAAAGTGAAGTCGATTGTTTTGGCTCTAAACTAAGTGACGCTGAAATATCCCTCCGCCTCATAACGCGCTGCAGCTCATCCTGACAGGAGTAAACTCAGAAGGAGCCGCTCTGCCCGTATTTTCTGCAGTTTGCGGTTGCAATAACTGAAGATAACTGCTGAAAGTAGATTAGGGGGTGCAGATCACCATTTTGAGCAGAGATTGGTTCTAAAGATGAGTTTTACACTCATCTTATAACATTGCAGAACCCAACCCATAAACCGTACTTTAATGTTTATTTGTTGTCTTTTTATGTCTCTAAAATGTTAAATTAGTATTAATTTAAATGTAAATGCTTAATACCATGTCTATCTTTGTTTAAGGGGTTAAAAAAATATTTTGGCATGAAAACGGATATTTATTTACAAGGGGACAGATGGGGCATTGGGACTTGCTCTACAGCCGATCCCGCGACCTGACGTCACAAACTGGGAGATGGCAGTACTGTTCTTCACCAAGATGGCGGCCCCCATAAAAGGACCTTAAACTGCAAATGACTCTTAATTAAAAAAGCTTATGATTTATTGAACAGTATGTAATAATTTTAGATTTAAAGTACTTTCAACAGTTTGAATTCTGATTTTGACCGGACTTCTCCTTTAAGCAAAAAGCAAAGTGACTTTCTTCATGCTCAGGAAATGTTGATAAATGTCCACTGGTATGAGAGTCTGCTGCATCTTCAGCAGAGTTTTAATATCTTTCTGGCTGCTTTTGAGCTCAAAACCCCCCAAAGAGTGAGATCTAATGGATAAGAGCCAATGCTCAAACAAAAGGTCTAATGGCAGAACTTAGATATAATATGCCTACAGAAAAGAATCGGCACAAGAAAAAAGCAGAATGCAACTTAAAAAGAAAACGCTTGTATGACTCGGAAATACGTGTTTGCAGTTCCTTCGGGTTGTGAGAGAGTCATACCCTGAAGGGGGAACAGGAAGGTTAAACGTAGCACGGCAAAGTTGCTTTGTTCAGCTTTCAACCTGTCTTTCATCAACACTTTCTGCAGCTTTTTCTTTAAAATGACAGCCTTATATGGCCTCCTTTTAAACATAAAAAAATATATATATATTCCCATTTTGGTTTTGTGAAGAACTAGGTTATTATAAAATTCGGACGCTGGATGAATCTGCTTTTCCGAGAAAGGAAAAAAAAAAAACTAAATACTTGAGGAGACAGCAAAAGCCTGACAAAAATTAAAGGCTTCAACCTGAATGGATCTGCAGCTGTCAGGGCCTTGTCTTGGCGTTTCAATGTAAACACTGCAAAACCACTTAAGAGCGCCACACGGGGACGTTCCCTGGGTGTACACCGGCAGCACGTCCGAAACGCTCCTGCAAAGCAAACGCCCGGAGGACACGCGAAGCTTGCACGCACCTGTGTTCCCTTTGCACAAACGCTTCAAAGGCATCTGGCACGACCAGGAACAACTAAAAGTCGACAAATAATCAGACTCTCCAAAGATCTGATTTTACAAAGGATGTGAAATCCAAAAGGAAACAAACCCACCGGCCCTTGTTGCCGGTTTGCACAGCAAAACCGGTTAGTTTATGGCACCCTAATGAGCCATTACGCTGAGCACACGTTTCCCTGCTATGTTTCGCACATAAATCCTGTTCGCCTCTGCCGGAGATGAAACCAGGAGCATTTACTCACAACAATCCAGCTCAGTTGCTCCGGGGAAAGGATCTTAAACGCACTAAACGAGTCCTGAAAAGAAATAGAAGGTGGATGAGTACAGAAAGCTCGGTCAGATCCTGTATGCGAGGCTGTGCAGACTGAAGTAAGAACTCCTTGCCTCCCAGAGCTGAAGGCGAAAGTCAAGCAGTTGTAACTTAGTCGAGGGCCTCCGCTGACATGGGAGGACAGGCCAGCTGTAAACACGTTTGTGTCATTTCCTCTCGGATTACCAAGGCATGCGGTGTCATTCGGGGAATGCATTACTCGGGGTTTTCTCTTCTTTTTGTCTCGACAAAGAGAACAACGAACGAACAACTTCCTCGCACCAGGCGTCGGGTTAAACCCATCCCATCGGTTGTTTAGGTTGAGCAGCTTTGCAATCAAACTCGCATGGATAAAGAGATACAAGTTACGGCGGCTTTCCACGTACGCGCGGCGTGACCGTAGCGCCGATTTCTTGGCACCGCTCCGAAACAAGCGTGCTCGTTGTTTAGTAAAACTGGAAACCCTGATGAAGTAAGTTAAAAAAAAAACAGGATATCTTCTCGTAAGAAAAAAAAAAAAAAAAGTGTGCCACGTTTAATGAACTGGTCTCTGTTTACACCAAGAATGTGAGCTCTGAGGCGGGATTCATGCCTCCCCGTCTGCTCGACTTGCTGCTCAACTGAGATGGTTTTGTGACATGCTTTTTACCATATATACGGTCAGGCCCCTATACAGACAGTCACGTACAGATCAGCTTAATCTGTGACTGCGCTCATTGACAGCACAGATTAAAATAAAATAAAAAAAAACAAGAAGGGGGGGGGGGGGGTTGCCGTTATTCCATTTATGCACAATTAATCCCAGAGACAAATATATTTAAAGAAAAATCGGCCTAATTTACGGTCCTAAACCCGACAAATCTCTATTGATATTGTCATCATTACACTCAGCATTGTGGTTACATCGATTCAAGGGGGTGGGGTCATTGCTTCGGTGCTTATATAGTCAACCACCAGCGGAGTATTGCGTGGTGCAGCTCTGACCCAATGAAGTTACAGAACCATGTCATTGGGCTTGCTGTGTCCCAGGGTTCTCGCCTGTGCATTTCAGTGTAATGGACCGTTACGCTGAAAGTTGTCAAAGCTACGCTGAATTTAGACCGCTGCTCAGTACAACACAGAGCATTACGTCTGAGCGCATCATAGAAAAGTCAGTTAAGCTGTTGAACGCGCATCAGCACAGCTATAAACCTCCCGAACAACATAAGCTAGCGCTAGCTGTTGTTAGCTTGACGAGCAGCCCCCCCCTTAAGCTGCAATACGCAACGCTCCGCTGCGGGAATGCATCCAGAGAATCAGCGGAACGACACACCAGCGCGTACACCAGCCCCCCACCACCCAAAACCCCACCCCTGGCGCCAGCCATCTACCGTTACACACACACAAAAAAAAATCCTGGCTAGGACCCCCATGTCCGTCAAGCTAATAACTAGCATTAGCTTATGTTGTCCGGGAGGCTTACAGCTGGTTTTGCTTGGTGTATGCACGTTTCGTGTGGAAATAATACGTGTGGACACAGCGTCTGTAGCTTTTGACTATTCTCCTAGACACTAGAGGGCAGTGTTGTCCTACCAAACCAAGCGTACTAAACCCCACTACGCGTACAAAAGATTTCTGTCTAGGAATTGTTAGCAATTTGTTGATCACGGTGATCTTTATGGGCCAAATCATAAAGATTCTATGTCTATATTCACGAACCTTCGTCAGAAGGAGCACTTGCTTGACCGCTATATTTTTTCGTGCTGGACTTGTCCGCATAGTTAGGTCTTTTCCTAGGTGCGTGGAGCAGCAGATTTTGGCCGCACAGATGGCCGTGGTAGCCAAAATTATGTAATGTGCGTCAAGCATAAACCAGCCTTCTCCGCATGTTAGCAGACTAACACTTCTAGGAGCGGCTCATTATTTGGGTCACGCGAGCGGTTGCAAGGAGGAGACAAGAGTGTCGTTGCACGACAGCAGGAAGAGGTGCGACAATTTTTAGGCTAAAATATTAAACTTTTTATTTGTTTTTCCTTTTTTTTTTTTTTCTTCAATCCCATGGTTATGTTTAGTAATTTCTGCCAAAAACTGCAGCATTTTGATTTAATCCATCTGAATGCAGTGTTTGCAAGCCATACTCTGATTGGATGGAAAAGAAACCCGTCTGTGATTGGCTGGTGGAGTGGACAGCTTTTGAAGACAGAGCCGAGCGAGCGCAGAAACAGCCGAGCGAGCGCACAGCTAGTGTTGAACGTGGAAGGAGCAGGTCGAGCACGCGAGCAGAGATGGAACTGAGCGCGAGGACAGTGGGTTGAGAAGAGTTTTTCAGAGTTGAGCGCCCGCCAGACCGGTTTTGAGCGTTGAGAGTTGTGTCTCTGCGCGCTCGGATTGGTTCCTCTGCGCTCAATAAGAAGGCACAAATATCGCTCCATACGAAACCAACATAAATGTGGCAGCGCGGGAGAACAGGTGCGTAGCGGCTGCCATCGCATCTGTTTTGTCAGAATTCACGATCTCGTCTTTGAAAGAAGAAAATTAAGAAGTGCCTTGACCAGCTTACCTTGCGGTGGCTTCTCATAACACCTGCCGCTTCCGTTTTGATTTGATACCGAGACTGGCTAAAACCAACCATTGGTAGGCGGGCACCTGGTGTCGCTTTGCCCAATCAGCTCGGAGAGTTCTGCTGAATGTCCCTCCTTTCCCCAAACAGATTCAACAACAGGAGCAGACCCAGATTGATAATGCGCAGAACGTAGAGTGCTACACATCATCAATCTGGCTGGCTCGGTTACTTACACAATGCAGCTGGAGCAGAAATGAGCACCCTGTGGTAGCAACGGCGGAAGACAAGTTACGTTGAAAAGGCATATCTCGTTTTAATAAGAGCCAAAAAGTCCATCTGACAGACAGGCCCAGGTGTTCAGCTTCACCCAGGTTCACACCATCATAAGGCTATTTTAGATTATGTCTAATGTCTCAGACTTCAGCGTTCGTGCAGAACTTTCAGCTCACCGCTTTTGTGCAAAACTAAAAATCAAATGATTGTACACTGATTTATTAATAAAATACTTGTCTATTAGACAGATTTTAAGGACTGGTGATCAAAATATACATTAAACACCCACTTTTAATGGCTTTCAAAACACCATCTTTTCTCGGTTAACTATTACTTGCAGTAACGTCCTGATCACACTGTGAGATAATTATGCCGATTTTTGCCCCAATCTTTCCGTTCCAACAACCTTAAGGGCGCCTCAATTATAAACTCATAGGATAATCTTATAAGATATTTCTGCCATGGGTATGGTGCATTAAGAGAGATCTATCCCGCTTGGAAGGATGCCGGGACCGCTCTGACCTCAAATCAGGGATATTCAACATGTTTGATCGTCTCGGCCCGATATCCTACCAACCACCGCATTGTTTCTTCTTCGTCCGCCATGTTTATTTACTTTGAACTGATGTTTAGGGCTGGGCACGGAATTCGGTACTGCCGGGTAACGACTCATGTAAAGTTAAACAGTACCATGTTTCGGTACCTGAACGCATCACTGTGACACCGGGGGAGTAGAAGAGCGGGGGATTTTCCATGCCGAAAGTCAACTGCTGCCTCGTCCTGAAACTCGCCTGCAGTCAGAGCAAAGAGAGGAAAGCCTCTCTGGTCCCTCGTTGCAAATGTATGGATAAAATATGTTTTTATACGTTTTTTTCTTCTCTGAAACTGTTGCACTAAAACAATTCCCTGAATTCTATTCACATACAGCTTCAATCCTTTATTCACCTCGTTCACTGTGTGTCTCTGATAACTGTTTTAATAAAACGTTGTTTTATTATTACATCGCCGCAACTATCACTGAGGCAATGTGTTAAAATTCCTAAATTACTTAATAAGGTTCATTTGTAGAACCAAACAAGTTTATATATTGAGAAATAAATATGTTCAGTTGAAAAATTTAAGAGATTGTATTAACAAACTAACATTTGTTACAACATAAACCCACAAAAGTACCGAAAATAGGTAGCGTTAAGTACCGGTATGGATTCCCAGGTACCGGGCATTGGTTCATATGTGAAAGGTACCCATCCCTAATTCATGTTTGGTCCAGAGAGGTTTAGCGAGATTTCCCACATGAGATGCGAATGTTGGTGAGCGAAATCTGTTGGCATACGGTGTTTTGTGCTTGCCGTGTGGCTGGACACCACACACTGTAGGACCTAACCCGTTATAACCGATTTTATCAACTTACTATTTGGACTAAATGAAGGACAACATAGAACAAAAAAATAAATAAAGTTCCAGCAGTGCTATGAGGGGTGTGCCTCATATACTAAACAGCATAATGCTTACTCAGGTGCGTGCTGTCAGGAGCTAAATTTGAACGTAATCCCACCAGAGTCTGAGTCACATCCTGGTGTAACAAACCCACAAGGCTTAATTCATAGCTCTTGGAAATGCCCCGTAGAAAGACGCAATTCAGAAGCAGGAGAGTGAAAACGTTCTTTTACACCACCTGAACTTTTCCACATTGTGTCATATTACCATCACACTTCTTTTTTTTTTTTTTTAAGAATTTTATGAGATAGGCTAACACAAAGTAGTGCATACGTGTGCGGTGAAAGTAAACCGACACATGGTCCTACACATCTTTGCACATCTAGAGGCTGAAATCTTTCGCCCATTCTTCTCTGCAAGGCAGCAGACGTTCACAAACTGGACGTCGGCGAGCACATGTGAGGCTCGCGTTTAAACTCTTACCACAGATTCCCAATTGGATTCAGGCTCGGACTTTGACTAGGCCACTCCAACGCACTGATATGCATCCGTCTAAACGCATCCACTGTAGCTCCGGCTGGAAAGGTGGACGTGTCCCCGCTAAAAGAAAAACATCTCCCGCAGCATGATGCTGCCACCACCACGTCTTACAAGTGAAGATGGCGTTTAGTTTTCTGGTGAACGGCGTTTTGAACAGAGGCCAAAAGCGTCTGATCTCAGCACCATCCTTCCAGATGTTTGCCCGTCACATTTTATTTATTTTTATTTTTTTTGTACATCGTTCTCATACAAACTGCTTCCTGCTTGCCACTCCATCATACAAGCCAGACTTGTGACTTGCGTAACTAATGGCTGCTCTGGGAATCTCGCTATTTTAATACTGTCCAACTTCCAACGCTAACCTGTCGAAGGGGGGGGGGGGGGGGGGGAGGGGTACTTTTTGTTTTAATGATGCTTTTTTTTTTTCTTTCGTTCACCACCATTCTCTAGTACAGAGCAGCTGCGTTCATACGGCGAACAGATGACATGCAGGCGGACCTTATTTACTAATCATGGAGGAGGGTGGATGCCCTGTTTTTTTTGTGTGTGAAAGCCACAATTTCCGATTTTAGTTGTCAGGACATAAATCCCCCCCACAAGCGCGGAGATGCCGCTCGGGGAGACGCGCTGAATAAACCAGAGTTAGCGTGGGTGTTTTTTTTGTGGACGGAAACTCACAGCGTGACCGTTCTGTTGGGGAACGAGTCCGGAGGCAACACCTGATGGAGCTCCATGTTGCTGCAGACCACTTTCCTGTCGGACGCCGGGCTCTTCCCCGCGCTCCTCGGCCGGTCGTCGGAGGTCTTGCAGGCGGACGGCGGCGGCGGCGCCGCGGAGCCCCGGAGGCCGGTCAGCAGTGAAAGAAGCAGCAGCTGCAGCCAGTCCAGCCTCATTTTTATATTCTTATTTTTTTTTAACCCCGACACAGAGTCAAGACTAGTGCAAACCCGGCTGCCGCATTTGGTTTGGAACAGGAATGCTCGCGTCCCTAAACAGGGCGGAGGAGTAGCTCGGAGCGCGCTGCTAACCACCCAGGAATCTCAGCCGGCGTGTTGCTTGGCTCCAGCCAGCCTTCCTGCTCCATTCCCCCCGCAAGGTTCCCCTCCACTCGCTCGACGCTGCTCCAATCCGACGGAGGTGTGCTTCTTTGTTTAGGGGTGGCGGAGGGGGACAGGGTCATTTATAATTCCCATTCCATCCTGGCGTGGCGGTCATTTTATCCGGATTGTTGTGTTTTTTTTTTTAAAGGCAACCAAAAAACTGCTTTTTAAAAAGAAAGAGAGAGGTTACAGCCTGTCTTTGTTACCCACGGAGTCCAGGTTAGAGTGGCGTCTTTTCCAGAGGAAGCGGCTGTACACACATTCCAGGTTATCCACTCAGGAAACGTCGTAGTGTTTTTTTAAAAAAAAAAACAGAAACATTCACGGACTCCCCAAGCAGTTTGGTCCAGATTCTGGTCAAAATAATAGCTACTCCGAGTTTACTTTGATCAACAACAACAAAAAAATCTGAAAGCAGATTAAGGCAACTTCTTTTAACTCCGGGTTTGTTCTGAGAACAAACGAAAAGCTTAAAAACTGCTTTTAAAAAACACACCCGAAGATGTCGGTATGGATTAAATAGTTTAAAATAGTCTTCAAATGAGTCCTCCACACAAAAGTTTAGTCCCTTATCTCATGGTCGTCCTGTCTCGGCGTCCTACTTTGATCAAAGTCCGCTCGAGTCCAAACTACATCCTGTTTGCCTTTCACAATAAAAGCTTGAGAAAAAAAGTAAATTCAAACCAGCTTCCGGTACAAAGACTCGCGTCAACAACTGCAGAGATGTTGCAAATTTATGGAGTGAATTTTGTTCCAATATTGTTGCAAGCAAAAAAAAAAAAAAACACGTTTTGTAAATGTAAATAAAAAAAAAATCCAATCCAGAAATTAAACTTTGAAAACCTTAATCATAAAAAGGTTTTGAGAGTAACTTTGCTGTTTTCTCAGATTTTATTTTATAAAAAAATATTCAAAACATTTTTTCAAATTTTTTTTTTTACAGGTTTTTTTCTTTTCTTTTCCCAGATTGAGTTTTATGAATTGCATTCACGTTCAATTCAATTCTGGGGGCTGGCTTTCCTCTGGCGTGAGGAGCTAAGACGTATTTCTATTGCTCTGCACGAACGTTAGCAGAGACATTATTATTGGTCAATGTGCGCGTCAAGTGAAGAGAATGTGATCTGTAAAACACAATTTGAAAAGAATGCAATTTGTAAAACTCAATCTGAAAAAGAGAAATATAAAAAAAATCAAAAATATAAAATCTGTAAAAGATTTTTTAAAAAATATTCAATTCAATTTTATTTATGTAGCGCCAATTCATGAAACGTCATCTCAAGGCACTTTCCAAAATCCAATTAAATCAGATTATACAGATTGGTCATAAAATGTCTTATCCAAGGAAACCCAGTAGATTGCATCAAGTCTTGACAAGCAGCATTCACTCCTCCTGAAAGAGCGTTGAGCCACAGCGACAGTCGTCTGCATTATCCATGGTGTTGCAGCAATCCCTCATACCGAGCAAGCATGAAGCGACAGTGGAAAGAAAAACTCCCCTTTAACGGGAAGGAAAACCTCCAGCAGAACCAGGCTCGGTGAGAACGGTCATCTGCCTCGACCGACTGGGGGTTAGAGAAGACAGAGCAGAGACACAACAAGAGAGACAAAAAAGTACAGAAGCACACATTGATCCAGGAATCTGTTCTACATTATATGGTAATAGCGTGTGATCTGTCATAAAAAACATAAAATTTGAAGAAAAAAAAAAAACATTTTTTTTGATAAAATAAAATCTTAGAAAACAGCAAAGTTACTCTCAAAACCTTTTTTGATTAAGAAGTTTTTCAAAGTTAAATTTCTGGATTGCATTTCTTTTTTTTTCAGAGCGTGCTTTTTTTCTTTCATATCATGGGATAAAACCTGTCAGAAGGGCCAATAACTGTTTCCTACTGAGCTGTCTCTAAACTTATGTTAGCCATATTAGATTTTGACGTTGAGGAAGGATGAGAGACCTCCAACTCTTCAAGGATTCCTACTTCAGTAGCACATTGCAGTTATTTTTCTAAATTGGAAGAACATGTTCATCATTGAAAAGCTGTAGGAGGTAAGTATAAACTAGCATAGATTTAATCGAATTACACCTTTAGCTAGTGCTTTGAAAAATACTTCCCCCTTGCAGTTTAGTAAAATTTGTTTGTCACTCGCTTGTTTTTTGTTTTTTTTTTAGATCTTTTAGTCTACTTATTGTTTTCAGACTGGTTCTGTTTAAGTGGCTTCTTGATTCTAGTGATCTGGGAGTAATTTGGCCTTGGTAAGGGTGGTGAAACCTAATCCAGCTTTCCAACATGATTCAACATTGACAGTTACATTTTCCACCTTGGGCAGGGTCAGACTGGCTAGCCCATGTCCCTAAACAAACAAAATCCTGCGTTAGAGCCTGAGCTTCGCATTTTCTACTGATGATCTTTGTCTGGTAAGAAACATTTTTTGATGATTTGAATCGTGCAAGTGTGGCAAGAAAGCAAAAAACCGAAGAAGTCTGAAAGCAGGGAATAACCTATCCACAGAACCGTAACCGCACACGTCGGGGCTGATTGTCAGTTTACAGAAGAAGTCACACTACGCAAAAAGTCGTGGGTAACTGCATTCATCAAACAACCAGCTATTTTAAGAAGTCCCTGCTTGTCCAGAAAGTTGTGCAGAGGATACCCTCCATAATTGAAGCTGCTGTTCTGGTCATCCGACAGACTACAGGGAATTTTCATGCTTCTCTCTTTGGTGCCTGGACTTGAACAACTGATTCTTTATCTGCCCCTGATCCTCCCTTTTGTCTGAGCGCATGAACAGGCTCGGTCTAGTCTGCTGTTGCCATGACAGATGAAGTCACATGGGGTCTTAAAACCTCAGACTCAGGGGAGAGGAGGGGGGGCTGGGTTGGCAAAAAAGTTGTCCATGTTGTCAACTTTATACATAGTCAATAAAGTTTTTCCTACGTTTCACAAAAAACAAGAAAATCATAAGAGGCCGCTGTATATTTTATTACCAGATTTGTATATTAAGATATCTGAAATATTACAGCCCTGACAGAGACCAATTTCTACACTATTGCCTGTTTTCCAACACTGATCATCAATAACAGTCACAATTTAAAATACAAATGTCTGCTAAATGTTTACATGAACAATGTGGGAATCAGTTGGCGGGAACTCCCCACTTCATCACCTAGATACAGCACTGACCCGACCCTTTGGCTAAGGTGCCAAAATTCTGCAGGCTGTTCTTATTGGATTTCATGTCTTACTGGGCCTTATAAATTTTGTCTCCTAACCATACAAAAATGTCTGTGTCTGGTATTGGACTTTTATGTCATAGAGCAACCCTTTGTTTTCAAGAACATCTACAAATACAAATCCGAGAAATGCAACGTACATTTTTATTCTTCCCGTTTGGGAAACCAACCTTTTGCCGCAATTGCAACTACAAGTCATTTGTGGGTGTGCCTTGTACACTGCCTGGGAACAACAAGTCTTGCTCACACGTTCTAAATGTGTTTAGGTGGAGTCTTCGACTGGGTCACTCTAAATCAAGAACACAGACATCTTGTTTTTAGACTGTTGTCCCAACTGGAAGGTGACCCTCCGCCCCACACTGCCCCAACGGAGCAACTCCGTCCATTTTCAGAAATTCCCCACACCATGATGCTGCCACCACCGTGTTTTACAGTGGGGACGGTGTGTTCAGAGTAAGGCGGTGTTAGTTTTTGCCACATATTCCATTTGGCAAGCAGGGCAGAATGGTCAGTTTTGGTGTCATCGGACAGGACCACCTTCTGCCACATGTTTAGTACATGGCCCAAGTCAAACTGCAAACAGGACTTCTTATGGCTTAGAGCGCATGGCTAACAGTTGTCCAGTTAACAGATTCTGCACCTGAGCTGTGGATGCCCCCCTTACTCCTCCAGTTACAGCTGGCCTCGTGGCTGCTTTTCTGATAATTGCTCTCCTTGTAGCCTGTTATGCCATGAAGTTGTACGTTTGTAGCTGCGCCATACCTTTTTCGTTTTTTTTTCTCTCTGCATATTTCTCCCTGACCTGTTGGCTGTGTGTTCCTTGTTCACTAATGTTCCCTAACAAACCTCTGCGGCCTTCACGGGACAGCAGGGTTTATAGTGAGATAGCTTCACACAGGTTTTTCTTTTGCTAATAAGGTAAATTCCAAAACAATTGGTCGCACTAAATTTTATGTAGGGCTGTAGTGAGAGTACTGGGGGCTAATGTTTGCTTTTAGTTTCTATTTTGTTTCTACATTTTATTCCTACTTGCTTTTATTGTGTTTTTTTTCCTGTATTTTAATCATGTAAAGCACTTGGCATTGTCTCTGTACTGAAATGTGCTATACAAATAAATTTGCCTTGCATTGCCTTGCCTTGCCTAGAAATGGATGAAGCACATTTCAGGTTTTCTTTGGAAATAAATTAGAAAACAATGCATCATTTTCCTTTCACTTAAACATGTTCTTAACAAATATTGAGGTTTAATTGCATTTATGTTTTTAACGCGTGCTTCTGTAGGATTCATTAATGGTTCTGGTTTGTGAATGTATGTTAGAGGTGAATGTAAAGACTAGAAGTTTATGAATGAACAACCTGTTAAGACTAAACTGTCTGTGACAGAAATGGAAACAAGTTTATCTGTGGATACTTCGGCAAGTGTCTTACTCCAAGTTTAGAATGACCATAAAGTCACTAACCTCTGTTTGTATATATTTTCTCACCATAAACAGGATATCCCTGTTTATGTGACACAAACCTGTAATGGGTGTGTGTCTTAGGGCCTGCCCTCACTCCCTGCCTTCCAGGTCTCTGGTTTTCATGGATCTTGTCCTGTTAAAACTGCGTTTTTGACACACCAGCGGCTGCTAGTCAGCACCTGAACGGTGGATTAAACCAAATTAAACATCCAATGCTTTATTTAGATTGTAATATCATTGGACTTAACTGAATTGAACTGTATTTACCTCACTTGCACTTAATTTGTAGTCCTGAGTGAAAGGTCTGGACCTTTCATGGGACACATTAACTGAATACATTAAGGTGAAATAGTTTTTTGGATTTTCATTCATATCTTTAGTAAAACCAAAATATGCATATATGAGTATCAGGGACAAGGTTTCAGATTGGCTAAAGCAGGTAGACAATGTTGTTGTAAATTGGAGATAAAGTGAATTCATTATAGAAAACCGGTGTCCCCTTGTGGGCAGAGGCTGAACCTGCAAGTGCTGGTGGCCTCTACTGGCTTTCATTTACTAGCATTTAATGGCATTTTATTAAATGGATAGCCGTCTGCAAACTTGTTTAAATTGTTTATTTCCTTCTGGGCTAACTTCATGAAGATGGAGAGAAAAACTGTATACCGAGTAACAAGGCCAAATAAAGTTTGATACACTGCTCATTGCTTTGTGTGCTGTAGCGCCTTCTTTGAAATAATAAAGGAGTGTAGCATGCATATATTCTGGCAAGGAAGCAACTTTAAGTTTACTCAAATGTCTTTTCTCTATTGTTTACTGGTAGGCCTGAAGTTGAAAGCTTACACAAAGCAATCTGACCAAACTTCAATTCATCATTTGTCTCCTCCCGATCATCACCCAAACCTACACTCATAGCAAAGTCACTAATATTGCATCAATAATGATTTATTTCCTTTAAAATAATTTGTTATTAATGCTGAAAAAATCGAATGCAGATCTCCCTACATTTGCGTAGTTTTTCAGTCAATATCACATTTAACTGAAACAAATGCAACAATAATCATGGACAGTCCCTTCCGCCTCCTTCACAAGCATCTGCAGAAACACTGGAGCTCTTTCTCCAACAAACTTTCTATCAGCTCCACGGCCACAAAGAAAAAATGCAACATTTAATTGATTCAATATCTCACTGTAAAACAGTTCTCTGTGTAACACATGGAGGCTCCCTGCATTTTATCTCTATAAATTCAGTTCATATGTAAATTCAACATTATTGTTTTCTTCTGATTGCTACAAATTGGAACGTTTCTTTATGCCTTATTTGACTCCTTACTGTTTTGCATTTTTATTTAATGCTTGCTTTTAATAATGTACACACTGTTTTAAACTTTATATTTTAGGTTGTTTGCTTTGCTTGCACTTAATACAGTTATACACCTCTGTGACAAAATAACTTCCCTTCTGGGATTAATAAACTGTCCATCCGGCCCAATTAAATCAAACAAAAAGAAGAGTGGGGTATTTGTATAATGTTTGTGACCACAACCCCCCTACAGAGTTTTGGTTCTTTCTCTTTATGAACCGGATCATTCCGTTCAGCTCAGCAAAAACAATGAGCTTTTGAACCTGATGGCAGCTTGGTTTCTCAGAAAGCCTCAGTGGTTTGATATGTTAACTGATTTGCATTGTCAACTCGTCCTTTTTGATTTACAATTGTTCAGCTCAGCAGTCAAACGATATGCAGTAAATGATAGTTAGTAGTGAACCAATGGAACGGTGCAGATGCGTTCCGGGAGACATCGGCTCTTATCGTTCACCTAAAAGAGGAGGCACAAACAAGCGGCTCATTCGCGAGCAACACACCGTTCTTCCTGACGAAACGCCATCGTTGCCGGCTTGAGAGAGCAGCGCGAGGTCTCCCCTTGAGACTCTGGTGGAGAGCTGACACACCTGAACGTACATATTGAAAGTTATATTCACCTCTGAGCGATACAGGGCCAGCGAGAGGCTAGATCGGTTTCTTAAAGCGCAGGAAATATGTTCCCGCGAGACTTCGCCTGGGGAGCGGCAACCTCTGCGTACCAAATAGAAGGTAAGCACAGCCACGAGACTGTGTTCTCATCTAAACTAATGCAATTTGTGTGAGGATGGGTGACCCATTTAGGTCTTTAAACAACGTCAAAAAATTTTTTTACAATAATTTCCTTATAGATTAGGACAGGTTAGCACAAGTGCGTCTTATAAACAGGAACTTGGATAAATATCAAATGAACTTTAGACTGTTTAGTAACTAAACATTTATCTTATCTTTGAAGTGGCAGCGCGAGCACAAAAGGTTCGCATTGTTGTTGAAGACACGTGCAATACAATCTGAGTGGATTTAAGTCCCAGATAGCAAACAGACTCCGGATCGGATCTGTGATCATATCTGTTCCGTATCGTTCCGCTGTGCAAGAGTAGCCTACTCGATCCGGGTCCGCTTTGTGGATCCGTTCCGAAGCCAACGCTACATCCAGATCGGGATCAGATCCGGCTTGGATCAGATTGGACCCGTGTGATCCCTGTATCCAGGAATGACGTCTGTCAACTGTATTCGTATCACTTAAAAAAAATAACAAGAGGTTGCATAGAAGTATCTTGGATTCATAAAACCATACTTTATGAAACAACACACCACAAAACAAGAAAGGTGTTATGATCAACTAAAACAATACAATAAAAGTAATTAATAAAACACGGATTACAGTCACAGAAAATCATAATATAAAGAAGGATATGAAAAATAAAATTGAGATATCAGGCTGCATCTGTGTTTTTCAGTTCAACCCAGTACAGTTTATTTATATTGTAGCCTACCAATTAGGAATAAGAGCAATGGATGAAATGGCGTACGGAAATATGAATTGAATATTCCCAATCCCGGAAATCCAAATTCAATTCCATACATTCCAGATGGATTCTTGTTAGAAAACAATGCAGTGAGACTCAGTCCCAAATACCAATAATTAAAACCCCCCATCTGGTTACATAGAGTCATTGACTCACAGAATAGGAATTACAACTACAAAGGTTTGCTTTTCAGTTTAGATCTTAGAGCATCTGGCTATTTGAACTCACTATATTAGATAGAACTTGGCGCTGTATAAATGAGCTTGCAGATAAGACGGGGACCGACCACTGAGAACACAACAATTAGACCTTGAAAGATATTCTGTAACTGCCTGGAAGCCAGTGGAGTGAGGCCTGCACTGGATTGAAATGCTTTCTCTGCCTCGTTCATGTCAAAAGCATTTTGCGCTAGCTGCTTATACACAGAATGTCATCTAAGTTTTAGAAAATTACGTAAGTAACTTTCTCCAACACCTTAGAAAAGAAACAACTTTACTTTGCCTAGAGTCTTTAATTAAATAAAACTGAATTAATCTTATTATTAAATTTGATGTTAAGATAAAAGAATTCCACCACGATTTAATGTTGGCTATAATCATATTAAACTCACTATAAAGAGCACATATGTTTAAAAAGAGTCATGTCAGTACCTTCAATTCCTTTGTTTTATTTAAATGTAAACTTGCATGCGCTTGTTCAGGTGGATGGCAGGCTGATGGGAAGGGACCGAGCATTTGGGACACATTTTGTCATGAGAAACGAGGAGTTTATGGAAGTCAAAATGGAGATGTGTCCTGTAAAAGCTATGAGCTGTGGGAGAAAGACCTGGAGTGTATCCAGCAGCTTGGACTGACACACTACCGCCTATCTCTTTCTTGGGCCCGCCTCCTGCCTGATGGGACGACCCAGAACGTCAACCGGAGAGGTAATGCCGTTCCCTTAAAAGACCCATGACGGCATGAAACCCGACTCTAAAGAGGATGATTTAAGCATATGTGTCTCTCCAACAGGTTTACAGTACTATAACAGAGTGATTGACGATTTGCTGGCTTGTGATGTATCACCAATGGTCACTCTGTACCACTTTGACCTGCCCCAAGCAATCCAAGACCTAGGAGGTTGGAAGTCCCCTGGTGTAGCAACTCTCTTTGACAGCTACGCCAAGTTTTGCTTCCAGACGTTTGGGGATCGCGTCAAACTCTGGATCACTATCAATGAGCCGTACGTGTGCGCCAAACTAGGCCACGAAGACGGCATCCACGCCCCGGGGTTGAAAGAAAAAGGCACCACTGCCTACCTGGTGGGGCATAATATGCTGCGAGCTCACGCCTTGGCCTGGCACAGCTACAACTCCGCATACAGAGCGACGCAGAAGGGTGCAGTGTCTCTGGCCCTCAACAGCGACTGGCTTGAGCCTCTAGATCCAGGCTGCCGGGAGGACGTTGAGTCCGCTGAACGTGACCTCGCCTTCACCCTGGGTTGGTTTGCGTGGCCGGTGTTTGTTACGGGAGACTATCCAGAAATCATGAGATCCGCCGTAGAAACTCAGTCCAAGGCGTTAGGATACAGAGGCGACTTGAGACTCCCCAGGTTCTCAAAGGATGATCCTCCCATTTTAGGAACGGCTGACTTCTTTGCACTAAACAACTACACATCCCGGAAGGTCAAATCAGGAGGGTGTGGCGAGCAGATGTTGAGTATGAAGAGGGACTTGGATGCAGAAGAGCTTTTAGATCCATCTTGGCCCATTAGTGGAGTGTCATGGCTGGCTGTTGTCCCGCATGGCTTAAGGAAACTTCTTAAATATATAAAGGTAAAATCAAACTTCATCCTTTTCAATAATCTCTTTTTAGACACCTCCAGAAGCACGCTGATGCCTCATTAGTGCTGTCACACTGTGTGAAATGGCTGCTTTGTTGGGGAAAAGTGTTTGCAAACGAGCAATTTCCCACAGTTTTGCCTCTTCACAGGCCATTAGCTTGAACCTGGCACTGTTAAAATGCAGCCAATCTGTCTCCTCTCTGAATGCCTGACAACCGTGACGCCTTGCTTGACAAAAAAAACATTTGCCCTGTGACTTTCCAGGATGTCTTCAACAACCCGGCGATCTACATCACGGAGAACGGCTTTGCTCAGGTTGGCCCACTGCAAACTGACGATGTAGAACGATGCAACTTTTACAAAAGCACCATCTTGGAAGTGGTTAAAGGTAGTTGCTCATACTTAAATATTGGTAGTAGCTCTGTAATAACAAAGAACACATTTAACAGTCTAGTACAAATGTGATGAAGTCAATGGAGGTAGTTTGGTTTGGTAGGTTCTGGTAGTCCTTTTGAGGCAATATCTTGCATAAACTATCCAAGTATTCCCAAGTATGCGATTACTCATTGGAATAACAGCATATTTAACTTGTTTTTGTTCAAGGACTAAGTGCCAATCTATGGAAATCAGGGCAACCAAAGTCCATTTTATCCAAAATTTCATTGTTTATGTTTGCACCATCACTATAAGAGGTTTAGCTAGGCCCAGTTTAGATTAGTACCTGGTGTTTACCAGGCTCTCGCCACATTTGGATCTAATTTCAAGTGTACAAAAACAACACAGCTCCTGCCATGTCTTTATGAATGAAACAAAGGTGATGCCAAAATGTGTTTAAAAAAACATTTTAAACACCCTAGAATTTAGAGGGGTGCACTTTCTTTTTACCATCATAGTACATATTCCTACCTGAGATGCAGTTTTCTTGATGGTTTGCGTGTTTCCTGAATAAACAATACGTTTGCTAAGCTATGAAACAGAGGAATATCAGGCTTGATACCAGAAACCGGTCTCTGCGTATTCTTGGGGTCTGCAGCCATTTTTGCCAACAGTCCAGCTAAATAAAACTTGTTTAGCGCTACAAATGTTAAGTGAGCTTTTAAATCCATCCATTTTTAACAAAACCCTGTTTCATTTTTCAGGATGGATTCAATTCATTCTATGGGATGTTGATATTTGTGGGAAATGACTGTTAAGTAAAAAGTAATTAAGAGAGGCGGTGAAAGGTCCAAATATCCACTTGCATCAACTTGTACCAAGGTTAAAACCCTCCAGCTTCACGTCAACAAATAGTTCTCACCAGGAGGAGATCAGTAGAGCTGATCAAGTGCAGAGAGTCAAAGAGCCCCTACAATGGGTCAATTTGCATTATGCCACAGTAAAATTGCAATTACAAATTTGTCGTACCGGTATAACGTGCAGCTCTGTATACAGGGTTGTACAGTTTCCCAACATGGCCTTTGCAGATAAGCATCTAACTGGGTATCTGTTGTTTCTTTTTTATTACACAATATCGTCTTATTGTTGGTGTGACGGAAAACTGCATGGTGATAATTTTCTGAGCTGTTTAAAGTTGTGTGTGAGTGAATAATTAATCAAAGAAGATAAGAAGGAAATTGTCCTGTATTGCAAACTCAGGTCCTACACTCTTTCCATTACCCCGCTATGTTTTGTGTTTAGCTATAGAAGAGGACGGCGTCAACGTCCGTGGCTATTTTGCTTGGTCACTGATGGACAACTTTGAATGGGCTGATGGATTCAGCGTTCGTTTTGGCCTGTTCCACGTGGACTTCTCCGACGCTGAGCTACGCCGAACCATCTATCGGTCTGGGAGGGAATACGCAAAGATCATCTCAGAATACAAGTCTCGTCGACTCACATGAGGAGGAGTTGGCAGGGTGGATGTCGGGGATTCTTCAGTGACGACCATTGATGGAAACAAGAGGAGGGCGGTTCAGAAATAGAAGAAACCTTTTATGAGTTTTGGTTTTAAGGTCTAGAAAGTAAAACATCCATTGCCAATTATGGTATATCATCTGGATGTTAAATTAGGAAAAGGCTATCAATCAATAAAATAAGTACAATAAAACAATAAATCAGTGTAAAAAAAGGACTTTTGAAACGATATTTAAATCACTGTACAGTCCGCCATTTGAAGAATGAGTGGTAGGGTTGTTCCAGACCAGCTAACTTCACCTCAAAATAGTTGGAGGATAAACAAAAAGATTGATCGCAGCACAGTGTAGCTAAAGCGGTGCTGATCGTCCATCTCCTCAAATAAGCGAGACAAAAACTGAGCTCTTTAGCCAAATTAACAACACAAAGGATTTGAGGAGTCATGGTGAAGCTTCCAAGAGCACTGTTCAAACCACCAAGCATAGGGGTGGTAGCATCATGCTAAGGGTACAGGTACAGAAGCCTGTATGTGTAATTTTAAACTAGCTTTGATTAAAGAAAATTACTAATAGGATTAAACCTGTGCACAGATTTTAGGTTTTAAAAAACAATAGGAAAAATCCAGAAAAACAACCATCAAGAAACAATGCTCTCTCTCTCTCTCTCTCTCTCTCTCTCTCTCTCTCTCTCTTTCTCCTGTGAGCACAAACCAAAATGTGGTCTGTGCTAATATAACTGAGAAGTGAGCAGTCACTTCCAACTATTAAACAATCAGGAATAAAACTAAGATTGTTTTAACGGTCTGAAAACTAGAAAATACAACATTACGCAAGGAAGGACGTGTTTCAAATTGAACAGAGAGGGGCCATCTGTATCTGTTTGGCATAAAGACTGAGCTGATGAGGCATTTAAAGACTTATTTAGCATGAATAAGTACATTTCTGATGATTTATGTGGAGATACCTCTTCAGAGTCATCCAAACCAGGATACTGGTGGCATCTGTTTGTGAGACTACACTGCCACCTTGTGGCACAGACAGAAAGTACAACTCAGAATTCAACAGCTGTGTCAGACTCCACAATGTGGTGACAGGTGACATGTTGGTTGAACAATAAACAAGTGAAGCAGCTCTCAAACTACAACATATCTTACATTCACCACAATTAATATTAGGATCTCAGTGTGAAGGAAAATGCCATTTATACACTGAGTGTTGGAGGGGCTAAGTTTGCATTAATAAGCATATGGTGTGCATTGTGACATCCAGTTGGCTGTGCTCATCGTTTTCAACAGATGTGAATAATACCCTTGTGCCCCTTTTCCATTTACGTCAAGACAAGGGAGAATCTCTTTTGTCTTGTGATGAATCACAAGCTTATAGTGGAAACATGAATAATGCTGCTGCTGCTGCTGCTGCGTGCATCACGACTTCTTTGCAGGATGACTTGAAGGCAACGTTGAACCACATGTCGTCTTTCAACTCTAATAAAGCTCATCTAATACTTGGGGGTGATTTTATATATTCCAATTGATTCGATCTTGATGTTTTTTTTTAAGATTTAAAAAGTACCTAAATTTTCCTTTTCCAATAGATTGCTTGGGTTTGCTTTTTTGTTTTGCATGAGCAAAAGGAGATTCCAGTTATTTGACCTGCGAAGGGTCAGAGGGTCCCTCTCACTGTGCACAAGTGACTCCTATGTAACTGATATTTAACATTTATTTGCAGCATTTTAAGAGGCACATTAAGCTGATGACCTTTACATATCTCGATTTACAGAAAGCCGACTAAAACTAAAGCCATTTCTAAAGTACAGAATGATATAGCCTATTTTAGAAATCTATTGTGTTTCTGCTTCATTTGCCAACCTTCTGAAGATTATGCAACAGTTTTTTTTCCTACTTCCCCCTTTCCCAGTTTTCCTTCAGTACATTAAATGCGTCAGAACTAAAAACATCCACTTGCTCCCACCTCGAAAACCATCAAAGATGCACTTCTTTCGTTTAGTAAAACTCTAAATAAAAGTTGGAGGCAACATCACAAGCTCTACCAATACAAGTAGCTACTGGACATTTTTTTCTTTTAAAGCACAACATTGTGACCTTTGGGGTCATGTGAGGTATACATGCACAAAGCTGAGCATTACGCGGGCTAAAAGCTGAAATATTGTGAGGAATGGAAGAAAAGCTGATCTGATGCATCAGGATCGCATCATAAGTCAAGTAGCTTTGAATCAGGCTTCCCTCGACTCGTCTCATCCTTTCAGCTCCTCTGAATCCCTCAGCTAGGAGTTGATTAGTAATTCCAGCAGCTGTCTCCCAGTATTGATGGATTCCATCTCCCAATCGCCGCGTAGAAGTACCTGCCATAGGTGGAAGGAACCTCCACCGCTGCTGAATTGACTGAATGAAATATGAGCGAGAAGTTACCCCGCACTTAGCGGGTGTTGGAAAATTAGTCATTTGAAAAGGAGCCGGAGAATAATATGTGCCTATTGCTGCTTCCGAGAGCTTAAAACATTAATTAGCGTTTAAATAATTCACCCTCAGAGTGTCTTCTAACAGCCCAAATGTGAACGTTTCGACTTTCAATTCATTACGTTCCGGGGCGGGATTTACTCTGATTACAGGCCGCGGTGAAGAAAGCCGCAGAAGGGGTCGTTTTCCAAACGCACGCTCCAATTAAGTGTCGGATACGTCACGTGTACAGATGTGTTGCCCTTGACAATAAATTGGCACGTTTAATTGTGACGTTCAATCACATTCACCGGCGGAGACTTGAAGAAGGCCGAGGGTGAGGCAGTGTGTGTGTTCTTGTACTTGCAGCAGAGCGAGACTTTTTTGTTGTTGCTTATATTACTAGTAAAATGAGGACTTTGATGTAAAGTGAGAACCTTTTTTTGGTCCTCACTTTTTCTTGGGTGGGGGTTAGGGTTTAGGACTAAGGCGTTTATCAGGTTTAGGTTGGGGTTAGGAATATACTTGTAAAGGTCAGGGTTAGTCTAGGCGCGGTCCTCACTTTTAACAAGGATGTGTGGGGATGTGTGTTGGGGGGGGGGCTCATTTGTATTTGACCAAACTTAACTCATTATGCTTTGGCAGACACTATGAAATATTCAATAACCGGGGAATTCATTTGAGTCAGGAGCAATATTATCAGGGTTAATTTATAATAATCAGCTGTCGCCATCATTGGTTGGTACAGGCTGGTTCGTGGGTGGATGCAGAAGGCTTACAGGTGCAAAGTGTACGACTTGTGGAAAATAATTGCTCCTTTTTCTATTTACTGATTACTCTCTTATGTGGATCCCCCCGACGAACGCTATAATTAGATTGTTGCTTCAATATCCAGATGATGAGATGTGCGCCACTCCCTTTCTCTCCAGCTCAGATACAAATCTCCTCTCTCTTCTCCTTTGTCTCGGGCTCTCAGTCAGCTGGTGAGGGACCTGTGAGAGCCCCCAAACCACCACTCAGCCCATCCTTGTGTCTCTTTTCTTCTTCTTCCCCCTCCTCCTGTTTTTCTCTTCAACTCATCATCTTCCCCTCTCTAATCGCATTGCTCATTTCCCATTGACAAGTGAGAATAAGATGGAGAACAGGGGTTGGGGGGGGGGGGGGGGGGGGGGGAAGGAGCACAAACTTTTTAAATCCCATTGACCTACTTTGCCAGACATTTCTTTGGGAATTCACATTAGCAAAAAAAAAACTGTCTGAAGAAGAAATGTTTCTCTTTTTACCCAAAACTGCTTCTTCCGTCTTCCTCAAAAAAAAAAAAAAAAAAATCTCCTCTTTCTCTTTCAGCTGGAGGCCCTTTTCCCTCGCATCCTGAATTTGATCCCGCACCAGCGCTAACAGCACATTATACAAGCAGATAAACGCCTTACAGTGGCACCGCCGATGCTTCGGAGCGCTGTCGCCGCTTTCTGCAGTGGTGTAAGAAGCATGACATTGGAGTTATAAAACGATGCTGTGACAGAGAGAGAGAGAGAGAGAGAGAGAGAGAGAGAGAGAGAGAGAGAGAGAGAGAGAGAGAGAGAGAGAGATTGGGAGATTTTTTTTTGGTGATTGATGGATTTTGGTGGCAGAGACACAACTGAGGGGCGACGGATGCTGCAAGGCCTCCAAGACTTACGCCAGTCCCATACTGAGAGCCCCTGTAGACGAATGGGGAGAATAAAAGGAGAAGGAGACAATTTAAACCCTTTGTTTTAAGTCAGCTCCCGGAGGGAGAGCAGATGACCCCGCTAATGACTGTTAAAACTCCCAACTCCCTTGAGTGTGATGGTGCTGCGCTGTGGGAGGAGGTTCACAGACCTGCCTGAAAAATTGAAAGCTCCTGGAATAATCAGCTCTCCTTGGGTGCTCCGCTGGGGGTGCACATGCAGAGATTGGTACTCCGGGGTGGGAAAACGTGCATGGTGGGTAAACCCAGCAGTGGTGATAGAGACCCAGGTGGGGGTGTGTGTGTTGTGGTGACCAGTCAACTGAATGCTGTGTTTCATAGGAACACTTTGGGAGTGCGTGTGAGCAAATGCAGCAAAGGGAAGAAAACATTTTTTTTACGGACATTTCCGAACTGAGGTGAACAAACCC
Source organism: Fundulus diaphanus (assembly GCA_037039145.1). NCBI lineage: Eukaryota > Metazoa > Chordata > Actinopteri > Cyprinodontiformes > Fundulidae > Fundulus > Fundulus diaphanus. The sequence continues at coordinate 31,042,462 of CM073131.1, forward strand.
AACGGACTGAAAAGCTATCAGGCCTGGATCCGAGCAGAGAGAGACGAATGGCGTAGATATAACCCCCGTGCTCACAAAACACAAACACAGAGAGTTGTCATTGAAGATTTAAACCCTGGAAAATGAAAGGACAGGAAGAAAGTGGAAAAATTGGCGTATAGTCTGTTTGATAAAACTAAAAAAAGGCACCTTGTCAGCATGATGTCTTCTGATGTAAGAAAGCTAGAAATGTTGAAGTTGGCCTGCGTTCTGTGGCTAATGCATTGATTACAGCGGAGACTCAACAAAGTAGCTAGGTGCATTAGAGCGCGCGGCGCGTCACATCTGCTCACATGGCCAGATAATATGATCCACATCCCTCTCTCATGGACTGACGGATGGAGCCTATAGGGGCAACTGCGGTAAATAGAGGAAAACTCAGTTCATATGTTGGGCAATTGAAAGGGCTTGTATGGGAACGAAAAGAAAAATTTACTTTTAAACTTGCACGATGCTCCTTTAAATGATCAGGTAATCTAATTAAATATAAAACCAGACACAAATGACTTGAATAAAAACACAAATCAGTTGTAAAATGGTTATTTCATTCGATGAGGGGGTGGGGGAGGGGGGTATCGACAAACCAACCTAGACTAATCTTTCTTTAATTTGATTTAATTAACTGTGTCTCACAAAATGTTGCGGACAGCTGAGTACAATATCACTCACCGCACCCTGGGCTGATTACTGGCAAAACATGAAGCATGCTGAAAGATCTCAAAAAGCAGCAATAATGTAAAGAACTTCGAAACCAGACACGAAACAAAGTCACTGACATCTATCAACAACAAAACAGCTACAAAGCCATTTCTAAGATTTGTTTGGGACTCAAGTGAACCACAGCAAAAGCTGTTATCCGCACGGAGAGAACAGAGAACAGTGGCGAGCCTTCCCAGGAGCGGTCGGCCTTCGCTCCAAGAACGCAGCGGATTGTACAGGAGATCATGAAGGAACTGATAACATCCAAACACTGCAGGCCTCACTTGCCTCAGTTACTGTGTTTATGACTCAGCAACGAGGATGAGAGGTTAAAATGGCCTCTATGGGAGAGTTTCAAGCTGAGAACGCCGCTAACTAAAAACTAGTTGAAGTTTCATTTCACATTTCACCCCCACCCCCAAAAAAAAGCAAAAAAAGTAAAGAAATAAAGAAAATCTTTAATGGACTATAAGACAAAATCATCAACACCTCTGGCTTAAAGCTAACATAGCATGGTCATAGTTTTGTCAAACGCAGCCTGTTCTTGAAACAAAATCATCCTCCTTTCAAAGTTCTCCCACGAAAAACAAGTGGTTCCTGTTGGGAAACGCTCCAGGTTCAGGCCATTTCAAGAGGATGGACACGGAGCGGAGGCAAGGGAGGGGGAACAACAGAGAGTGTGGACTAATTAACTCAAAATGTTGTAAGACATGCTCCTTTCTTGCCCCGCGTTGTCACTCAGGGTTTGAGTGGCACTAATGAGAGAATTATCTAGACTCAGAAGCTGGTAACGCATTCAAATGAACGCTGGCCGACCTGACCTGTAAGATTGGCTTTTTAATCTTACCACTTAATACCAATCAGACCCGATTCCTCATGTGCCCACACTGGGAGGACCCCTCGCTCCGAACGTCACTATCCACTTGCTTCCCTGCCCCACTGTTCATCTGGTAGTGTTAATTGTCTTGGATTACTTCAGGGCTTGTGTTGATACCAGGCCGGGAAGCTCAGGTGTGCAGGATAAGGCGAGCGGATGGGGCGTCGGAGGTGTACAAATGCCTCTACATGTGATTCAGAGTCCCTTATCGGGAAGACCCACCTGAGGATTAAGAAGGTTAATAAGGTCACGGGTCTGCAACAAAAGTCTGTGACATACAATAGTATTTTGGAATTGTTAAATTACCATAATCACTGGTGTTCAAACACAAGACCGACCTGCTGTGCTCAGAGAGAGCCATACAGTCGATTTGAAGGGGTTGGGTTGGGGGGGGGGGGGGGGATTTGATAATTACCTGCTGGTATCACCAATTCAAGCATTCATACGCAAGGAAATAAGCTTGCGTTTCTAATTGGATCAAGGTATTTTGAGTTTCCTTGTGATGATGTTTCTCAGCCAGACAGCCCTGCACTTGTGGGAAACATTGGCAATAAAGCCTTTTCAAGTGCACGGGGTGCACCTATTTTTTTGGCTTGTTTTTCCAGGTTTTTTCTTTTTGTGTTGCTGTTTTGTTTTGTTTTGACAAGCGCCCGAGGTAACGAATAGCAGATCAGTTCCGGTTCAAGTCAACTTGCGAAACGATTTGTGCATTTTGGTGCCTTTTGGGGAGACTTTCATTGTTGTAAATCCTTTGGTGTGCTTAGAACACCTAATTATAGCCCGAGAGCAACATTAGCTGTACAAACGTACGCGTGGAGCTTCTGAGGGTCAGTGCCTCCAGGTCTGCAGCCACCCCACCACCCGTGCTCGAGATTAAAGGACATTTTTAGAGTTGACCTTTTCAGTTAAAGAAATTTTCAGTCTTTGCCCGAAAGAGACATTGCAAATAGAATTGAAAAAGGGTGTTTTTGATACATTTTAAAACTATTTATATGTAAAGTAAATACTATATTTTGCAGCTGTGGTGTTAGCAGGAAGTAATGTCTCTAGCAACTGTTCTCATTGAAAAAAAAATGACTCGTAATGACCAGATCAGATGCATAACATTTCCTAAATTTTGATTATGTGCTGTCTTTCTGCATACAGTGCCTAGCTTAAGTATTAACACAAAATGTCTGTTTCATTGGGCTTTTATGTGAAAGACCAACATAAGGCAGGACATTGCTATGAAGTGCAAATAAAATAAGTATTTTTTAAACATTTTTAGAATATCACTCTGTCCCTCCGGTAAGATGACCAGATGTCCCTGATTTCCGGGGACAGTCCCCATTTTGGATGACCATTCCCTGGCAAAAGCTGTCCCGGAAAATGCCCCTGATATCAGCGTATCATGATGGAGTAAAAAACAGTTTAGCACAACACAAGGTAATTACCCAGTCCTGCTGCTGCCCCGATGTAGTGGAGCTTTGCCGAACTTACCTTTCCCGCCCTGTCGGCGTTGCAGTTAAGACAAAATAAACCAACCCCCAGGCGGAGATTCTACGCTTAACAAAATCAGAGACGTCCCCAGTTTTCATTAGAGAAATCAGATCTGGTCACCTTACACCACTCTCTCCTGAGAGAGACAGCTATCCGTCTCTGGCGGGAGGGCGGAGTATTTGGACTACACTGCCCTGTTTCTACATAAGGCCAAAATAAACGGAACTTTTATATTGAATTAACTTACTTAGTTTATTGTTGTTAGCATGTACTCTGGGCTGCCATACATGAATGCACTTCTAGTTTAGACATTACAGTCAGGCAGTCTTGTATACTGTTAAGGGGTCCTGTTACAGGCCGATCAGGTAGTGACACAGTGTACCGTAATGCTCCGAATGTCCACTGAGCGGAGCGGCTTTGTTGCTTACCAAAGTCGTACTTACACATTTTAACAGATTTCTAAGCGCATTGTACCGCATAAAATCGGTCAGTAAGCACAACGGTAATCACATATAAGGCACACTAGATTATAAGGTGCACCATCAATTTGTGAGAAAATTTAAGGATTTTAAGTGTGCCTTATAGTCCGAAAAATACGGTTACTCAACTTCGCTTTAAACTTCTCAACAGCTTTATTCCTGCTGTGTTCCTTGGTCTTCATGAAAGTTGATTTGTTAACAAATGCTCTCTCCAAGAACCTCTGAGGACCTCACAGAATAGCTGGACCCTTCCTAAGGCCGGATCTGAAAATGTCTATTGGACTCTTCAGCCAAAGCGGAAGTGCGTCAGCGGTCACCATGATAAGTGCTGTCTGAATAGTGCAGTCAGTAAGGAAGGAGGTAGGGAAAGGAGCCTGTATGCTTTCTCTCGCAGCTAACTTAGCAATGTCCCTTACCGGTTCTTAGGAACCATAAGGAATCCCAAAATTACTTCTGTGACATGACATATAGGCACAGCACACCTCACGGAAATGAACAAAAATGTCCGGCGAGAAGAGAGCGTGCACTTTGTAGTTAATTTTCAGAAGTCTGTAGGCCTGGATTTGACTAGAATCATCCATTTGCGTTTCTGTCGCATGATGGCACCAGATTAAAGGCTGTCCGAAATCGGCACAGCAGTCTGAAGCTCCTTTCCTGAAGAGTTCTTACTGTTGACATCATGAAAGGTCAAGGAACAGGAGCTAGGAGCTATTAACCTGACGCCGCCAGATAGATTTGCTCCGCATATCCATCTGGAAACCTTCCGTTGAAGTAATTTTGGGAAGGGGCGAAAATACTGGTTAGCTGATTGGCCTATGTTGGTGATAGACGGGCCAAATAAACCAATCAGATCAACGAAGCTTCGTCGTCGCTCTGTTACGAGCGACGACGAAAACACAACCACAAGCCAAGCTACTCTTGCTGCTGCAGGTAAAGGCTCGTTAGCTCAGCAATGAAATACTCTGTAATTCCGATAAAACTTGCTCGATAGCCACGCTAACGCTAGCTTCATCGGCTGAAGCCGCCATGTTCTTTAGACTGAACTGTCGCGCTTCTGGTTGCGTCACACCTCAACCCGCCTCAAAGCCAACGCTGATTGGACGTTCGTTTGGTGAACGGCTCCAAATTTTCTTTAACGGAGAGTAGCCAGACTGATCTGCGAGTGAAACCTTGAAAGCTCGCGAGATCAGGATGGTCTCACGAGGCTAAGGAGCTATAGCTATAATTAGAACATTTTGGATGCAGCCTAAGACCAAAGTAAAAGACTCTGATTACTTAAATTGAGTGCTGAAGCCAGTTGGTTGCACTGGATTTTATTCAGGGATATCTAAGTAAAAGGGTCTGAATACAAATGCACACCACACTTTTTAGAATTTTGTGTGTTAAAGAATTTGAAGGCCATGTATCATTTTCTTCCCGACTCAGAATTTTTTCACTCCTTTGCGATAACCTGTCACATGAAACCCTAATAAAATACACAGCAGTTTGTGCTTGTAAGGCAACAAAGAGTGAAAAAGTTCAAGGGGTAATACCTAATTTCTCCTAGTTGGAATATACGTGCACATTTTTCACCGTTGTGTGTGCCGACGAGAAGTTAAATTCAGCATTCAACCACATGTTACCAGGGAAGATGCGCTGCACAGAGCATCTTTACATAAGCCATTTACATCTGCTTATACAGTAAGAAATAAAGAGCTGCCAGCACGCTGCATCACGCCTCTGCGTGTCTTGGAGTTGCAGTTTTGTCTCTCTGTCTCAGCCGCACAGGCCCATTGTCATACAGACGTTCAGGTAACAGGTCAAATCGTCACTCAAATGCCTGATGGGTGCTGCTATCTGGCCCGATAGTGACTGATGACTGGGGTTTTGGAATGGAAGGGCGTGTGTGCTAAAGCCAGATGAGTGTGTGTTACACCAAAGGGTAGAAGAGGGAATGAAGATACCACCCTGACTGAGGGATTGGTTAGTCGTGCTCACTGACCATGTCTGTGAGCCATGCTGGAGTCACTGAGCATCACAAGGACAGCAGTCTTGGCGAGAAGGATCTGTTACACGGACAGCATGAGAATAACAGAAGGAGAGGAATATGGCATGTTGTGCTGTTGTGAGGTATAGATCAGTGGGTACAAACTTTTTTTTTGTTGAGACTGGCAATCCTGACAGCCTAGTTGTTTTTTTTAAATTATTGTAAATGTTATGATCAGGGCTGTTGCTGCAGTAGCAGTGTCTATATAGCTTTGCTCTGCATCTTCCCCAGAGCAGCAGACCAGACGTTCATACCACTGCAAGCAGAGGTGGGTAGTAACTAGTTACATTTACCCAGTTACATTTACTTGAGTAACTTTTTGAACAAAATGTACTTCTAGGGGTAGTATAACTACACTGTACTTCTTACTTTTACCTGCGTGAATATTATGAAGAAGTATCGCTACTCTTACTTGAGTAAAATTTGTGGCTACTCTATCCACTCTAACTCCACTGAATAAAGAACAAACTTGTTTCAACCAAACATGCACCAGAGAGGCAAACATCTGCAGTTTACATTGAGTGCACAAGCGTTGTTGTTTTAATGGTATTTTCCATCAGCTGAGCTCATCGAGCCATTTAAAGGTCAAGTAACCGTACAATAAACAGTAGATATTGTCACTAGAAGTACTTTGCACTGTCCTAACTTACTGTATATACATTACCTGCTTAGTTTCATAGGTTTTGTAGAAAAGCATTGTTTAGAAAAGTGTTTATTCTGCCTGAATGTGTTACTTAGTACCGATTACATCATTATTAAATATTAAACCACTACTCAGTACTTGAGTAGCCTTCTTACCAAATACTTATTTACTCTTACTTGACTAATTTCTTGGTTTGGTACTTTTTACATTGATTTGAGTAAAAATATGTTGAAGTAGTGCTACTCTTACTTGAATAAAATGTCTGCCTACTCTGCCCACCTCTGACTGCAAGACATTATTTAAGTTAATCTGTCGTCTGTTTGAAAATCAATCCATCCATCCATCCATCCATCCATCCATCCATCCATCCATCCATCCATCCATCCATCCATCCATCCATCCATCCATCCATCAGCTTACTAATAGCTTTTCCTGTATTTAGCAACAATATTGCTATTAGCTACTATATAGTTGGATGCTAGCTAGGTAGTTAGCAGGAATGTTGTCGCTATAAATGACAGCATCTGCTAAAGAAAAACAAATTTCCTCCATCCTGTTTCTCCTAAGTCTTCATAATACTTAAAATATTTTATGCATAAGGGTCTAATGTCAAACCTAGTGAATGATATGGTGAGGATATGATGTTAGCAATAGAAACTGGCAGCCACAGACCTACATTTTAAACAATTAAACACTGCTGTGACGCCTTCACTTTAGTAGTTTAGCACAACGGTGTCAAAAAATTTGATTAAATGAGAAACACCCTGTCAGAAGTGTCACTAAATGATTTATCACCGTAATTGTCACTATGTGAAGTAGCCATACTTGTTTCTGGGCCTAGAGTTGATGAGAAACCTTTGATTTTGAGGGGCAATTTGTGGGCAATGTTTCCGCTTGGCTTTTATGACTTGGAAATGGGCACATGAGATAATCATAGTTCAATGAAATGAAGCTTACATCGGGTGTGAGCATCTCAAGCAGTCCACATTTTTGGTCAAATGGGCTATATTAATATGGAGAATAAACAGCAATTGGAATTTAATAGCTTTTAATTTAAGATCAGATTACACTAACCCTGATGTCAGCGTATGTTTTTTCCCCTTTGTAAACAAGAAACATTTGTCCAAACAAATTCCTGCAAAAACATGGAAATGCCCATGCTACACTAGCAGGTTGCGAAAACTTTAATGAGGAACAAACTGGAGCATGACTAAAGAAGTTTCTCCCAGAACAACTGTAGCTAATTTTTTCCCTTTAACTCTGTGTAGTATTTCATCCCATTACTTAGCCTTTCTTAGCTATGATGTTTAATGGTTAGAGTAGGGACAAACGGAAAAGGGGTGGAAAATACGATAAAGCAAATATTTTACTGTTGAAGTTTCTAACAAAAATCAAAAGTGAGCATGCAAGCAGCAGGCGACAACATTGCCGTTGGTAGAAATATCTGGTGGCAGTATACATCAACACTAAATACAAGAGCTTTAAAAAAAAAAAATCTTCATTTTGGAAAGCATTTTCAAAACTCTGAACTTTTCGTACCATTAAACACAGTTTGGATGTGGGAAAGAGGGGCAAATATGACCAAGGTTGAAGATCTGACAGACAGTTTCCAGCCCCAACACAACAAAAAACCCACGCATCTCAGTAGATGTCAGCCCATATCTCAGCCTCTATCGAAACTCATGTTAAAACCATAAAACTATTACATGGATAATGATGAACATGGCATAAGCACACAACTGTATTAAAACAAAGAAAAAGGTTACAAAGGGACAAAATATGGAAACAGGTAACCAAATACCCAACACACAACAATCACTTTCCCAATGATGCTGTCGTAGCAACTGCAAAAAAGTAATTCACTGCCAACATGAATTGTAAATCCAACTCACTGCAAAATTATGCAGGTTCTCAAACTTTCTCTGAGCTTTGCAATCATCCTCTGGGACTGTGGCAATCCACGATTTTAGCTCGAGATCAACCTCTCATTCTGGTTTGTATGTATTTATTTATTTTATTTTATTTCGGCATGTTGCTTTCTCTCTGCGTCAAGCCAAATCTTAAAAGTAAAGGCCTTCAGCCAACACTCCTTAATGTAACTCTTGACCCTTTTGGGGATTTATAATTGTCATTGACCAATTCTATTTCACTTGACACTTGATTATCCTTTGACTATCACTGATCGATGATTTCAAGTTTGTCAGATCCTCTATATTTTAAATAAATGAAATGTTCATATTGGTGCAAAGACAACGTTTTATTGAAATGTACACATTTTTCTTTTCTGCCTCACCACAACAACCATTTTGATAGAATTTTACTATAAAACTATAATCACATCTATCTATCTATCTATCTATCTATCTATCTATCTATATATATATATATATATATATATATATATATATATATATATATATATATATAGATATAGATATAGATATATATATATATATATTGCTCAAAAAATAAAGGGAACACATAAAAAACACAATTTAACTCCAAGTCAATCACACTTCTGTGAAATCAAACTGTCCACCTAAGAAGCAACACTGATTGACAATCAGTTTCACCTGCTGTTGTTCAGATGGAATAACAGGTGGAAACTAGAGGCAATGAGCAAGACCCCCAAATACAGGAGTGGTTCTGCAGGTGGTGACCACAGACCACTTCTCACTTCCTCTGCTTTCTGGATGATGTTTTGGTCACTTTTGAATGCTGGCGGTGCTTTCACTCTAGTGGTAGCATGAGACGGAGTCCACAACCCACACAAGTGGCTCAGGTAGTGCAGCTCATCCATGATGGCACATCAATCTTCTTGCCACTTCTGAGACGTGGAGGAGGCCGTAGGAGAGCAACGACCCTGCAGCAGGACCGCTACCTCCACCTTTGTGCAAGGAGGAACAGGAGATCCACAGGTGGGGGTATGCTAACAGCCCAGCACCGTGCAGGACGTTTGGCATTTGCCAGAGAACACCAAGATTGGCAAATTGGCCACTGGCGCCTTACGCTCTTCACAGATGAAAGCATGTTCACACTGAGCGCATGGGACAGAGTCTGGAGACGCCATGGAGAACGTTCTGATGTGTACAACATTCTCCAGCATGACTGGTTTGGCAGTGGGTCAGTAATGGTGTGGGGGCCACACAGCCCTCCATGTGCTTGCCAGAGGTAGTCTGACTGCCATTAGGTACAGAGATGAGATCCTCAGACCCGTTGTGACCATGTGTTGGTGTGGTTGGCCCTGGGTTCCTCCTAATGGAAGACTATTTTAGACCTCATGTGGCTGGTGTGTGTCAGCAGTTCCTGTAAGATGAAGGCATAGATGCTATGAACGGGTCCACCCGTTCCCCAGACCTGAATCCAGTTGAGCACATCTGGGACATAATGTCTCGCTCCATCCACCAACGGCACGTTACACCATAGACTGTCCAGTTGGTGGATGTGTTTGTCCAGGTCTGGGAGGAGATCCCTCAGGAGACCATCCACCACCTCATCAGCAGCATGCCCAGGAGTTGTAGGGAGGTCATAGAGGCACGTGGAGGCCACACACTTCTACTGAGCCTCATTTTGACTTGTTTTAAGGACATTACATCAAAGTTGGATCTGACTGTAGTGTGTTTTTCCACTTTAATTTTGAGTGTGGCTCCAAATCCAGACCTCCGTAGGTTAATAAAATTATTTCAATTGATAACTTGTGTGATTTTTGTTGTCAGCACATTCAACTATATAAAGAACAAAGTATTTAATAAGAATATATCATTTATTCAGATCTAGGATGTGCTATTTCAGTGTTCCCTTTTTTTTTGAGCAGTGTAAATAATGAATGATACCAAATCTTTATTTTTTTCAGAAAATACCCAACTGGTAACGATTTAGGTAACTGAAATACTCACAACCACATGAAGGCATATTATTATCACAGCACTGTCGTCATAAATTAAGAGAGGGGTCACAATCTTTGATTAGGTTTGAAATAAAATAAAATATTATTATTAAAGGTGTGATGTGCGTGCCATGTCTTTAAGAACCTGCAAAACATACTGTATATGTAGACTTGGCACATTTGTGGATCCGTCTGTGTTTTTTTGAAAACAATTTTTTATTACGGCGTCCTGGAGAATCAATGCAAGACCACAGAGGCTGTTCGAACCTCCACATACGAACAAGATAGTAGGGGAGGAGACTGGGACTAGTAGTGTGCTCAAAATGGATGTGATGCAAAGAGAACCAAAGGACATAAGAATCAATTTAGCTTATTGAAACAAATGAGAAGAGCTCAGCCCTGCCATGAGTTCCGCTTTTTCTCTCTCTCTCCTCCTTTTTATACTTGTTGGCCTCTCCATTGTTATTATAATTAGCCCACTCACCTCAAACCCCCTGACCCTCCCTCTCACAAACAGCTGATCTCTTCTGCAACCCTCCTCCTGCCTAGGTTCCCTTTACCCTAATGAAAAAGCCCAAAGTTTCCAGGTTTATGCTGAAATAGCGATTCATGGCCCTTGGGTAACCTGCTAAAACGCATGGGATATCTGCCTATGACACATTTAGGGAAGGGTTTACCAAAAATAGGAGCCAATGTCCCCGTAGTCCATACACACACCCCATGAAGCTATAATGACTTACTGTCAATTCCTGTGAAAGAATGCTTTTCTGTTTATAAACTCCTTTCACCTTTCTTTCATAGAATACCGATAACCAAAATGGACTTCGGTCTCAATGACCTTAGAGATAAGTGGCTATAGCAATGCCCATTTCCTACAGTGATGTGTGACATCCTATTGAGACTGTCGTCCTTTTCTTTGAGCGAAGGCCACACGAATGCCTGGGATCCAAGTCCCTGGTGTGGAGTGGGCTTTATGCAGCGGGATCCAGAGGGATGGATCAATACTTATAGAGAGCGACGGGGTCACGGTGGAATCATTGTGCTGGACAAACGACCTCCAGCCGCCTCCTACACCTTCCAAGCCGCTTGACGCCTGAGGCGATCCTCACCGAAACGTCCTCTGCCGAAATACCACAGAGCCACGGGCGACTGAGCAGTCACTCATGCAGAGCTCTCGAATTAAGCAGCGTATGCAAACCGGGCCTGCTTGTCACCCAAAATGAAAGGCCTTGGCTCACTGTTGCTACATAAACAAAGCTCATGCACCTGAGAATGTCAATTACCCACCGCCCGCACCTCTGAAGGGCCCTTTGCTCGATGGCCAAATTGGGATTAATTTAGGGTAGGTGGGGGCCAGCGCAGAGGTGACTCTGTGTCATTACAGCTCAAAGAGAGAAAGGCAGATGTGGCACACAGAACAAGAACGGTGGGCTGGCTTGATCACTCCCCTATTGGCCCGCATGCCGCTTTGCATAAGCAGCAAAAGGCACTGATGAAAACAAGTGGCGGTTTTAGGTCGGGATCAGACATCCAGAAAATGAGCTCACTCCCCCGTCCACCTTTTCTCTTCCTACCCTTCTGCTGGGCCGCATAATTCAGAAGAGCTATCTTGTGGAAATGTCATCGTGTGGTGGTGATGGAGCAAGCAGTGTGACAGAATACCGTAGCATCTCTGGGGACGGGACCCTCGGCGTGCTCGGCACGCCCGACTTGGCCTGACCTTGGAGGTGCTGATGTATGCAACCACATTGGTTTCAACAAATGGACAATGGCTGTGTCGTCTTTCAGTGAAGGTTTTAGTTACCATCGGTGCACCCCACCCCCCTCTTTTGGGTTCATGGAAAGGTGGTGAATATTTTAAAGTAATGCTTTATATAGTGGCTTACGAAAGGCTTCCAACCCCTTGAACTTTGTCACTTCTTATAACTTAATATGCCAACACAAATGTTTATTTACAAATTCAAGTCTGAAAATGGTACTGCATATAGGTCCACCTTTGTGTAACTTAATCTCAGGATGAATCTCGCTGTTCTGTTTGAAGGTGTGTTAGAGAACATTCGGTGAACATCCATCCATCCATCCATCCATTTTCTGACCCGCTTAATCGCTCATGGCGTCGCGGGGGTTGCTGGTGTCTATCTCCAGCGTTCACTGGGCGAGAGGCGGGGTACGCCCTGGACAGGTCGCCAGTCTGTCGCAGGGCAACACAGAGACAAACAGGACAAACAACCATTCACGCACACACTCACACCAAAGGACAATTTCGAGAAGCCAATTAACCTAACAGTCATGTTTTTGGACTGTGGGAGGAACAACCACCACCAAAATAACCCCCCCCCCCCAAAAAAAAAAGAAATAAAATAAAAACAGGGCTGTGGAGAAGCTTAGGAGTTAGGTTATGAAACTTGCTTTACAACCTTTTTTTTGAAGGTTTTAAACATCTGCCCATCTGGCCCAGTTACTTTGATCTAACTGAGAATCGTTGACAAGACCTGAAAACCTTATATATATATATATATATATATATATATATATATATATATATATATATACACTACCGTTCAAAAGTTCGGGGTCACATTGAAATGTCCTTATTTTTGAAGGAAAAGCACTGTACTTTTCAATAAAGATAACGTTAAACTAGTCTTAACTTTAAAGAAATACACTCTATACATTGCTAATGTGGTAAATGACTATTCTAGCTGCAAATGTCTGGTTTTTGGTGCAATATCTACATAGGTGTATAGAGGCCCATTTACAGCAACTGTCACTCCAGTGTTCTAATGGTACAATATGTTTGCTCATTGGCTCAGAAGGCTAATTGATGATTAGAAAACCCTTGTGCAATCATGTTCACACATCTGAAAACAGTTTAGCTCGTTACAGAAGCTACAAAACTGACCTTCCTTTGAGCAGATTGAGTTTCTGGAGCATCACATTTGTGGGGTCAATTAAACGCTCAAAATGGCCAGAAAAAGAGAACTTTCATCTGAAACTCAACAGTCTATTCTTGTTCTTAGAAATGAAGGCTATTCCATTCGAGAAATTGCTAAGAAATTGAAGATTTCCTACAACGGTGTGTACTACTCCCTTCAGAGGACAGCACAAACAGGCTCTAACCAGAGTAGAAAAAGAAGTGGGAGGCTGCGTTGCACAACTGAGCAAGAAGATAAGTACATTAGAGTCTCTAGTTTGAGAAACAGACGCCTCACAGGTCCCCAACTGGCATCTTCATTAAATAGTACCCACAAAACACCAGTGTCAACATCTACAGTGAAGAGGCGGCTGCGGGATTCTGGGCTTCATGGCAGAGTGGCAAAGAAAAAGCCATATCAGACTGGCCAATAAAAGAAAAAGATTAAGATGGGCAAAATAACACAGACATTGGACAGAGGAAGACTGGAAAAAAGTATTGTGGACGGATGAATCCAAGTTTGAGGTGTTTGGATCACAAAGAAGAACGCTTGTGAGACGCAGAACAAATGAAAAGATGCTGGAAGAATGCCTGACGCCATCTGTTAAGCATGGTGGAGGTAATGTGATGGTCTGGGGTTGCTTTGGTGCTGGTAAGGTGGGAGATTTGTACAGGGTAAAAGGGATTCTGAATAAGGAAGGCTATCACTCCATTTTGCAACGCCATGCCATACCCAGTGGACAGCACTTGATTGGAGCCAATTTCATCCTACAGCAGGACAATGACCCTAAACACACCTCCAAATTGTGCAAGAACTATTTAGAGCAGAAGCAGGCAGCTGGTATTCTATCGGTAATGGAGTGGCCAGCGCAGTCACCAGATCTGAACCCCATTGAGCTGTTGTGGGAGCAGCTTGACCGTATGGTACGCAAGAAGTGCCCATCCAACCAATCCAACTTGTGGGAGCTGCTTCTGGAAGCGTGGGGTGCAATTTCTCCAGATTACCTCAACAAATTAACAGCTAGAATGCCAAAGGTCTGCAATGCTGTAATTGCTGCAAACGGAGGATTCTTTGACGAAAGCAAAGTTTGATGTAAAAAAAGATCTTATTTCAAATACAAATCATTATTTCTAACCTTGTCAATGTCTTGACTCTATTTTCTATTCATTTCACAACGTATGGTGGTGAATAAGTGGGACTTTTCATTGAAAACACAAAATTGTTTGGGTGACCCCAAACTTTTGAACGGTAGTGTATATATATAGTTTTGTGAGGTCTACATATATATACATACATACATATATATATATATATATATATATACATACATACATACATACATACATACATACATATATATATATATATATACATATATATATATATATATATATATATATATATATATATATATATATACATATATATATATATATATATATGTATATATAGTCTTTGTGAGGTCTACATATAACCTTACAATGATGCCCCCCTTTGTGTTGGTGTGTACAGCATTAAAATGCATTGAACTTTGTGGTTGTAGTAAAGGAAAATGTGAAAAAGTTCAACGGGCTGGAATATTTTTACAAGGTGCAGTATTTTTAAGGCTATAGATGTCTTCCATTTCGGTTTTGAACAGAGGTCAGTTCCCCACGGGTGCTTTCTCCTTTATGCACCCACTCCCCATTCTGCATTCATCTTACCTGCTGACACATCTGACAACATGCTGCTGTATTACCATCCACCAACCCCCAGCACTGAACCTTCAACGGCGTTACAGGGCTGAGCCCCACCCCTCCACCCCTTCTCTGTCTCCTTTAGAAAACTGATTATAAATGGTCAATTTGAAAATAGACTGGAAAGTCCCCAAGGCTGCTTACCTTGTCAAATTGAAAAGGGACAAGGACAAGTCAGTCGACTTTCTCCCTTGTCCACGGCTGTGATATTTTTGAGGCAGGAGGACGAGAGGGAACACATAACAAATTCCTCCCCGCTGTGCAAACGAGGCAATGGCAAAGAATGACGAGGAAGGGTGGGGCTGCAGCGAGCGGAGGATCTTTAACATCTAGCCCTCAGCATTTATATCACAACGCTCCACAAAGGGTCTATGGATCACTCCAGTGGGCTGGTGTTGGCAGTATCAGGAAAAGCCATAGGCTGTCAGGGAGTATGTGCTTTTCATATTTCACTGCAGACAGCTTTCCCGTCTCCCGGCCTCACTCACAGCAGCCTTTGAGGATAATATCTCCAAATCTCTCCTTGCCATGCTGAGAGGCTATTTTTAAGTAGATATTTATTTCGTTCACTCAATTTTTCTTTTTCCTCCTCCTCCCTTCCGTCCTACAGGTATATCTGTGTGCTTCCGACTAGTGGGCAGATCGAAGCGCAACAGAAAAGCTCGGCTCGGAAGGTATGTCTTTCAATAACGTTTTAGGATTTCTTTGTCCGTTTCATTTTTAAAGAATTTTTTTATCCTTTCCATTCATCTTTCCAGGGGTTCTCACAACATTCTTTTCAGAATGGAGGAAAGGCAGGATGGAAAATGGATGACAGGCATGGAAGGTGAAAGGAAAGGAAGGAAGAATGGAAGGATGGGTTAAAGTAAAGAAGGTAGGCTGGAAGCCTGAAGGAAGAAATGTAGATTAGTAGGAAGGAAGGTAGGAAGGAAGGATGCTAGTTAGGAAGGTAAGCTAAAAGGAAGGAAGGAAGGAATGAAGCAAGAATGAAAGGAAAGAAAGACGCAAACAATGAAGTTAGAAGAAAACATGAAGAAAGAAGAGAAAAATGGATGAAGGGTTTTTAGAAGGAAGAAAAATGAAGGACAAAAGGCAAAAGAAAGGAAGGAAGCAAGTAAGGAAGGTTGTGAGGAAGGAAGGAAAGAAGGGAAGAAATGAAGTAAGCTTTGATTGAAAGAAGTGAGAAAAGTAAAAGAAGAAAGGATTGAAAGGAAGGTGAGAAGGATGGAAGGTAAGACAGACGAATGAGCGATTGGAGGGAAGAAAACAGAAATAAAAATGAAGGATGGAAAGAAAAAGTAAGTAAGTAAAATAAATGAATATTATAGAATAATGATACCTATAATGACCTGGTAAATACCTACACATCCATCCTGGTTAGAGACCATTCTTTCACTTCTTTGTCAAATAAACACTTTAAAAATTCCTTTTACTAAAATCATCCCTCAAAGTTGACTATGCTCTTTGAAATCATTGGGCTCTACAGATTGTTCCACGATACCCAGCTCTCAATTTAATCAAAGGAATGCATAAACACCCACTTTTCTGAGCCTTACAGGGACTTTCTATGTTAACAGGGAAGTCCCATTCTTATTGTTCACACTATTGAGGTTGAAATCACTCTTTGATATAACCAAGAGACGTCCACAGCAGCATGATTCATCACAGGAGATCTTGCAATCAGATGGGACGTGGGGCTTTATTTTCCCCTCTTTCTCCCTAACACGGATCCCCTCTCTCCTCAGAATACATTAGAGGAGTGTCAGCAACGGAATCATCAGATAGCAGGAGGTGAATTGAAGAGTCATGAACCCAATGTCAAACTCAAATAGCTGAATGGCGAGAGATAAAAAACAAACAAGGAACGTGCAAAGCTTGCAGAAAAAGGCGATCAGGATGCAGGGACCACTACTAATAAACCAGCTGAGATAGAGCTAGACCCAGAGCGACTCGTGCAGAAAATGCATGCAGGAAACGCAACATTTTAACCTGGAAATTGTTGACTGCATGAAAGGTCGTGGGTTCAAATACCAGTTGGTGATGTTTCTGAATGGAGTTTGCATATTCTCCCCAGTCATATGTGGGTTCTCTGCAAGTACTCTGGTTTTCTCCCGATGTCCAAAAATGTTAACCTGGCAAGCCAGATTGAGAATGTGTAGCACTCTACGTTCTGCACATTATCAGTCTGGGTCTCCCCCCATCGAATCCGTTCACGGATAGGAGGGACATTCAGCAGAACTTTCTCAGCTGATTGGGCAAAGCAACACCTATTGTCCGCCTACCAAAGGTTGGTTTTAGCCAAAGTATCAAATGAAAATGTTGCAAGCAGCAGGCACCATGAGAAAACACAACAAGTTACGCTGGTCAAGGCGCTTCTTTCAAGGAAGAAATAGTGGATTCTGACAAAACAGATGAATTCTCACAGTATTTGTGAACGCACAAATACTGTGAGAATTCAGCTTGCAGGCAAGGTTACAAAAATGTCTAAGTTGGGTTTGTTGGTCTTAAAATTACTCTTAGAGGTGTGCACACACACGATTGGTCTGTGTTACCCTGTGAAAGCCTCTTGCCCAATGAATACGAGAGATGGGCAACAGCTGGACCACAACACGAAAAAGCTTAAGCGGGCATAGATCATGGTGAGTTTGGTTTTTAACCTTATAGTCCACTTGGGAGTCTGCAACAAGTGACAGTAAAACATGAATACTTAACCTTTTTACAGCAACAATCTAAATGAACCAAAAGGAGAAAAATGAAATGCAGTGAGTTTTTTTAGACAAAGAAAAGGTTGCATTTACTTTCCTACACAAAAGAAGATCAGCCAGCGGTGACTTCTCACATTCGCAATTCATTTACAGTGTGAATAGACTTATTGCAGCTGATTGCAGCTGGTAGGGACTGTTGGGTGAGTACTGGGATGCTTGTTAGTGACGTAGAAACAAAATGGTGCAAGCTTCCCATCATCGCTTTGCCTGTAGTGTTGGCGGGGGCTGCAAATCTTGATCGTTGACGATTTTGTGTACTGGAGTTCACTTTTTATGAGAGCTTTGAAAAGAGCCATGCTGTTTTTTTTTTTTTACATGTTGTACTTGAAAGGAATGCAGCTCATTTGCGAGTAATTTGACAGTTTTATTAAACGTGAACTAAAGATATGTATAATGTATGATTTTCAGAGACACACTTTTGGATATTTATACAGTAATGCAACATCATACTTCACTTCAAGGTGAACACTTAGTGACTGCTATGTGTGTATCACAGCATCATTATGAATACCATATGGATAATGTATGCCCTTGCTTTAAATTTGATAACAAGCCTTTTTTTCTTCCTTTGGACATAAAATTTAAACATAAGGCTCCTGCTCAAGATATCAAACCTAGACATCAAATCTAAAAGATTAAAGTGATGCTTTTTTTTGCACCCGAATTTTATCATTACTGGAGTCTCGCTGTGAGTTTTCAGCTACAGCAGAGATGTGTGTAGATGCTGCACATTTGTATCATCTTTATCTTTTCTCTTAGCCATCAAACAGGTAAAGAGCTGAAGTAACAGCAAGGATGTAATCTTTGATTTAAATTGAAGACTTGTCAGCTTATGGGCTAAACACAATCTGGACTTTATTAAAGAGGAACATCCACTTTATAGTCTTTCAAAATACCCCTTAGTTTCAAACATATTCAAAATGGGCAGCATTACAATCATAATTTCATGATTGTTTTGTTTCCTGATGACAAACACATTAAAATGTAGGACCCAGAGTATAGCTGTTTTTTGACATCAGTCATTATAAAATACACTATGTGGGCACAGACTGTATGTGGGAATAAAACAAATGTTTTATATACACTGATATATACAAAGTTGCTAGGTGATAAAATATTTCATCTCCTAATTTGGCATGGGATAAAAGAACTAGAACTATTCACGATGAGCAAGAGTTAATTCATGTTAATGTGGCTGAACTAAATTTACAACTATTGAATGGGGACAGTGAGAAAACAAAAACTCCTGGCAAAATGGGTCTGTATGTGTTTACATTCTATACCCACATACCTTAGGGGGGATTTGGCAGCAGAAATTAGAAGTAATGTGCAAATGTTGCAATGGGCAGGTGAAAGTCAGCAGTGTGATTCAGACCAATGCCAGTAAGAGCTATTGTACAGGGTGATGGCATGTGGCGGGGAAGATTTCCTGTATCTGTCTGTTCAACAGCAAAATAGTCTGTTGGAAAAGATGCTGTCCAATGTGGGGTGAAGGGGAGGGTCCAGGTTGTATCCATAATGGAGGGCAGTTTCTTCTGTGTTCTCCTAGCCACCACAGTCTCAAAAGTCTCCAGCCTGAGACCAATCACAGAGCCAGCCTTCCTGATGATCTTCTCCAATCGATTTAGCTCTGATACTACTCCCCCCACAAACAGCGGTAAAAAAGTATGCTGGGGACAACAGATTGATAAAAGATCTCCAACGTCTTGTTGCATACATTAAAGGATCTGAGCTCCTTCAGGAAGTAGAGTTGGCTCATTCCTTTAATGTAAACAGACTTAGATTTCCAGTCCAGTCTGCTGTCTATCATGACACCCTGGTGTCTGTAGTCCTCTCCCCTGATCTGCAGAGGCTGTTCAGGCATCTTCTTCCTCCTGAAGTCTATCACCATCTCTCTGGTCTTGGTGACGTTCAGCCTCAGGTGGTTCAGTTTGGTCTTTACTACTCAGCCCTGTATTCCCCCTACTGTCCGCTCTTATACACCCTACAACAGCCGGGTCATCTCAGAATTTCTCTAGGTGGCATGCCTCGGTGTTGTACTCGAGGTTAGTGGCATAGAGTCCCCATCACCACATCAGACAGAACCTTGCCCTGACGGACAAACTGTGGCGTGCATGTCGAGTAGTCAGTCATCCAGGAGATCACGGAGCCGTTAACGGCTTCTCACCCAGGAGCTTCACCTAAATGGTAATAAAATCACTGGGGAAATCAAAGAATGTGATTCTCACAGAACCTCCACCACCATCCAGATGCCAATGAACCCGTTGCAACAGGTAGATGACATCGTCTTCAACTCCTAAGTGGGGCTGATAGGGAGACTGAGGAGGGTCCAGCACTTTTTTCACCTGTGGCCTCAGGTGGACTAAGACCAGTCTCTCCAGAACCTTCATGACAAGAGATGTAAGATTGATAGAGTTTGAGGTCTGATGGTGGACAGCATCAGTACTCTCTCCTGACCCAGGCTCAGGTTGTAGAAGTCTTTCTGTACTGGGGACCGTTGGTTGGCACAGGTTTTCATGATCATGTCATCAGAGCCTGCAGCCTTACGCTTGTCAAGTCTCTTCAGCAGCCTCCTAACCTGGTCCGTGGTCACAGTCATAGGGGTTGGAGTCTGAAGGCCTCAGTGGAGGGGAGGGGGGTGGTGAGGGATGTTTTTGCCGGGTATGTGTGAGTCCAGCCAGGATTATGTACAACACAGAATAATACACTGATGGTATTCTCTCTTGGTCCTGATCAGGGCTGTGAGCTTGTCAGTCTTATTTCCTCACTTTCTCCGTGATGATTGGTGGGACTGCTGGTTTACGCCTTCTCCTCCTCTCCTTCGCTCTGAGTCTGGCTCTGCGCCCCTGGTGTCTCCGCCGTTTCCTCCACAATCAGAGTTCTCTCAGCGGGCAGCAGAACAGCGCGGTCAACTGTTTACGTGTGAAAACCATAGACTCTCTGCCATTGGTGTTGTCCTCCCTTATAAAGGAAGAACCTGGACAAAAATCCCAAAACTTGGTCCATTCATAGTTCTTAGGTTATTGACCTGGCAAAGATGAAGGAAAATACTCAAAATAAGAAATAAACCAATAAAAAAAGTAAAAAAAGCTCTACAGGAGCTGCTGCCGCAAGTAACCTTCTTTTACGACGCCATGAAGGCCAGATAGAGGTTATATTGTATATAGCTTATGGAAAACCTTTGGATGTTTTCATTTTCAAGTCATTAATGTCAGTGTCTTTCTCTAAAGAAACATAATACCAATATTACTACTACTACTACTACTACTACTACTACTACTACTACTACTACTACTACTACTACTACTACTACTACTACTACTACTAATAATACTACTAATAATAATAAACATGCTAGTGATCGCTTTCAGACAGATTAGATCTTCCTCAACCAGAATTATCTCCTAGGTTCCTTTTACAACCTTCAAGATGGGCCAAATATTACGTCCATGTTCACCACTGCAGACAAACATATTCAGTTAAAAACTAGCCACTACAGCCTCATTCCTCGGTACACCTTCCCCGTAAATTCCTTGCCGATTGTCTCCTGCACAGTTAGCACATTTGAAGTTGTTTTCTGACATTCTTTATCTTATTTTGTCCTTCTAACTGCGGTTAATAGCAGGTTTCCCTATCTGCCGTTATTTGGGGGCTAAGCCGGGTCTTAGAGCTGGCCCTCCGTTTTGCAGGAAGGCAGAAAGTGCTGGAGTAAGCAGAGAAAGGATTCCTCGGCTCCGACTTCAGGTAGTTCCCTCCCTCGCTTTAGCTGAGATATCTATCCCGGGCCCTTATTATCACCAAACAAGCACTTTTTGATGATGATAAGTAATAGCTGCAACCCTCTGTGTAGGACTCACTTCTCCAGGGAATGGGGAGAACACGCCGGTCATTTTTCTTGCCTGTTCTGTCGTCCAGCGATTCCAGGGAAAACAGGGGCTGTTCAAAACGGGGCAATTCCCCATTTCTGCAGCTCTGTTCGAAACTGGCGATAGATTAAGACTATAGGCTATTTCTTTTTTTATATTTACCATAATTTAATCTTTCACCGGCTGACCTTTATACTCAATAGCGTAATAGGTGAGTAGCTGAATATTACTAAAGACCATTATGATTCAGAATGAAGCAGTGACAAAACACAGCCTGAATGGCAGTTCTGTGGCAAAAATGGAACAAAAATTAAATAAAACGAGGCACAACTCAAAGGTTAGTGCATCCTGACAGGAGCTCCGCCTACTGATAGCACTGCTGCATATTAGCACCTGCAGAGAAAGGGGACAATAAGCCGTGGACAAAACTAAAGACACCGTGAGACTGACTGGACACAAATAAACACCGTCTCCAGAAGGTGCAATATCCCATGCAGACAGCGGCCTGTCAGAACGCACGGACCAATTTGAATGCACAGCAGGAAAGCGTCCCTCTTTTCAATTCGCCGGGCATCTTGTTTGCTTCGCACTGTATCTGCATCCCGCTGCCTGCTACAAAAACATAATTCAGTTAATTTAGGCAGCCGTTTTATGTCAGTCTGCTGTGGAGGGGAATGATGGAAAAATACTGCCGACATATGGAGAAAGAAATTAGGAAGGGAAAATGAAAGACTAAATGATGAAAGAGAAGGTAATAGTAACAAAGAAATAAGATGACGAGGGCTCAAATTTACAGCTATTTCTACAAGTTAAAGGATTATGCTTTCTTCTTCTTCTTGCCGTTTGGATCTCATGACCCGGATGCTCCTTTCTGTGTTT
Organism: Fundulus diaphanus; assembly: GCA_037039145.1. Classification (NCBI taxonomy): domain Eukaryota; kingdom Metazoa; phylum Chordata; class Actinopteri; order Cyprinodontiformes; family Fundulidae; genus Fundulus; species Fundulus diaphanus. The sequence goes on from CM073131.1 coordinate 31,064,751, forward strand.
GCCTACAATCACTGCAGCTGTCTTGGTTGCGTGCTGCCACTCAGCTGAAGTAGTTTCCCAAGCTGGAGTCAAAAGCCACTATTGCCAACAGTGATGCCTTCTAGCCAGCACAAGTCTCTCCTTATAGATGAGCTCAGTTCGTGTATCGATGTTGCTGATTAAGACATTTTTCTAACCACCATTTTATTAAGTTATAATGAACTAACCTTCCATTCTAACCTTGATGTTAGAATTTTTAAGACTTAAAACATTTTAGATCAAAATGAATCATTTTCAAGCCTTTTCCATTGGAATAAAAATAGAATAAAAGGTTGCACTAGCCTTAAAACTAATGCTTTATGGAATCAGAGTCAGCTTCATTGACCAGGTTTGTGCACAAAACACAAAACTGGACTTTGCTTTCGCTTATCTCTCAATAAAGACAATTGAAATATAAAGAAGGGAATATAAATTTGAATGTTGTTTTTGGATACGGTATTTTCACAAAAGAATGCATGGTTTTGATCTGGCACTCTGCCAGTTCTTGACTTGATGGTAACTGCCCTTTATGCCTTGCAAAAGGTCTTCCAAATCTGCAAGATTGTGGGGAAATCTCTGTTCCACAGCCTTCTTCAGATGACCCTTCAGACTTTAATACAGCTTTGCTTCTGGACTTTGTTTCTAAAACATACATTTTCTTCTGCTGAGGACATCATTTTGTCGATTTTAATGAATGCCTGGACTCATTGTGAGGATGGAAAATAAGATTCCCTCTTTATCTTCAGCTTTCTAGCAGACACCTGAAGGTTTTGGGTTAAAACGGAGCGGTATTTGGAAATGCCAGTTCCATCTTAACATAAATAATATTGAACGATAATCCAGCTAAGGTTTGACTTGTCTACTGTCAATAAATGTCTCTAGGTGCTTTATTGAATGCTATTGAGGGCTGTCTAATGTAACTACTGTGCTAAATATTGTAATTTGTGAACTGAAGTAGCCAGTTTGATAATAGGTAGGTTTTTATTTTTTTTGGCACTGTATTTCTTTGTTGGGCTCCGGTGACATGTAGCTGAAGTAGTTGACATATTGGCTCATCCACAACGTATCCTGATAAAATCTTAAGCTCACATTGCTCATCTCTCCTCTAAAAGCCTGGAGTTGCAAAGGCAAAGTAATTTTAGTTAACAGAAACTTTAGGAAAGCACAACTATGTTGACAATCCTAAATGACCAAAAACAGGTCAGATTTGAAAAGTCAGGTGTCTTTTTATACTCATCCTAGTTTTGACTGCCTTTTTCTAGTTTCCATCTTTAACCCTTTCTCAGGAAATCTCCGGAGCTCCCAGTGACGTTTTTTTCCATATATAAATCTATACCTGTAAGTGGTCGCATGAAAGTGGGAACTTTTCTCCATCCCGGTGGCTGTCACAGTGATTCCCTGAGCAACCACCGAGCAGTCTGACCTTTGACTTTGCCTTTTAGCAAATTGATCCGCCGGTCACTTTAAACAGGGATGTGTTCGCTTGTATTGCTCGCTTCCTCTCAGTTCACCTGACTGAACCCGGCGAGTCTGCCCGAGGGCCTCGGCCCTCTGGCCTCCGACATATGATTGCCCCCATTTACACGGCTCAGTTCACATTCATGTCAACAGCAGAGCTTGTTTTTAATGTCCTAAAGTTTTTTTTTCAGTTTTTTTTTTTTTTTAAACACCAGCTGCACCGGTCATGTGTTCTAATTTTAGGTGGTGTTAATTGCTGCCTGCTGAAGTGTCCTCACTGCCACCTTTGACAAAAGGACCATTCAAAGGCAGGGCAGCCAGGAGAGCTGGCAGGAAGCCCACTTCGCCAGTTGCTCCTGACACCTCCGAGGCAGCTCCATGCTGGCGCTGGATGAGCTTTCCGCTGGTGCTCGCTTACCAGCAAGCACACATACAAGTGCACATACTTGCAATGCAGGCAGGAAGCTGTAACGTTAGCTCGTTTTAGTTCGATGCATGCAATAATTTGGCGGCAAAGCGACAGAGCAGTTCCCAGCATGTGAAAAATAAAAATAGCACAGGATCCAGTATGAGCATCAAACAACGGCTGTCTCAATTTAAGTGTTTTTTTTTTCTTTCAGTGCACGGCAGCCAGGGTGTTTACCTCCGAGCCAGGCCTTGTAAACATGCTCCACGCGAAAGCAATAGAGGCGAAACATGTATGGCACACGGAGCAATTCAGCATTGTAACGCCCTGTCACTGGGCTCGCATTTCAACCATTCTTTATTCGCCGCCGCACTTCCAGCAGGGTGTAAATTGTGCTACGATGTAATTAATCCATGTCAGTTCAGAAAAGTAGAAGACCGGTGGGGGGGCTGCGTTAGTGGGGCAGCAGAAGGGAAATGAGCGGAAATACGGGGTGCCTTTGATGACTGCAGGTCTCTCACCATGTTACTCCGCATATATTGTTTCACATTTATAAAGAAAACCTGGAGCCTCCAAGGAACTGTAGCACTTTCATGTTTCTAAATCTTGCCAAGGCGCCATTTGTCCCATCGAGCTCTTGCTTTGAAATAAGATAGTGTGGGTGGAACAAAATATATATATATATAAAAAAAATAAATAAAATATATATATATATATATATATATATATATATATATATATATATATATATATATATATATATATATATACATATATATATATATTAGGGCTGGGCAAGTTAACGCGTTAATTTCGCGTTAATTCATTAGACTATTAACGGCGATATTTATTTTATCGCGCATTAACGCATGTTGCTCACATGCTTTCAGTCACGCCATTTCCAGTGGCGGCTGGTGCTAAAAAAACTGAGGGGGGCGTACACAAACAAACAAATGAAAAACAAACAAAACAAATCTTAAAAAATAGCACTATTTGAACATGAATTTTGCCCTCCTTTCCTTCTGCCCAGCAAATTTCTCAATTATATTCTTGTTAAAGTCAGTCATCTCTGTGACTAGTCTTTTCTCCATTGACAACATGGCCAATGCATTCAGCCTGTCCTGAGTCATTGAGTTTCTCAGAAAAGTCAGAGTTGAAAAGCACCTTGCAGCTATTGCTGTGGTCATGGGTGTGGTGAGGAGGATCTTCAAGAGCGTGACAGTTTCTGAAAAGACTTCTTCTAGATTGTTTTCCTGATTTTAATAACATTTGCTGCCATTTTTTAAGGCTGTGTTATGAAATGTGTTACAGCATTTTTGTGGGACAAGATTATACAAAATTCAGTAACCAAATGTTTTATTCCCCATTACCCATAAACTTCAGTACAACTTAAATAATAAAATATCTTGCTGACAAACATTACATCAACATACCTACAGAGCATAGACACAACTAAAGGTATTTCTAACTACAACGCACATCTTCCTAATATATTAAATAACATTACTATAAACCAGTGTAACAGTGATTTTCCACAACAACTCACCTCTGCAGCAATCCTTTCATGGTCTTCTACACTGAGTGTCCGACGCTTCTTCACTGGCTGACTACTAGCTACACTGCTTTTCCAACCATGGAGTGGAGAGATCACTTGCCTGTTGCTGAATTTGTAAATTAAGACGATCCGGTCCAAGCTCCTTTATCCTGTTTTTTTCTTCAAGTGAACGCTTTGTAAAAGCATTTTTTTGTAAAGACAAAACAGAATTTTCTCTCATTTTGAAACTACTCCACTTTGCAAACTTAAACGTGAATCGACCTAACGAACTGCAGCTGCGCTAATGAGTCGAATCGGGGATTGTCCAATCACACAATGTTTTTAAAAAAATTAGCCAGTACTGACACTCTACCAGTAATGACACAACAGAATAGGTGTGTCCGGGACGCAGAGCGGTGCGCCCCTATGCAAAACCCTAGATAACCAATTAAAAGTCAGCCTCAGATCACGTGCTTGCCCAAGTTGCTGCGCCTACATTCACTCCCATTAGACCGGCGCCCTGCACATAGGAAAGGAGGAAGTGTGCACAATGTGAGCAATTAAATAGAATTATGTATTTACTATTTTAATAAATTCTAACATGTCTATTGGACACACAGTGTGAATAAATACATTTCTAAGTACTTTGCAGTTCAGAAATCATTTATTATCTAAACGATTTAAAGGGGGCGGCGCCCGAGCGCCCCCTACTGGCCAGCCGCCACTGGCCATTTCTCAGTATGCGTTCTTGAGCGTTCTCGTGTGCTTGTGAACTCGTGACACGTCATTAGCCTCAGCCCGAGCACTGTTCCAATTGCCGAGAACGCCAGAGCGAGAACGCACCACATCCCCGGATGTTGTTCTCGGCCCGCCCTCTTTATCGAGCATGCATCAGAGCAGACTTGTGCGTTCTTCAGACTGACCGCTTTTCCAGAATGCACCGCGGCCGCAGCTTGATTCGCAAACAGAGCTCATGTCACGAGTACGCTTCTGTTCCAATACAGATACATGCTGCGTGCTCGCGTTCTCGTCGAGTCCGATCTTCCTGTGTTCTCGCCAAGACCGGACTTGACGAGAACGCGAGTCCGTACTCGCGTTCTCGTGAATTGAGAAACGGCCTCAGTGTCAGTCAGCACGCGCGCTGACTGCAGCGCGCTGACACACGGCAGCACTCTGCTGCTCCCCCTCCCCTCTCATACATGGCTCAGCGGCGCCAGCCAATCAGCACGCAGGCTCAGCCTGGCCCGCCCACTCTGCTCTCACACAAAGGCCGTTTCTCAATATGCGTTCTTGAGCGTTCTCGTGTGCTCGTGACACGTCATCAGCCTCAGCCCGAGCACTGTTCCGATTGCCGAGAACGCCAAACCGAGAACGCGCCGAATTCCCCGGATGTTGTTCTCGCCCCGCCCTCTTTATCGAGCATGCATCAGAGCAGACTTGTGCGTTCTTCAGACTGACCGCTTTCCCAGAATGCACCACGGCAAGATAATTTTTAGGCTTTTTAGAAATTAAAAATGTTGTTTTAAAAAAATTTATTGTGGTGTAGTATATAAATAGTTTTGAATGTTAAAGAAATGCTAAAGAACTGTGCGTCTCATGACGTCACAAGTACGCTTCTGTTCCAATACACCATACGTGCTGCGTGCTCGCGTTCTTGTCAAGTCCGATCTTCCTGTGTTCTTGCCAAGACCGGACTTGACGAGAACGCGAGTCCGTACTCGCGTTCTCGTGAATTGAGAAACGGCCAAACTCAACACACAAACAGCTGAGAGAGACCGCAGCAGCGGAAAAACATGAACAGGGGAAGTAGCACTGTTTAGCTTTATTTTAATACCGTAAATGAAATCAAGCTGTATGTTTTGTAAAAAGCCGGTTAATTTCAGTGGAAACACAACAAATTTATCTAAGCACGTGAAAAAACATGAGCAAGAAAACGTCGAGACACAGAAACGGAGAGAGGAGACGAAACTTCTGTCATTGCCCCGACAGACCCACAGACTGACGTCACTCACGTTTCAGTCCTCCAGGGAACATCCAGGTAGATCAGTGTTCATCTTCAGCAGCAGTTCATGTTAACTTTCAAAGTAGATATTATCTATCATATGTTACTGGAGCCCACACAGAAAATGTAATTAAGACCTTGAAAGAACCCAGTACATATATTAAAAAGTGTTATTTAAGATAAGATAACATTAGCTAATCCTTTTTTTATCCCACGACGGGGAAATTTATAGGATTAAAGCAACAGGCAGGTGCACACAACACAGACAAAATTACATAAGGATTGAAAGATATAAGAGGTGGATTAGCGAAAAAAACACTGAACATAACATTATTGTTATTATTATTATTATTTAATTGTAATAATAAAATAAAAACCACAAAACCCAAAAGGTCAACAGTTTCATGATACATCAAGCTTAGGGACTGGCTAATATACAGCAGGTCAAAAAAGGCCATATTTTGGCTGCAGTGCTTGCTGTTCTCTGATGAAGAAAAGATCAACTAGTGCACTAAATTCAATAGATGGGTTGAAAATATCCAGTATAAAATACAGAGATTCCCAGGGCATGAAGTATACAGTTAAGTTGACTTTTTTTGGTGTGTGTGTGTGTGTGTGTGTGTGTGTGTGTGTGTGTGTGTGTGTGTGTGTGTGTGTGTGTGTGTGTGTGTGGTGGCGGCAGGTGTAGAGGGGGGGCCCAAAAAGACTGCGTTGTCCCGGGCCCTAGCAAAGCTGTCAGCTGGCCTGGTTGTAACCACTGCCAAGTTAAACTTTCTTATCACCGGAGCACCTTGAGCTTAACATATCACTTAAACACACTGTAGACATCACCAAACAATTCAATGACTCAGAGAAGCTAATCAATGTAATGGCGAAGTGGATAGCTACTGTAGACCTTTTTTGTGCTTCACACTTTGGTATTGAACATAAAATGGTAATGCTGCTCCCTGCTGTTACCTCAGAAATTGCCTGTTTTTGGTAGATTTTTTTCCCCATAAAGAGAATTTCCTGTCAGTGGCAATAAGCTTTAATTTATTATTATTGCTATTTTTTGTTTTACATGTTTAAGTTGAGCTTTACACTAAATATGTATTACTGATAAGTGCTACAAATGTTACAACACTTTTGTTTATATGGCAGCAGAACATTAAAATAAAAGTGCTCTTTACACTACTTTTGAATTCATTCTTGGAGTTTGCGCATACAATGCGATTAATCATGATTAATCGGGCAAATTATGTGATTAATCGCGATTAAAGATTTTAATCGTTGCCCAGCCCTAATATATATATATATATATATATATATATATATATATATATATACACACTACCGTTCCAAAGTTTGGGGTCACATTGAAATGTCCTTATTTTTTAAGGAAAAGCACTGTACTTTTCAATGAAGATAACTTTAAACTAGTCTTAACTTTAAAGAAATACACTCTATACATTGCTAATGTGGTAAATGACTATTCTAGCTGCAAATGTCTGGTTTTTGGTGCAATATCTACATAGGTGTATAGAGGCCCATTTCCAGCAACTATCACTCCAGTGTTCTAATGGTACAATGTGTTTGCTCATTGGCTCAGAAGGCTAATTGATGATTAGAAAACCCTTGTGCAATCATGTTCACACATCTGAAAACAGTTTAGCTCGTTACAGAAGCTACAAAACGGACCTTCCTTTGAGCAGATTGAGTTTCTGGAGCATCACATTTGTGGGGTCAATTAAACGCTCAAAATGGCCAGAAAAAGAGAACTTTCATCTGAAACTCGACTTGTTGACTTCTTGTTCTTAGAAATGAAGGCTATTCCATGCGAGAAATTGCTAAGAAATTGAAGATTTCCCACAACGGTGTGTACTACTCCCTTCAGAGGACAGCACAAACAGGCTCTAACCAGAGTAGAAAAAGAAGTGGGAGGCTGCGTTGCACAACTGAGCAAGAAGATAAGTACATTAGAGTCTCTAGTTTGAGAAACAGATGCCTCACAGGTCCCCAACTGGCATCTTCATTAAATAGTACCCGCAAAACACCAGTGTCAACATCTACAGTGAAGAGGCGGCTGTGGGATTCTGGGCTTCACGGCAGAGTGGCAAAGAAAAAGCCATATCTGAGACTGGCCAATAAAAGAAAAAGATTAAGATGGGCAAAAGAACACAGACATTGGACAGAGGAAGACTGGAAAAAAGTGTTGTGGATGGATGAATCCAAGTTTGAGGTGTTTGGATCACAAAGAACGCTTGTGAGACGCAGAACAAATGAAAAGATGCTGGAAGAATGCCTGATGCCATCTGTTAAGCATGGTGGAGGTAATGTGATGGTCTGGGGTTGCTTTGATGCTGGTAAGGTGGGAGATTTGTACAGGGTAAAAGGGATTCTGAATAAGGAAGGCTATCACTCCATTTTGCAACGCCATGCCATACCCAGTGGACAGCGCTTGATTGGAGGCAATTTCATCTTACAACAGGACAATGACCCTAAACACACCTCCAAATTGTGCAAGAACTATTTAGAGCAGAAGCAGGCAGCTGGTATTCTATCGGTAATGGAGTGGCCAGCGCAGTCACCAGATCTGAACCCCATTGAGCTGTTGTGGGAGCAGCTTGACCGTATGGTACGCAAGAAGTGCCCATCCAACCAATCCAACGTGTGGGAGCTGCTTCTGGAAGCGTGGGGTGCAATTTCTCCAGATTACCTCAACAAATTAACAGCTAGAATGCCAACGAAACTTTGACGAAAGCAAAGTTTGATGTAAAAAAAATCCTATTTCAAATACAAATCATTATTTCTAACCTTGTCAATGTCTTGACTCTATTTTCTATTCATTTCACAACGTATGGTGGTGAATAAGTGTGACTTTTCATGGAAAACACAAAATTGTTTGGGTGACCCCAAACTTTAGTTTGTATATATATATATATATATATATATATATATATATATATATATATATATATATATATATATATATATATATATATATGTGAGAACACATGTGACATGTAAATCCACAAGTAAACGACTCAAGTGGTTTTCTATCTCACCATCTCTGTAGCCGTGTCCCTGAATCCAACTGGATGTCCTTATGGTGAACGCAGCGCAGCCCACCATAGATCAGTTCATAGTAGTTCAGTTAAAGTACTTTAAAGTAAAATAAGTTCCACCGATACAAAAATCATCTTTATTGTCATTGCACCAAACATCCCAATGAAATGTGTCCTCTGCATTTAGCATATCTCTTAGGGAGTGGTGGCCTGCTGTTGTGCGGCGCCCAGGGAGCATTCTGGGGCTAACGGTCTTGCTCAAGGACCCTGAGTGGCAGTCACAGCAGGAAACTTGCAACCTCTCCAGGACTAACCACTAGCTTCCTTCAAAGCAGTTCTTTTCTCTGATCATGTGCAGGGGACTTTTCTATTCAAAATAACTTCTCACCTGCATAAATATAATTTTCACAGTTCCATTAAGAGTCTTTTTTTTAAGGTACTGCTTGCTAGCGCCACTGGAAACACAGGTTACTGTTAAAAATATTCATAACTACAATTTGTGTTACAGAAAATTGTAACACCGTTGTGCCTCGCCATAGCTTCTCAGGATATGTGTGTGTTCTGTATTGATAATGATTTAAAAAAAATTTTTTTTGGGGAGAAAATAGTCTACGTACACAAGTATTAGAAAGCGTGTCAGCAGGTGGTCCCTGACAAGAGTGACGTAAGGCGAAGTGAGGTTCACCTTTGGTGAAGTGGACGTGAGGCTGGACGATATAGAAAAAAAGAATATCGATAAAATAGACATCATATTGATCAATATCGATAATTATAAACAAATTCAACATATATTAAGTGCAGTTATTTTAAGTGCAGCCCTGACCATTTTATGCTGTTGCTTAATGACCTATTTTTAGATGCAGAACACACAAACACTGAATTCAAATTCAACCCATTATTCAACCAACTTTTTACCAAACCTGTAAGTTTTTAAAAATTAAAAAGAACTCTTTGAAGGGGGCGGAGCTTGGTGATGGAGCGTTCCTGAGTTTGTGATTGGTTGGGAGGATGTGATGACATAATAATCTACTTGACTAGAATGCAAAAGGAAGGAAAACTGTTATTCTATTGAACTTTTTATTGACCCTTTTTTTTCTATCATCGATATATGTCTATCGATCGACATATATTGTTATTGAATTATCGTCCAACCCGAAGTCGATGTGTCTGCAGTCGAAGATAGGAAATGGAAATTTCCATTTTGACTTTAATTCAAACATTTAGTTGTTTCAAAAACCTTTATATATCCTTTAATCAATTCAATAATGTTCTACAATACGACAGCGACAATCTACATTTTTTATATGGTCAAATTTGATCTTTTTTTTTATTTTTTTCTTGAGGGGGGTTATCTCTCTTTTTTCTTCTTCATTTGAAAACTGTGGATGATCTTACATTTGTTGGTAAATGAAGTCGCTCCATGAACATATCCCTTAGTCTGTTGTAAAAATCATCCTGGTTTGCCTTAAATTTTATATTTCTGCAGCTTCAATGGAGATAATCGCCAAGGAGAAGAGTGGTCCGGGATCAGTCCAATTCCGACTGTATGTTTCATTTCGATGTGGAGACTGTATAAGTCATTTTGATGTGGAGAAAATGAAATATTAAAATAAAAGGCATGGAAGGCAAGGCAAGTTTATTTATATAGCAATTTCTTTAGTAACAAGACGATTCAAAGAGCTGAATTAGTGCAGCCTTCTGCTTTTTAAAGCGGAAAGCTGTTAAAAAGTGAAGTGTTTATGTACATTTATTTAAATGAATGGATTTGAACTTCTTTGCCATCTACACCGATGCTTACAAGCGTAAATAACTGATTTCCCAATGCCAGCGAATGCATCGTGCCATGCGGCTCCCCTACCGCCGTGTGTTTGCGGCCGTCAACAGACACGATGCGTTGATGAGAGCTGCACCGTTTAGCGCCAGTTCTGCACGATTACACTGCGAGATAAAACGGGGTTTGGATAAACTGAAACAGCATTTATGTGAGTAAATTTTGTTATCAATAAATATTACAGCGCTAACTCTTAGTATCGGAAGCCAGAAAATATCTTTGGAGGCATCCCAATAAGGTGCAACGACCTTGCTGCAAAAAGCAGAACATTTATACACGTGATCGCAGCCGCCATGCTGACTGGTTCTTCATCACTTCATCACATCACAAGTTTTCTGTTCTTGCCCTGTTTTCTGATTACATTGTAGCACACGCACCAGACGTTGACTCACATCAAGAACATTTTACGTAAATGTCAAGTCGCGACACCACTGAAAGGAAAGGACTTAGACAACTTTATTCTCATTTTGTATGTACAGAGTGCATACAGAACGAAATTCTGTTGCTTACAGCTTACGACAGTGTAATGGGATTGCAGGTGGAATAAGGCAGCATTACAATATAAAGTGCAGCAGTGATCAGATGTAACAATGCAGGAGAAAAACAGTGTGCAAGAACAGTGTGCAGAATAATGTTCAGCCATTCTTTATGTGCAAAATAACGACTTCTACGACTGAGCTGGGTTAAACGATTTTAATCCAGAGCGCTGTAACCCAAAGTATGCGCTTCGTAACTTTTATAACTGACTGAATATATTTGTTTTCTCAGTGCCAGTCAGCAGAGTCTGCGCTAGGGAAAGGACAGAAACAGTCAAGATGATCTTAATGTATCGAGGACTCCTTCTTCTGTGGGAAGAAGATTTAAGTAGAAGCAGAACCAAGTGCCGTCCGGCAGAAACAGACAGAGCTCTGCAGTGTAACAGTGTGAGAATACTGGAATGAAAATTCAAGTGTCACCCTGACAAAGGACCATCACCTGTGGATATACAACCACTCGGCAAGAGGCCTTTTCACTCAAATGTGTAAAACACAGATCCAATTAATTTTTTTTATTAGCAAGATTTCGTAAAGTATGAGCTATGAAGTGGCTGGTTTAGTTACGTTGAAAGAGAGAAAATGACAACTCTGAGACGAAGAAAACAAAGCGGCATCTGGAGACACTTTTCTGGTGACAACAACAATAAGTCAAAGTCATATTTTTCCACAGAAAAATGTCTCAGTCAAGTCTGCAGCAGCGACTGATTTGCTACCTCCCAGTGATTATGTGCCAGATATATTGTGTTACCCTGGGCTGGCGTTCTAAAATAAATAAACGCAAATAGGCCAGCATTGGGCGGATCTTTGAAAACGGAGCCGCGTGGTCTGACTCCCTTCAAAGAGCCGTTAAGCCACTCTCTACTCATCTTCTGGCAACCTGAACTTACGACGCCATCCACCTATGACTGATCTGAATGTGCCGTAAAGTCATTAATGGTAACTAAATGTAATTTGTTGCATCACATATTTATAGTAATAGAAATACTCTACTATTACATTGAAATGGAGTAACTTGTAACTGTAAGCAGTATTATTTTAGTAACCCACACATTACAGGTTACAGTTTAGGGTAGAAAAATTGCGTTGCACCAAATGCAAAACACAGTTGTGTAGATCACGTGTTTCCTGTTATTTATCCAAATAAAAATAAAAAAAAACAACTCAGAAAAATAAAGTTTAGACTTTGTTGAGGCTACGTACATGCAAAGATGGCAAAGACTTAAACAGCTTAAACATTTTTTTTTAAGGTAAAAGATCTGTGGATGTGACAGAAAGAAAAGCAGGAAGTGGTACAATGTGGTCCCACTGGATCCTGAGGCAATTGCAGCTCTTTACTTCTAGCGGCTTTGACATTGTCCATTTGTTTTGATGCAGTCTTTAAACCGTGACAGATGGGCCTAAACATTTTCATTTGACGCTTACGTTTATTGTTTTTTTCCCCCCATCAAGTTCTTGTCTGGTCTTGAACAAATGGTGAAAATATGCTGTTATTTGTGCGCCAGTGCCTGCAAATAAACAATTTCCTTACATATTAAACATCACGTTTAACACGCCATATGCTAAGAAACGCATTGCGTAAGCCCCTTTTCCTCACCCTTTTAAACTTGTGAAGAAACACTCATACATCCTACTGATCGCTGCGTTAACCATGACATCTTTGGCACACGGTAAAAACCTGTAACCTGCTCTGTTGTGCCAACGAACGTTGCTCTCACAAGTGGTGCGGAACATGCTCACAATTAGATGTACAGCGCTATATGTGCCACATGCAGAGCTAATAAATAACTTTCAATCGTTTCCACCAGCAAAAGCCGCAACGAACGCCTACCTCAGGTCGACGACTCCAGGGTTCCCCAGTTGCAATGCTGACTTCAGGGGAAGTCAGCATTGCAGCATTGATTCAATTCAATTCAATTCAATTTTATTTATATAGCGCCAATTCATGAAACATGTCATCTCAAGGCACTTTACAAAGTTAAATTCAATCATATTATACAGATTGGGTCAGATTATACAGATTGGTCAAAAATGTTCCTATATAAGAAAACCAGTTGATTGCATCAAAGTCCCGACAAGCAGCATTCACTCCTGGGGAACCGTAGAGCCACAGGGAGAGTCGTCTGCATTGTACATGGCTTTGCTGCAATCCCTAATACTGAGCAAGCATGAAGCGACAGTGGAAAGAAAAAACACCCGTTAGCGGGAAGGAAAACCTCTAGCAGAACCGGGCTCAGTATGAACGGTAATCTGCCTCGACCGACTGGGGTTACAGAAGACAGAGCAGAGACACAACAAGAGAGACAAAAAGCACAGAAGCACACATTGATCTAGTAATCTGTTCTACATTAGATGGTAATAGTCGGTGATCTGTCCTCCCTGGATGATGTCACAGTCAACAGAACGTCAGACCAGGTGTACCTACTATGAAGAAAAAAGCTCAGCCTCTTTTGCATTGCAAAAGGAGGCTCGAGGGGAAAAAAACACAGACTTACGAGTACAAATTAAACGTGCCGTTCGATGGCCACAGTGTTCCCCTGACAATGCAAAAGCAACCAAAGAAAGCAACATAGTACTTGTACCTGAACAATGAGAACAAATCAGTGGCTACGTAAACATGTTGCACACAGGAGTGTTACAGTAAAACAGAAAAATCATTTAAAAGCTAATTTATTTCAGTAATTCTAAAAGTTAAACTCATGTAGACTTTTTCTACACTGTTATATTTATAGAGTTTGATTTTTCAATTTGATGATCATGGCTAAATGTTATTGAAACACCAACAATTACCTTTCTCTAAACTACAAAGCAACAGTCCAGCCCCGTTTGTTCTTGGCCCAGGTAAGATGACTCTGATTCAGGAGTGGTTAAGACAAGGGATGCTTCACAAAGATCTCAAGGCCTTTTTTATCCCAGTTGCTTTTGGAAGGTTCTACCGCACCTCTTCCTTCCAATCAACTTTCCATTAATATGCTTTATTACAGCAATCTGAACTGCCAGCGTCTTGAGCAGTGATCTTTTGTGACTTATACTTCTCGTGGACAGCATCAGAGACGTTCTGCTGAACAGCTGTCAGGTCAGCAATAATTTCTTTAGCTGTAAGCCATAGAAACATGAATACTGAAAATAATATTATTATCTGTGTCACAAACCTAAAAGATGAATTTACCATTTTGGATAAATGACATTTTTTCATATTTTTCATTTATCCACATGCACATGAAAAGCAGTTTTATTTTACAGGATGACAAGCTGGTCAGAAACCTGACAAATATAAGCTCTTTAGCATTGGCATGTTAACTTGAGCACTTAGCAACAAACACTGCGGCCTCCCTATATGAATGAATCGGCGCATTCAGCATAAACATATGGATTTCGATCAATAAAAGCCGCAGGTACTGAAGTAATCTATAACACATTGTAAATAAATAAAACCAGACAAGAACCTGCATGAAACTTGAGCAGCTAGCGATAAAATAGTCAAGCCATGCTGAAGAGGATCTTTTTTTTTTTTTTTCCTTTGCCAAGCTTCACAAGTTTTGCTTCATTATTGCTTGTGCTGAACATCTCTTTCTTAGTCTGGTGAACAGAGAGATTACTAGTGGAGAATTTAAAGCCAGAGACAAGAAAAAAAAGAGAGTATAACACTTTTTTTTTCCAGGCTCCATTTAAACTTTGAGCAGACATTGCAATAAGTTGTGCTCCGGTCTCTCAAAGGATGAGGGATTTTGGATTTCAGTTCCTGGTCCGCTGCTCATTTAGGGCCTTATTAATCTAATTACTTGCCCAATTGTACATATTTAACATCGCCCCGATCCTCTCCCAACTCTACCCTTAGAAACCCAGCTGGCTGTACATTAGTCGGGAAACTTGCTGAAGCTTGCAGATAGTAAAAGAAAAGCTAAATGGCTGCAATTCATCACACAATTTCAGCAATTATATTGCTGGAGTTTGGACCGGCGCGGATCGCAGACCTCTCCGTCTGGGATTCCTGGCAACCGATCCCTCGTGCACGTGATTCCGAGATGCCGAGGTTCATTTATCTGCCTTCAGGATAGCCTCAGCCGACATTAAAGCTCTCGCAGTCATTCCCCATCATCCGCTTCACCCGTTTGGTGACACTAGCGGTTTACACATAGGTTATTAATGGTCTATAAATATTCACACAGTGTTTATTGGGACTTTGTGGCAGGCATTAGCGAAAAGGCTTTTGTGTCGGGCAGAGAGCCAGGCGGTGCTTTTTTATTTCTTGACTTGACAGTGCAATGCTGTGGCTAACCTTGGGGATCTGGGCCTGATGGGGAATTGGACCTTGGTTTTGAGGCAGCGCTTTTATTCTCCGCCGTTTCATGACTGGTGAGGTGTTGAGTGATGAGCTGCACGCCTCAGACCTCTTACTCTTCTCATCCAAAAATACAAGGTTAGGTGGTGAGGGAAGCCGCCTCCTCCTCCACATCGATGCCCTCAAGTGCTCCGATATCTTTCGGGAAAACAAATCTATCAAAACCCGCACAGAGATCTGTCTCTGAAAATATGCACAAGCAGGAAAAAAAAAAAAAAGAGAGAAGAAAATATAAGTACATTGTGAAAAATGAGCCCGGTGTGTGCAATTTTCCCCTCTCTTTATCTGAACAGGTACCAGATCTGCGCAAATCCAAATGCAATCGGACAGCTTCCCGGAACATGCACAGCATTACATACACCTCGCTCTCCGCGGATTAAATTGCCATTGACAAAGTGTCGTCGTTGCTACCTTTTCGTCGGGATATGATTTGGATTGGATTTGCGAAGACATTTCTGACATGATGAAATGGAAAGGGGGGGGGGGCGAGAGAGAAAGCGAGAACGGGTGCTCAGGAGAGAAAAGGTGCAAACAGAAAGACAAAGAGCCCTCTAGAAACCCAGCGAACACGGAGGAGAGGAGAAAATAAACCAGAAAGGGAAATCTGATCCTACCGGAGACAGAGATGGAAGACAAGAAAGTGCAGAAGAGGAAAAAAAAAAGTCGAACATCTGAGTGTTTCACAGGTTCATTTTGATGCATGGATACAGACAGGAGAATAGATTGGTAGCCTTGGGTGGATAAGGACAGAACCATTCCCCAGAGAGATGGATTAGACGAAGGAGTGGAAATAAATGATCACAGATTTTAATGGCCTTTTGGCTTGCCTTCCTTCTCTTCCCATTTTCATGTGGGGGGCACTGATGACATTTTCACGTGCCAACTGTCTGAATGCTGGAGTTTAACTCTAAGAACAATCTTCCCAGTTACGAATGTGAGCCACTTTAAGGGAAACAGGCCCTTGAGCTTAGGAAACCTTGCTCTGTAGTTTAGAAACCTTCACGGGTATCTTTGTATACCCAGTTCATAGCTACAGTGTTCAGAGAGTCAAACATGGACTTTATCTGTAACTTTAACATGTTTTTGGCAAAACAGTGGAAAAACCTATTTGAAATATTCTTTAAAAATATATAGGTAGGGCTCTAATGAGACCAAAACATTATAATTTTTTTTTCAAGGTAAAGTCTGTCCAGTTGCTGTCAGTATGCGGCTGCTTTGGTGAAGGTAAGCAGAAAACATTATCATGAGCCCTGGATGTGAAGTAGAGCCCTTTAATCCCTTGTGGCCTATTGTCGTGAATTTGCCTCAAATCACTTCTAGCCTTAATGCAGCTAAGATGACAAATATATTCCTCTTATGCGGGCTGATGCATACTCTGCGAATACCAAGAATGCCACTGGAAACTTTCCTACCATCCAGTGGGTGGAATTATGTCTAATTTTGCTCAATTTTGCTAATTCGTATACTAAACAGTTACAAAATAGCTACATTTATATCTACTGAATGTACAACACTTATTACTTGTCTTTTGCCATGCTGATCTTATTAAAACCTTCAAGATGGCTGCCCACACCATCTAAGAAACACAACTTTCAAAGGATACAAAATCCATTTTTTGGAGGCGTTGGGGGAAGCATAACATGTAAAAAAAAAGTATTCAATTGAGTCATATAGCAATCAATATATTAAACATTAATTGTTAAATTCAAATTCTAAATTTTATAAAAACATAAAACTCATCAATGTGCATCAATTGTGATGCTATGGTTATTTGATGTTGTGGAACCATGGCTTGTCTCTAGTAGATTTCATTACATAATTTGCATTGTAGATATCAAAATATAACCTGTAATATATGTATAACTACACTTTATGGACTTGAATTTACCGGAAGAAAAATATTTTGGTCGGAATTTAACAGGTATACTTATTGTACACTATCAGTGTCTCATTTATTAACATAATGTACCAGCTTTCAAATGTTTTGAAAAAGAGTATCTAATAAAAAGTTTGACTTTTTTAAGTAACACATTTTCTTACAGATATTTGTTGTAACAGGTTCATTATATATATATATATATATATATATATATATATATATATATATATATATATATATATATATATATATGGGAGCCAGCAATAGCCCGCTTTAGCTGGATAATATACTTGGTCATTAGTTTTTTTATGGAAATGTAGCCTTGGGTTGTTGAATAAAAAATGGGCCCCGCTCCTAATTTCTGTTATGATAAGTTCCATACCTGATTGCCTCCATAAGAGGCAGATCTGTCTTCATAAGGCCTTTTGAGGCTCCTGACAACTATTTAGCTCTGCTGATCCATTTGTTTGATTTATTTCTTACAGTATGTGGCTAATGTCTTTTAAAATCCACCAGTCACTGAGAGATGAGGGGAAAAAACCCCATTGCAGACAAATGGCGTCCACATTTTTGAATATCTAATCACTCCTGCATATCTGCCTCTGATCAGATTTCCTTTTAGTTAATGAATGAGATGATGAGCGCCAGAGATACAGACGCCGTTTTGCACCGGTCTCGACAAGATAGCGATTTTGAGGGTGAGATACGCATCGCCTAAATAATGCAATGCTCTGCTCGAAATAAATTGGTGGCACGAGACAAATTACTACCGCAGAAGCTTAAAATCCGAGGAAGTGAAAAGAGAAGAACGGAAGTTTTCTACTCGTTTGCCGTCTTCTCTCTCACTTTTAACCTGCAGAGGCCTTGCAAGGCCAGCAGGTCAAGATGAGGTCCGGTTCGATTCTGGAGGAGGTTGGGTCTCCGACTCTGTCCAACCACAAAAATCCATCACCGTCGGAGTGACCACGACCAGAGCACAGCGTGGCATACTTTAGGTGGTGGTGGCTGCGGAAGTGGGGGAAGGGCGAAAAAGGAGAGATAAAGACTAATGGGTGAGGACCCCATGCTCCTCCATCATCATTTCACAGGTCTGGGACTGTGAGACAGCAGCCGTTCACTCTGGGAATCACCGCTCGTTTCGGGATGGATGGCAGGAGGTAAAAAGAGAAAAGTGGGATGCTGCAAGAAAGTGGAAATGCAATCAGTTTTGGCCGGCCAAACGGTGCCGCTTTAAGGAACCTTTGACTCAAATCAGCGAGTGAGTCCCTACACTGATTTGAAGCCATAAACAACAGCAATTTGTGAAGCACTTGAGATTAATGATGGACGGTGTTGGGTGGCTTTCCTCAGTTTTTGCTGCGAAATTCCATGCAAATAACACTGTTAGGACGAGAAAACAGCATCAAGAGCAGAATGAGCAGAAATGAAAGAAGGATTCAAATTAAAGACACAAGTACTCATCTTAAGTGCAAAAAAAACACAAAAAAAAATGGCATCCTGAACCCACAGGTGCCAGGACAATCATGTTCTGATGCACCTACACACAGATTAGGGCTACTGCTGGGGCTGAGGAAAATGGCTTTGGGGGCCCACGGCAGCGGCTGTGGTTTCCCGTCTCTGGCTTAGACACAGTCACGTCGATAACTAATCCTGACCTTTCCCCAGCCGCCAAATTGAAAAATAAGAATAAGGAAAAAATAAAATAGATGACGGATGTTATCAAGACAGCTTCTGCTGTTTCCTGTGGGGTGCTAGAAGCGTTCCATCTATTGGGATCAAGACGAGATGGGTAAGGTAGGCGGGTGGTGGTGGTGGTTGGGGGGGGGCGCGTTCGGACGCGAAGTCCCTTTGCAAAGTCAGAAAGACAAATGCTGCTCACCGCTTTTCCCAGAGACAAAAGCTGAGAATGAAGAGCCATTCTTAATGTTAATATCCAGTGCCTTTGAAAAGTAATGACACCTCTTGATATTTTCCACATTAGGTCACATTACAACCACAATCTTTGTACTGTATGCAGGTTTCATTTGATAAACCAACACAAAGTGCCGCAGAATTGGGAAGTAGAATGAAATCGACCCATTATTTCCATTTTTACAAATACAAAATCAAAACAAAGCATGGGTTAGGGTTAGAATTCTACCTCCAACAAACCCAGTGCGAACAACTGCCTTCAGAAGTCACCTAATTAGTAATAACAGACGGTGTGCGGTTTAATCTCAGTATAATTACAGCTGTTTTGTTGAAGGCCTCAAAGGTTTGCCCGAGAAAGTGAGTGAAAAACAGCACGAAGACCGAGGAGCATATGGCGCAATAGCAAACCCACCAAGACGCCAGAGAGGCGGCCAAGAGGCCCACGGTAACTCTGGATGAGCTACGTAGATACGCAGCTCAGGTGGGAGAATCTCATGACAGGACAGTTGCTGGATGTGCATTTTGCAAAGCTGGTTTTTGACTCAGACTGGCTAGATGAAAGTTTTAGAGACGAGAGAAGGAAATTAAAGCTGCACATAAACCCCAAACAGACGAAACCTGCATTGAAACGGGTTGGTGGCAGGATCATGGTGTTGGGGATGTTGGTCAGAGCTGATGAGAAGTTAGATAAAGCTAAATATAGGAAAAGCATGTTTGAGACTCCTAGAGACTTCAGTCCGTGGCGGAGGTTCACCTCCCGCCAGGACGACAACCCTAAACAGCCTGAAAACACAACGTTACAATGGTATTCAACAAACACATCACGTAGTGGTAAAAAGGGTTAATCAAAGTCCAGGCCTAAATCCAGGTAAATATCTGTGGCATCTGATCATCACAGATCCTCTCCATCCACTCTGAGGCTGAGCAACATTACACAGTAGTTCAGAGAAAGAAATTTAACCCTCTAGATTTGCAAATCTACCAGCGATATACCCCAAAAACCCGGCACCTGCAATTACAGCTAAAGCTCGTTCAGGTCGTTTGGGTTGCAATGTACACATCTGCTATAGAGGCATCATTTTCCACTTCAACTTCACAACTATGCACTACTTTCTCTTACTCGATTACGTAAAACCGAAAATATTAGAGTTTGTGGTTATACTATCAAAAACAAAAGTGTGAACAAGTGGTACGAGCCCTTTGGCAAGGCACCGCAGGAGCTTTTCATTTAAATCCGTCCCGTCTCTGTCAGATGCAGCTCTGGATAGGAGAAGCAAGACACCTGTTTGATTACAAGCAATATGTCACATATAGGACTCCAGATGTTGGGTCATGCATCGTTATGTGAGAGGAGTCTCATTTTAACTTGGGTTATACATCAAGAAATGCATAAGCACACACATGCGCAGCTCCCTCTGTCACACCTGTTAGAGCTCCAAATTACGCTCGCCACAGCTACGACAGTGTTGCCAGGCACCGTAATACTGCAAATATGTTTGGTTCGATTATCGCCCCCCCCCCTGGCTATGCTGGGACACAGAGAAGGCAATATGGCCCCTCAAGGATTAACCTTGGGGTGTGAGAGCATCATCAAAATAACTGAAATATGCATTCCACTCCCTCATTTGCAAGTGTGATTTGAACTGTGAGTGGAAACCCGACATCACAAGCTCCTAGGATTCTTGTAGGAAAGTCAAAACCACACCCAAAGAAAACAGAAATTACATTTTGAAGGTGGCTTAGAAAGCTAAAGAGTTGCGACCACCATTCCAAAGCAAAATAAAATAAATTCAAGTCAATACAGCAAATAAATGATCGCGCCGTGTTCCAAATGTCACATTTCTTTGGAATAACAGCCAGAAAGTAACCCTACTTCATCTGCTGTAAAAAAAAAAGACGTGCTCCTGTTGTTGTTTTTTTTGTCTTCGTTATTCAATCTAAAAGCCATAATCTCTAGCATCTGGTAGCAAGGACGCATGCGTACAGGCAATCAGAGTAAATACGGGACACTTCAGTTTGGGTGAAACAGGCTGAGCTTCTTTAAGGATCCACTAGGGGGTGTAAAGTAGTCGGTCCAAAGAGGTCCTGCTCCAAGGTAACTGAAACCAAGATTTTTGTTTTTTTTAGCAGTTCTCCTCCCCATCGTGCAAATGTTTCTTTCCAAAAAAAAAAAACATCAGCAGTCTATCTCCGGTACAGCTATTTGCTGGACGAACTAACCCTGAAGAAGGAGGCCATTTCTGCTTATCGTGACTGAATTTTAAACAAACAATAGGTCCAAGCGTGGATTTTGGTGCGCAACAACAGGCATAAAGAGAAAAAAATCAGCGTCTGTTTGATTCAGTGCACATAGTGAGGAGTTGTGCACAGAACAATAAAGAATCCATCAGCGCTTTTTCTTTGCTGACGCCTTCCATCCGCTTCGTGAGCAAATCACGGCTCCCCACCTGTAACTGTGTCCTACTGCTGGCTCTTTGGTCCATCGTTTTTTTTTTTTTTTTATGCAAATATGCATTTTTGAGTCTCAGTAGTCACGTGATGGGTTAATGAAGCCAGACAATGACAAAGTGACATGAAACAAGCTGATCATTTTATACACAGTACCAGCAAGTAGAGAGCTGTAGGTGAAGCAAAACTGTTCATACACACAGTCACAGTCCTCTATAACAAAACACGAGGAGACAGCCATCTGAAGTATAGCAAGCATAATAATAATAAAAAAACTGGTAGTAAGAAAAAAACCTGCATAACTGTGAATATACAGGTAAAAGCCAGTAAATTAGAATATTTTGAAAAACTTGATTTATTTCAGTAATTGCATTCAAAAGGTGTAACTTGTACATTATATTTATTCATTGCACACAGACTGATGCATTCAAATGTTTATTTCATTTAATTTTGATGATTTGAAGTGGCAACAAATGAAAATCCAAAATTCCGTGTGTCACAAAATTAGAATATTACTTAAGGCTAATACAAAAAAGGGATTTTTTAGAAATGTTGGCCAACTGAAAAGTATGAAAATGAAAAATATGAGCATGTACAATACTCAATACTTGGTTGGAGCTCCTTTTGCCTCAATTACTGCATTAATGCGGCGTGGCATGGAGTCGATGAGTTTCTGGCACTGCTCAGGTGTTATGAGAGCCCAGGTTGCTCTGATAGTGGCCTTCAACTCTTCTGCGTTGTTGGGTCTGGCATTCTGCATCTTCCTTTTCACAATACCCCACAGATTTTCTATGGGGCTAAGGTCAGGGGAGTTGGCTGGCCAATTTAGAACAGAAATACCATGGTCCGTAAACCAGGCACGGGTAGATTTTGCGCTGTGTGCAGGCGCCAAGTCCTGTTGGAACCTGAAATCTCCATCTCCATAGAGCAGGTCAGCAGCAGGAAGCATGAAGTGCTCTAAAACTTGCTGGTAGACGGCTGCGTTGACCCTGGATCTCAGGAAACAGAGTGGACCGACACCAGCAGATGACATGGCACCCCAAACCATCACTGATGGTGGAAACTTTACACTAGACTTCAGGCAACGTGGATCCTGTGCCTCTCCTGTCTTCCTCCAGACTCTGGGACCTCGATTTCCAAAGGAAATGCAAAATTTGCTTTCGTCAGAAAACATGACTTTGGACCATGGACCGCGGAACGCATTTCAAATTGGTCGGGCCCATCAGGCAATACTCACAATACCACTACCCATCACATACGCACGCGCCCACATACACATAAAACACCAGCATCCCCTTGATCACGCAACTGATTTGCGTCACATGACACAAGACAAGCCAATCCATTTTTAGACACCAGAATTTATTGCTTTCTCATAGGCTGTGGTCCCTGAGCATGATAAATGTGTCTGCCATGTTATAATTAAAATCGGCACCGAATTTTTATTTAACTTTTTTTCTGACAATCCAGCACACACGCCCCGGATTTATTTCCACTTACAATCATTATATTACAGCTAACACAATATTTACAGAATAAAAATACTTTAAAAAGAAAAGTCAAACTCACCCCTGCTCTAAATATTCCCGAAAAGTGTCTCCATGTGTCATTATGCTGGAGAAGTCCCTGGCTATCCTCAAAGCATCCACTGTGGTCAAAAGATCCCTGTGTGTGTGTGTGTGGGTGCACATCAAGCTATTTAGTCTTTTCTGGGTCATTGTCGATCTCAGATAGGTCTTGATACGACGGAGGGACGAGAAACACCTCTCAGCACTTGCAGTGGACACAGTTAACTAAGCTAACGAAGCAAACGAAGCTAACGAAGTAGCCGTCATAAGCAGCGCAGAGGTGGGAAAACTTTTGTTTACATCACATGACACAATCAGCCAATAATCAGCCCATTTTTAGATGGGATGATTTATCGCTTTCTCATTGGAGAATGATGCTGCTGCCATAGACTACTGTGCATTTGAAAAAAATAGCTATTGAATATTTTAATTTTATTTATATATATTATTTTACATGTTTGATCATCAAAAGTAGGTAGGGCCGCGGCCCTACTGGCCCTACCGGTTCCGCGGTCCATGCTTTGGACCACTCAGCAGCAGTCCAGCTCTTTTTTTCCTTAGCCCAGGTGAGACGCTTTTCGCGCTGTTTCTTGGTCAACAGTGGCTTGACACGAGGTATGCGGCAGTTGAAACCCATGTCTTTCAAGCGTCTCTTGGTGGTGGATCTTGAAGCACTGACTCCAGCAGCTGTCCACTCCTTGTGAATCTCCCCCACATTTTTGAATGGGTTTTTTTTCACAATGTTGACTAGGGCGCGGTGATCCCTATCGCTTGTACACTTTTTCTGACCACAGTTTTTCCTTCCCTTTGCCTCTCTATTAATGTGTTTGGACACAGAGCTCTGAGAACAGCCAGCCTCTTCAGCAATAACCTTTTGTGTCTTTCCCTCCTTGTGCAATGTGTCGATGGTCGCCTTTTGGACAGCTGTCAAATCTGAAGTCTTCCCCATGTTTGTGTAGGCTTCAGAACTGGACTGAGAGACCATTTAAAGCCCTTTGCAGGTGTTTTGAGTTAATCAGCTGATTAGTTTGTGGCACCAGGTGTCTTCAAAATTTAACCCTTACACAATATTCTAATTTTGTGACACACGGAATTTTGGATTTTCATTTGTTGCCACTTCAAATCATCAAAATTAAATGAAATAAACATTTGAATGCATCAGTCTGTGTGCAATGAATAAATATAATGTACAAGTTACACCTTTTGAATGCAATTACTGAAATAAATCAAGTTTTTCAAAATATTCTAATTTACTGGCTTTTACCTGTATATGCTGCACATTTATTGGAGAACTAACTGAAGCAGGTTCTTAAGACAGGAGGCTCGTCTCCTTACAAGACGATATTCACTGATTATGATAATCAAACATCCACAAACAAGCAGAATTCTTTTTTGTTTTCCAGCTTTTTCTTTAAGTGCATTTTATAGTTAAAGCTATGACTGGAGGCTTGCATATGTACACCCCTTGAGTTTTCCAGTAAGTTTTTAATGCTACAATCGATAGTTCATTGTATTTTAATGGGATTTTATGGCGTAGATCAGGGGTTCCCAAAGTGGGGGCTGGGACCCCCTTGGGGTGGGTGGGTGTTTGGGGAGGGGGGAGGGGGGTGAAACACCTTTTGGGGGCTGTGAGATGATTTGATGCTGATGTGATGAAAAAGATTCAGCATTTTCTTATTTGTGAAACCAAGATGCACCACATTCCTCATCTTAACCTAGGGGGATGTCTTTACTTTTGTGTAAGAGTTCTTACGAAAATATTGCTTGATTCTTGTAATTTTACAACATTATTCTCATAATTCACCTCCCAAAAAGAAAAAAAAATCCTGCTCGACAAAATTGGGTCGCCAATCTCTGGCCACTATTATTGTTGGGGTTGCAGGCTGAAAGGTTTGGGAAGCCCTGCCATGGATTAACACAAGGGAGAATATGATTGAAGTGGAAGGACAGTTGCACTGAAGTGGAAGGACAGTTGCACAGAGAGGCCTGAAAAAAGGGATGTTGTGGCCATTCTTCCAGTCAACATGTTGTAGAATCACCCTTTCCTGCGGTAACAACTACAAGGCTTTTCGGTCATTTCTCTACCTTCTTTGTAAATCTAATCACCTTTTCTTTTCTTTTTTATTCTTGTGTTTAAACTTGCTCAAACTCAGAAACTATGTCTGCCACTCCTTGTTTTTTTAAACATCCGATTATATCAAGCCAAAAAATGTTTTCCTAAAAAGCTATTTCCTGTATTTCGTTATAAAATTTCGTTATAAAAAAAAGTTATTTTCCATCCCACAAAATAACGTAATAATGTTTGACTTAAATGTGCATACTGGATGAAGAGCATCTGTAATCATCAATTTCTTTCTTGTCTCGACACAAAATCTAGACCGGATTTTGACTATCTTAGGTGTGCTTTCAGTCGTGGTCCTGCTAGAAAGTGAACCTCCGCGCCGGTTTAAAGTCTTTTGCTGCGTCTGAAAGGTTTTTCTTCCAGGACGGTCCTGTATTTAGCTCCAACCATCTTCTTACCGACTCTGAAACCTCCTCCCTGTCCCTGCCCCAGACAAAAACTCCCACATCATTATGCTGCCACTTCCATGTTTCAGGGCATCTTCATGGTAATGTTGGGTGTCACTTTTCGTATTCGCCATACATGTCGACTAAATGACCTCTGAAGGCACTCCATTTACTTCCGGTTGTTAGAGAGAAAGTAGCTGAACACATGAATGCTTTTCATGTATTCATTTGAACAAAACAGCGCAGCCACGCATCATTTTGCTTCTCCTTCCCAGTTATAAACCACTTTGTTTTGGTTTATTACATAAGATTAAGGAAAACATCACCATGTTTGTCGCTGTGACGTCACAACACGTCAGAAAGGATTGTGAATACTTTTTGCAAGGCGCTGAAACCCCGACCTGTTCACAGTCCTTGTATGAATTCATTGTTTGGCTTCCTGGGAATTTTTCAAAAAAAAAAAAAAAAAGCCTTTCAATTATAAATAGCACATTTGAAGG
Source organism: Fundulus diaphanus (assembly GCA_037039145.1). Classification (NCBI taxonomy): domain Eukaryota; kingdom Metazoa; phylum Chordata; class Actinopteri; order Cyprinodontiformes; family Fundulidae; genus Fundulus; species Fundulus diaphanus. The sequence continues at coordinate 31,090,733 of CM073131.1, forward strand.
CAAGTAGTAGTTAATTAAAACAAATGGGTTGGGCAATGCAAAAGAGAGCTTTCAGTTCTGCCTTTGACTCGAGTCATACTGCAGTTGACGAAAACTATAATAACTAATAATGAAGGCACTCTAGCCTGATTAAAACTTTAATGTGATTGTAATTTTAAAGGCTCTCTGGTAATCTAAATAGGATTACAGGAATCAAGGATTGCTATTATTTGGACCAAGGTTGCTCATGTATTCTGTTGTCTGTTCTCTGCAGTGCAATAATGAACTTATAAACCAACAGGAGCAAAAAAAAAAATTAAAAAAAAAGAGTAAAAAAATAAATAAGAAAGTGTAGGTAAAGAGCTCCCTGCTCGAACAAAGGCCGTACCATACATCATCTGCTTTCCCAGGCTTTGTCAGAGAAGGGCACCGGAGTGCACCCTCCAGTGGTGATGCTGCGGCTGTTTTCTGCAGTGTTTTAACTTCTTTAAAAAAAAAAAAAAAAATCCTTTAAATGGAAGTTTTGCCTCCAGCTATCCGCAGCATGGCTAATTAATTGGAGTAATTATTTGCTTAGCCAGACAAAGTGAGCGTTTTGTCGGCGTCATGCAGTTTGTGACAGCTGAACGTCGTGTCCGGATGAGGATGCAGGGACTCGGGTGCGATAAACTGGGGGGGGGGGGGGGAGTTGGGCTGATGACTCATTAATGCAAGATATAATTTTTTTTATTTACATTTCTTTCCAAATGGTTTTGCTGGTGTATGTGTGTCAGACAACTGTGTCACTGTCTGTGGGATTTGGGAATTTGGAAGAATACAACTCGGGTAGACAGTAACGCCACGCCTTAAATTGTTATCTGTCACACGGCAGCGAGCGACTGTGTCTCCTTTTGGAGACATGAAACTGTTTTATGAGGAAACACCCCCACAAGCTGTGATATTCTAACAGTTCAGGAGGAGCCGGAGCAGACAGCCGTCGTAAGCATTTTACTGTGTATCTACAATATTTTTTCCCTCTGCTGCAAAAGGGTGAGGAGAGATTATTATGCTTCGGTCCCCTCCTTTGATCATCCGAGCTGCAGTTGTAGTGCAGACCGAATTATTCTTAGGACTAAATGCGGGGAGAAACTAAAACACAGAAGTGCAGTTTTAAATGCAACTGTGAGGTCTGAGTTATCTTGCCACGGAAAACTACATACACATAAACAGCATGTTCAGAAAAACGCACTCAGATAAATTTAGCCAGTCGTTTCTTAATCCGGAAAAGGAAACAAGGGTCTCTGTTCTCTTCTGTGCGCAACCCATGCTGAAGGTTGCATGTTGCCAAAAGGGAAGAGATGAAGCAGGCCCCCCCCCCCCCCTTCCTTTTTTAGGCTAAAGGATACAGCAGCTGAAATCATGTGCCAGATATTAGCAACTTTAAAAGTTATTAGTGTTCAAATCTCAGTCTGGTTATTTAAAAATACTCTCATCAGTCTTGTAACTTGTTGATGAAATGAACTCCATCCGTTCATCCACCGATCTGTCAGGCTGCAGGGACTAGAGCTGCTCCATTATGGAAAATTTTTTATTTTTGTTAATATTGACGTCATGAATATTTCAAACAACTACTTAAGCTTGGAGAAGCTCACGTAGTCGGAAAATAACTAATGCCCCAGGACGTGACATTTCCCCCCTGATACCTTCTCGTTAAATCTTCCTTTGAAATAAATGACAATTTCATTCAAAATGTAGAAACCTATAAAAGACATACAATATCATATATGCCATTATAAAATCAGCTCATAGTTCACTCCAGCAGTCTCTGGAAAATAAAATGCTGAACTGAAAATGAGAAAAATGTGATAAACACAGGTAAATTTCAATAAAAAAATGGAAGAAACTTAACAATTATCATGTTTAACAATGGAGACGACCATTCAGCCGCTGAAGGATCCAAAATCTTTCAATTTTGGCAAAATAAAGTATATTCCAGTCAGCCTCTGTAGTTATCGGTTGCTTTTGGATCGCTCAGGATTAAACATTTCAGGCGGCTGCACAAATTGTGTGAATCACTGATTGGTGCAGACACAACAAATCTTGAGCATCGTGAGTTTTTCATCTAATGTTTTCGCACAAATTAATTCTCTTTTGTATTTGCTGTCCATTATGCCGCTCTGCTATTTGGTACCTTTGCAGTTTGGGTCTTTTTGGTGGCAGATGTGTGAAGTGTGAAACGGTCGTCTACCCCAGGATGTTTTGTACAGGTTGTGCATCAGTTCACTCCTGCCAGGGGGATGTTTTGCATTTGGGTTCACCCTGTGGAAGATAATTAGGAAGAAAATAGAGTTAATAAACTAAGAGCACGTTTGCAAAGTGGGATATTCTAAAACAACCAACATGGAACCTGAGCACTTAAGGCCAATAGCACCTGATGAAGGTGGGTTAGGTTGGACTCCCACAAGAACCTGGGTGTTCACCTGAACAATAGACTGGAGTCACAACACAGATGTTTTTTTACAGGAAGGGTCAGCTCATCAGGAAGGGCAGCGGTGTCTTATGATGCTGCCTTGACCCATTGCAGGTGGTGGGAGACAGAAGGACTATAGCAAAAAACAACAACAACATCCCTGCTGGATGTCTCCCACCTCAGGTATGAAGGTGTTGCAGAGCTGGAGAGATCTTTCAGAGAAAGACTGCTGCATCGTAGATGCGCTATCTCAGGTCCTCCCAGCAGCTGTTAGACTATATAACCATCACTAATCTCAACAAACGCCATCAGTGTTTATCATCTCTGCTGATTATTAACAGTTTTTTTTATATGTTGCAAACAGTCTGTTGGTGTTTTTTTATGCAGAAATATATTTGCATGTTTTGGACATTTTTAAAATCACGCTACTCAGTTGCAAATTTCTTTAATTTCTTGGTCCGGCTCATTTTAATAACTAGTAACTCTACATGTGTTCTTTCCTGGTGGTACACCTGAATTTCACCACGATGGGACAATAAAGGATCTTTCCATTCTGTCTTTTGCAATGGAAAACTAACATTTCGCTACAGATTGTCAAAGAAATCTTCTAACAATTTCCAGTAAAAGTCTACTCATGAACTGAAATCAAAGGGAAAAAAAATAGTTAGGTATTTGCCACTTGTGTTCATACAACAGGCAGATCTATAGGTTACAGTTACAGTGCTGGATAAGTATGGAAAACAAAAACACGAAAGCCTTTAAATCTTATTACAGTACCACAACCTCACGCTGCAATTATAGAAATATCTGATTTTAAGTTTGAGTACATTCTTCATCTTACCAAACTGAGACATGATAGCTTTTATTGTTTGTAGTAAAGCATAACACTTTGTACAATACCCCATTGCCAATTGGACAGCCAGTTGTCTTCAGTAATGTTCCGTAAGGTTCGAACACACTGAGAGAAAGGGGGGCTTAATAATTTCTCCTTGCAGAATTTCTCTAGATAGATCATCCAGAGTCCTGAGTCTCTTCATATGTTGCCGGATTTTCAGCTCCTCTCAAACCGGACGCCACGGAAAAAGGTGGAGTTTTGTGTCTGAAGAACCATTGCTGTGTTAATCAGGCCATCTGTTTTTGATCATTATTCAACTGAAAGATGCATTTTCAGTTTTCTGGTTAGAGTCTGCCCGAGTTTGAATTGAAACACTGCCGTACATTCTGGCAAAGTTCCAGTACACATTAGCTCTCTTAACAGGCTGCAGATTGTGCTTGTTTGCTAGATAAATATGAGGGCTCTTTCAGTATATGGGATCATTTCTAACATGCAACCAGCCTTCCCTGAGCAAATGAACTCCAATTAAAGGTTTGCATTTTTCTAACAACTTCCTTCCGATATGACGGTACTGCAGCAAAAAAGAAAATAAATAATTTATGTCGAGCCATTTTATACATCACTGCCAGCAACCCATGCACATAGGAAGTGCATTGGGCCACTAAAACTTCAGAGTTAAATTTGCCCCCTTAAAAAAAGTTGCCTTCTTGCATGCTTACATAAGCTACATACTTTGTGGCGCAGTCGTGCCAAAAGGCAAAGGTGAGACTCCTCTATGGCTTTTAAATTTTATGTATCAATGAAAGTCATAAAATGCACCTTTAGCAAAACTTATTGTACACACATACACACACTACTGCTCCTGCCTACATTGAACAGGCGGGGTCCTTCGAGCTCTCTAAATCTGTTCATCTGTCAAACTGTCAGAGTCTATGCATCATCTCAGAGTCTTAGGCACACACAAACATACACATGCACAAGACAGGGAGCATCTCTCAGAAGCGAAGCAGCACACTACTATATTTTAAATGAAGCAGGCTTAGAGATATCAGATTGCTTTCCATCATAAGGGAGACTGTCGCTGCTCTTGTGTGCGTGGGAGCAACAAAACATTGACTATTTTCAGGGAACCTCACAGCACCACCTTTTTAAAGCAAAGAGGGGAGGGGAAAAAGACAGATTTGTGTTTTTATGTTTCACGCTGATGGGTCTTAGAAGGAGAAAATGTATTTTCCTTGTACATATGTTGACAAAGTAAATGCATTCAGGTAAGAATATTCAGGTTTTTCTTGCTTAAGATGAATTCTTAAAAGCTAGCAAACATGTCAGATGATGACGATAAATGTAACTCCTGTAAATAACACAGGGGAGGTCCATTTATTACAATAGCACCGTCACAGCAATAAAATGCTGCCATTATATATTTCTGTAAACAATGTGCACCTCTTCTTCTGCTTCTTAATATTTTAGCAGTACTTACTTTTCAGCCCTTTGTGCCCTTAAAGGAAAAAAAAAACTTTTAAAACCTTATTAAGTAGCAAACCAGTTTTGGTTGCCAACATTAAAAGTGACTAAAAAAAGATAATTTAACAAGATGCATCACATTCTGTAACACGGGTGTAGAGCTCCAGTCCAGTGTTCCATGAATAGATCTTACCAGGGAGGCTTCGGAGTGTGATCCCTCTGTAGTTGCAACACACCCTCTGGTCCCCCTTTTTGAATAGGGGGACCACCACCCCGGTCTGCCAATCCTGGGGAACTGCCCCCGGTGTCCACGCAATATAGCAGAGTCAAGTTAACCAACACAGCCCCACAACATCCCGAGCCTTAAGGTACTCCGGGTGAATTTCATCCACCGCGGGGCCTTGCCACTGAGCAGCTTTTTAACCACCTCGGTGACCTCAGCACCAGAAATAGGAGAACCCGACTCATAGCCCCCAGGCTCTGCTTCCTCAATGGAAGATGTGCTGGTAGGATTGAGGAGGTCTTTCAAGTATTCTGCCCACCGACCCACGACATCCTGAGTCAAGGTCAGGAGCACACCATCCTCACTATAAACATTATTGATGCTGCACTGCTTCCCCCTCCTGAGATACTGGATGGTGGACCACAATCGCCTCGAAGCCGCACGGATGTCTTTCTCCATGGTCTCTCCGAACTCCTCCCACCCCTGTGTTTTTGCCTCAGTGACCATCCGAGCCGCATATCGCTTGGACTGCCGGTACACATCAGCTGCTTCCAGTGTTCCAAAGGACATGAAAACCAGATAGGACTCCTTCTTCAACCTGACGGCATCCCTCACCACTGGTGTCCACCAGCGGCTTCGAGGGTTGCCACTGCGACATGCACCGACGACCCTGCGCTCAAAGCTTTGACTAGTCGCCTCACCGATGGAGGCACAGAACATATCCCACTTGGACTCAATGTTAAAGCTTCATCTTACGGGAGACTCTGCAAGACCTTCCCAGTAAACCCTCACAATATGTTTGGGCCTGCCAGGTCTGACTGCCATCCTCCCCCACCATCGGAGCCAACTCACCATCAGGTAGTGGTCAGTGGATAGCTCCGCCCCTCTCTTCACTTGAGCGTCTAAGACATGTGGCCGCAGGTCAGATGAAACAACAACAAAGTCAATCATTGAACTACGGCCTACAGTGTCCTGGTACCAAGAGCCCATATGGACACTTTTGCTTGAACATGGTGTTTGTTATGGACAATCCATGACGAGCACAGAAGTCAAACAACAGAACACCGCTCGGGTTCAGATCAGGTGGGCCGTTCCTTCCAACCACTTCCCTTCAGGTCTTACTGTCATTGCCCATGTGAGCGTTGAAGTCCCCTAGCAAAACAAGGGAGTCTCCAGGAGGGGCACTCTGCATTACTCCCTCCAAGGACTCCAAAAAGGGTGGGTAATCTGAACTGCTGTTTGGCGCATAAGCACAAACAACAGTCAGAACCCGTCAGAGTATGCCCACTCTTGCTTTGCACCTTTCACCAGGAGCTACTCCAAAGTGGAAGAGTGTCCAACCCCTCTCAAGGAGACTAGTTCTAGAGCCGTGCATTGAGGTAAGTCCAACTATTTCTTACTGGAACACCAAAGAGGTTACATTCCACGTCCCGAGAGCCAGTTGCTGGAGCTGAGGATGAGACCGCCAAGGTCCCCGCCCTCGTCTGCCACCCATCGCACAATACACCTGACCCCTGTGGCCCCTCTGACAAGTGCTAAACCCATTGGAAGGGGGACCCATGTTTCCTCCTCAGGCTCTACCTGGCCGGACTCCATGGGTGAAAGCCCGACCACCAGGCGCTCACGAGAGTGCCCCACCTCCAGGCCTGGCTCCAGAGTGTGGCCCTGGTGACCCGCGTCCGGGTGAGGGAACATTGTTTTCAAATATGTATCATATGTTTTTTAGGTGAGGGCTGCACTTCGTCTGGTCCCTCACCTAAGACCTGCCTGCCTTGGGTGACCCCACTAGGGGCATGAAGTCCCTGACAGCATAGCTCCTCGGTTCATTGGAACACTCTAATCCCTCCATGACGATAAGGTGGCAGCCCAAGGGGGGGTAGACTAAGACCTTATCTTATGTATTTTTTTTCCTTTTCATCATATTGGAGATTTTAGAAACTATCTATGCTTGTGTAAAAGCTGGATTGGATCGAACTGCTTATTTAGTTGGTCATTATTCTTTGTGGAGACAAGGTTTTCAAGGTTTGCTTTAGATACTTTAAAAGATGCAATGAACTTAAGTGACACCCCAAACAATTTTGTTTTACCATAGCAAAGCGGACCACAATACATTATTTATTTGCGCAAAAATAAAAGGATGATTGGTCAATGTAGAAATTAACAACATGTCATTCTGTTTATATTTCATTCAGGCCAGTGGTTTTAATTTGTGATTTAGAAAAAATGTGTAATTAAAGGCATACTATGCAACATTTTTCAGTTAATTAATGTGTTCCATACCGTTTTGGATGATTAAATGAGTCATTTCAGGTTGAACAAAGGTTTTCTTGGCCGCCCTGGTGGTCTAAAACAGCAAAAGCCCATGTCGGAGCAGGGGCGGGCGGGCGGAGGCCCGCCCGCCCGCCCGCTCCGCCTGTCGCTCCGCCTGTCGCTCCGCCGGTCACTCCGCCGGTCACGCAAAGCTTGTCTCTTTCCCCTGCCCGCCCGCTCCGCCGGTCGCTCCGCCGGTCGCTCCGCCGGTCGCTCCGCCGGTCACTCCGCCGGTCGCGCAAAGATTGTCTCTTTCGCCCGCCCGCCCGCTCCGCCGGTCGCTCCGCCGGTCGCGCAAAGCTTGTCTCTTTCCCCCGCCCGCCCACTCCGCCGGTCGCTCCGCCGGTCGCTCCGCCGGTCGCGCAAAGCTTGTCTCTTTCCCCCGCCCGCCCGCTCCGCTGGTCGCGCAAAGCTTGTCTCTTTCCCCCGCCCGCCCGCTCCGCCGGTCGCGCAAAGCTTGTCTCTTTCCCCCGCCCGCCCGCTCCGCCGGTCGCGCAAAGCTTGTCTCTTTCCCCCGCCCGCCCGCTCCGCCGGTCGCGCAAAGCTTGTCTCTTTCCCCCGCCCGCCCGCCGGTCGCTCCGCCGGTCGCTCCGCCGGTCGCTCCGCCGGTCGCTCCGCCGGTCGCTCCGCCGGTCGCGCAAAGCTTGTCTCTTTCCCCCGCCCGCCCGCTCGCTCCGCGGGTCATCCGCGTAAAGCTTGTCTCTTTCCCCCCCCCCACCCACTCCGCTCCGCCGGTCGTCCGGTAAGCAAATTCCTAGGGGAAACACTGCATTGGAATGGTTTCTCTCTCTCTGTGTGCATGTTCATATTTTCATTGTGTTAGTCATTGTTTGTACTGCCGTTTTTTCGACTTTTGTATTCGTTGCGTTCGCCTGTCTGCTAAGCTCAAAATAACCGCGCCTGGCTTGACGGAGAAACCAGGAGAACAGCTGAGCATATTTACGACAGTGCACTTTTACTTTCGCCTCGCTGGAAAATCAATCCCAGTTGCATAGTATACCTTTAAATGGTCTTTGTAATGCAAACATGTTCTGTATGTGAAGACCAAATTAACCAAGGTAAAACCATGTGATAAAAACATTTAGTAAACTGCTGGTGTTCATCATCATTGTATTTTGCCTTAAATTGTTCTGGGTTTTTTTGTTTTGCCTCCAGCAAAATCTTTCAGACAACAACTTTCTGATTTGGTGTTTTTAAAAAAATATTTTGCAATAATGTTCCAAGGTTACTATGTAAATAATCAGCATAACATTCCCTTTATGTCACTGTTCCTAAAGTAACTCTGCTTGTAGGGTACTTTGATGCTACAAAGAGAGAGAGTCACTACAAATTTATAGTCCCCAGAGTCTTGGACATAAATGGGATCAGTAGGCGGCGTACGAACATGATTATGGTTCAGAAAAGGGCACTGAGCCCCCTTACAGGTAAGGGCACTGATGCTTTGGAGGCAGCTATAAACACGTGGTTTTTATGCTGGTTTAAGGGGGGTGGGAGATTGCGGGGAGGAGGATAATTTGCAACATTACCTTGTCAGTGGAATTGTTGCAACACAACCTTCCGTTCCTCTTATGGTATGGCTTTCTTCTTGTCTCTCTCCTCTACACGTTCACGGTTTCTGATGGCTGCACTGCAAAGGTCATGGACGCCCTGGAGCGTGTAGTATCTTAGCACACCTCAATGGTCTGACACAGCTCCCAGGTGAGAAGGGATGCTGTGGGCTCAGCATGCTGATGCAGGCATGTCTTCCAAAAAGAACAGAGCACGGCGAGGCAATTTGTTTGTGTGTCATTGTCTGTGATTGTCGGCAAATTCGCGTGGATTCGTGCAAGCGTTTCAAAATGGCGCCATCTCCCACTTTTTTCACTCACAAATGTATGGGTTTAGAGGCACCCGGAGGATGAAACCTGATGCAATCTTTCGAACTCATGATGAGGGTCCGTAGTCTTTGACAGGCATCAGGAAAATGTCAGCCAATAGATAAGGAGTTTTGTGGACTTTGTGTTTTGTGGAAAAATAATTCTGAGCATTTGACATAAAATCATTTTACAATTATTGCAATGGACTAAAAATGATGATAAAATGCCTTTTCTTGTGCCCTAGTTGTGTGCTGACCTTCCTTGGCTCAGATCCCAGACCAAGTTACTTTGATCCTTCCTCCGTTCGTCTGCATCCCCAATGTCTTTTTCTCTGACAAAAATGGCAAATGATAATAAGAAAAACTCCCATATATATAATATATATATATAAAATAAAAAGAGACACTTTGGAAAATGGATGTCCTTCAAGCCATGAGAACGAATGCTACAAATATAAAGCCATTAGGTGATTGGCCACTAGCAAAGAGTTACCATGCACAGGGGCAGTCAAACGGCGCCTTGCAAAAGTATTTATAACTTTTGACTTTCTTCCACATATTGTCAAATTACACCCACCAAAATTATTTTATTGATATGAATGAGTGACAGACTAACATAAAGTAATGCATAAATCTGAAGTGGAAAGAAAATGATGTGTGGTTTTTAGTTTTTATAAATCTGAAAAGTGTGGCATGCACATGTATTTAACCCTGTTCACACTTTTTTTTTGGGTTAAAACAGGATTGTTTTGTCACATTTCTATGTTTATGTACACAAAAACGGTGGTGGTTTTCTCTGACAATGACACGGTTTGAAAACGGGCTCCAGAGTGGAAGAATTCAAAACCATCCCGTTCTCCATTGTCGATGAGACCGGGACCAAGAAGACCGAATCTGCCTGTCTGAGTCATACTGGCAAATACGCAGTTTGACTGCTATCAGTAGAAATTAATGCGATGGATGCCCACCAGTTTAAAAACCCCAGTGGTGGTTTTATAATTCAAAGTCACCTGAAGCAACAGTTGAACCTTGTAGTCTATCCATATAAACATTTGACCTTCTGAATGTTAATTTAGTGGAGGTGCCTTTTGAGTGTATATATGCATGCAGATGTTATTGAATTTTTAAGAACATACCATCTATCAGTGGCATGGCAGGCAAATTACACCTTTTTTGGGGGGTGGGGAATTTCTACATGTGTGAATGGAGATCTAAATTAAAAGGTTGTCATGGATTGTTGTTGTGTGCACATGGCCAAAGTAAATACATTGCTGTAAGTGTTTTGGGGTATTTCTCTATCCGCTTTGAACATCTAGTGTGTTCAGAATATTGTCTGGTGAAAATTGTCCAACACAGATACAATTTTTCCTTTTGTCTAAGTTATTCTGAACAGAACCCCTTCTTTCACTTGCTGTAGCATCCTGGCTTTGAGCATTATGCTAATATATATTTTTTTGGCCTTATATGAACAATGGTTTTCTTTCTGTACTCTACTATTCCTTTAAGGCCAGATCTGTGGAGTTCCCGACTAATAGTCGCCCCTTCAGCAATTCAGTGGATCTCTGCAGCGCTTTCAGAATTACCATGGACCTCTTAATTGCTTTTCTGATTAAAGCATGCCTTGTTCCATTTTCAGATGATTGAAATTCAACTGTACCCTGCAAGGTAGGCCATTGTCTGCTGCATTTTTTAGGCGTGCATTCTGATAAAGACTACGTTACCAGAGATGGAAGAACGAGTAATAACAGTTCTACTTTTGTCTCTAACATCGGGGGTCATATTTTGGACACTTGCCAATTTTGAGTTGTTGGTTTCATTTGACACCAATTAAGCTGTGAAGAAAACATAAAAGACAGCAAATGGGCAGTTGGACTCCAATGGACCAAAATAAATGTCCAAAAAGTTGGCTCCAACTTGAGCCATTTTCTTCTAAATTCCCCAAACTGTGTTTCTTTGTTTTGTATTCTGTTTTTTCTCTCCGGTGAATTTCTGCGCTCTCTTACTATCCTTCTTCTTCACTTGACTCCGTTTGGATCCCTATCACACACCTCTCTCTCTCTCTTTCACACACACACATACACACACACACACACACACACACACACACACACACACACACACACACACACACACACACACACACACACTCATAAACCTTCATATTCCTTCCCCATTTCCTGCACCATCCTGTCTCCCCGTGTGACTGTAGTAAGATGAGAATGTGTGTTTCATGGGGGTGAAGGGAAGGGGGTTTAATGTCAGTCCGGGCCATGATGCGCTCTGAGGAGTTGATTTGCTGCGGCTCAACGCCCCAGAGGCTTATTAGCATTCCACAGCTAACTCCCCAACTCCCTCATACAGTACAGCACCATAATAGTTTGCCATTCGTTCTCACTTCTGTATTCTTTCATGCAGCCATTCCTGCCAACCTCTGCCAATAATGAGCCCAACAAATATCACTGCTACTCTCACTACCAGCTATCCTGGAGCAACCTTATTGGATTGAGCAAAGAGCCTTTTTGTTATGGAATAATTGTCAGAGGGTTGTAATGCCCTTTCCCCCTCTTTCCCTCCACCTCTGAGTGCTTCATACTCTCGTTGTGGCTGCACAGCGGCTGCTGGCCTCGCCACCAACCTGGTACTCTCAGACAACAGCCAAACTTCTGACAGTCTGAAGGCGATCACCACACTCAAGAGGCAGCGAGGCTCCCAGAGTACAAGGCTTGGGTCTGGAAAGTACGGATAAGCTAAAGAACTTGGTGTCAAGATGGATCGGACCACATATGGAAGGATAATTGACATCGTGGAGTGTCAGATTGAGATTTGGCCGCTAGGGAGAAGAAATTATGAGAAATCTGACATCAACTGCATTTTGAAAGCTATTATCGGCCAATAATATATCGATGTTATTTATTTATTGATTTTACTTTTTTTACTACAGTTCAGTATGTGTATGCGGCACCGATTTACAATAAACATCATCTCGAGGTCCTTTACATTGCAAACATGTCCAATTTATAACCACTAATATCGAACCCAAATTTGACGGCATTGTGACGGACTTTTTGTAGCCATGGGTAATCCTGAACAAGCATGGGGCGACAGTGGAAAGGAACCACACTCTCAGTACAACCAGCCATCTGCCATGATTGGCTAGGGGTTGAGAGGAGAGAAAGGATATGAGAACAATAAAGAAGGACACTGTCAGTAGTACTTTCCATTGGAAAGAAAACCGAGTAAATATACCACATGACAGCAATAACTTTGTTAGTGGCTTTGTCCTGAAAAAGAAACATTGTTAAAGAGATTTGCAGCCAGGCAGGATAACTTTTTATGGAAAAATCAAAACCAAGATAGCAATGGCCGTTTAAATCAACCTGCTGCTGTTTCTCCTCTGAGCATCTAAGTGAGGCAGTCACAGCCCCATGATGGCTGGCTTATGTAAGGATTAGCTGGCATCATGGCTTGAGGTTGTGATTTAGAAAGGACAAGGGTTCGTCTTTGTGACATGCTGGTCAGCAGATTTAAGGCAAAATTACACAGGTATGCAAGGAACATATAATTTCTTCTCATTCCCACACAAGAGATTAGCTTCAGTGTAGCACACCTGGACAAAACAGATCACTGAATTTCAGCATAGGGTAGGTCCTTTGGTAGTGGTAATGATTGAAAATAGAGCAAAACTATTAATATTCCACAAATGTATATAGCCCTTCACAATGGAAGATGTCCAACAATCCTTTTGAGTTAGACTCAGTCCCCACCTTCAGTACTACGAAGCTGCCTTCATTTTTGAAAGCTTATGTTTGTGCTTGATTGCTGATTTTTGAATGGCCTGACAGAGCCCAGCGAGAAGCTCATCCCTGTGGCTTGATATGAGAAAGTGTTTGTGGAAGAAGCTATATTTAGAGGCAGCAATGCCGCTATCCATGGCTCCACCCAGTAAGAGGGACACATTTAAACTCAGAAGCTCTGAAGCCTGGTTTATGCTTGATGTATCTGCAAGGTTAAATTAGGTAATCTTCGCTACCACGCCCCTCCACGCGGCCAAAGGTTTCATCTCCACACACCCAGGAAAATGTCTTAATACGCAGACTGTCCTGTGTGGAGAAAAACATGGCAGGTGAGCAAGTGCTCCTTTTGGCGGAGGTTCATAAATATAGACATCTTTATGAATCGGCCCATAAAGATCACGTGATCAGCAAACTGTTAGCAGTGCCTGGACAGAAATCGCCATCACTCTGGAAAGAAAGTTAGAGGCTTTAAAATGCTGGAATAAATTGTTTTCTACTTCTACGTGTAAGTGGGGTGTAGTACACTTGGTGTAGGGGCACAACGTTGCCCTCTAGAATCTAGGAGAATAGTGCTACTTCAGAGGAAAAGCCGCATAAAGCATAAATGCTGCAGACGTTGTGTCTGCACGTCTCATTTCCGTGCAGAACGTACCTACATCAAGCATAAACCAGCCTTGAGTCAGGAGCACTTTCTATGGAATAAGTGAGTACAAGGAATTGATGGGTACAATTTTAACAAGGGGTTCATTAATGTATCAGTTCAGAAAAATGTCAAAGTTAAAGAAAAGCACTGAACAAGGAGGTCCTTAATAAAATAACCAAAATCCATATGTAAAAGTTATTTAGAATTCACTGACTGCAAATTTCCTTTATTCAGCTCTTTACACAAAGCTAAAATAAATGCCTTTATCTCCTAAGACATGATTACAAATTATCCACGCTATATTTCATTTGCAAATTGATACAGAGAGCTCCAAAGAAGACACAAACTTTGGGCTTATTGAATACATCCCCAGGTGCTCAATAACAGTCAGACCCTGTCAGATGGCAGATGTTCTCTATTGAACAATGGCGATTCCATCTCTTGACTCAAACCTCTCCAGCTAAGAACAAAGATTTATACCTGACGAGTGTCGAGTAGCGAGGCCTAATGGAGAAATACAATAAAGAAGGATGCAGAGGGAACACATATTGGCATCTTATTGGCATTTCACTGCACTTGATCATTAATGTATGCTTTGATACGGTGAGTAGGATAGACTAGCTCACACAAATAACTCTAATAAATAGCATAAATTCAAAAATGCCAGATTTAAACAAAAGTGCTCCATCATCCGCACACCTATCCTTTCGAGTTTTAATGTGCAGGTGCAGTAAGCGTCCCAGCATTCTGGAAAGGCATTAATTCACCTGAGCACTTTGCTTTAGTCTTTCATACATCAAAATAAGAATATAGTGTTATCTCTCTTTTTTTTCTGGCTGCAAGTGTATATTTACAAATGAGCCCTTTTAATTTAAAAGAATGACCCAATTCGTAGGTGGTGTCAAAGACATGATGACTAATGCTTTGCCTGGAGACTGCTGCCAGTGATTGGTTTTCTATTGCATCAAAATCAGAGATTCATTGATCATGATAAAGTGGCTCGACTGGGACAGTGCTTCATTAATGGCCAGAGAGGGACGCCAGCTTAAGAGCCTTTCAGAACCAACACCCCCTTTTCTTACCTGCAGTTCAATACGGCCGGCTACACATCTTTTACAGAAATGGCAGACATGCAATCACTTTGTTTTGGTAGAATGCACACTTTCTTCCCCTTTGTGGAGAATTTCTGCTTGGAAGCAGGCATGTACGCAAACATTTTTGGGGGCATGTGCTGAAGTCAAAACAAAAAGAGCACACGTTGTCAAATGTATTAATAATAATAACAATAAAATAACTCTAGGACATATTCAACTTGCATATTTATTTTTTGTTAACACAGTTAATATACGTCCAATCAAATAGGGTGACCCAAATGTTTAGCAGTAAAAATCAGATAGAACAAGGCCATATTGTGTATGCTTTTTAGTAAACAATGTATTATCATGAAAAAATATTATAACTCAAAACTCTGCTCTGAATAAATAAATCAAGAATCCCATGCACTCATTAAAAGACAACTATTTACAAAAGAGGTGAGGCGGTAGTTAGTTTTAACCACGGGATAGCTCTTGTTGAGCAGCGTGATAACCAGGAAAAGGGGTGCAGTTGGGAAAAAAAGCCAAGCACTAATAAGCAATTTGACGTTCAAAAACAAGCCCTAAAAACTGCAACCTGTGACTTGCGAATTTTACAAGAAATTTTAGAGAAAACAAGCCCAAAGTCGTTTATAATAAGCTGAATGGGCAACACTGATTCCGCCCCGCGGGTTATTGATGCAGGAGAAGAGCAAAATATGTTATTTGTGGGGTTTTTTTGTGTGTTATAAAATGTGTTAAAATATGGGCCATATTATAATAAGTCATCATTAAAGTCATCATTAAAACGTACACACACCGCCCCCCCCCTTCCCCAAGCGTATGGTTTGTACACTTGCTGTTCTATATCGTGGAGCATTATATTTAGCCTTCTGCATACAGCATATTTGTAAAGTTATCTATCTTGCAAAATGATTCAGCTGTTGATGTATAAATGTTTGCATTAAAATATTCTCCTTGACTAAATGTGACTTTTCCTGCACATAACTACACAGGGTTTTGGCCATGATGATATAATTATAAAATATTGTGAGTTTGTTTCTAATTTCAACTCTTTATTGTGAGAGCTACCAGATATTCACCAGCAAAATGTTTGCTGAGAGGTTTTCTTCCCCCTTTTGCTTTGAGTGAAACAGTTTTTAAAATCTCCCTCTGTCTGCTGCATCTCTCTCCCTCTTTTTTTGAAATCATGGAGTTCAAGAGTACAAGACGTGTAGGCTATGCGTTACGCATGGATGCTCTTTGTATGAAAAGGCAAACGTTTAGGCAGTGTGAGGCCTAAATTCCAACCCCTACCCCTTTTTTGTCAATATCAGGCCAGAAGCAACGTAATGTTTTCAGCGGCATAATAATGTTAATTATTGTGGTTAATTTTGCATCAAACAACATCAGGGATTCTTCAAACACTGATGTTACCTTTCTGTCTGACAATATGGGTCAGAGGATAAGTGTGGAGGCTACAGTGATTTGGCATGGGGGCTGAAGTCTGAAACATACTCCACAAGAAGCGAGAAATTTGTTATTGCTCCCCAGCAAATGACGTCATTTTGTTCTAGTAGCCCTGCTCTGGGGGTTCTTGCTGCTTGTTATCACCACGTCTGGGAAGAAATATTTTCTCACGGGATGTCCGACTGCTGTCCTGTGATTGGTCAGGATTTGGATGGCCGTGGTTTGGTTGAGAAAGTGTATAAGGAATCACGTATCTGACGACTCTGTAGTGTCCGCGGCTGCAGTTCGATGTACGTGGAGTTAAAGGTAGCGTCGGCAATTTTTCCGGAGGTTCCCCCAAGTCCCTTTTTGAATAACTGCACATACGCAAGACCGTCTTACCTGCTCTTCCGCTCCTTAGGGGGAGTGTGAAAAAACATCTCCCATACACACTCTGGTCTTATTTCTTTTTACTGAGGCCTTCCTCTTCTTCTCATAAACTTGATCGCAGTTCGTTTCTTACGACTCTCAGCCGTGTTCAAAGTCTACGGTGAGAGCAACGGAGCTACAACGAACGGCTAACACCGGAGCTAACCGCTAAGCTAACTGGATACATAAACACTCGAAGTGCGCATGCACACCCAGGAAGCGGAAACTAACAAGGAACATGCTAACACACTGGCGTTACGTGAGCGCGTCAGAATGATTGGCATATGGGACGATCAATAGATAAGGTTATTCCCCCGGAACCCGAGGAACAGAGGGGGGTGAGGGCAGGACCAAAACTCTGACTGATGAATGCCATTCGGTCCGAATGACAGGACTGGTGAGAGTTTTTACAGGCCTGCAGCTTTCACAGAGATCAAAATTTTTAACCTCGTTTTTCTAAACACAGTGTGTTGACTATTGTCAGGACCATTTCACCCATTATAACAAAAAGTGTTTCTGAACAGGATTACCAACTATAGCTTAAGCAGTCGGCTGCAGCTGGACATAGCCTACTTGGATTTAGGCATTCAAACATGACACATCAGCTTCTTGCAGCCTATAGGCACACCCCTGGTGTTAGCAGTCTTTCCAAGTAGCACCATAGGACACCGTGAGGTATTATTTCTGTCTGCTCCTCAACTTTCACCACTCCATCTGCCCCGTGCCTGGCTCCATCTCTGTCCCCCCCTCCCCCGCCTCCCCTCAACTAATCTTCAGCAATTGCAAATAAAAACAAGGTTCAAACGTTTTGTTCTCCTCCTCTGACACAATTCTACAGTCTAGAGCATGGGTGTCACGTGTGCTATAGTGGGAGGGACCTTCTAGGAATTCAGCAGCTGAGCTTCTCGTGAAGTATCAATAGTCAAAACACGCCTTTTTTCATGTTCTTGCCACCCTGGCAACAAGAATACAGTTCTCGGTTCTTGTGGAGTATGTCGCAAGCTTCAGTGCAGGAAGACTAGGTGGGGCAGTAAGGTGCCGTGGATCAGGTTGGTGCAGAATTTTCACAAGAACTCAAGTAAATGCTCATCAGATATCAAGACACGTGGACTTGGGAGTGGGAATTGATGTTAGAGAGGCAGATTTTTATGTTTAAATGCTGATGAATGAAGAAAAATATTGGCCTCCAACAGAACAGACACTTTAATCGCTCAGGGTGAAAGGGCAAAGACTTTATCAACCCTAGGGGTCTATCCGTGCATGTGGCTCCTTGAAAGGATAAGACAAACCTACATGGAGACGATTAGAAGACAATTTTTGTCTTAATTATCTTTTCATCAACTGTAGCAAGTTTTGAAATCCATACACGCAGCCCTTTCTCTATGTGTCTAATAGATTTCCTAACTTCTTGCCTACAGAACTCCTTCCAATCCAGGGCATTGTTTACAGTTCCTGCATGGCCCGGCCAAATCAGGGGTCCTCAAATTGAGTAGTTAAAGGGGCTATGGGTGCACAAGCGCATTTTATCACCAGATATTCCTGGAAATCAATGCACCCTCTCAAATGGCTGTCTCTTTATGGATCGTCAGGGAAATATGAGTGGAAACGGAGAAGCGGCAGGGCAGTGATGTTATATGAGTGAAGGTTTTCCTCCCTGAGTTTTTCCTCCCCGGTTCAAAACAGACATTAACACTAAGGGTCCCTTTGGTTAAGACTCCCCTTTCTCTGGGTGTAATGTGTGCAGTCATGCAAGGTGTTGTACCTGATTGCTGGACATAAAAGCACAAGAGAGAAAACTCACAAAATTGAGCAACGCCGGAATAAATATTCCATCCAAAAGGGTTTTTATGGACATTTAGAACACAGTAAAGATAAAGAATATTCATGGTCACAAATAGTGAACCACTGAAGGGGAACTACAATGTGAGGAAGTGTAAGTTAGGAGAAGCGGCTACAGCTACTCCTAAAACTTCATCTCTCTTCTTAACGTCTCCATTCTGTGGTAGCAAGTCAAAAATATAACAGCAAGCTCCACCAGATAGCTTCCATCTTCCAAAGCAAACACCTTCCCATCCATAACTACGTATCGACTCCAGCTGCTCCATCAGAACCTGTTTCTGTAACTATTTCTTCTAAATTGTAATAACTGAAATATTAATATATGTACCTAAAAAAATAAAGGATTCTACTGTCACACATCAATTTATTGTGCCTAAAATAAATGGCCTTTTACAGAAATTAAAACAAGAAGCTCGTATGCGAAAGCAATAAAACACACCAAGAATAGCTACACTTAGTATATAGCAAAATCATAATTATTAGACAACTAGAATAAAATGCGATAAGATGAATAATTAAGGAAATGCAATCACAATCATAAATACGATATCACCATATTTTCAACGTCTTATACTTATTCAAGACCAGCTTAACTTTAGGCGTAATCCTATGCTTAAAGTTGTGTTATTTATTTTGCTGTTTCCTTTTGATTTCACTTTTTTTTTATCTGTAAATTGTATTGCTTTATCATTTTTGTCCTCTACCATTCAGCACTTTATTTGAAACCACTTTATAAATAAAGTTATTATTATTAAGATCCATTCACAATGGAAGCAAGGCAAGGCATGTTTACTTGTATAGCACATTTCTGTAACAAGCCAATTCATAGTGCTGTACATGAAAAGAACAGAACATAAGAAAATAAAACATTACAGTCGAAAGTACAAAGCAGTGGAATAGTAGCAGCAGGTCCAGACATAAGACAAGTTGGACTACAAACTTTAACATCAGTATTCAAGTATTCCCCTTGATTTAAAGGAACTCAACTTCTGGGAGTTTGTTCCTGATAAAGCCGGGCGTACACTGTACGAGTTTTTCAGTCGTGGTACTTATATACATCTCAAACTGTGCGACGGAACCGCGGGGTTTAAAAAGTTCACCGCTCACGATCTGTGCGGCGCGGCGCTTGGACTGCTCACACTGTACGTCGTGCCCCCTCTGGGACCGCTCGCTGTGGTGGCAGAGGCAGGCGAGCGACGGTAGGTGACAGGGACCCAGAGCAGGGGTTCGAGCCCAGCTCTGGTGAGGCCCGCAGGAGGCACCGGGCGTCGGGGAAACGGAGGGGAGAGAGGAGGGACGAGACGCACCGGCGGCCGCTCGGCACGGCAGGTCGCCCGGCCCGCACCCCCCCGCGAGCGGAGGAGTGCCGAAACAGGCGGCGGACCGCGGAGGAGTGCCGAAACAGGCGGCCAGCGCGTTGCCGCCCTCCCCAACGCCCCCGCGAGCGGGCCGGGCGGAGGTCACTTCAGGGACGCCCGCTCCCCTCCCTCCGCTGGCGGGGACGGAGAGGAGGGGAGGGCGCCCCCTCGTAGCTCTGCTTGAACAGCAGGATGCGCTCACGAAAACCTCACGACAGCCGACTGAATTTCAAACATGTTTGATTTTCACCGACCGTCCGATTCTTGATCGGGAGGTAGTCGTGAGAAGCCAGTCCCCCCTCCTCCCCCCCTCTACGATCAAGCTGAAATTCGGCCCGATTCAAAAAATGCCCGCACGACTGAAGAATCGGCCCGAATAGGGCAAAAACTCGTACAGTGTACGCCCGGCTTAAGCGGAGCATAAGAACTAAATGCTGCCAGACGGACACCCCTAGGTCATCCCAAAGGCGTTCCCAAGCCAGAAGGGATACATAAAGTCCCACCAGTGAGTTTTGAGTTTGCCACAAAGTCTCCTTCCAGTGCAACCCACCCAGATAACCTCCAAAGGGGATCAACGTAGGAGGCATTCTGATCAGAGGCCAGAACCAGCTCCACTGATTCCTTTCAATGCAGAGGAGCAGGAGCTTCACTCAGACCTGATCCAATTCCCATTTTAGGACTTTCTTTAACACAACGGACACAGCCAGATTAAATAACACAGCTGCACTTAAAGCTGAGTATTAAAACTAAAATATATCATCTTTTTCTGGATGTCTCATCTGGATGACATCTAAACCAGCAGTCTAACTGTAAGTTGTCATTTTGATAGTAATTTCAGCATGCAAATTAGTTTAGCAGAAGCAGGTCAGGAAAAGCAATTATTCAGCTGCTGTGCTGAAGTAACTGCTGTGAGCAGTCAGATTACTTTTTTTCATTTTTTATTCAGAGCGGGCAAGAACTGGCAGGAAAAGGGCAAGTTATGTGACCTCAGTTGCCTGCGCTATTTTCTACATGTGAAGTCTGTTCTCACCATTATAAACAATTATTTAGAGAGGCAAAGATAGTCTAAAAAAGCTCCGTAGGTTCCATGTACGCCTATTTAAAACATTCCAGATATTATAACCTCTAAATATTGTCCAGTTATTGTTGTCTTGTAAAACCATCCAAAGGTCTCGTTTTCCGATCCTTCTGCGCTGGTGTTATGCACAGCGTTCCTCGTGGATATTTAAATGCAAGGTTAGTAATAAGTAGAATACAATGGAATGAAGACTGAGCTTGTTTGTTCTCGTGTTGTTGGTTGTTTTGCTTTTGGCTATTTGTCAGAAATGTATGGTCCGCAAGGAGTAACAGACTGTTGGAATTTTGTCTGACTGCTAAGCCCATCTACTGAGCTCTGTAGTGGATACAACAATATATTCCTCCATGGTCTTAAAGCTATGATGACTTAACGTATGTTTTCCCTCAGTAAGAAATGTCATCCATTTTACATGCAATTTCAGTAGGTTATCGGGGATTAATTAATAAAAGAATGTAGTGTTTTATTCATGGGGTACCATTGATGTCATGAAGGTTCTGATGCTATCTAACTTTCAACGTTGAAATTATTAATTTATTTGAAGAAAGACTGACAGTCGGGCAACAGGGGGGTTAGTTCTGTGTTATTTCTACTAACTTTGTTGCGGCTGTGGAGGTTGTCTATCTCCAGCAGTCATTGGGAAAGAGGCTCAACTAAAGCTATTATGCATAATTATTTTGAAATAAAATATACGCTTTTTATCATTCAATATTTTTTTTTTTGTCTTTTTGTTTCTTGGTTTGGACCATGAACAAAACCAAGAATGTTCTGGCACACTATCTCAGGCATGGGAGCTGTTATGTACTATTTACTATGTACTATTCAGCTTCACGACGGAAGCTGAATATATGTACACACACACATACTGTATATAAATACATCTCTTTCTCTCTCTATATATATATATAGGGAAAACATATATATATATCTCGAGAGAGAGAGAGAGAGAGAGAGAGAGAGAGAGAGAGAGAGAGAGAGAGAGAGAGAGAGAGAGAGAGAGAGATAGATAGATAGATAGATAGATAGATAGATAGATAGATAGATAGATAGATAGATAGATAGATAGATAGATAGATAGATAGATAGAGTCTCCAACAATAGAATGAGAGGCAGATCCTTTAGTTTTGGTCCGTGAGGCAGACACCCTGTCTACTTTTAAGACTAGGCTTAAAACTTTCCTTATTGACAAAGCTTATAGTTAGAGTAGCTTAGGTTATCCTGGGCTATCTCTGTAGTTCTGTTGATATAGGCTCAAGCTGCTGGAGGAGACAAATACCACTTTCCCTCACTTTGCTACGTTCTCCTACTACTCGTCACTTTTGCATTATTTGCTCTAATTTCAACTTTTAACTTTATGTTATCTCTGTTTTTTTCTGGCTCAGAGCTTATCTGCATAGCTGTGTTTCTCTCCTAGATGAAGCCACTAAAGGAGCTAGTATTGCCATTGCTCTTTACTTCTCTATCACATAGATCACTCTTGGATCAGTGCTTATGTGCTCTTTTTGTGTCTCTGCTCTGTCTTCTCAAACAGATGGCCGTTCACACGGAGTGTGGTTCTGCTGGACGTTTCTTCTGGGGAGTCTTCTTCTTCTCTGTCGCTACATGCATGCTTGGTATGAGGGATTGCTGCAAAGTCAACGGCACAATGCTAGGGTCAGTCCACCGTGGCTACATGCTCGTCCAGGAGGAGTTAATGCTGCAAGTCTAATTAAATAATCTGAAATGAAATGGAAAAATGAGTTGCAGTAAATTTGCATTTTCACAAGTGTTTGTTAAATTTAGTAAAAAATTGTAATTACATATTGTCCCTGTTGTGGGACAATAAAGGTATTTCTTATCTTATCTTATATTAAGATCTGACTTTCATGAGGCTGAAAATACGAATATACAGTTGTGATCAACAGAGATACGTTCAGGGTTTTAATTAATACCTGGTGATTCTAATAAGAAACGCACAGCCTTTAAATACATTTGTTAAAATCTAATCAGTTTTACTTGCTTTAATCCCATCATTTATAGAAACAGCAGTATTTATGCACTTCATCTACATGGGGCCTTACCTAAATACTGCTGCTTTAGTGCTGCAAAGTAGGCAGATCGACTGAGAGGCAACCATCTCTTTATTTAGAAGCCAGTCACCCTAACTCAGACCCAAGGTGACTGCATCATGCTATGGACTCCTGCTGCCAACAAAGTAGCCTATCAGTCATCAACCCTAATGAATAGGCTGCAGAGCAAAAATAGACACAAAGACACACCGTCAGAATGCAAGCTTAAACAGGCTACAGAGGCATTGGCAGTTGGTGACTTGCACCTCTTATCATCCCGCATAGCTGTGTCTTTTCGTGTCCAAAACCGTTATCTTTAGCTTGTTGAAGTTTATTTTAGGAGCTACATTTTGCAGCATGCAGAGAGGCAAGCACGTCTACAAAGACGCACGTAATAAATGTAGGGTCTGTGATCAGCAGAACGGAGCAGTGCATACAACATAGTATCCCCCTTATGATCATAGCTTTAACAAATTACCTCAAAATGGAAGAGTATGTTATAAAAGTCAGAGATCAGTTAAAGAGCTTAACAATAAAAGACAAATCTCACTGCAAGAATGAAACCTTTTTATTTTTTCAATACTCTGTGGCGTCCAGCTTTGTTTTTAACGGGAAAACATGAGTGTTACCCAAATTTCTGGAGAGATGTTCAGTTTGACATTTCTTGCTGGGGTTGTTTTGCTCTACTTTGCTCTTTAAAAAGCAATAAAAAGCACTTCGAAGGTTTCAGGTCAGGTGAGACGGGCCGTAGTTTTCCCTGCTTTAGAAGCATGATGTTTGGCAGTGTGATTTGGATCAATATCATGTTGAAATATTCAATCTCTGCCAAGCTTCTGTTGGCTCTGAGTCATCTTCTCAGCTAGTATATTGGTATGTTTAAAGGCAATCACTGCTGGACAGTTTTCACAGACTGTAAAAATGAAGCACACGGGTAAGGTTATGCATCAGAACAGTGACTTGCTTTTGTTTGGAACTTCGGATTTCTTTGCTTCAGTGTTGTCAGTTTTTCAAGATGACAGGATACAAGATACTGTGAATATATTACAAATTAATTAACGCAGTTGAATGAAACATCAACTGGCTGTTGTCAATAGGTCCCCCGGCCTTTCTTTTACTTAATCAGTCAGACAACGCTTCATTTTGGGTCACAAAATATAATATTAGCCCTACCACTGTGCACATAGTTAGTAAAACGCAGGCTACTAAAGTAATATCCCAGTTCTTTTGAAAATGGGATTGTGAAAATTACTTGAGTTATTTGTGCCTCAGCCTCGAGACTTCTGTTACAACATTAAGTTGAAGTATGAAGGTAGTTATTGGATGGTCAGCCAAGCGAACCTATGCTCAAACTTGTTGCCACTTAACCTTTTAATATTACGGTCAAATGAGGCTTTTTATGCTCCTTCATCTCTGATTTGATGTAACATTTGCAAAATTGTGTTACAAAGGGTGCTACAGATTTGATGCACTGGACAAGGTGACAGTGTGAGGGAAATAAAAAGCAAAAATGGGAGCAAAACTAGAATTTACAACTCTCGTGAAACAGAAATGTTTGATTAAATCATTCTGATGCTAAATGGCAAACAATACAGATTAACTCTTCCATCAATTTAACGAAGTCCTGCATGGTGTGGGTGATCACTCACATGAAGCCTGTATTGCAAAATTTCTCCAATTGTGCATTATATGTTATTTTTAAATATTTAACTTGATGTTCTCCGTGTTTTTCCTCTTCATAGTAGCTATCCATCGGGCCTGGCATTGAAACCATACTGATGTGTTTTGAGTGTGTCTTACAGTTATAACAAATTGTATTTACATAAGGGGTTTATACACCCATGGGACATTAATGTTTGTCTCATTTACAACAAAATATGGCTTAAAAGTCTTTTGAGTTAGTGCCGAATGTCCGCTAGCCAGAGCACTATTAGCCTCTCAATAAATTACTACTGCCCCAAGAAAACGTAACCACGGTTTGTTTTGAACAAACTGTACAAACTGTTTTAAACATATTTGTTCTCATTGGCTCTGCTATCGCTCGATAGTGCTACGAGCATTAGTATAGCATTAATAGGGAACAATAATGTTGAATTAATTGTTTATCGTGTAACTTAGGGTTAACTCATGAAGCTAATATAAACAATGGCCACAGGATGCACCCAACACATTATTTTCGGTTGATCGTCCACTACAGCGCCCTCTAGGTTCCTAGGTTACTAATTTGAGTCATTATTTCCTGTAGAATTAATTACATTAATAAACATCAAGTGCCCCAAAGGTTAATGATTTAAATTAATTAGGATAATTTGATTTCATTCCACATTCTTTAAGATGAACTTTGGTTCTCTAACATACTAGATCTGCAGTGAACCCAAGATTCACTGAATCATTCTGATGATGGTTTTCCACTATTTTATTTTGTCCTTGTGTTATTTTGTGTACATAATTCCTTAGCTTCTTTTTTTATCTTAATTTTACTCAGTAGTTTCATTAAGTTTCACTAACCAAGTAGAGAGGGTTTGTTGATTGAAGTATAGTGTTAAGTCAGGTACAAAACATTTTAATAGTGATGTTCTCTGGGTGTTTATTTCATTTCTGTTAATAAAATATTGTACTTGAAGAGAAGTTGTCACTCCCTTATTCCATATGTTTACAGAGTTTGCAGTTAAAAGAACGCCACTGCACGAATCATTCCTTTCAACTATTGTCCTATTATCAGCTGTTTGGGCTGATATTCACCGGACAATACCTAACAGACCGAGAGGTATTTATTAAACATTAAATTACTTAAAAACGTGTGTAATGGAAGAGCATAAATAAAATCGAATTGAATTGAAAAAGTGACACCAGTGTTACTGGCTGTAGCAAAGCACTGCATGCACCTCTCCACTTCACAACTATTCATCAATACAGCCTCTTAATTCCTGCCTTTTCTTTTTCTTTTTTCTTTTTTACAAGTTGGCTGCAGTGATTATTTAAGCTACCTCTTGGAGTTCATGGAACACCTATCAAGTACGTGGGAGTTGGGCAGTGGGGCTCAGCAGCAGGGTTGTGGACTATTATGCCTAAAATATGGGTCTGATGCCTCATACTGTACTTTTTAAAGCAACAAAGACAGATGGATGTTGTAATAACCTTGCTGGCCGACTAAATCCTTTAAATGAATGCAAAGTTGCCGTAGGTCCCTACAAGCTGTCGATATGAGCAGATTCCTCTGAACAACACTGATATTACTTTGTGATCTTCACATCATGCACCAAACACGGATGGCCTTTTCATAAGTCCATTCGTAAGTGGATGTCCCTACCGAACTTGGCCGGTCGAAGGCAAAACAGAAGTGGGTTTGCATTAACCCACTATGCTCCCAGGATCAGAGCTTGTGTAAAATGCATTTATTAAATACAATCTCCACCTTGCATCGGCCTTTTTCCTGTTGCCATGTTGGTCCTAAATGAAGCAACAACCCTAACAGGATGTCTAAAACCAAAACGGTCTAGCACTGGTACCAGTACAGTTGTTTTGTTATGAAGATTTAAATTCTGACTTGACGTGCTTAGATTCAGGTACTTACAGATTCACTTCTATACAGAAAACCCCTATTATTATCTTCAGCTGTCACTTTATACATTTTTTATTAAACAATACTGTATATTCTTCAGTGATGGTATCAAGGCGTTGGTTGTTTGTACCTGGAATACTTTATCAGCTGGTTCTGTCGTTCTTTTTATATCTCTCTTTGCAGGTGTAGAAGCAGACTCTGAGGGTGTTATATTGCTATCTCCCTTTTCTCTCCTCTTTCTTTTTCACCTTTTCTCCATTTTAGGCATTTTGTCTCATCTGTCTCGCTCCTTTTTTCTCCCCTCTTCTACTTTCCTGTTTCAGTGTCCATTTAACATGAAATAGTCCCAGCATAAATTCTAATAAAGCTTCTTACATATATAAATCAAGCGGAGCACTATGGCGAAAGCAGTAAGGCTCCACTTGTGGAAGTAAAATCTGTTGGGCTCTTTTTGGCATTAAGACAACAATTCTTATTGCCACATTGGACACTAAAAAACAAAACAAAAAAAACTCTGACGTCAGATGCATTTTTTTCTATGTCTCCGTGGAGATAATGGTAGCCTTCAGCAAAGTAGAGAAGATTATAAACGTGTTATTATGGAGGAGGATCTTCACTGCCCACAGCTAAGGAGGCGGCCAGCGGACTGAATTGACCAAGTCAGGATGCACATGAAACTGCATGCAACTAGCTTAGCACTGCTTCTTCAAGCTAGTGTTCATCCGTTTGCTAACAAGATGGATTACTTACTGCCATATATACCAGGAAACGAGAAACTGCAGATTTTTTCCTGGTGCCTTTGAATCCAGCTGGATACACTAGTGGCACCTTCAGCTAACACCCTTCCATGCAGGAAAAACGTCAGTCCATAAACTGTAGCAACTGGTTACCATGAAGACTCTGAGGAAGAGGCTGGGAACGAGACATCCCTGACCAGGAATCTTGTAAGCATCTCACTCATGCTTACTGGGCTTCATGAGACACTGCTATTGTTGCGGCCCTCCAAAGTGATCTTTGATTGCTCACATCAACATTACTTAGTTGATATCCTTTTGAAAAAATGCAATTATTTTCAACATTATGAGATAAAAAAAAGTACTTTATGTTATGTGGAGTCTGAAATGTAAGTACGGTGAACTCCACCCACTCCATCAGGTATCTTTTTCCTAGACATGCGGTGACATTCTGCTCTTTTGGCTAGTGTTGCCAGTTCCTTTACAAAAACCGAACTCTTTGGACTTTGAAGGTGCATGGTGGCAGATGGCCGACCCCCTCCCAGAGTGGCTCTGCCAGCTTGGACTGGCACACATGTTCCCTCAGTGCAATTAAGTCTAGCTGACCCCTCAGAGCCCCCAACATCAGTGGGGTGTTTCCGCTGTGCAGATGCTTGCACCAGTGAGCTCTATGTGCAGACGTCTGTCACGTGTGTCACACTGTGCACATATGGTTGCTTCATGTTTGCTACGTTAAATATTACAAGCATGTAACAGGAGATAACGTTAACGCTCCCTTCTTGACAAACGGGACCGTCTGCAAAACAAGCAAAGCTGTCAGATTTTGCTCTATTAAAAGGACCATGAACCGGCAATGATACAAGCACACGGGGATGCAGTAATGCTAAACTGGCAGAACATTAATGTACAACATGTACTCCCGTTTTCAAATTGATATTTGCTCAGTTATGCTTTGTTTTGTGCAGTTCTTAAATCAAACTCCTCCTTCAGATTGCAAAAAAATAACATAAATCACGCCATTTGCAATCCGACTCCTGGAACAGCGTTTTCCTCTGCCACCCTCCCCTCTCTGCATCCATACGTACTGTAAATACATGTCTGTTTGCATGCATGAACTGCGCTGAAGCATGACTATAAAAGAAGCAGCTTCATATATCAAAGAAATCTGTCTTATTTATTGGCATCTCAAGTGTTTGCCAGCAACAAAAATCATTCCCATGCCAAATGGTCTTTGTAAGGCTTGACTGCAATTTACGGTCATGCATCTCATTTTAGTGTTATGGGTGATTATGATGGGGAGGCCTGTGCAGCCATATATTAGCATGCGCTGAATGAGCTGTGGGACGCGATGCCTCATGTCTGCGAGGTAAATGAAAGCTGCTTGCTTATGCAGATGGAGACAAAAAGCACCAAACATTAGGCAGATAGATACCCGCAGATTTGAGGTAGTTTTCACTTCCTTGATTGCTTCATACATTTTGTTTAACTGCGCATCAACTTGACATGTTACAGTATTAAGCTATACCACGGTCGTCAAAAGTTAGTTTAAAAACAATAATCCGTTCCTACAGTTTAAGGTCTTTTTAATAAGGTGCAAGAAAATATCTCACTTGCTTTACAGAGCTGTAGCTCTCAACCCTGGTCCTCAGGTACCACCGTCCTACGTGTTTTACACATGTCTCTGTTCCAGCTCACCTGATTCAAACGATCACACGAGCTCTGCCGCATGCCATCAAGTGCTGCAGAAGCCTCCGCGTTATCCGTCCGTTTAAGTCAGGTGTGTGGCAACAAGGAGACCCAAAAAACATGCAGGAGAGGGTTACTTGAGGACCAGGGTTGGGAACCATCGGTATAGAGCATAGAGTAAAGCTGCAGACTGCTGGTCAGCCATCTGAGAGAAGTCTATCACCACTCTTTCCATGCTGGCAACGAGAAAATGTATTTTGGCTGTCTGGAAATATTTCTGCTTGCCAAGAAACATGGACAGTCATAGTATGGAAAACACTAAAGGACTTCCACCACTAATTGTGACAATGTTTTAGAAATACAGTGGAGGAGCTGTACACGACGTCTCTAAAGCTACCAACCGCAGGCTAGTAGATAGCCTAACTAATTAACCAGCTAATATTAGCTAGGAAAACTTGTGCTTGTCTGTTAAAGGCAGAACAACCAAATATATACAATATTTTGCACACTAAGGGCTTTAAAACTAATACATTTAGCTGGGTTTAGTTTCTATAGTTTTCTTTAGTTTATTAAATTCAAAATGAAAACAAGTGTATTTTGCATACAGCATTACTATAACTGGAACAATGATTATATGGGTCAGGTGTGATGACAGTACTAAAAAGTAGCACTGTTTTGTAATTAAGATAGCGCGGAAACCATGTCTGATAACGGCGCTAAGATTCAGCGTCTCAGACACTTTGCTGTCGACAGAAAAACTAAACCATCAAAGAGCACCGAGTCCTAAAGGTTGTTTCTCTCGAAAGCTTTTTATTTATTAAAAGATGTTTATTTCCTTCACAGCACGCTGACAGAAATGAAACAAGTAGTCCCCTGCTTAAAAAAAAAACATCTGGCTAAGTGAAGTAACTTAGCCAGATGTTTGTCTGTTTAACTTCTTACCAGCTTGTCAGATTTTCTAGATTGACAACCTTGTAGCATTGGGTCTGCTCCATAGTGCAAACCTTTAAGCAGAAGCAGTGGTCTGAGCTTCTTTTTCCTCTGCAATGTCAATACAGTAAATGAAGGGAGACAGAAATCCCCCCCCCCCCCCCGAACCTTAACAAGGAAAGCATGTGTACAGTGCTATGAGCTTCAAATTGCATATTTCTAAAAAGAAAATCACTCATTCAAACACAACAGGTATGTATTCTGGTCGTCCTGTGTGTTTGGACGGGCTGCAGACTGTAATTTGAGCGTCATTTAATTCATTGACGTTGTAAATATGAGCTTTTAAAAACTGCAGAAATGATGTTACGGCAGGAGATTTTGGAAGTCTTGCACACAGGATCAAAAAGAGCGTGCAACAATAGTTTTGGTATATTTTCAACATCTTTTCAACGAAACCATGACAACACCGAAAGCCATGACCAATTTGCCTGATGAGTTATCGGACTGTCAGAATGTCATACCGACCCGCGTGCCTAACGTCAGCCTATCAGGGCAAAACCATCATGAAATCTTGTTTTGTCCAAGTCAATCAATCTTTCACCTTCACATCCATCTGACGCACCGTTGTCCTGACTCCAGCAGACTCCATCAGAGTGGTTGTCACTCTGCGGGTAAATTACTGTGCTTCCTACTGTCCTGCAGCAAGGCTTGGGTCACATCGGGCCATATCTGCTCCTTTCATTCAATTAGGAAATGAGTTAAAACCCTTCACTTGTGCTGACAGGACGCAGCGATACAGACACACGCACACACGCATGTAGGCGCTGGCCACGGCATCTGCCTCATCGCTCGGGCTATTTCTTAATTTAGATCTCAAGTAGGATAACCGGTCAAAACACACATACAAACACACTGAAGGATAAATAGACCGTCTGTCTCTCTCTACCACCCCAACCCATCTCCCCCCTCCCCTCTCCATGTCTGCCACATGGTGCAGACACACATCAATTGATTTGGCATCTCTCTTCCCTCTTCCTCTGTCTTTTCATACACACAATCAAACACACATGCATGAAGTGTGTGCAAGAACGAACTCCCTCGCACACAAACACTGGCGAATATCGGGTGGCTCGTTGCTGGAGTGGACAGGCTTTTGTGAGATAACGGGCAAACGCAGCCTGACAGGCTAGGCCGGGCCATTATTGAATTTCAGTGAAGACTATATTACTTTAGAGTGAGATAAAAGACTACATACAAGACGAATGGGCGGGGGACATCAAACAAGACTGTGTCCGGATTGTGTCAGGAGTAATCCGGCTGAAGGCGGCGGTGATTTCCCCCAGGCCAGGTGCTATTTCTCCTTGAATAATACTTATGAGAAGTCCTACAGCAGCTCCGCCATTGTGCCATAATTTGTATCATCTCTTCCGTTCCCTTCCCTAATACCCCCCGCCCCTCCAGTCGCTGCAATCGCACGTGCCTCTGTTTTGTGCGCGTGTGTTTTCCTTATGTTGTTTGCCGTGTAAAACTCAGATGTTGCGATTTGAATTCTTCAACATCGTTTAGCTTCATGTGACGTGGCCGCCTCTCGACCTGAAGACGCTTCCTGACTGTGAATGGAGCCCAGAGGATCCTCGAGGGAAATTCTTGCGTTGCCGTTCGGAAGGTTTGGCCCAGAATGCAAAATGCAACCCGATTGATGCAAAGGAAACATTTGGCACCTTTTGTCGTCTGCTGAACTTGTTTGCGTCTTTGATCTCTTCGTAAAGACAGATGCTTTGTGTCGGCTCGCTTTGAACATCATAGGAAGGTAAAAAAAAGAAAAGAAAAGAGAAGCCTGACAGGTTTGATGATGCCGGTAAGTGAGGTGATCATTATTCACAGAGAAAGGGAGATTAATGACTATATAAAATAAGGCTAAAATAATTAAATGGAGCGCAACAAATATCCTTGTTTTTATCATCTGTGGCAAGGTGAGGATAATCTTTTTCTTTTTTTCTTTTTTCACTGGCAGTGCTGAGTGGCATTGGACTTGACAGTGATGTCAGCTCGTCATTAATCATATATAGATGCATGGAAATCATCCTGCCGTTCCGCCACAGGTTAAGCTCAGGTGGGAGGGAATAAAATAACCGGAGTGAAAATAGACCTTTTTTTTCACCTAGATCTAATACAGCCCTTGTACAGTGCAACAACAAGTGTGGGGCTCTAGCACAGATCCAAAATCTACATGAATAAAATATCAGTGATATGGGAGAAAGAGAAGAAAAAAAAGAAAAAAGAAATCAATCTATTTGAGCTGGTTCTCGGAATAAAGTGTAGAATCATGGCAACGGCAAAGATGTGGGCTGATTTCTTAAGAATCCACTCATGTTCTCAAGATTATACTGATATGTTTATGAACAGTTTATCGATGCAAATAGAGCTAAAATTGTGATGTCGGCATTAAATAGTGGGATTATAATATGGTTTGTGATAAACCTTCCCTTTGTTCCTCACACTTATTCTTCTCATGAATTCACGCCCAGCTTTAGCATCTTTCTCAATAAAACGTATTTCAGATGTGTGTCAGGACGAGTTCATCTATCTGGACAAATACAGCAATGGGAGCCAGAGAGTGAACGCATGGTATCTGAGAAATAACAGGCAATCAAATATTGCAACCAAGCAAGAGTTGCAATTTGAAAATTGGATAATGCAACAATAAAACCACTTCAAATTTAAATCACTGCTGGCATTAAGACATTAGGGTTTATATATATATATATACAAACAGTGAAGGACTTGTAAAGGAATACACCATTAAAGAAGGGTTGTTGATAAATGCCCTGTTGTCCGACAACCTCCTCCAACACCTTACCTGTGTGTTGTTGCATGCCATATGCTGTGTTGTATTGGCATCTGACAACTGCTTGTTACAGGCGGCTGGATCTGGATTTGAGCTGATTTTTCTCAGGTATCTGGGATATGTACACTTGGCTTGACATCGTTTTAGGTAAGTATTTAAGTTAAGTTTAGCGTGTGCTAGGCATCTTACTACTGTTAAGATTTAAGCTTTTGGTTCTGCTTGCCGTTCTTTCTCTATAATCACCGTAGCTTATTGGGAAACTTTAATGTTCCCAAATGGCACACTTTAGTGAAAGCCTTGAGTCCCCTCTGTTTTGTTTTGTCCTTCTTGTCACTTGTTAAAGTTGTGCGATGACACAGAGCTTTACCCACTTAGCTCTGCACAGATACGTTCTGCTTGTGCCATATCCACAGGGCTATTTACAGGTTGTCTGTGTGTGTGCTTCACCTCTTCCATTACAGAGCGTGACCAACAGGTGACTCTGCACAGCTTAAGCCCATCATGGCCAATCAGGAGGAGCTTACGAGGAACTGCTTCCCCTGAGGCAAATGCCTGATCGTCTCAAGTTCCGTCCAGACCCTCCGTCCACCGCCGCCTAGTCCTGATCTTCAACATCCCCATGACCAGTTTTCTTCTCTGCATCATCATCAGCTCCCAAACTCTTCCTTCTACTAACTCCTCTCTCCCGCAGTGCCTTCCTGGATCGCTTTCCCAAATCCCGAAGAAACATTTACTTTTCTGGTTTTGTCAATAAACCATTTAAAACCTTCCTCAGACATCTGTAGTTGTTGCCTGCACAACGTCTTAATGGTAACGTAATGGGGCTCGGTAATGTGAATGTTGAAAAAGCCTTGCAACTAGGGCAATCAATGTTAACATGTAAATGTGCTTTAACGCAATTTCCTTTTGAAGTTGTTGATTTTTTATGTGCTATTGTTGCACATGCTTCAGTACTCTGTCTCATTTTCTGTTTCAGCTGTTTCTCCGGTGTCTTAAAAAGTAGGGGAGACCACTCCTCCCTTCCCCACCTCCTGTCTACCTCTCCTAATCGGCACGCTCAAATCAGCTGTGGGCGGCAGCACCCCTCAGTAATGGCTGAGAGGGAGATAAACAGCTGTTGAAGACCAAAAATGTGGCAAAGCATCATTTTACTTGCAGTTGTTCAATACTTAAGCTACTAAACTTATTTGATCAAATGAAAAGCATGGCAAAATTATGAATGCAAAATAAAGACATGAGAAATGATCCCATGTTCAGCCTGTTGCATCTGTCCATCCTAATTCAGAATTGATTTATTCTGAACAGCAATGTTAAAGTCTGTTAATCTAAACAGACCTTGAGGATTTTTTGGCATTGATGAGCTTCTCCTTAGGAATCTTCTTCAGGAAAACAAAACTTGTTTTCAGGGGCTCACGTCAAACAAATACGACTTGGGAACAACGGCAAGAAAAGAAAAATCAGTGTTATTGGAACAGCACTTTATAAGAGTCCTGGTTATGTATTAAACTCCCCATTGTTGCATTTCTTTCATTGTACTTTGTTTCCTTGTTCGAGTCCAACTTAAAGAGATAAAAAGAAAATCTGTCAATTTTCTTCCATGAAAGGCAAAAAAGTTATGTTTGTGTGAAAACTACATGGATGGACAGTCAGTCGATAAGACAGCCAGACATACAGATGGATACTTTATTTATCCCAAGGGAAATTTGAGTATCCACTACCATACAAAACATACATACATTAAATAACATTAAACTTTTACAAGAATAAGATTAAAGATTAAACTAAAATTAACTGATAACACTGTACCAACTGTAAACAGTGCAGATAATAGAGTAGCTATGATAAACATTGCATTATTGATGCATAATCAGCCTCGTGTTTTACAAAGATTGTAATTTATCCTCCTACTTTTTTAACCTGTTTTCCGAACATTAACATTGAGAACTTGGGCCACCCAAATGGCTCGCAACGCTTCTGGTCTCAAGGAGCGCCACCATGAGAGAGTTTGCTCAGGTGATAAACTAATGCTGCAGTCTCTTGGTGCAGATGCGTGGTGAATTGAAAGTGCTGAGCTGATGAATATTTCGGTATGAATAGGTGTACTATCAGAAACCAATATTTTTCTGACAATGTTTGAGATGTGACATGTTGTGCAGCCATAATACAACTTAAATACAGTGTCTTGCAAATGATTTATTACTCCTTGAACGTTTTCCACATTCAGTAGCAACAACAATCTTCCATTAAGACCAAATGCAACAGCATTGACTTTAAACGTGAGCAAGGTGAATGGAGCAAGTGATTTACATGTTATTCCTACGTAAAGACGCGTTCAGGAGCGGATTAATGATCAGCGATGTGAACCACGCGTTTCGAGCAATGCAAACTGCACGAATTGTGTGAATAGATTGAATCAAACCTGCAAACAGAGCGAAGCAAATCATTGCTTGAGTTTAACAATCTGAACTTCTCTGCCAATTTGCATGGCTCTAAGGGTGCTCATCATACATTTATTTAAGCACAAAAATGTTTTTCATCTGTTACATTTTTTGACAGTAAAATTAGCCTATATTTCTATTGAGCAATGATAGATTTACTGAACGATGACGCCTGTTTTTCGTGTCCATCGTGATCCATCGCCCGACGCGGGGTAGCGGCTCCGCACTGGGTCCTGGAAAGATGGACGTAAAACTGGAAGCGCCACAATGAGTTGAGCAGACAAGAGGAACTGGCAAGTGGATAGACGCTCGTCCTATCGTCGATTGTTTGTGAGAGAGAGACGAATGTCAAGCGAACAACGACTGGCGATTAATGCGGAAAAATTTGTCTTGTTCACGTTCGGTGTGATCGTACTGTTAGATTGTAACACTATCTAGACCCACAGTTAGAGGCGACAACATTTTTGCAGCATTTTTGCTTGAGACAAAGTGGCTCCTTTAGCACCTGATCTGCACAGCAAGAACCGACAGCTGCTCTTTTTTGATACCATGCTACAACAGCTCTATGGCGACTCCACACGGGGAGAAGTAGCGTCGTGGTGAAGGCAGCCATCTTTCTTCCAGGTTGGAAAAATAGCACCAAAAAACAACAGATATTTTGTAACAATTATATATATATATATATATATATATATATATATATATATATATATATATATATATATATATATATATATATATATATATGCCTATGGCTGACTTTGGAAGACTTAAGAAAGCGTGCTATGAAACATTTAATTTCAGTACACTAATTTTCTCAGTGGAACATTAACATTGCAATCCTCTCATCTGCCTTATCATCTTTTTTCCGTGGGATACTTTATTTTTGGAAGGAGGGATGTATTCTTCTTCTCATCACTCCAAAGTGTGGTGGAGACCGTTTTAGCTAATCCAGTTAGCAGTCTGGCTAATCCAGTTAGCAGCCATCCTTCTGATCCCACACGGCGAAAACAGCAAGCTGTTTGGGTGACAATGAAGCTGTGCTGCATTCAGGGAGCGTCGCCACTTACTTGACATGGCTCTACACTCCCCATTGAGCAGACTTTTAGATTGACTTCCCAATTCATACCCCAATTGCTGTCATTGATTTGGAGCTAAAAGCTGGAAGACCAATGTTGTTAATGGTAAATATTCTCTGATTGAAGCCAGAGTTGTCTATTGCCCCCTACCACTAAAATGTTGGGGGGAGGGGAAGGGGAGGGGGTGTTCTTAAGCAAGTCAGCTTCATTGTCTTATTTATTTGCTGACGTGATTCACAACACCATAATAGTAATTAACTGAGGATATTAATTTTTAATGAGAGGCCTAAACGGTGTGCCCCAAGGACCTATAACCTCTGCTTTTAATTAATATGGGGTGGGTGCACATTAGGCTTTCAATTAGAGTGGGTGGAATAGCTGGGCAATCACTGAGCACTTTTAATCCATATGCACATCAAGAGTCTAAGTCATGGCTTTAATTAAGCACTTCTAAACCTGAACAGAGTATAAAAAATACATCACATGTCCATCAGTCATTCAACAGCCGGGCGAATTCAGACTTGAAAAAAAGTAGTCTTTTAATGAACTTGAGTCAAGATAGTATAAAACAGATTAAGGGCTCAGATAGGAGACATAAAGAAAAAGAAGGTCTGGTTGGGAAGGTGGGATTAATGGGATGCAAATTAGTCCCCACTTTTTCAGAAGCTGACAGCTCAAGCGTTGCTTCGACAGTGGGGGACACTGTCAGTCCAACAAACCCGAGCAAACAGCTTTCCAAACAAATAGCTTCCCCTGCGCCAAGATGTGCCACATTTTGTTGGCTTGCTGCAGGTGACTTAATAACTTTCATGAAAATGAACATTCTGTTCCATGAGGAGGCACTTAGTATGCATGCACGTTGGTGGGACACGTGTGTTTGTACATCTTGTAAAACAATACCCCCACTGACACCTCATCCAAAGAACTTGTCACTCCTCAAGCTGAATCA
The DNA here is from genome assembly GCA_037039145.1 of Fundulus diaphanus. Lineage (NCBI taxonomy): Eukaryota > Metazoa > Chordata > Actinopteri > Cyprinodontiformes > Fundulidae > Fundulus > Fundulus diaphanus. The sequence goes on from CM073131.1 coordinate 31,127,779, forward strand.
TCATGTAACTCAGATGAGATTCCGGAAATAAGTTTGAACAAGCAAATATGCTGATTAGGAGAAACAATAAAAGGTTTAATCGTGAAGTGCAAGTCGCACAGAAATAGAAAATGAAGAAAAGCACATTAAACTTGTCCTATGGCAAAAGCTCAGAAATCAACTGAGGATTTACGGTGAAATTGAGAGGTGCAAACATTAAACAGCTTCTGAGGAGAGGGTGCAGCCCTGTATGAAAGAACATCAAAGTGTTTTACAACTTGAATCGCCGCGTGTTTGTTTGAATTAGTTTGGGATAAAAAAAAAAAAACAGAAGCCTCAACACAGGGAGGTGAGAAAAGATTCATAGACTTAGGCCCAGTCAATAGATACAGAGACAGGTAGACAGAAGGATCGGAGAAGGGGGTTGTTGTGCAGCAGCTAATGCACACCAGCAATTACAGGCCATCATAATCACAGCATCCAGTGACAACATAATCATAGCACAATCAGGTGGCGAATCAGAGGCAATTTGCAGACTATCTCTACAACTTGGAGGGGCTGGTGAAATTCCCCATTTGTGTGCAGCAGGCTGAGAAAGTTTAATTATCTTAATGAGGGGGTGGCAGAGAAGGGGCCAGCGACCCCTGCGTGCTTCGCACCACCTATGAAACAAATGATGACTGCTACTGAGGCCTCCAGACACCTGGAAACCAGGTCTGTGTGCATTTACCAAGAAATCCTTTGCGGTAACATAGTGCAACAAGCAGCTGTCACACTGTTCCTTTCAGAGAGGACACAAATGAGCAGATGTCCTAATTTCTGCTTGTAATTTGTCCTGTGATTTCCAATTTTATGAATGTTTCTTATGTGGGAGGAAAATCTACGAACAAAGTGAAGTGTTGCATGCACCGTTATTTAGCCCTCTTTACCCTGATACTAAATAGAAAACCCGGGGTAGGGTCTCAATACTGCATAACCAGAGCCTACCTGCTTGAAATTGAATTTCAGCTAAAAATCTGCCTGTTCTTTAAAAATCTCTGAGGTTTGTTAGGGAACATTAGAGAACAAGCATCATCACGAGGGCCAAAGAACACAGCTGACAGGTCAGGGATAAAGGTTTGGAGGAGTTATGAAAAAAATATGCCAGGTTTTGAATATGTTATGAAATACTATTCAATTGATCTTTAGTAGCATTGATCACTGCAACAGTGTTTTTACAGGTCTGCCTAAAAAGTGGATCAGACAGCTGCAGCTGATCCAGAACGCTGCTGCCCGCGTCCTCACTAAGACTAAGAAAGTAGAGCACATCACCCCAGTTCTAAAGTCCTTCCACTGGCTCCCTGTATCTCAGAGAATAGAATTTAAAATCCTTCTGTTAGTCTATAAATTCCTGAATGGCTTAGCACCTAAATACATCACAGACTTGTTATCAGTGTATTAAACCTCCAGACCACTAAGGTCTTCTGGCTCCAGCCTACTCTGCATACCTAGAACCAGAACTAAACACGGAGAAGCAGCATTTAGTTCCTATGCTCCACTTATCAGGAACAGACATCCAGAAAATTGTAAAAGTGCTGAAAGCCTGAGTTCCTTTAAATCAAGATTAAAAACTAATTTGTTTAGGATTGTCTTTGACTGTTCTAGTTAAACTGTTTTTATTGAAACATCATTAGTTTAAGTTTGTAGTCCAACTGTTTTTAATATTTGCTTTTAGTTTCTATTTTCCCATGTTTTATTTTGTTTCTACATTTTATTCCAACTTGCTTTTATTCTGTTTTATTTTCCCATATTTTAATCATGTAAAGCACTTTGCATTGTCTCTGTACTGAAGTGTTCTATATAAATAAATTTGCCTTGGCATTTGCCTTTCCTTGAGATCTTTCATGAAATGGCGCTATATAAATAAAATTTAATTGAATTATTTAAAAAAAAAACTCTGAAAATACCCCTGTTGTCTGGCTGAATTATCGGGTCCTCTGTTTCTGGCATTACCATACAACCAAGCCTGCAAACTTTTCACTTGAGCTCTGGCTTTTTAGAGACTGGGCTCCCGTGCACAGAAGCCAGCTCAGCTCTGAAGTAGTCTAAAGGTTGCTTTAGTTTGTGTCCATTCATGAGCAATGCATGTGATACTCCTGTGGTGGGATGCTTGGATGCATGGATGGTGAGGAGGGTTTAGTTAAGAGCATCGTTGAAGGATCTCGCTTCCAGGAACTTGACCTCTTCAACTCCAACTTCTAAGAGTTCAGGCGAGTGCCATTCTGTGCAGTGAAGGTCGCATGCAACACCACATCATCCAGTTAGATAAAGACACCCTGGATACCAGCCAGTATGAGTGACATTATCTCCTGAAAACAGCTCAGGACTGATGAAAGTCCAAATATCATTAGTTTATATTTGAAAACACTCACGTGCATGGCAAACCCTGTAAGAACCATGCTGGCCGGTGTCAGAAATCTGCAGGTAGTTATTCCGTAAGTCCTTCTTGCTGAAGACAGTGGAGCAGTGGAAATGGCTAGACAGCTCCTCAGCTGTAGGTAGGAGATTCTTGTCGGGGATGATGGCTTTTGTCCACATCATTGAGGTCAACACAGAGACTCATTCTGCCCCACTTTCTCTTGGCTATCACTGAGTTTGACACCGACAGTGAGGCGTCAACAGACGCCAACATGGTCTGGATAACAGGGCGGACTGACAGGTCAACTGTGGGCTGGTATGTAAATCCAGTAAGCCCAGTCCGTTGAACAGGTGTTGTTAGCTGACAGGCCAGGAGGCAGTGTCCAGCAGGACATGCTGGACCCTCTAGCTTCACTCACAGCAAAACCCAGGAAAAGGAACAAGTCTAGGCCCATGGTGTTTGCATGTTATGCAGAACTTGGCATGAGGTGCACATTGTTGATCATATCTGATGAAGAGGCAGCCCACACCTACAGTGGAAATTGGGTAATTGGCGTACCCAAGCAAGGATTTAGTTGCAGCTGCCAGAGACATGTCACTAAAGAAGTGCTAATATGTGTATTTGTTTAAGATTGACACTTTCACACCTGTTTCCACGAGGGGTGGGATGAAAGTCGTGCCCAAACGGCATACGCAGAGCTTAAATGAAGGCTGTCAGGTTTGTACAGTGTTTATGGGGACAGCAGTAGTATCACGATGAGCCAGAGAGGTGTGACAGCAGTGTGCGAAATGGCTAATCTTATTGCTGTTACGACAGCGTTTCCTGTGGACAAGGCATTACTGCTCTCTGGTTGCATGGACAGTGGAGCCAAAGTTGCTACAGCTCCCACTCTTCTTGGGCCGCCTGTCCAATCTCTGCACGTCCAAACTGTCCACCAGCTGCTGCTGCAGTCTCTGTGTGATGAACTAAGGGTGATGATGACGTCACTATCTTGTACCACAGCACGGGAGAATTTGCTCGCCATCTCCAACTGCTTTCCTCTTATTAAAGTGTCAGTAAGTGTCATGGCGTCGGCTCTAGTAAAAGTCACAAAATCACAAAACTGAGTCAGCTCACGTAATGCCGAGACATAGTGAGCAATGATCTCAATTGACTTTTGGGTCCTCTGATGAAACTCAAAGCGGTGCATCCGCTGCTTTTCTGCTGGAGCTGAAGCGGGCCTTCAAAATGGCCATGGCCCTGATATACTTATCATCTGATAGGGTGATTGTAGCAAAGGTACTGTCCCTCCAGCCACAATGGTGCAGGAGTGCGCAATTTCTCGCCTCCGCCAGGTCTATGTGTCTCAAAGCCAGTAAATTAAACATCAGCCCAAGATCCAAGAGAACAGCTGGATTGCTGGGAACAGGTAAAAATGGTTGCAGAGGTGGTGAGACGCGTTTAGACATACTCCTTTGCAGCTGTTTTATTAAACTGGATTGATAATGTGTAGCACTCTACGTCCTGCACATTATCAATCTGTGATTGCTCCCATCAAATCTGTTTGGGGCAAGGTGGGACATTGAGCAGAACTCTCCGAGCTGACTGGACGAAATGACACCTAATGGTTGGTTTTAGCCAATGACGGTAACAAATTAAAACGTAGGCTGCTTTGAGTTTAATGAGAAACCCAAAGAAGGTAAGCTAGAGAAGGCTCTTCTTCCTGTTCTTCTTTCCAAGATGAAATTGTGGCTTCTTACAAAACAGATGTGATAGCAGCAGCTTCAAGTGCTTCTTCCTGTGCTGCCATGTTTATGTTGGTTCAGCTGTGGAGTCAGTAGCTCTTGCTTTTGTCGCACCAGTATGTCCAGCCTCAAACCACAATACTGTAACGGGATTGGCGCAAACCGTTTTTGGTTCGGACACAAACGGTTGAAGCCGGAGCGATACAAGATGGATTCTCGTGCGTTTGTGAATACACAAAAAACACAAAAACTTCATCTTGCAGGCAAGGTTAATGTTTCTGGAGGACTAAAAAAACAACAACAACAAAAATGAAACAGACCGTGCAGCTTCATTGACTTAGCCTTCACTAAACTTTTTACACACCACATTAATGACCTGTTCCATAAAGCACAGCTGTAAGCCTTTAACCTCTTAAGGTCTGAGAATTTTGGTCCAAACATAGGCTTTTACACATCTAAATAAGAAATAGTTTCTCTTCAAACATAAATGTTTGATCAGTTGTAAACCTCATTTACAGATATGTCAGGAGAAAGAAAAATATGTTCGAAGAGAAACTGATCATTTTTAGATATGAAAAACCTTATGTTTAGTCTACAATTCTCAGATCTTAAAAAAGTTAAAGACACAGCATCCAACTGGGCAAAATAAGAACACAAAACCGAGCGTTTTTCAGACTTAACACAAGGAGGCAGATTTCCCTCTAACTTTTCAATGTGGTCTTCATCTTTATCTATGCAAGAAATGAAAACACAAAAGGAAGAAGGACAAAGAAAAAGAAGTCCAAAGAAAATCTTCACAAACCATAAGGAACTATTTATCAAGACAAGTCTAGAAGGTTACAGCAAAGTCCAGTCACTTGGATGCTAATTATGAGTGGTTTACCACTTTTACACAGTACTATGTAAGGGGATCCACCTAAAGAGCTCCAAAAATGAAATGTGAGAACTAATGGTTTACTTTCTACAAAGCTTGATTGTCTTGTGAAGTTCTGGTACCCCGCTGAGATGGGAAAGCTGTGATATTCAGAAGACTTAATATATTCATGCACAGGGAACATGGACAAATTTGAAATCTACCAGAAACAAAAACAACTGTGAAGAAGCCGCAAAAAATGTCCTCTGTTCAATGAAACAAGAATACCTTTGGGTTATGTTATTAAACCTAGAAATGAAGAACAAGGAAGCTGAATTAATCTCAACCATGAAGGGGAACCAGATAATTCCAGCTGAGTAAATTGAATTGGAATGTAAATTTAAAAAAAAAATGATCCACACGCTGTCCCTGGGTTTCTACGAGCGCCGAATTCAGTTTGCGCGTCCCCCGTTGCTGCTCAAATATGTGGATAACAACAAAATTAATTATACATAGTAATGCTCGCTTGCCAATTTTTCCACAAGCATCTCCTGGAAAAACAGCTTTCTTCACAAAGGCACTTGTTCAGAATGTGAAGTAACTAATCTGCAGCTGCCTGGGGAGAGAAAACAAGCGCTCTGAGGGAATAAGTTACAGTCTGATGTGGCGTTTACACGTGTGGCTGAGCACAGAACTTAAGAGCAGGCATTTCAATCAAGAGCCATCAGAGGCATCAACAGCAGATAAGGGGGAGCTGCACAAGCTCTTCTGCCCGAAACCGCTATAGTGTGCTTTATGCTTTCTGCATACAGTAGAATAAATCAAAGGGACTACAGTGTCTCCTTTATCTTTTTCAACAACAGGAAAAAGGAATTATCATTATTATTGTTATTACGATTTCGCTCTACTGTTTTCTTCCTTTTGTCAGCTAAAATACTTGTTGATTTACAGTCAAGGGGAAAATGAAAGCTTCCATGAATGTCAAATCGTAGGAGAGAAGCATCAGCCCATCTGCGAACCTGCAAGGATAAGTGGGCAGGATGGATGGATGGACGGATGGATGGATGGACAGATGAATGGATGGATGGATGGATGAACAGGTGGATGGATGGATGGACAGATGGATGGATGAACAGGTGGATGGATGGAGGCCAATATCCCCTTGCTGTTTCCCTAGGATTTACAAGGAATAGTGGCAGCCAGTTTTTGCCAATTGAAATGTCTGAACTCCCTTGTAAAAGCACACATTTATTTTACAACAATGCTGAGAATTGGGAGACAACAGCATTTAACTCAGAAAAGCAATTGTTGCTCTCCATCAATCTAACAGCGGTTATAAAGCTTACTACTTACCTGCAGGTTGTTCAGAGTGTTGTTAGGGTTCTGATAAAATGATCAGTTCTCACATGTGAATCCACTGCTAATGCAACTGCAATGGCTCCCAGTTCATTTAGAGTGCAGTTTACGATTCTTGCTCCCTTCATGGGCAGACATCAGGTTACATCAGATGACTTTTCCATCCATTCCAGAGCTCCTGTGTTCAGCTCCTGCCAATTGTCCCTCAGACTAAAGGGAAAAAAAAGACAGAACCTTTTGTTTAGTGGGACCCATACCTTGGTACCCCTTTCCTTTGTCTTGAGATCAGTGCAAACTGTAGATTATTTTAAAAGCGAGTTATGAAACTTTTTTAAAAATTTATTGTAATTTGTATTTCTTGTTTTAATGTTGATTTTGAAGCACTTTTATCTGTATGCCATGTAAGTTAGAACACGAGTAAAGATTTACCTACTATTTGAGGGCTATCATTTTATAGTAGGTGGTGTTATGGAAATATATAATCATTTTTTGTGTTAATCATGTATTTTTCTTAAAGCAGTAACAGTTACCCAAGTTTTAAATAATGTGGTTAAACTGTGTGGCCTGGAGTGCAAAGAGGACGGAGTCTCTGGGGTCACTAACAGGCAATAAATTCATTCAACCGTCTTGTGGGATACCAGGCAACTAAGGCTACGTTCACACTGCAGCCTGAAGTGACCCAATTCCGATTTTTTTGCCCATATGCGACCTGAATCTGATCTTTTTATGACAGTCTGAACGACACAGATCGGATTTTTTCAAATGCGACCCAGGTCGCTTGGATATGTGGTCCTGAATCCGATACGTATCTGATCTTTTCAAACGCGACCTGTGTCTGAACGGCCAGGTCGCATTCATCCGACCTACACGTCATTGATACATATTATTGATACGGTAACAAGCACCTGTTGCAAGTCCATACAGCCCCACGGCAACGCGTTTACTCGCTGCTATAGCCCGCCGAAGATGTGTGTTTTTACGTGAGAGCGCTAAAGAGATCCGTTCAGACGCACATAAAGGTTGCCTTTGTCATTAGAAAATTGTGAATGAAATCCGTATCAGTAATGCCGCTCACGTTACTATCCCACCATTTCTGGCTTCGACTCCGCACCCACACGTTTCTCTGTACGGACGTTACTGCCGCACAAAACGCCATTGCCAAAAATTTGTCTCTTTCGTTTCGATCTTCTTAAAAGGCTTGTGGCGGTAATGTGCTGGCTCCGGCTGGAGAAGAACTTAAAGAACGTAAGATACGCTGCAGCATTACAAACCATGTTTACTTCCGCAAACACTGAGCACGCTTGCTATGTGTGACGTCATTGCGTCCTCTACAGCGCATGCGGGACACTTAAGTTGCATGAATGCAGTTCACACAGGAGATCACATACAAGTCGCATATATTTGGAAGTGTGAACGGACACGCAAAAAAAATCCAATTTCACAAAAAAATCGGAATTGAGCATCAAGGCCTGCAGTGTGAATGTAGCCTAAGAGTCACATGATGTTTTATGGGGTACCCTTCAAGATGGTTTACGGTTTAAACGGTTTTTATTGTTGTTCTTAATGTTTATCTCGGTTACCTCCTAAAAACATCTGGCAAAATGTATCAAAAAACCTGGAACCCTGTTTGATATTGGAATGTGGATCTGTTTTGCTTGTGAGAGGAGAAGCACTATAGAGACTGAGTGTGTGCGTGGACCCCCCCCCCCCCAGTCACTCCATGAGGGGCCAGCCAGCCTAACAAAAGATGCGCTCCTGGGCGGTGTTCGACAGACACGCACTTGCAACCATGGAAGGGCGGAATCTGTGTTTTACTACATGAGCTTTAGGATAACGTTGTAAGTGTGTGTCTCCCCTTGGAATTCCAATTGTAATAAATATATGTATATTTCAAGTGTTTTGTCTCTGATAATTGTTTTCTTCCTTTGCTGCCAAATTTACGAAACGGGTGTGGCGAGCCGTAGTGAATGAGACGGGAAGAACGAAAGGCCGCCTCCTCAGTGGGTTTCTACTGCAGGTAACGAGGTAGTTTTCTTTGGCCACCCCAGCTTCTTCTGGTTTCCACTGTGTTTGTCAGTGTTAAAACAAATAACCAGGATACAAACATGCCACTGAACGGAGGGGAGGTGGTGCGTTAGAAGGTGTTCTGTGGAATAAGAATGCAAAGCATTTTGAGTTGTATCAGCTAAAAAATTGTTTAAAGTTAATCTGTTCATTTTGACTCTCAGATTTTAGATCTGTTGAACGATGTCTGTAGGAAAGATGTTGCATAACCATTCATTCAAAGTATTACTTTTCAGGTTTTAAATAATGTCTGCTTGGAGGCGTAAATAAAAAAAAAACAGCGTAAATAAAAAAAAAAAAAAACAGTCTGTTAATAAACAGAGATTATTAAAAGATTAGGCACTACTGATGATGAGAGTGCAGTTTATGTTCAGGCTTTAAATACTAAATATTTGTGACAGCTGAAGACATCCTCCAACTTGGAAATAATTAGATTTCAGCCCCACAGTGAAAATTCTGAAATTATCACAAGTCATTGGCAAAACCAAAGGGTTGCAAAGCCATATGCAGCCGTTTCTCCTCTTCATTTGTCCTGTTGCTCCAAAAAGAACAGAACACGCAAGACTAAGTAAAAAAAACAAAAAACAACTACAACAAAGAAATCTATAAAATTTACTACACCTCTCCTTTATAAGTTATGTACAGCCAATGATAAAGTGCAGCTGCTGTGGCTTTATTTCTGAAAATCACTCCATTTAGCTTTACGACGGGAGCCTTGCACCCACATTCAGTGATCAATCGAGACCTAAGTCAACCAGTGGGAGGAGTCACCTGCTAGTTACAATTGATTTTATTTTTCACAAAATAATGGCCATGATAAATGGGAAAAAATATCCTTTTCAGTTCGCAACGTTGCATCTGAATACTAAAGTATTCCAGAGTCAAACATGACAGCAGACATTGAGTAGCTAAAGCTGGGTTATGCAACAAAACAATGATCTCAACAGGAAATCTACAACAAAATAGTTGAAAAAAAGCAATGACAATGATTTAGTCAATGTGCAGACTTTTGCCTGTGGGAAATGCTGTGGTGGGACCTTTGCTTCAAAACAACGTGAGGAAATGAAACTCACAATTATACTAAGTATAGCCGCTAAAACTAATCCTACAAACGTTTGAGTCTTGGGGTGCACTTAACTTTTGTCAAGTGTTACGTCCCTTGGCTTAGTCTAGGGGTTATATGGGACGGACATAAAATGAGGAAGTGGACTGAGGAGGCAAAGTTATCTTTTAGACATTTATTTACTTCTAATTTTACATTATTTACAACTTACCTAACAACAATGAAAGTAAAATAGTACAAACCTACAAACTAACCTAAACCTAACAATCACTTAAACAAGAGAAAACTGGGGTTAAACCAAAAGGCAGCTCTCCCCTACCAACCCAGTCTGACCAAGTGTACATTAAAAAACATGACAAAGGCAGGCCTTTGCACTGGCAAGCATCTGCAAGAGGTGGTACGGCAGGCAAGTGGCCAAGAGGCACTGAGGTGCAGGATCACAGCCTTTAAATAGGACACAGGTGATTGCTGATTGCACTGGACTCTGGAAACCACACCCACATCCTGGAGAAGGTGGAGCCTAGCACAGGACAAAGAATTAGCACAAACACAAACATCTACCTGGGAGATGTAACACCCCCACCCATAAGAACAAACATAATTGTTTGTTAAACCATGCACAGTCACACTCTGGAAAGAGTGTCTGCCACGATGTTGTCACATCCTTTCTTGTGCTTGATTTCTATGTTGTAGTTTTGTGAAATTAATGCCCACCTCATGAGTCGTTGATTGCTGTTATACATACGTGAAAGAAACACAAGTGGGTTGTGGTCCGTAAAAATCTCTACCGGTTTTGAAGTGGAACCCACGTACACTTCAAAGTGTTGAAGAGCCAGGAGCATTGCCAGAGTTTCTTTCTCGATAGTTGAGTAGCGCCTTTGATGGGGGTTGAACTTCTTACAGAAGAAACAAACAGGATGAGGTACTCCTTGGGCATCATCTTGAAGGAGAACAGCTCCAGCTCCAATCTCACTAGCATCCACTTCAAGCTTGAAAGGCTTGGAAAAATCTGGAGCAGCAAGGACAGGAGCATTTGACAAGAGACCTTTTGCACAGTCAAAAGCATGTTGACATTCAGTACTCCAAAGGAATGGTAGCTTTGGACTACACAAGGAGGTCAGTGGTGCTACCACTTCAGAAAAGTTCTTGCAAAAGCACCGATAGTAACCAACCATACCCAAGAATCGGCGTAGCTCTCGGCGCGTTTCTGGCACTGGAAAAGCAAGGATTGCATTTACCTTTGCACTGATGGGACGAACCTGGCCTTGTCCAACTTATTTTCCAAGGTACATAACGGTAGCCTTGCCAAATTCACATTTAGCCAAGTTGAGTGTCAAGGAAGCATCAGCCAGACGCTTAAACACAGTGGCTAGAGTGGCAACATGCTCAGACCACGTGGAAGAAAAAACAACCACATCATCAAGATAAACCTTACAGTTTTCCACGTCCGATAGTACAGTTGACATCAATCTCTGAAAAGTTGCAGGAGCATTTCTCATCCCAAAGGCCATCACGGTATATTGTAAAAAGTTGTCGGGTGTAACAAAAGCTGAGATTTCTGAGGCTTTGCTGGTTAAAGGTACTTGCCAATAACCTTTAAGAAGATCCAGCTTAGACACATATGCAGCCGATCCAACACTGTCAACACAGTCTTCAATACGGGGCAGTGGGAAGGAATCAGGTACTGTAACTGCATTAACTTTACGGAAGTCTGTACAAAATCGTGGCGTGCCATCTGACTTCGGTATGACCAAACATGGAGAACTCCATGGACTGCAACTTGGTATGGCCAAACCATACTTTAGCAGATAGTTCACCTCCTTTTTCATCAGTCCTCTTTTAGTCAGATTCACACGATAAGCATGTTGCTTAATTGGCACAGCATCCTCAACATTTATGTCATGCTCTATCACTGTGGTACGTGACGGAATGTCACCAAAAAGTTTTGGATGAGCGTGTATAAGCCTCTCAATGTCCAATCTCTGTTCACATGTCAAGTGAGAGAGATATGTAGACAACTTGGACAGTACCTCAGAATTGAGCATTCTGGCACTCTGGTAGCTGACATCACAAAGCTTAAGCCCATCTTCATCTGCACCCTCCTTCAGTCCTGAAGAACACAGGAGAACCTCTGGAGGCGGCTTCTTTTGCATTGAAGATTCAGCTGGCTCTTCTACAGGGCTGCAAAGAGATCCGGACCGAGGATGAAAGGTTTTAAGCATGTTTACATGACACAAGCGTGTTTTTCGTCTCCGGTCTGGGGTTTTAACCACATAATCAGTCTCATTCACTTTCTTGTCCACCAGATACGGTCCACAAAATCGGGCAGATAATGCCGAACTGGAAGTTGGTAAAAGAAGCAAAACCTCGTCACCTGGATTAAAAGATCGAGGGACAGCTTTCTTATCATACCAACATTTCATCTTCTCCTGAGCAGAGGAGAGGGACTCTGCTGCTGCCGACCGGGCCTTATGGAGGCGTTCTCGGAACTGTGAAACATAATCCAGAACATTAGGTTGAACTGGATTATCTGTGGACCTGAACTGTTCTTTAAGGAGCTTTAAAGGTCCTCTTACAGAATGACCAAACACCAGTTCAGTTGGACTGAACCCAAGAGATTCTTGCTTAGCTTCCCGAATAGCAAACAACATCAGGGGTACTCCTTCATCCCAATCCTTTCCAGTATCCAAGCAATATTTTTGCAACATGGCCTTGAATGTCTGGTGCCAGCGTTCTAATGCTCCTTGTGACTCCGGATGGTAAGCACTTGAAACAACCTGTTTAATCCCAAGAGTCTGCATGACCTGCTTGAAAAGTTTGGACATAAAGTTGGTTCCTTGATCTGTTTGAACTACTTTTGGTAAACCAAAAGTAGTGAAAAACTTTGTCAATGCTCTGATCACCAGAGGTGTAGTTATTCTTCTAAGAGGAATTGCTTCTGGGAAACGTGTTGCAGTACACATAATAGTCAATAAAAACTGGTTACCATTCTTTGTCTTGGGTAATGGACCAACACAGTCCACAATGACATGCTCAAAAGGCTCACCAAGTATTGGTATAGGATGAAGAGGGGCAACTGGAACAGTCTGGTTTGGTTTCCCTGCAACCTGACAAATTTTACAAGTACGACAAAACTCTACTACATCAGCCTTCAACCCAGGCCAAAAGAAATGGGTAAGTATTTTGTTGTAGGTTTTCGTAACTCCTAAATGACCAGCCAAAGGATGTTCATGTGCAAGGGACAATACCTCATGTCGATATCCAACAGGCACCACAATCTGATAAGTAGCGCTCCACTCATTATCAGAACAAGTTCCTTGCTCCAAGGATACTGTTGGATGTGCAATCCACTTACGCATTAGAACACCATCCTCAAGAAAATAGGAAACCTTCTCATTTCCTGTTCTAGAGAAAACAAAACATTTGTTCAGAGAAGGATCTGATTTCTGAGCAGCAATGAGATTCTCACGTGTGACTGGCAAGTTCCACTGAGGAAAATTAAAGTCCTTTAATTTGCTCTCAGAAGAATCTTTGGAGACTTCTTGATGTTCCATCGAGGTTGGCAAACCATCCTCAGCCAGAGCCTGAGCCAACAGAGAATCCTCCAGATCAGTCTCTGCAGCTCTGCTTCGTTTTTGAGCCCTTGTGAGAACACAGGCAGGAAACACAGATGGCAAACACGTCGCCAGGTCATCATTCTTACTGTTAGACTTTGGGCTTCCAATTACTTCCAAAACAGGGTGCACTTTTCCACCAGCCATGTCATTTCCCATAATAAACTGAACTCCTTTAATTGGAAGTGAAGGGCGAACTGCCACCGGGAAAACACCACTAACCAACTTTGACTTAATGTGCACAAAATGCAACGGAGCTAGAACATAACCCATCTCAACTCCTTGCATCAAAATATTCCCATTACATGAGGAATGGTCACCCACTGGCAACACATCAGCTAAGATCACAGATCTTGACCCTCCTGTATCTCTTAGCATTTTAATGGGCTTTTCATCTTCCACCTTTCCAGTCAAGGATACAACACCGTCCAGAATGAATGGTGTGAAGCAAGGATCAAGCTCCTCAACAGCATTCCCTTTCTTGGCATCAATGGTTTTAATCAAACCTACCCCTTTTGATGGTTTCACTGCAGATGACTGATTCTTACGTTTTAAAGAGGGACACTCCACAACAACATGACCAAGTTTGTGACAATAGAAGCATTCCCTTTCAGTCCTTGAAACTGAAGTTTTTCGTGGGCTTGGAGGATCTTTTCTTGGGAAAGATTCTCTGGTGGGAACTTCACGTTTCGGCACAAAAACAGTTTTATGGGTCAACACAAATTCATCTGCAACCACAGCTGCTTCCTTTAAAGTTGAAACCTTCTGTTCATTTAGATACACAACAATGCGCTCTTGAAGACCATTTTTAAATTCTTCCAGCAACATTAATTCACGTAAAGAACTGTAGTCAAGAACTTTACTTGCCGAAAGCCATTTGTCAAAAAGCGTTGCTTTTTCGCGAGCAAACTCAACAAACGTCTGATTTGCTGTCCTTTTATGATTACGAAAACGTTGTCTGTACGCTTCTGGAACAAGTTCATAAGCAGCAAGGATAGCAGACTTCACTACATCATATTTTAAACTTTCTTCCAGAGACAAAGCAGAACAAACTTCTTGTGCTTTGCCAACCAATTTACACTGCAGAAGCAGAGGCCAAACCTCTCTCGGCCAATTTAATGAAGCAGCGACACGTTCAAAAACATTGAAATATGTATCAACTTCTGATTCACGAAATGGAGGTACTAACACAATGTTTTTGCTCACATCGAAAGAACCTGGGGGTACAGAAGAACAAGTTATTTCCTCAGCAGCCGATGAATTTACAGAGCTGGATTGAGAAGTACTGGTTTGAGGGTGTGTGGAACTTATGGAAGATTGAGCCTGTAATTCCAACTGGCGCAATCTTACTTCCCTTTCAATCTGAAGCTCCAACTCCAGCTTTTTCAGCTTCAAAACTCGTTCGGTCTCTGCTTGCAACTCCAACTTACGAAGTTCAAACTCTGCCTGACGAGCTTGGAGTTTATCCTGAGCCTCTAATTGCAGTCTTGCCAGACGTACCTTAATTAATGCCTCTTGCTTTGATGGAGAAGAAGGTGAGGCGGCAACAGAAGGTGAGGCATCAGTACTCACGCTTTCAACCTTTGGCTGTTCCACACCAGCAGGCCTCTTTCCTTCCTCTGACACAGCAGGCATCAATCTCTCATTAGGAGACCTATCAAGAGGAACTTCCAAAAAAGGTGTCTCAGAAACAGGAAGCAATCCTTCTTCCACAAGCTTGTTTGAAACAACCAATTTCAGCTCTTTTTTAACCATTTGTTTGGTTACATTCATCTCAAAATGAGCTGCTATAGAACATAGGTCTTGTTTTCTGCACCTTTCCAACTCCTCCCAAGAAGGATTATCTACAAAAGCACGCAAATTGAAAATACGAGTTGCCATACCAACACTCTTTGCCACATACACCTAAGAACTCCAACAATCCACTTCAAAATATACAGACAGGATTAATAGCTCCCGGACGAGCCCCCACTTTATGTTACGTCCCTTGGCTTAGTCTAGGGGTTATATGGGACGGACATAAAATGAGGAAGTGGACTGAGGAGGCAAAGTTATCTTTTAGACATTTATTTACTTCTAATTTTACATTATTTACAATTCAGACGGTTAAAACTTCAGAGAGAGCCCAGGCCAACATAACAAACAAAACAACCCTAATCAGAAAATAAAAAGAAGAACTTACCTAACAACAATGAAAGTAAAATAGTACAAACCTACAAACTAACCTAAACCTAACAATCACTTAAACAAGAGAAAACTGGGGTTAAACCAAAAGGCAGCTCTCCCCTACCAACCCAGTCTGACCAAGTGTACATTAAAAACATGACAAAGGCAGGCCTTTGCACTGGCAAGCATCTGCAAGAGGTGGTACGGCAGGCAAGTGGCCAAGAGGCACTGAGGTGCAGGATCACAGCCTTTAAATAGGACACAGGTGATTGCTGATTGCACTGGACTCTGGAAACCACACCCACATCCTGGAGAAGGTGGAGCCTAGCACAGGACAAAGAATTAGCACAAACACAAACATCTACCTGGGAGATGTAACACAAGACTGCATTGATATTGAACCAAACAATTTCCCAACCGTACAACAGTTTCACTTGGTGATGGTGACTAGTGGTCGCTCAGGGCACACAAGGGTCTGGAACTGCGATACACCGGCAACACATCTTATAATGCATGAAAAAACATAAATAACAGTCATAAAGTGGGGAAAGGGGAAAAAACTTTGCTACATCAACAAATGTCAATCTCATCTCATTATACTGTATACCTCAACACAAAAGCCAGAGACGTACAACTTTCACCATTATTAAATTATGCAGTTTTGATTTATACAAAAAGGAGGTTGTAGCTCGCCTCCATACGAGTGTTAGGTAAAAGCAGTGACTATCCGTCAGAGAACACTGAGTTTTAAGAGTGATAAAAGTGCTTTTATCTGCACAAAATCTCCACCCAGTGTTTTAGTGAAACACTATTTCTCTCATATCCCAGAGTTTTTGGAACAGTGACCCAAAATTGTAACATTTTCACTTCTCTAATTCAGGCGCCTCAAGCCAAGTCCTCCCCAACACGAGCACATTAAATGTACAAAATCTACACGTATTAAAAACCTGTGGTGGTGGCAGCTGTTCTCAAAGTTAGATCTCGTTACAACTCCAAGTGCTGGCTGTGAAATAACTCTGATTTCCTTTTGTTGCACTATGAGTTAGAAAAGAAGCAGTTGGGAGAAAATCAGCCAATCATTCCCTAAGAGCAATGGGGAATGTGTGGATTTTAAATACATGATGAAATATTAACCTTATGCAAGTCGATGTTTGCTTTTAAAGTCTATTATTGGCACAACAATGCTAATCATTAGCAAGGAATGGGATTTTCTCCAATTAGACTCAAGCTAACGGACACGGTGTTAACCCTTTGTAGCATTACCTGCACGTGAAAGGCATTCTGTGATGTTAATGTGTGGTGGTGCACACAACATGCACTGTGTCTGCCTGCTGAACTGAGCAAGAACATCCAGGGACAGAATCTAATCTTTCTGCAGTTAAATTATTAAAAAAAAAAACATAACATCTGAAAGCTACATGACTAACAGGTAAGTTAGCCAGTATATTTAGTAATTTCTCCTTCGGAGTTTTGATATTTAGTAAAGGAAATCTTAATTTTATGTCAAAATGACCATCTGATCTATTCATATAACACTTTATATATCATGACCATCTTTTCTGCATTCTTTCAGTTGCAACTGCAACAATGTGCCCATACGAGTCAACGTCCAAAGCAGAAATAAGCTAGAAAAAGTTACATCTTCAGTGCTGTCAAGGTTGTTTGCCTTTGCTCTTCAAAACGCCTTTGTTATGTCAAATAGATTTCCTGGATGGCTCCCAATATCCTTAAGGCTTATTGGAGTGCTGCATCCGCACAACCTCACAAAGGACATCCCTGATAACAGCTGAAGTTGGACCTCTTCCCTAAAGTGAAGTATTACGGAGGCTGGGCTGTTCAGTTCACTGCAGACTCGTAGCCACAGAATAACCGCTTTATGTCACAGAGTCTAAAGATTCATTGGTGAGATGACTGGAACCGACTTTTAAATGACCTTTTTGTTTACAAAAATTCGTATAATTATGCAAAGACGGGAGGCTGTCTCCTCTGGGAAAATCTATACACACCTTAGTTTTCATGACAGCTGTGACCTTTGTGAGTTGCAGCCTTTTAAAGACAAATCAGATGAGAGGAGGCTCAGAGATGTTCAGTCTTCATGTTGGATCATCGTTAAGTTTTAACATTTCGCCCTTAATAAAATGGGAAAATATTCTTGTAGTGAACATAAATTAGCTTTAGATTAGGCCATGTTGGGACTTGCACACAGAATCTTAGCTGCCAAAATAAATATACTAATATCTCCCCATACTGGGTTAGAATAAACTAGCAGTTGGAAGATAATGTATGTGGTGAACAGTAAGAGACAATTGTACTGCAGCTTTACTTAAATTTTAAACATAAAAATGTAATTTTATATGACAGGATGTTTCTTAAGTGTCATGCATTGTGCAGAACTTGTTAAAATCCTTCTACTGTAGAGCCAATCCTGGTTTACAAATAATTTCGCAGTTATAATTCAGTATACCATTGAAGGCACACCTCAATAAATTATTACGTTAGAAGCCATAAGTCTGTTTGAGATCCTCAATGCCAGAGATGCCTGGAATCAGACCAGGACAGTGTCTGTTTTCTCTAAACCAGGGGTCACCAACCTTTTTTGAAACTGAGAGCTACCATATCTGCCATATTTCATTATCATCAACATCAATACAAAATGGTATCAAATAAAATCTTCTGGAAAGAAAAACACAGTCACTTGAGCTGTAGATGAGATTTGAGAATTTCATGGCCATTGATATCCATTATTAATGAAAAATACGAAATAGATGGGAACAAAATGAGAGGACAGTTTAGCAAGTGGTCGACAGGTCTGAAAGTTTGAATTGGCAACCACATATTGAAAAGATATTTCCTTCACAGTCAGCAAATGTATGCACTGTCAGTTTGAGAACTTGATTGATAGGTTATTTCAGCAGAAAAAAAAAAACTTGCAAGATGAAGGATAGGAAGAGTGTCCCAATGCTCCAACTTAACCACCGATTTGACTTTAAATGGGTTAAAAACTGCTGCAGACACCGAAACAATCATGGCGGGAGAACTTGACTCCAGCTACAAAAACCGGCGGCAGGTTATTGCTCAAGTCCACGATGATCACGCTGAGCACATCATTGGTAATCGGAAAAATATAGCATACCCTAATATGATTCCACGCACACAACTACATGAACCATTACAACAACTCAGAGCCCTAATAAATCTACAAGCTCTCAGCCAGTGGCCACCATCATTTGAATGACACTTCCGCGTTCAGGCAGAAATCACATCTACCTCAACTAAATTGACATGGACCAGTTTTTTTTCTATCAGAGGTGCTCTTCAGCAGTCAAGTGTGCGGACGCATTTGTGTGTATGTGCGAGGGATCTCATTTCTGTATCGTTTTGGTGGTCTGATGCGTGCGCGAGACTCAAGCCCACAGCGGCGAGTCAATCTGAGACATCTATTATGCACTTCATCAATCTTTTTGGACTCTTGACATTTCACTAGCTGAACAAATTGTCAGTTATCAAAACTCAATTTCAGAAATGACATGTCGAAATTCACTCCTCCACCCTCCCCGGAGCCCCTCCTCCTCCTCTCCAGCACGCTCTTACCTCTCCATGCTTTGCCTGGGCCTGCATCTCGGAGCGTTTACCTGAGTGCCGCAGAGATTTTTCCCAAACAAATTCACACACCTCTGCGCACGTGTGGCGTCAATACACACGAGGACAAATGAAGTTCATTTCTCGCCCCCTCAACTTCATCCCACCCTTTCCGCCGCCTAAACAACTCAGACATGGAAGTTATGTATGCAAAGAGTTAAACGGCTGCCGGAGTTAGACGCTCCGGGGCTAGCGGCGTTCCTGTGAGCAGATAAGCCTGTTTGTAAATTGATTTGGTTATGCTTCATTGATAATAAAAGGAGCCTGGCTTTGTTTACCTAACAAAACACACACTCACACCGCACAGCTTATTTAGATCCATACTGGAGGTTTGCGTGTGCAGGTTTTAGCTGGGTGTGCGCTGGTGAAAAAGAAACTAAGGGAAGAGAAAAATTGAAGGAAGAAAGGCTACTGGAGTGACAGGGTCAACCTTGAGGAAGGATGTTGAAAAAAAAAAATCATTAGAGTAAAGTAAAGGTGAACGCCGGCAACACTGAAGGGTGCCTAATCCTTGTGCACTTCCGTTAATGAAAGTCATCAGTCACATTCCTATGCATACTAATGACATGATGGGTAAGCATTCCCCAAAAGATCTCTCTCTCTCTCTCTCACACACACACACACACACACACACACACACACACACACACACACACACACACACACACACACACACACACACACACACACACACACACACACACACACACGTACAATTTTGCATACGCCTCATGTCAAACCCAATCAACACTTTCGAATCTCATTCACACAAACTTGCGGAATGTTTCCCTCTGAATCTAACCGACTGTGGCGCTCTTGTTTGTTTTTCATCAGATTATCATCTGATGAGTGCTCAATCTCAAAGACAAATCTCTAATCTGTGTCCCCGACCTCGGTTTTGGGCGTCATTCTCTTTCAGATAAGCTACATCTAATTTTGTTGTATTTCTTTACCCCTCAGAACCCACTGGTCTCACCCTTGCATCTTTGTTTTAAATCTAATATTCTTATCCGAAAAGTCAGAACCAAAACGAACAGCAAGGCCTCATTTTTTATGTGGTCCTCCCTCTTGAATGGTCTCCTAGTAAAACTGAGGAGTTCTTATTGTTAAAATGGTTAAAACGTTAATCCCAAACATCCAAATGATTCTGCATGTATTTCCGAGGAAGCCTGTTGTGAAAGAGGTACTTATGGATAGCGGTGTAAACACACTCTGCTCTAAAGATTAGATGAAATTGAGTTCACAAGAACAAGATAAGATTTTAATTATATTTTTAGAATCCTCATTTGTTTTCTTTGTTTTTAAAGTTACTGTTCAGACTTCACCAGTCAACTTTTGTTTTAATGAATCTGTAATCAATGATTTAGTCCAGGTTTAATCATTCTATACCTTGCGACCTCCCTTCTTGTTTTTAACTCACTTTAAAAATGTGAACAGAAAAAATGTCAACAAAACAATATAAGAAAAAAAAGCTTTCCTTCACACATTATCTTTGGGTCACCTGTTGTCAGAGAGGGTCATAAGGGCAGACAGTAGATGGTGGTAACAACTGTAAACAAGAGGGATGATAGAACACTAAATTTGGGGTGTATATACACATATGTGTTCTTTAATCTCCTTTAAAGTTTGTATTTTTATATATAATGTCTTCACTCATTTGGAAATTAAAACCAAAGATGAATTCCTTGTTTGTCCGGACAAACCTGGCTGACAAAAACAATTCTGGGTTTCTCTAAAAGTGGAGGCTTCCTGCTGTTTTTCACAAGCCATGAGGTATGTAAAAACAAGCCAAAATATGGTGATCATAATCATTTTCAGGACTCAAACTGGTGTGCATCTGTTTGGTTTTTGATTTGATTGATTTTAATGCTTGAACACCTTTTGTATATGCCATATTTTGCAATAATTATGCTAAACAGCTCAGCAATCATAAAGATGACATGCAAATACACTGCTATATAGATTCGATGTTGCATCAACACATAAAAAGAAGACCTAATTTCGTAACTTCTGTATCTGCAAGGAAGCTGTCCCTGAGGCACTCTGTGGCGGCAACCTAAAGATAAAAGTCCAAACGTTAGTGTCCAGGATGTGTGGGGTTGGCAGAGATTTTATCTGCTGTTCTCCTGACCCTAGACCCTTTGCGAACGATATGAAACACTGTGATGTTACATGAATTAATCCCTCCTTCAATGAATATGAATTGTCAGTGTTAAAACAAATAACCAGGATACAAACATGCCACTGAACGGAGGGGAGGTGGTGCGTTAGAAGGTGTGACACCACTGTGTCAGATTGTGGACTTTTTCTCTGTATTGGGTCTCATCATTGTTGGAAATGAGACCCACCATAGTGGTGTTGTCTGCAAACTTAACTATTTATGGAGTGGACAGCAGAACAGTAATGGGGAGAGAGGGTGAAGAGAGCAGGACTGAGGACACAACCCTGCGGCGTGCCGGTGTTGAGGAACAGTGGAGCAGATGTGCGTTCCCCTATCCTCACAACCTGGGGCCTGTTGGTGAGGAAGTCACTGATCCAGGAGCAGAGAGGTGTGGATAATCCCAGGTTGTGGAGCTTCAGAGCCTACATGTCTGGGAGCAAGATGTTGAAAGCTGAGCTAAAATCCACAAATAGCATCCTAACAGAGGTGTTGGAATGCTGCAGATGAGTCAGAGCTGAGTGAAGTTCTAATGAGACAGCGTCCTCTGTGGAGCGATTCTCCCTGTAAGCTAACTGCAGGCTGTCCAGGCCAGCAGGGATGGCATCCTTGATGTGTTGCAGGAGGATCCTCTCAAACCACTTCATCATGACAGGGGTCAGAGCAACAGGACGGTAATCGTTGAGGCAGGTGACGTTTTTTTTTTTTTGGGGGGACAGGCACGATAATGGATGATTTCAAGCAGGCAGGGACTATGGAGAGCTACAGAAGGTTCTCATGTGGGAAAAGATGCTCCCCAGTCCCAACTGCAGTTGCCGGTCAGTCAGAAAGCTGGTTATCCACAGCAGGGGGAGGCCTGCACTAAGCTGGGTAAGTCCACAAACATGATCCTAGTGTACGCCCTTGGATGGTTGAGGAGGTACAGGATGAAGAGCAGTCCCAGGTTGTATCATCTATCGACCTCTTTGCCCGGTAAGCAAACTGTAGGGGGTCCAGCAGGGGGCCTGTGATGTCCATTAAATAGTTAAAGCTACACTTGGTAATCCTGTTCAGAAACACTTTTTGTTGTACTGGGTGAAATCATCCAAAAATGATTTAATACATTATGTATTCACAAAAAGGAGGTTAAAAAAATCATTCTCTGTGGGAGCTGCAGGTCTGTAAAAACTAACCAATCTCTACTGTTCGGTCCGAAGGGCATGGATTTGTCAGAGTTTTGTTCCTTCTCTCACCCATAGACGTTATACTTACCAGCCTCTGTCCCTTAAGGTCAGGGGATATCACCTTATCTATTGGTTGTCCCACATGCCAATCATTCTGACGTGCTCATGCAAAGCCAGTGTCTGTGTCTTTCCTTCCAAGCCTCCGCTTGCTCACTGCACATGTGCAGTTTTAGTGTTTCTGTATCCGATTAGCTCAGCGGCTAGCTTAGCGGTTAACTTAGCAGTTACCCGTTCATTGTAGCTCCACTGCTCTCACTATATACTTTGAACATGGCAAGTCGCAAGGAGCAAACCACGTTCATGTTCACGAGAAGAAGAGGAAGGCCTCAGTAGAGAGAAATCAGACCAGAGTGGATTTGGGAGATTCTTTTCATGTGAACCCCCTAAAGAGCGGAAGAGCAAGGTAAGACAGTCTTTCACATAAGCAGTTACAGGCAGTAAAAGGGACTCGGGGAAACTTCCGGAAAAATCGCAGACCTAGCTTTAAACACTGGTTGCTCAAAGGATTTTATGACCACAGACATCAGGACAACAAAGATGTAGCCATTTAACCTTGTGATGGTGTGCTGCCAGCCACAGCCCCATCTTGGATTGAGAGATACCAACTTGAAGTTGGTCAACTAGCCCTGTTGAATGGCTATATTATCATACAGTGTTTACAAATTTTCAGTGCTGTGTGTGTCCTTCTGGGATGTTTTTATTTTTTAAAATCTAGTAGCTAAGATGCTGTGACACATGATTTTAAAGCACTCACTTCCAATTCAGGGTCCCTCAGAATGGCAAACTTGTTTCAGACTGTTCAAAGAGGTGAACATCATTGTGTCAAACAGCTTTTAGAAGCAACCTAAAATGCTGCACAAGCACATGTAAGACAAATAATTTTTGAGTTCAAACATCTGGACATGCTCAGTGATGGTGAAAACACTGTTCATTTCCAAACTGGTTAAAACAAATTCCTAAGAAGTCACAACTGGATTGAATCCACACTGAAGCTGTAATCATACAGAACTACTAAGAATGAATTGTTTGTCATTATATGAACTTGTACTTTTATTTACTTTTATGGCTTCGTTCATAATAATGGGAATTACTTCTAAGGATACTTGAGAATTACTTCTAAGGATACTTGAAGATTTACTAAGAATTACTAAGAATTACTTCTAAGGATACTTGCAGAGATTAACTGAGGTAACGGCAGCAGCTGCATCTGATGTGAACTCTATTTGGGGCTTTTAAATCTTCCTTCATGCTGAGATGGTGTGAAATTGAATTTAGTACTGCATCTGTCCATGTAACCTTGACAAGTTTTTGGGATCATTTAATTAGTCTCTTTCACTCAATATTTGTCTGCTGATTTAATGCCATTGCCGTACCTACAGTGCTCTCTGTGTAAGCGAGCTTTCGTATACAGTGTTTCAGAAAGCTGCTTAGGGGCTGTTATGAGTTTATCCTCCAAATCCTATCAAGATGGAGAAGATTTTCAAACCTTGCTCTTACAACTAGCTAATCGCCATCTTAGACTGAGAGTAAACTATAAGACAAAACTGTTTTCTGCTATCTCAGACATTTTGTGTAGGGAAGTTGTTTCTTCTCTGTTCTTTTAGCAGATTATTGTTTTTATTACTGCTGACCTTTTCCTTTGAAGCGTTTACACTTACGCTAAAACCTGGTTGCATACGAGTGTATTGCAAGGTGTGCCACTCTGCTTCGCGTACACTTTTGGGCTGGGATTCATTATGGTTAAGAAGCTCATTTGAACGTCTTCCCTGAACTGTGGTCTTTGTGATGAAGGTTGTTAGCATTCAGGAGACCGACAGGATTTCTTTGAGCACTATTACATTTTCAATAATAAATAAATCTGAGTTTATATAAATTAGTAGCTTGCTTGGTTAGCTAGACAGAGCACAAGTGTTTAAAAGTGAGACATCTCAGATCGAAATGGCTTTAATATGACATATGGGCAGCTCATGGGCCTCTGTGGGGCACAGGTTGTGTGAGGACCATCACTCAATGCGGTTGGGGCATGTATGATGTTATTGGCAGATTTTTCCCGCACTCTTCAGGTAACATTGTATTGAATGTCTTAACGGAGATTTTGGTGTGGTGAGGAGTCACCTTACTTCCTTGTGGTGGCAGGATCGTTTCTTCAGCTCTGGTCAGTAGGGTAGGGGTGGGACTGCTGCATTGTGTGTTGTATATGCAGTAAATGTGTGAAGCAGCGGGGGTTCAGGTTGGGCAGCTTTATTCGCTCTTGGCCCTTGTCCGACCTGTGGTCAATGCTTCGTCCAAAGCAGGCTGCTGTGGTTCTTCTTGCACAAGGCATCTTCCCGAGGGGCTTAGCCCTTCCAGCCTCTCAAAGGAGAAGGTTGAAAGGCTGGTGGCAAGGGTGGCATTGATGAGGGCTGGGATAGCTCATCTGATTTTGGTGGGTTTATGTGGGAGCTACAAGTAGGCCTGTGTGGGGCTTAGGTGAGTGCAATGATGTGTGTTCCCCTGTAAGTTGGCACAGTCTTCAAGTGGCATTATATTCATTCCCTTTGTGGAAACTTGGGAGCAGCGGGCAGCCACTCAGCTGCTGGGTTGTGGTCCGCTCCTTTGTTCAGCTGCAGTCAGTGAGATGAAGGCGCTGTATTGTGTGGATGGTGTGGGCAGCTCCTTTTTTCTTGGCTCTAGTATACCATCTTGTCCATCCTGCGCGGCTGTTTCTTTTCTACGCATCTTTGAACTTTGGGGAGCTACTCCTGAGCTTGATGGAGGTGCTTGTCCACCGTCTCTCTTTGCACCCACCTCCACAATTGATCTTCAGACAACTTCTGAGTTTGCTACTGTTCAAACATCCATACAGGAATACATAAATTTGCCCTGACACTGTAAGGCAAACCGGCTCCCACAATATTGTTTGCCCAAGCTTTCAGGAAAGAACAAAATTACTTTGATGGTTCAACATGTAAATGTTAAAAAATATGTCTGGCTCTGATGAAGTAAGGTTCCTAAATATATCACAGATCAACCAGGCCATCGTATCTGTTTAGCTTGGGGGAAAACTATATTTTGACTCTTCAAGTCGACTTCAAGTAAAGAGTGTGCTCCTATTCATTAGTTGTTAGAAAAGACATTTGTCACATCCTCACACTACCCTGCAGCTGGTTTATCAGCTGAACCTGTGATGTCACCAACGCTGGGATGTTTTAATGAAGCCAATCCTTTTCCTTACTGCCAGTGAGAGCTTCTCAGCATGTAGCCCCCAGCTGCTGGCTGACACCCCGATAAGCCAGACTCCTCACTCCAACATCTCACACTGTTCCCGCTGACTCATCACTCAGCCTTTCAGATTAAGAGAAAAGTCCGGTGGGTGCCGCTGCATGAGGGCTAAACACCACCTGCCTGATCTCCAAGCCCATGCAACCTCTGCTTCTGCTGATTGAAACGTGCTGATATGGGAAATGGCCAGCGGAGGGAAGGTGGGGGAGATGTAAAAAATGCAGCCCTAAAAATAGGTTGGTGAATGAAATGCTTGCTGATCCTGCACTATCATGGCAGATATGAAATGAAATTGTCATCTCCTTCCCCTGTGTTCATCCGCCATTCATCCAACCATCCATTCATCCATCAGGTCAGCTTTCAAGGGACACCGCAGGGCACTCCTGAGGACACTTAACGCGGTTAGGCAGTCCCAACCTGCCAGCACGGTTGACCTCTGCTGGATCACTGATGCTGCACACGTTACAAAGCAGAGGGATAGCCATGTGCTGTACACCTTGCCACAGCTTTGCTGCTTGTGTATGCATTAAGCAATTTTCAGATCCTTGTCACGGCGGAGAAACATGGAGCCTTTCCTTTCAGAGATGCATTTCAGCTTGCTAAAGTTTTGTTCTCATTCCTTTCCTCATGTTTTACTGTTGATCGATAAAAACTGGTATTATAGGCAGCGGAGGAGGTCAGGAAAAAGCTGTAAAAATACAAATGCCACAGACCGTAAACTGTTCCCGTACAACATCATAGAAAGGAGTGGAGAAATCAGCAACATAACATGTTTTTTTAATAGAATTGACCAAAACAGTAAAATTAAGCATACAATGGGTTCTAGCAATTTTCCTTTTGGGTGAAATTTTATTACAGTTATTTTAAGTAGTAGTAGGACAGGTGGAGCTGTGCTGAAGTCTTAATTTACAGTTTGTTTTGCCTAAAATGAACCAGACTTTCATGTAAACTTTTGAAGTGGTCTTTAGTAGTTCCTTTGTTTTTCAGATGGTCTTTCAAATATTTTTGTTGGACTTTTTGCTTTTCCTTTTTAATCTCAGCCCAAAACCACAACACCTTGATCCTAGAAATGAAATAAAGGTGTGATTTTAAGCTTTTTCTGGTGTGGTGTGTATATCTACAACTTACAGGTTATGGATCTGGGGCATTATTCTACAAAATATCATGATTTAGATTTGAAGCCATTACAATTTTTTTCTCATCTAGAAAAAAATCTCTGTCACATTGCTTTAATACATATAATTAATGTCTGACGCTTTCGGCATTACATTGCTCAGACTGAAGTGGAGCGCTGAAAGGATCTTCCGACGTAATGCTGTCTGTTACCCTGGATTCCCAGCCTTCTACCCTCTCTGGTGTCACCGTAGCTGCTGCTGCTCCGCCCGCTTCTCTGCACTGCATGCTAGTGAAGCTGATCATTTCACGCTCACACGTTCTTAGGAATATTTAAGTAAGTAACCTTACTTTTCTCCCCGTGTGGTGATCCGTGTCCTGAACCTCAAACCTGATTTGAGTTTAATGAACCTATTCTAGAGCTTGCTCTTGTGTCATGGCTGGTTATCCAGGTATTTGGTGTAAACCTTTACAGGTACACCCCTACAATCTTCTCAATAAAAATTTTATCAATTAAGTTTTCAATTAGCAGAGTCTTTACTGTAATATTTTTTTCAGTTCAAAACTTGCAGGTCATCTTTTTCATTTATTGTCAAAAAGCTCCGAAATGTGTCTGAATGAAACATTTGGACAACCCGGTTCTGGCATTGCCACCTCCACGTAAATGCCTGACGTGGCTTTCCGGAGCTATTTACTGACAGAGAAGCCATCAGGGAGGACAGCAAAGTGCTGAAATGAATCTCCTTTCACCATCACCCATGATTATGTCTGAAAACAAAAAAAAAGAAAGTTATGGATTCTCATTTCCCAAGTCGCAATGGCAGCCAAGGACGCATGGCTGGTGACTGGAGGAGGAGAAGATCCGGAAAATAATCCATCATGCCCAGGAACCAAAATAGAAACCTGAACCCTGTGTCAGGCTGTGGGATCTGGCCTGGAAAAAGGGCTGTAAGGATCGTTTGTATAGTCTCCTTGAGGAGCTATAAGATTATAGGATAGCGCATATGGAGAATAAAATCCTCTTCTCCTGTTCACCAAGCTTGGCTGAGGTTCTTATTGCCAGCTATGTATCCATTACTGTCTTCCTCCAGTGCCCTTGCATCAATACCACCCGGAGAGAATCTAGTATGGCAGCACCTTCCATGAACAAAGCATGTCTGGGTGGGTCGATAGTGTATTAATATGGGACAATGGTGCTATCCACGAGTCGCTCGCACCACTAGGCCATATCGGAGTCTGTAGCACGCTTGGGGGCTGTATGAATGGCCCTGAGCTCCATCGCAGGCAGCGGATGCTTTTTTGTGTGAAGGATGGACCGTGTGTGCACATGTTTGAGTGTGTGTGTCAGCACTGTTTTCGAACCCAAAAGTCCCAATAACTGACTATCAGACCAAAGACATAGAGCAGAAGAACAAGGGAGAGGGGAAAAAAAAAACTCTGCTTACAATGTTCAGGTCTGTCTGGGAACACCAGAGCAAAAGAGTGCAACAGGGAAAATGGCCTGAGGATTCATGGTTGGTCGGGTTGGCAACGTTTTTTCAACCTGAAAACAGGTTTGCTGGATTGGGGTACGTCTCCCCCTGAAGTGTATGTGTCAAAGTTTGAATTTAACTAGTGAAATGCTCAATTTTCTGGTTAGAGATTCAGTAAACCTGACTGATAAATCTGCTATGTTGAATGACTTCAATGAAAATTTCATCACAACAAAGCACTTGTTTTATTCCTCTAAAAGGGCTTCAAAAAAGTGTTAAATGATTACCCTGCTGTTGTAAGCTGTGGATTGTTCATTTTAAAACCTCAGTATCTCTGACGTCTGCACTATGCTTACATTTTGGACTTAAAAAAAAATCAGATGGTTCTAATAGTTTGCAGCAAACCTTTTTTCTAAAGGTTTGCTGCTGATTCAATTGATGAGTCTTTAATTTGCATTTTGATCTTAGCCACAGCACAAACAAACTTTCTAATGTTTGGAAATCTGCATTTGTTTCTCCACTGCTCTTAAAGCACTTACAGGCCTATCACAAAACGTTGCATTTTGGGCGAAATATTTGAAAAATTGGTCTGTGAACAACTGAAGGAATGTTTAAAATCAAACAAAATTCTAAACCCTCTTCAGTCTCGTTCAAGGAAGCAGGACAGCATTGCTAGTGCTTCCCTAAAAGCTTTAAATTATATGTTTAAGGCATCGGATAAAAAAAACGTTTTGTGTTGCTCTGATAATTGACCTAGCCAAGGCATTTGACACAGTGGATCACAGTTTCTGTTTAGAAATTCTTTTCAAAAATGGCATATCCAAAAAAGCTGTGGTCTGGGTTGCAGATTGCTTACAAAAGAGGGCACAACGTGTTCAGATAGCTGGAGTTAGTTTCACCATTTTCGAGGTTAGAAAAGGGGGTACCTCAAAGCTCAGTCTTAGGACCCCTCCTGCTCTACATGATTGATCTGTGTGGAAATGTATCAAATGCCCCATACCATCTTTATGCAGATGA
This sequence comes from Fundulus diaphanus, assembly GCA_037039145.1. Classification (NCBI taxonomy): domain Eukaryota; kingdom Metazoa; phylum Chordata; class Actinopteri; order Cyprinodontiformes; family Fundulidae; genus Fundulus; species Fundulus diaphanus. Next base: position 31,156,879 of record CM073131.1, read on the forward strand.
TTCTGTAATTTACTGCTCTTCTAACTTAATTGCACAGACATTTGAATTCCTGCAGCCTATCATTGATGATATGCAAATCTGTCTGGAGCAACTGAAACTGGTTTCAAATACTAAAAATTCCCTGGAAAATATACCCTTAATTAAAACTTGCCATGGTAAAACAATTGAGCTTGTCACCAGTAACATGTACCTGGAAATTAAATTAATTAATTATGGATGTGGAGTTTTCTTTAAAAAGTTAATCTTTTTAAAGTTCATCTTAAACATTTGATTTCCAAATTAAGAGTGAAGCTCAGTTTCTATTACAGAAACCAGGCATTTCTCTATCTCAAATCTCGGGAACTTTTGATAACTGCCAATTTTTCGGCCTGTTCTTGATTATGTTGTTCTTCAACCAGTTGCCTGCAGTCCTCAAACCTGGTGTACCACTGTGCTCTAAAATTCATGACTGCCTCCTCACCCACCGGCTTGAATGCCCTTCATTCTGAACTGAAACAGTCAGAACTTGTTTCACTGAAAGCAGTCGGCTCTATCTTAAGAATCCGTTAATGGAAGTGCTTCGAACGGCGCCTTTGTTTATCGCATCTTCATACTATTTTAAACTTTATGTTGTTACTGCCGAGTTCCGACAAGTGTGTAGAGGGCAGAACATGGAGAACATAAAAGTTTAGATAAAACCAGTCATTATTTTGGAAACTGGTTGCTTTAGTTAGGGATTTCTTACAGCAAATCCTCTTCCTCCACTTTCAATATTTTCTAAGCTAGCTAGCCAAACCCAAACTGACATTGTGTAAACATACAGACAGACGTTCAATGGCCATGTTGCATTTGCTGTGCAATAAAAAGAACATTTTCCACAAATTTAATATGCAGCCTTATATGAAGATGAATTGGCTTGTATTGTGGTGTTGTGTTTTGAGTTTATTTACAGGCTTATTTGGCCTGAATGGGGTTTGTCAGGTAAATCTATTTCCCATGTCAACATTGCCGTGTTGGTATTAGAACAACATGCGGAGCTGCATCACTTTTCCTCTTGCTTAATTCTGTTAAAAGGGAAGGTAATAAATCATTTTTACTACAAATTCCAAGTAAACTAAGAAAATTACACTCCGGTCATGTAAACAGACGTGTATAAATTTCATACCCTATCTTCTCTTTGGCGCTCAACTTATATTTAGAGAAAATTGAACAAAATCTCATTTCAACCAACAGACAGCAAACTGTAGACTCTCTAAATCACACCTGACACCCCAAACCATAAACACACATGTTTAGTCGCACAGTTAAAGGTTTTATCTTTGGCATCGTTACAGAGACGCATGTACACTTACAAGAGTATATGTTACATGTGCACACACACACACACACACACACACACACACACTCACACACACACACACACACACACACATTTTGGTGATTTACCGGTGCAGATGAGGCCCTGGGAGTACCTCTGCCACCTCGGCACTCAAATCAAAGCTGTCAACAGGGACCCTGGAGGAAAGAAGGCATCAGAAAATATCTCCCTGCTTTTCCTTCTCACCATGACCTGTGTGTGTGGGGACAAGATGGCAGCGTGCCATATATCTTTTTTTTTTTTTTGTGCCGGTGTGTGGGTAGGAAACATGTTTGAAAAGATGCACAGAAGCTTTTACCTGGCTATATGAGGGATCGGTGGGATGCTGGAAGATCCCGATTCAGCCTCTCCCCCTCCGCTTGGCCATTATACCTCAGGATATACAGACCTTTGAAAGCATGGTGGCTTACAAACCTTGGAAGCAGAGTGTTTTTTTTTTTTGTGATGTGGAAAGGGAAGATTGACTGTCAGGACTGGGTGGGAGTCGGCAGAGGAGATGTATTTTTCAAAATCCCCGCCAGCTCCTTTGCCTCCCTTTTAAACACCAGCTCACCTCGCAGACCGATACACACACACACACACACACACACACACACACACACACACACACACACACACACACACACACACAAGCCCATTTGTGTGCTCAACTGTGAGCTTACATACGCATATGCAAATACAAATACACATATACACACTCACACACTCACACTTCAGACTCTGGCCCATTTTCATCAAAATGAATTGGCTGCTCTTCATGAGCGAGATAGCTATCCCACCGCTGGATCCAATTTCCATGTTGATGAAACTGAATTTACAGTATAAATGCATGAAAACATACTGGTGAAGGTGTCTCTGGTAGTACAGCTGATGAGGGATTGCACAGATTTTACTTTGCCGTCATAGCTGTAATCGCTGCAATAATTTGATCGCCTTTTATTCTTGGCTATTTCAATAGACGTGCAATCTTCATACATTTATGCCTCTCTCTAAGTGAAAATGATGCAGGAAAGCGAGCAATTTGTTTAAGTTCTGGCAGAGGGGGGGGGGGGGGGCAGCCTGACAGTTTGCCATCAAAGTTCATGCATTGTATTTACTCCAGCCTGATTACCTTAGAAAAGTCACCTTTCACATAATTATTTCAGAAGATGATCATCACAAGCCGCAGCATGCTTCTCGTGCGTGCTGCAGTTATCCCACTTTGTCACATTAAGAATGGAAACTTCAATGTATCATGATAGAGTTTTTTTCTGACAGATCACCACAAAACAGCTTCATCATCACGAAGGGGAATCAAATTGATAGTTTTCAATAAACAGAGATGTGAAGAGAGCAGTGTGCATTCGTGTGTGAGCCCCTTTTACTTTGTTACCCTTAAATTAAATCCAGTGCAATAAGGCAAGGCAAATTTATTTGTATAGCACATTTCAGTACAGAGACAATGCAAAGTGCTTTACATGATTAAAATACAGGAAAAAAAAACAGAATAAAAGCAAGTAGGAATAAAATGTAGAAACAAAATAGAACATGGAAAAATAAAACTAAAAGCGAACATTAAAAACAGTTGGAACCATAACAACAATGACAATAAGTCGTCCTAAACACCAGTGTGGAAGTTATTCTCTGATTAGCAGGACTCTGTAAAGCCTGACTGCATGCTGAGGGACTAGACTTTGGCACCCGTGCCTTAGAGTTCTGTTGGAGAAAGCTCGGATAAGTCTTGTTTGCAGTCGGCCACAACCCATGCACAGAATAGAGCAAACTTGTTGTAGAAGGCACTATTGCGAAATTACCATTAGGTCCACTTGTGAAACACAATATTTGTCAGAAATCTATTCTAAAACAAAAACAAAAAAGGAGAGAAAACTGTGGATGAAGACAGGCCATCCCCGATGAAGGCCACAAGGCGAAACATGTTGCTGGAGGCCACACTGTACCAGATCCTTGCCCCAAAAAGACATTAGTTGTGCCAGAAGCTTTTAGAAAACCAACAATGCACATAATAGGAACACACCATGTCCACCTTGAAGCAAGGTGGTTGCAGCAGCATACTGTGGGAACAGTTTCTTTCAGCAGGGAGAGGAAACTGATTAGAGTTGATGGGCAGAGAGATGGAGATAGATAGATATTGCAACTGGACAAAATCCTGTTGGAGGCAGCAAAAGACTTGAAACAGGGATGGAGGTTTGCCTTTTGCAGTGGGTTGAAGACCCCAAACATCCAGCATGAAATGCAGGGGAATGGTTTAGGTGAAAGCACATCATATATTTTATAATGGCCACATCAAAGTACAGACCCAAATCCAGCTGCAAATTTTTGGCGAGACTTTAAAGTATTCGCTCAGAGACCTAATAAATTCAATCGGAGTGTGAGCTAAGAAAAATGTGAAAAAAATTCAGTCTCTATTTGTGCAAAGCTGATAAAGACCAAAATAACTTTGACTCACAAGACTGAATATGGATGCATATTTTATTTCTTCTAAAAAAAACCAAAAAAAACAATGGCTCATTTGTCTTGCATTTTAAAATTGTGCACTGCTTAGTTTTGGTCTGTTACATAAATCCCAATAGAATTGTTCAAAGTCTGTGTTTGTAATGTGACAAAATGTGAAAAGGAGGATCTGAATACTTTTGCAAGTCACTGTATACCAGTTAAAGGATGTTACAAATGGATAGGATATAACGTATCATTGCTGTATGCGCTAATCTAAAACAAAGATGAAAAAAACATCAAGACTGACGATTACTGATCAGCTTTGTCAGACTGTTTGAAATCCAACTCAGGTTATTGAGGTTTCAAGGTGCAAGGGTCAATTTCTGAAGCCCATTATTTTCTGACGGACATGTATAGGCATTGTCAGCCAGACATTTAAGCCTCCAGGCATTACTGGAGGATTGTACAAGGACCGCTTGTCTGAAATTTCCCATTCAACCAATTCGCTCTGTCTCCTAAAACGCTTTCTTTCCCTCCCCACTTTGGCCCATCATTGCATTTCCTCCACTCGAGCACACTGAAATAAGCGAGACCATTCCTGAACACGTCTGCTAGAACATCTTTATCCAGGTCGGTGTCTGGATGGTTATCTGCCCCCTTCCTGTGTGGTGTTTGAGAGCAAGATGAAGGAGGAGCAGCCTGTCTAAAGGTCACAGCTTTGAGCACACACACGTCAAAAATCCTTCATAAAATGCAGGGTTTTGTCTTTTCTGCAACTAAAACCAATATTTGAAAATCCTTTTTTTGGGACGGGTTTTCTTCTGCATGAACATGATGCAACACCCTTGAGTTTTAAAGTTTTATACATCGGATTCTTCTGAGTGTTCTTCTAATCTCAAGTTTTGACTTGCCAAAACGACCTCTTTTATTGCCTTTGTGAACCCCTGCTGCGCTCTTTCCTCCTACTTTCTACCCAAAACTTTGCCGCCTCATGCCTGATGCCAACCGCCCCCCCCCCCCCCCCCCCCCCATGTGCATCTCTATTCCTTCGTCTGTGTGTCTCGTCCTCCCTCATTTCTGCGTGATGGTGATGGATGAGGCCTATGGATGACTGGGGCCGTGAGAAGGGTTGTGATGAAGACTGGCCTTGAGGGGAAGAAAGTGAAAGGGGGTTGTAGGCATCGTGACATGAAGGAGAAGGAAAGTCAGTTATGCAGAAACGAAGGGGAGGAGGAAAAGAATGGGGAACTTGGAGAGCTGGAGGAAGGTGAAGAGTTAAAGGATTGTTGAAAAAGTTGGGAGTCTCTACAGCTCTATAATGCCATGTGATGAGACATTAACAGGATAACTGAATATCCAGACAGGAGACAGACAGAGTTCCCCGGGGTTTGTTGCTCACATTTTCACAGGTCTCAGCTGTGATAAACAATAGCAGTTTGAGACTGAGTTATGGAGGGATTTGGTTTTTGCAAGAACGTACACGTTGAAGAGATAAGTGCTAAAAACCATCAGGATAATTGATGAAAACATGCTTCTGTCTTTCTAGGACATATACTACCTTCCGTCATTGCACCTTAAACATATCTGTTTCAATGTTGTGCAAATCAGGCTCACGACTGAAGATTGCTGCAGAAGCAGAGAGAGAGAAGCAGGATATGTGAAGCATACGCCGGCAGTTGCGAGGGATTTAGGGACTAAAGCATCCTGCACGCCTCCGTCGGCCTTTCTGGCCACACTGTATGATGATTATGATTAGCTGAGTGTTGTTGGGTGAGAGGGATGTCCAGGTTTCCCAGAAGGACCAGTTACCCTCGTCACCCGATCTTGGATAAGTGGAAAATGATGGATGGATAGATGGATAGCCTGTTTTGGTGGTTCAACGATATTTTTTTTATCCATTAACCCCTTACCACGCAAATGTATTTAAAATTACATAATTTAATGAATTGTGCTTTTCCTGTTAAGCAGAGGCTAAATTACTAGCAATGAACAATCTAAATACATAGACCATACTTAAATCTAGGTGTAATGCAAGCTACTGACAGTAAGCATCATTGCACAAAATGCTTATGAAATACATTTTCTACCCTTATGCACATCTGATGCTATTGTAACTAAACAGGACATTGAAACTGAATCGCTTTATACTTTTCTATAGATCCATTCAGAATGCTTTATTTTCAGCCTTCTTCTGAGCTTCAACCTTAGATGGCTCTATACTTCCTGAGTTTTAAAATGGAAGGAAATAAAACATTGATCTTTGGACCAAGTGCAACATGCACTCTGAAAACAGGTTACTTTATCTTGAATCGGGCATTTCTGATACATGTAAGGTAAGGTTTATTTCTGGTTGAAAGCAAAAAACAAAAAAAAAAGATTATTACAGTCTGACAAAAACTTAAGGTTAATTGTCTTTATTGGGGCAAACTCAATACATATGGCACCATTTAGCACTCGTGTAGAGAAACATATAATTTACGTGTTCCTTCATTGTTTGCCAAAACAGTAGACAAGATAACAGTTTGTATAGGTTTTAATACTTTTTAGATTTAAGCACCTTTGATTCAGACCCGCAGTTATTTTATTATAATTGTTGATCTTTAGAGTGCCACTGTATGCTTCCATTTTCCTTTCAATTTGCTGTTGATGCAATTAAACCTTACTACTAAACTAAAGGATTTTTCAAAACAAACATGGATCTGATGTGTACGAAACATATTTCTCAAAGAGTAAACAAGGAAGTGGTCTATGGAAGTATATTCAGCAGCAGCCCAGTGCAATGTCTGCCTTGCAGGTGATTGTGCATATTTTTTTCTTGCGTGATCAACTACATCATCAGGGTAGGCTGGTACAGGTTTCTACTTTTTTTATCGCCAACTGTCAGCTTAAGTCTGGTTCCACCATATTTTGTGTTATTAGTCTCCAGCAGCTTTAAAACTAAACAGAGAAGCAATGGAGGAAGGGGACTGGTTTGTTTCGTTGCTTCACTATTTATTAGCGGACTGAGTAGTCAGCTGATGAATGTTTTCCTGCATAAGCTCGTACCACAGTAGAATGGAGCATTGCATGGTTCAGAATAGTGTCCCAGGGTTGTGCATCTTCAAAATGGGGGGGGGGGGGGGGGGGGGCTCAGACCAACACAACATCTTTGTCGATAGGGCTGTCCCTATCGACAAAGCTGGCATTTAAAGGTCCATAGTGCACATTTTGAAGTTAAATATATTATTTTTTTTCTTTCCAATACATGCCCTTACAATTGCCCGATTATTTTAGTGCTGTGGTCAGAAGAAGTGCAACAATTTGGTCAAAATGGTAATCGATTTTGATGCAAATGAGTATCTGCGAATAATTATTTTTTAATTGATTAGATCAAGGTATTGATTATTTTTAACATTCTTAGTGTATACTAATGAAAAATTAATGATATTACCCCATTTAAGGTATTGGCACTATATGCTGAAGACCTCGGCTTCTACAGTATGGATAGGAATAGAAAAGAAAACCCCTGAAACTCAGTTTTTGTTCCATCTTAGCACAGTAACTTATTTTGTGCCAATATAATATGTTTTTTCATCATCCTGACTTAGCCTGAAAACAGGTGAGTTTATCTCTGCCGAGGCATTGCATGTGCTCTGTTGTAACAATTCTGGATTCCTCCGATAAGTAGGATTCATGTGAACTTGTAAAATGGGACTTTCTTTTTGTTACTCTGTTTCCCAGTTTGCACAATATATTTGGTTTAGAACACTGCATCTGCGTTAAAGGCAGAATACATCTACAGGCAACATCTGTTTTAAGTGATTTTAATTCCATAACCCGATTTGTAATGCCGGTTCTGTGTTTGATGCAATTCAAGTTCACCTGGACATTGGACCTCATTTTATACATGTACAAATCATATCAACAGTCTCTTTGCCCAAAGATAATGTTTTTGCCTGGTTCACATGACAGATTTTAATATTATTATAAAAAGAAAAGGAGTTGGTTCAAGGAGTGGGGACAACTGGAACAGGGGCTCTACGGTTGCTACGCTATGATATGTAGGTGAGTTGTTGTGTTTTCTTTTCCTCCGGGGTTTAGTGACCTCACTTTCTGGCCTTGCTACACATCAAATTCAACAGGCGGTGTGCTCGTTTGTCCTTAGGGAACACCCAACATGCTAGGTTATTGGGCCAAGACGATCCAACATGTTGAATATCCATGAGAATACTGAGGTCGGAGGGGTCCCGACTTCCTTCCAAGCGGACTACATCACTCTTAACACACCGCATACTGCAGGAATATGTCACAGGATTGTCTAAGAGCCACGCTGATAATCAAAGTGTCCTTAAGATTGTTGAAAGGGGAAGAACGGGGGAAAGAATGTGTCTCATTATCCTGCTGTGTCAACATGGCATGAGTTACACTGGAAGTATCTACAGCCCCCTTAAAAGTATAGTTGGTGATTATTCTGGAAATGTAAGTAGGTCCCTTTTTGAAAAACTGCGCATGCGCAAAACTGTCTTACCTGCTCTACCACTCTTCAGGGGGGTCGCGTGAAATCTGTCAAATCCACTCTGGTCTTCCTCTATTTCTTATAAAGTTGTTTGCGGTTTGCTTCTTGCAACTCAGCCATGTTCAAAGTATACAGTGAGAGCAGCGGAGCTACAGTGAACGGCTAACACCGTAGCTAACCGCTAAGCTAACCGGATACATAAACACTAGAAGTGCGCATGTGATGCCAGCAAGTGGAAACTAACAAGGAATGTGTACGCACATTGGTGTTATGTGGGCACATCAGAATGATTGCCATGTGGGACAACCAAAAGATAAGGTGATACCCCCAGAACTTGAGGGACGGAGGCGTGTGTGGGCAGGACAAGACATGAAGGCATCTGATTGGTTCTTTCCATTCGGACTTAATGACAGGATTGGTCAGAGTTTTTACAGGCCTGCAGCTTTCACAGCGATCCAATTTTTTACCCTCCATTTTCTGAATACATAATGCATTGACCATTTCACCCAGTATAACAAAACGTTTTTCTGAACAGGATTACCAACCAGGGGCATAGCACCGAATTCTGGGCCCTGTACACTCTTAATGTCAGTGGGCTTCTATACATGCCAGTGCATGAGGCACATATGCAAAAAAACAAATAAATAAATAAAAAGAATAAATAGGGTTTTATGCTACAATCGGCTCAGGTCATTATAATGATCAATGGTTTGTTCATTCACCAACTGAATTGATGCATTTGGCCTACCTTTCTTTGATCATCTGATGCATAACTCCCTAAATCGGCAAGAATAAAGAATTAGCCTCTTAACATGTAAATAACCCTACTTTTTAAAGCTTGCTTTGTATTTTTAGAGTTATTGTTTAGAGTGCAAGATCAACTGCTAAAAATAATGAAACACATGGCCAAGCATTTCCTTATTATGTTGACAGATTGTCTTTGAAATGGGGCTCGCCCTTGAATGCTTGATCAACGACCCCACCTTCTCTTTGGTCGTTATACTTACAGCTGCAAGCAGCCTAGTTGGCAACTAGCTAAGCTAAAGACTTCATATGAGCATACAAACATCAGCAGCAGGTGTGTGGAGTGGACTACGTTTACTTTAATTGGACTTTGCATAACAAGCAAACTCTGTTCCCCTTTGGGAATGAAAGCAGTCAACAGATGTCTCCCCTCATTCTGCCTTCTTTCTTATTCTTTCCTGTCTTTCTTATGATGACCCAATTTATGCTTTTTGGGAAGCATGATGTCTAGTCCCCAGGTCATTCAATCTGGGCTCACTGATGTTACACTTGTTGTCGGCTGCTTTCCTGCAGACTAAACCATTTTGCGCCTCCCAGAGGGGCCCCCCAGAATGTCCAATATGTTGGGTGAACTGTGACATAAAGTTAATTTTCTCAGTTATCAATTTATTTGAAATAAAGTATGACATCAATGAATTAAAGGGCCCAATTCATTTGAAACAAAAACAAAGAAAACAGGATTTTGATGGGCCCCTCTCCCTATCCTGGGTAGCAAGGACCACTTCTGCCCCCACTACCACACCCATGTTACCAACTATAACTTTAAGGCAACAACACTGGGGCTGGGAATGACAATACGACCTTTGCTGGTTTAGCTTCCCTCATATCTGGTCAGTTCTTGTTCACATTCTTAAAATAAAAACTTAAACATCCCTTGACCATAGTGACTGCTCATTGAATGTTTGTCTCTCAAAGCTCAAACTTCAACCATTACTGGTTATGATTAGAACTAACCACAATATTTCACTGTTATTATTGAATTGTTCAGAGGCCTTTCTGATCAGAGCTATGAATTACCAAGGTTTTAAAATGGAAACATGTAGAAAGAATCTTGAAACACACAAAGACACACCAACAAGCTCTTTAAAGCCTCTTTTACAAGTTGCAGCCTAAATAAGGACTTGATATTTTCCAACATAATGGAAATCATCTGATTGGTGCAATGTCCAATAACTGAGAAAAATGCTTTCATACTGAATGAGCAAAGCTGTTTGACTCAGTCATATATCTTTACATCTCATTGCACCCTACACATAGATGCAGGCATCTTGAAATGATAGCGTAATTGTAAAGGCCTGCAATTTTCAACTTGCATTATAAATATGCCACATTTCATCCTGTCAGTGAGGAACATTCAACTCCCTGCTTGCACTCTATTTCCAGGGAAGGAAATGGAGGATCCCATGAGATACCCTAAAGAAGATTCATTTAGAGATCAGGGGAGTTGCACATTGTGAGATTTTTGATCCCTTTCACCTTGAAACCTGGGGGGGGGACATTAAAGTGGGGGTGTCACACAGCTTTGTCAGTATGAGGACGCTAAGGTCTCGACACCTAAACAGTTCAGTAATGTTACAACAAAGAAAGAGACAGGGACACGATTCTCTGATTATTCCTGATCCTCAAACCCCACAGTACCAAGATAGGTGGTTATATACTTTGATGGTAAATGGACTGAAATTATATGGATTTTTTCTAGTAATACTCACCACTCAAAATGCTTTACATTGAGCCATTCACCAATGGCACACACATTCATGCACAGATGTGCAGATTAGTATGGAATACTCTTCCCACTTAACCACAGTTGGCCCAACTTAATGTCAGATGTGTTTTGCTTATCATGTGTATCGCTCTGTCTGGTCACACGAGTGTGTCACCATAAAATGCGGAAGTCTCCTTTCGAGGTTATGAGTTAAAATGATAAATTCACCCAATTGTGTCTCACAGCTTCAACATGATCCAGAACAGGTAAAACAATTAACATGGGAAAATAATTACTAGGAAAAGTGGATAAAATGAAGGGATTTGGGCAGGGATTAGGACATTGGTGCTATACATATTCATGTGCTGCTTTTTATTGGAAAGTATGAGCCCTAAAAAAAGAGACCATGGTATTAAAATCAATGAGAACTAATTAGCCCAATCTATGACACTCCTGTTTGATTGCTGAAGGTCTGGTCAATAGTTATCTAGGGGAGCTAACCTTGCTTCCCACGCAAAGCGTTTTCAGTGGGTAAATGTATGGCTCAATATTCCTCAATAATGGCACCACTATATAGATAAAACCCTAAAAGCTTCTCCAAATGGGATTGCTGCATGCTTGTACCCTGTACTAAAGTTAGTCCACAGTTAAGAACACTCCAAAATATTCCACTTTCACTCATAATTGATGCAGTATCTTCCAAATATTACACCATGCATTATCTTTTTTTACATTTTGTCAACAACAAATATCAACATACCTAAGGTATAATTGAATTTCTCCATTGTAATTGTGCAAGAGGCAGGGTACACCCTGCCAGAGTACCCACCCAGGATTTGAACCCAGGATCAAGGTAACAGTGCTACTAATTGCACCACAGAGGAGCAGTGCCAAGTATGTGTCCAAAATATTGTTAAATATGACTAGATGCACTTTTCAGACCTTTTGGTAAATGTTTTAAAAAGACATGTATCATCTCCCTTCCAGTTCACTATTCTGCTTCACTTTGTGATGGTCCTTCACATCTAATCTTTGTAGAAGACCTTGGCAAAGCATTGTTTTTGGTTACCTGAAAATCTGTAATTTTTCCTCTTCCAATTAGCTTTTTAATAAGGCCAGAGTAGAAACATTGGGAGCTAGTAATATTTGTTGTAATATACAAGCATAGTTAAAGTGCCTGACATAAGTTTTTTAATTTGAGTTCATAAATATAAAAAATTGCTTTGTTTGTTTCCAGTCTGACATCCAGACCAACTTTTTTATTGGGTGTCAGAAAGCTCAGTTTGTGGAGACAGTATGAATAACTTAACTTAATGTGCCAGTTGCCACTCCTGGCAGATCTCCACCCAACAGCATCAACACCTGACTCCTTCAGCTCCCAACCCCTCCACCCCACGATCAGCCCTGTCCCCCCTGGAGCACCCCGCCTTTCGCTCCATCTGTCGGCAAATAATCTGCTGCAGCTCGCCATGCCGTTAGAGCACCTGTGCCTGCCACCTCAAATAGAGCAGTTTGAGGCATGCAGGCGGCATCGAACTAAACGTGAACATAACCAGCAGAGTGTGTTTGTATAGCAAGCGTGTGACCTGAAAGGAAAACTAAGGTTGCCACTGTAGAAAACTTTGTCCTGTTAGGGAGCAACCATTTTTAGGGTAATACAGTGAGAAATGTGTTTTTATCGCAGCTGGAAGTTTGTTTTTATATTTCTGTCGGACACGTTTTCCTCTATAGGACATCATTAAACAGTCGGGGCAATAGCCCAGCTGTGCCAATATCTTACAAGGACCCGACTTCTATCCATAGGGATTTGACTATTCTTTTCTTTAGAAGTTGAAATGTAATGGTGATGGTCTAGGGAGACTTGACCTCTATAGCTCCCATCACCTCATGTCAGACCTCAACCTGACACATCTCACTGCCATTACAGGCATCTTTGCATTTTCTAGACCCATTTGTGTGTCAGCACAGTGTCTTTTTCATATAGTCTAACAAAAACAGCATTGAGCAATGAAAAACAATTTAAGCATTTGTTTTAATGTCATACATTACTTATGTAATTTCAAATAGTCACTTCGGTGCTCAATTGCAAAAACTACTTATATGTAACTATCGATTTACTGGTTGAATCAAAGAGGAACGAGCCTGAGCGAATCAATGGATCAAGAAATTTAGGTTTATGTGGGGTTCGAAAAGAGGTATAAAAGAGGTCATAAACAGGGATAAATGGGATTAAAGAGCGCATGAAGGTGCAAGACTGAAATGGCCTGGGTCATAAAATAGGATGTGTGGGATTAGAGGGGTCATAAAAAGGAATGAGGAGGATGAGTGGGATAAAAAAGTTCATAACATGGTAAAACAGGGATGAAATGCACCATAAAGAGCGATGAGTGGGATGAAAGAAGATATAAAACTGATTGAGTGAAATGCAAGGAGTCAAAAAAATGGTTGCATAGGTTGAAAGAGGCCTGAAGAAGAATAAATGGGATTAAAATGGTTTTAAAGCCACAGCACTGAAATGAAAGGCATCGCAAAGTGTAGGTAAAAATAGAGATCATAGAAAGGAATGAAGAGGATGAGTGGGATAAAAAAAAGCTTCATAACATGTTAAAATGAGGATTAAAGGGGTCATAAAGATCATTGAAGAGAGTGGTGGGTTGGGAAAAAAATCATAACATAGGAAGGGTGGGATGAAAAAGTTCATAATACGGATTAGTGACTAATGAAGATGGGTATGGAAGAAGAGTGTGTTGTTAAAGTGAGACGGAAATTATCAGAAGAAGAATGAGGAGGAATGATGGGATGAAAAATATTCATAAAGATGGACTGGGATTAAAGGGGTGATTAGCAGATATAATGGAATGCAAAGGAGCAATAATGAGTTGTTCTAACTTGATGGTTATCAAACTGACACACAAATTACAATGAGTAAACTTAAGCGTTTTAAGAATATGAATCAGGAAAAGTCACAGAACCTTTGCACCACAAAGAAGAAGGTTAGTTAACAGAAGAGACAAGCAGTTTCTACAAATGGACTAATGGATTAAAAGTAGTGCACTGCTGAAAATATAAATTACATCAGGTTCACCTAAACAGGACCTAAATGTTCAATATATTGTCATTAGTATAAACCCATTTTGTCAACAGAAACAACTGAAGAAAGGTTATTTTTAATGGTGTGGTCGAAAAGTTCTGAAAACGCATCCAGGTTTCTGAAGGCATCACTCTTGTTCAACCTGGATCGGAGTATACTGGAATGAATGGAGTGCATTTCTGCACTAAATAGACCACTTCAGTTGACTGTGTGAACAGTGTGGCTCCCGTAATCTAAATAAATCAGAAGAGGACAATCTACCAAAGTAACTGAAAGAAGACATTAATTAGCTGTCATAGGAAAGAGGCATAATTATGCTTACAGGCATCGGTGCACTTTTCCCATCCTGCCGCACTTTCTTAATATTAAGGAGGAAATAAGAAGGCTACAATTAGTCAGCATTAGCCGTTAATGAATTATTGATTTTGATTTGAAATTCAGATTAGTCACTAAACTCCCACATGTAGGCCTTGGCTCAACAAAAGCTTGTCAGGGCAAAGATGTATGTCTAAGAAATACTACAAAAAAGCCTGAAACAACCCCCGAGGGGAGTGATAGTACCACTCCATATCAACAAAACAGCCAAGCCCTCTCTGTCCACCTTTTGGCAGGCTGCATTAATTTCCTATCATCAAAGAAGAGTGGTTTTTAAAGGACTCAGATGTTGTTTTTTGCCCTAACAGCTCTCTAACAAGGAGATATGTAGTATAAACATTTATCTTGAAAACTCCTCGCTCAACAAGGATTCCTCTCAAAATTATGAAAGGAAATACTGCTGTAAAGGGCATTAAAATCATATTCATCAAACCCTTTTCTTCTGTAACAACAAAACTATAAAAGATAGTAGGGTTGTTTTCTAATAGTACACACAACACCTTTGTATTTTACTTGTTATACTTTATACAGTCCTATACTCTTGAAGCAAATAGCTTCAACAGTTAGTTGCATGCTTCTGCGTGCTTCTATTAATGTACAGTGGTGTCAAAAAGTGTTTGTCCCCTTCCTGATTTCCTGGTTTTTACATGTTTGTCACACTTAAGTGTTTCAGAACATCAAACTAATGGGAATATCATTTAAAGACAACACAAGGTAAACTCAAAATACAGCTTTCAATTAAGGTTTTCATCACACACACACACACACAGAGCAGGGTGCCGTTGCTATAAAGCAAAGTTCCCCCAGGCTTATCTTTCTCTTTGCCTGTGAACCCTCATAACGAGTGGTTTGCACTGAGAAGACAAGCCATGGGCCCACATGGGGTTCAAATACCCACAAAAGTGCTCAACTGGGAATGGAGCTAAGTCTGCAGCCTATGTTCTGCGTAACCAGACGTTGGAGTAAAGAATCCGTCTATAGTCGGATACAGTCACTTCTCAACTTCACTCTCACTTAACTTACAACAACCTTTATGAACAGTTCCAGTCTGGCTTCCGTCCCCGTAATAGCACTGAAACCGCCCTCTTAAAAATAACAAATGATCTTTTAAGAGCAGCTGACTCTGGTCTAATTTCCATCCTCATTCTGCTTGATCTAAGCGCAGCCTTTGACACAGTTTCCCACTCTACCCTACTCCATCGACTTTACACATTTGGTATCACTCATACTCCCCTAGCCTCGTTTCAATCCTATCTTTCTGGCCGCATTCAGTTTGTTCAGATTAAGTCCTATCGTTCCAACTCCTCTCCAGTTACCACCGGTGTTCCCCAAGGCTCTGTCCTGGGGCCCCTACTATTTATCATTTATATTCTCCCTCTTGGCAATATATTTAGGAAATATAACATCAATTGTCACTGTTATGCGGATGACACCCAGCTCTATCTTTCCTGTAAACCAGACTCTTCACTCCCACCTCCTTCATTAATCTCCTGCTTAACCGAAATAAAATCCTGGTTCACCTCCAACTTTCTTAAATTGAATAATGACAAGACCGAAATCCTCCTAGTAGGAACCAAATCTACATTATCAAAAGCTGACAGTTTCTCCCTTTCATTTGACAACTCCGTAATCTCCCCCTCACCTCAGGTCAAGAGTCTGGGTGTCATCCTTGATAGTACGTTGTCCTTCTCTTCTCACATTAACAACCTTACTCGCTCTGCTTACTTTCACTTACGCAATATCAATCGCCTTCGCCCCTCTCTCTCCCCTAGTTCCACCTGCACTCTTGTTCATAGTCTGGTCACTTCCCGCATCGATTACTGTAATTCTCTTCTTTTCAGTCTTCCTCAAAAATCCATTCACAAGCTTCAGTCAGTACAAAACTCGGCAGCTCGCATCATTTCTAGAACCCCCTCTTTTCATCACATCACCCCAGTCCTGCAGCAGCTCCACTGGCTACCTGTCAAGTTCAGAATTCAGTTCAAAATCGTCCTACTTACTTTTAAAGTTATTCACAATCTCTCCCCTCCATATCTCTTTGATTTACTTCAAATTTCTACTCCCTCTCGCATACTTAGATCTTCTTCTACCACTCACCTTGTTGTTCCTTCCGCCCGTCTTAGCACCATGGGGAGTAGAGCTTTTTCTCGTTCTGCGCCCACACTCTGGAATTCACTCCCCCCTGACATCTGCAATACCGAGTCTTTACCCTTGTTCAAATCAAAACTCAAAACACACTTGTTCAAGATTGCCTTTTCATTATGATTTTCTGTTACTTTCCTGTGTGTAGTTTGTGTTGTTTCTTTTAATTATGATGATGTTGCTTTTACCACTTATTGTTTTTACCTGTACAGTGTCCTTGAGTGTTTTGAAAGGCGCTTGAAATAAAATGTATTATTTATTATTATTATATGGAACCAGTCTTGTCATTTGTGTCAGGTGTTGCAGGAAAGCTGAGTACGCTGCAGCCTGAGCTTCCGGAGAATGAACACAGCCACGGCAGGAAGGCCGGGCGGAGGTCCCCAACGATGGAAAGGCCATGTGGAAAGTTCACGCTGCGACCCCTTCAAGTGTAGACCACCAGTCTGGGTTTCACGCGGAGATTCCTTCGAGCTAGCCACCTGCTCGCTGCTCAGACAACCAACCTTCAACCGGCCCAACTTCTTCCAACTGAATGCCCAAAGTCAACTGAACTGACACAGAGGCGCAGACAGGTTTCGGCAGAGTTAGGCAGGGAAAGTAAAGTGGTTTACTTAATGCGTTTTCACTGTGTTTTGACCCAGCTAACATGCTATCCCCACTAGCATCCTGGAAACTAAGCTTCTTGATGTGTTTGAGTGTGTTTTTACGGTTATAACAAACTATTTCCATAAGGGTTTTATACACTGATTGGGATGTTAATGGTTGTGTTTTCTGGCCTGCTCAATACGACAAATAGAATTTACAAGTCTTTTAAAATAGCGCTGAATGTCTGCTAGTATTAACGCTGTAAGCTTCCTGGGTAACCTTAGTGCTACGGCCCTAGTAAACGTAACTACGGTTCGTTTAAACATGTTGGTTTGTTTCGCTCTGCCATTGTTTCAATAATGCTATAAGCGTTATTACAGCATTAATAGGGAAGATTAATGTCGATTTAATAGTGTTTGTGTAACTTAGGTGAACTCATCAAACTAATGTCAACACGACCAGGATGCGCTCTGACATGTAATTTCTGGTCATTGTCCACTACTGTGTCTAGAATTTAAAAGAACACCAGTGCTTGAATCACCCTATCAACTATTGTCCTAGTATCAACTGTTTGGGCTGATATTCAACAGACAATACCTAACAGACCCAGAGGTTTTTATTAAACATTAAATAACTTAAAACAGTGCATAATGACACAACAACCCCCTCTAGCCACACCCAGGCCTGATTACTGCCACACCTGTTTTCAGTTAAGAAATCACTTAAATAGGACCTGCCTGACAAAGTGAAGTACACCAAAAGATCCTCAAAAGCAAGACATAATGCCGAGATCCAAAGAAATTCAGGAACAAACGAGAAAGAAAGTAACTGAGATCTATCAGTCTGGAAGTCAGTCCTAAAGCTTTGGGACTCCGGTGAACCACAATGAGAGCCATTATCCATAAATGGAGAAAACATGGAACAGTGGGGAACCTTCCCAGAAGGGACCGGCCGACCAATATGACCCCAAGAGTGACACCTCATTCAGGAAGTCACAACAGACCCCACAACAACATGCAAAGAACTGCAGGCCTCACTTGGCTCGGTTAAGGTCAAATTTCATACTTAACAAAAATGGCCTGTATATTAGAGGTCCAGGACAAAAACCACTGCTGACAGAAAAGAACATGAAAGCTCATCTCACTTTTCCTTGATGATCCCCAATACTTTTGGGAAAATATTCTGTGGACTGACAAGTAAAAAGCTGAACTTTTTCAGAAAGAATGTCCAATTACATCTGGCGTCAAAGTAACAACGCATTTCAGAAGAAGAACATCTTAGCAACCGTAAAATATGGTGGTGGTAGAGTGACGGTGTGGGGCTGTTTTGCTACTGCAGGACCTGAGAGACTTGCTATGACAAATGGAGCCCTGAGTTCTGCTGTCTACCAAAATATCCTGAAGGAGAACGTCCGGTCTTCTGATTGTGACCTTAAGCTGAAACCAGCTTGGGTTCTGCAGCAGGACAATGATCCAAAACACACCAGCAAGTCCACCTCTCAATGGCTGAAGAAAAATACTTTGGAGTGGCCTAGTTAACGTCCTGAGATGAATCCTATTGCGATGGATTGGCATGACCTTAAAAGGCCCGTTCTTGCTGGAAAACCCTCCAATCCTGCTGAATTACAACAATTCTGCAATGATGAGTGGGCCTAAAATCCTCCAGAGCGCTGAAAAAGACACCTTGCAAGTTATCGCAAACGCTTGATTGCCGTTGTTGCTGCTGCTAAGGGCAGCCCGATCTGTTATTACATTTAGGGCACCAATCATTTTTTCACACAGGACCATGTAGGTTTGGATTTTTTTCTCCCTTAACAATGAAAACCTCTGTGTGATTGTAAAGATAGTTAATGTCTTATTTTAAGCTTTATTGCTGAACATTTAAAGCATGTGGAAAAGGCACGTCATTAAAGATATACGCAGATTAGAAGAACAATTTGTAAATTTTAATGTTTTTTCCAACATGAGATGCAGAATTTAATAAAAAAAAGTCAAGTTCAGTTATGTACTTTATTATCCAAAATGGAAAATACTCAAACTAAAAAAGAACATACACTCAGACTGGAGCAAAATGTACAGAGAACATTTAACATAGCGTGCTTGTTAAAGTACAGGAGGAAACTGGAGAACGTCAAGGTAACCTACTCGTGCAAGCTGAGAAGATTCAAACTCCACGCAGAAAGTCTCATACGAAACAGAAAATGTACAGCTTTGACACAGCGGTGGTTACCACTGATCCACCACACAGCCCTGCAAACATGAATGCTTATCCAGAGACAAAGAATCTGTTTTATGTTTGACATAACTCACAAACTAACTTAAAATCAAATTCGATTAAAAAATAATTAAGTAACTGCAGTTCATGTTGCTGGAACATAATTTACATTTCTTTTTAACAATTTTCCATATCTATTAAGTATTAAACCAATAATCACATTAACATAAATATGAATAAACGTATTCAAATTTATTTGTTTTTCCTTTAAATATCACATGCTTCATTAGTTACCTAATAATTATATTTATTACATTGCAATACTTTTGGCAGTCGATTGTACTGAAACAAAAAAAAAAGAAGAAAATTCTGTGTTGACCCAAAAAAATAGTCATACTACTACCACCACTAGTACCACTAATACTATGGCTGTACTGTTTAATCACATTGATCAGATGCTTATGTTCACTCCTTTTCCATCTACCAGAAACTCTCTCAACCATTTCTGTTTCATCCTTTTGGGATTTTATTATTTTTTAAGCAGTTATTTTATGATTTTGATTTTGGGATAAATGACACATTCTTACTTCAATTCTTCTATCTACTCTAATGGTAAAAAAGCCTTGGTGAAGTAAAAAAAAAAAAAACTAGCATTAAGATATATCTGGTTGCATAAAGATGAATCTTTAAAGGTGCTAAAAGGTTAATAATATTTCTGTTTGCCAGATTGCTGCGTAACAATTTTCCCTGCAAAATGTCTTATATTCAAGAACCAAATGATTTCTCTTTTGTAAGATGACCCCTCAGCATACGAGCAATCATAGTTGTCAGCACTTGTAAGACCAGCGCTTGCTTGAGCTTAAAGACAAAAAAGAAAAACATTTTCTCACAATTTGATAACAGGGTCATACTGAGGAAATAACCTTGCTAGGTTATGCACCATCACTGATCCTCCACAACAGCAACAGGGTAGAGACAAGCTGTTTTCAATCTTTTCTTGTGTTTTTCATATAGAAATTGTACTTTTCAACACTGCAGAGCTTTCCCTCTGCTTTTATCATTTAATAACTAACTCTTTTCTATCTCAGTTTTTTTTTTTTGGTAAAGGAGCTGATTGACAGACAAAGGCCAGGGTTGTAACTAAACTTCTCTGACTGATGTGAAACAAAGTCGGTTTGCTTCTTAACTCATCTCACTCCTTTTGTCAGCGAGAAGAAATGCAAACACTCCGCTGAAACCTCCTGGGTATTTTCTTTTCTCATATCTGCTCCCCATTTACTCTCTTGTTCCTTTTCATCCACTTACGGTAGTTAAGTACTCATTGATATTCAGATGGTCACATGTACATGAAGACCAATAGACCACTTTTTTTCCCCCCCTGTCCCCATTGGGATTGGTAAGTGGCCACTTGCAGATTGCTCCTGACACTGGCTGATGATAATTTAACAAAGCTTGGCAGTGATGAAAAGGCTTATGAGCTAGGTTGAGTTTGTCCCTCTCTTTTCTCATCATGCCCCAGTGCTGATTGCTTTTGACATCTTGGTTGTTTGTTGTACCACAGCAGTCTGGTGTCATTTCAAACCCTGCTTTAATGCTGTATTATTACAGAGATGTGTTATTAGAGTGATGCTGGACCACATCAGAGAGAGAGAGAGAGAGAGAGAGAGAGAGAGAGAGAGAGAGAGAGAGAGAGAGAGAGAGAGAGAGAGAGAGAGAGAGAGAGAGAGAGAGAGAGAGAGAGAGAGAGAACAGAACGTACAACTTAGAAAAAGTTATGAGATCAGTTATTTTCAAACAGATTTATATGTTAGATTTGTGGGTCCAAAAGTGTCCACAAATTTAATCTAATTTTGTGGGTGACAAAATTATGATACATTTTTGTATTTAATGTGATATTGATGTTTTTAAAATTGAGAAAACTCAAGCAATTTATTAAAGCTATAGTTGGTAATCCTGTTCAGAAACACATTTTGGGTAAAATCCTCTTTCTATCCTGAAAGTTGTCAATACATTATGTATTCAGAAAAAGGAGGTTAAAATAAAAAATAAATAAAAATAAATATCGATCACTGTGGGAGATACAGGCCTGTAAAACTCTGACCAATCCCTGCTCTTCGCACCGAAGAGCAGGGATTGGTCAGAGTTTTGTTCCTGCGCTCACTCTCCTCTGTCTCTCAAGCTCTGGGGGTATCACCTTATCTATTGGTTGGCGGTAAAAGACCTCAGGCTGGAATCGAGCCAGAGTCATACATGGGTTGTGCTCACAACCCCTGCGCCATCAAACCCCGCCCTATGAAGCCTCTTTCTAATGGCTTTGATGAGAAACTTTCCTGCCAGTGGCTCTCTGGAGGTCACTTTGTGGGGCTCCAGCAGTACTCACCCTGTTCCTCCTTGCACAAAGGAGCACGTACGAGTCCTGCTGATGGGTTGAAGACCTCCGATGGCCTTGCCCAGCTCTGTTTCACTATTTTGTCTTGGATTCTAAATGTGACACGAATTTCCTTCGTAAGACCCACCCATCAGACTTAGCATATGGGTGTAGTAAACATAACAGGTCTGAAGTAGGCTTGCTGGGTTAGCCAACTAGATTAGTTTTAAAATGTTAAGATCGATTTTACAAATGACAGTTTATGTCAGTGATTCTCAATCTTGGACATCTTGGTCCACTGTCCTGCATGTGTTAGAATGGGAATGAGCCCATGCCACTATCTTCTGCTTCTTAAGAAGATATGGAAGTATATGAGCTTCCATTTCAGATCTCCAAAAGTCTCCAGCAACACCAGAAGCAGAGTTGATATTGCCAACACTGACTTACTGGTGACAACACTGACTGGCTGTAGCTAATTAGTCGGGCTAGGCAGCATTCAGTTGGTTTAACAGACCCACTCGTCATCTAAAACCTTCTGTCAAATAAGCAGTGGAAGCGTATTTGATCTAGATGAGAACAGGAGTGAGTGTTAGATTTAAAAATTTAAAAACCTTTTTTATTACTTTTAACAGTGTAACATGTTGAGCGTTAAAGAAAATGCTCTTTGTCCAAGTTAATATGGCACCATAACCCAGTTTTGATTCTACAAACCGAGTGTAAAAATGTTTCGTTGGGAAGTTATCCCCTCTTGCACATCGTGCCAGATTGAGCGGGATTTTCTCTACACCAGTGGTTTTCAATAGGTGAGGCGCGTCTCCCCTGGGGGGCGCCAAAGAGTCACAGGGGAGGCGCGAAGAATGTGCTGGAGAAGAAGATATTTGTGCCTTTTGTTTGAGCGCGCAGGAACCAATCCAAGCACGCAGTGAGACAACACGTGCCCGCTCAAAACCGGTCTGGCGCGTGCTCAACTCTGAAAAACTCTTCTCAACCCACTCTCTGTCCTCGCGCTCAGTTCCATCTCTGCTCGCGCGCGCACTGGACCTGCTCATTGAACGCTCAACACCAGCTGTTCGCTCGACCCTGGTTGTTTCTCAATTCACGAGAACAAGGACTCGCGTTCTCGTGAATTGAGAAACGGCCACTGTCTCTGCGCTCGCAACTTCAAAAACTGTCCAGTCCACCAGCCAATCACAGACAGGTTTTTTTTTTTCATCCAATCAGCGTATGGCTTGGAAATACTGCATTCAGATGGATTAAATCAAAATGCTGCAGCCTTTGGCAGAAATTACTAAACATAACAGTGGGATTGAAGAAAAAAAAAGAAAAAGTTTAATATTTTAGACTAAACTATTTTGTCTAAAATAGTCTCTTTTCTTTCCAGATTCTGGGAGGTGATGCAAAAGTTTATTCTGATCATAATCATTGTCATCATTATTTAAAGAGCACTTTAACACAAGGCAAAGCAAAGTGCCAAACATCAGAAATACATCAGATAAGAAAAACATTTAATAAAATGCTTGGTTGTTAAAATAGCAATAGGTTTAAATTGTGTATAATTTGCCTAAAAACGTAAATCGGAATATGGAATATGTCTGTTAAATTCAGGTTATCTTTTTTATTAGTATTTCAGTTGAAGTCTCCTGTTGACGTGAGTTCAGTTTGACATTGGCTTCTGTTTAGTTCAGTTTGTCTGCTGTTGATAAAAATAGTTTATGAATTTGCTCTAATGTTCGTGATGTTTCAGTAAAAGTAGTCTGTAAGATGGAAATATTTGGATGGATAATTTATTAATACGCCTTACCTATTCCAAGGGGAGGCTCACCTTCAACGAATTTGAAAACCCCTGCTCTACACCATTTGCTGCTTCTCCTTGTCAACACCAAACATGGCAAGTATCATCAAGTGCCCATTATTTTGATTTCACTTATGCTTCAGTCAATGCAACACACTGAAATAACATTGTGTTTTCGTGACAAAGTGGTTGAGTTTGTATTTCTTCGCCATATGTCCCTTAAATATAGTCAACGTTTATTGCATCTTTTTTGTTATTCATAAAGCTTCAGTTTAACTTTGCTGTTGTAACTTAGCTTCACATCCTGGGTTTGTTTTTGGTAGCATTATGTTGCAGTTTACTTCTAAGCATATTTTTTTTTAGGAGGAAACACTATTGAGTCCATAGTTAATTTGGGGTTTGCTTCTGTTAAAGGCACATCTTTGGTATCTCTGTTCATGTTTCTTTGTAAATACTCACCACTGTTGGTCCCTTTGTTCTGATCACATCCAGGACAGGTGTATGGGAGGGGCTGGCCCAGCGCTTCCTGGTTGCATAGGTTCATGATGTCATTGATTGTGTCGCTGGGTTCAACCAAATTTAGAGTTTTCTCTCTTGGATAGTATTTATAATTTCTTTAAAGTAAACATTTTAGCTGTACTGTGTGATGTACTCTATGTTTAAATCCATTTAGCTGTGTAGATAAGTTTGCAAATTAAATTAATAATTGGATTCTAGTTTATTTTTCATTTTTTGTTTTGTTATTTGTATAGATTGGATTCTTTGGTTTAATCTATTTTCTAACAGAGCGTACTGATAAGGCTTCAGGTGTGTTTCAGTACTCTATAAAACCGGTAAGATTTTGGTATTTAAGATTGTGAGAGACATGACAAGTTGTGACAAGTTGTGAGAGACAAGTATGCATCTTTTCCTTCTTAACCAAACTGGCATAAAAGAAGATGTCTGTAAGTTAAATCCATCAGAACGAAGCTCAAAATGTCTGCTAATGCTGTCTACACATCTCCTTCCTTGGTTCTTGTTTTGCACTACCTCGCAGTTTTTAAACAGAGCTTTTGTTCTGTTTAAAGGAAAACATGAGGATTATTGGGTAGCTTAAACATTCTAACTTTTCGTCTATTTATCATCCATCAACATAGATATACATGAGATGTTGCATTAATTTGGTAAACATGTTTTTAAACTTCCAAAGTAGACCTAAGCAGTCCCTAAAGGAGTGGGATTACTAAGCATGATATCAAAACAATATTTCTTCTAAAATAGCCTTTATAATGTTTGTCTTTTTTGTATATTGGTATGATTATCGTAGGTTTTATTTGTAAGTATTGAAAAACGAGTTAAGGGATTTGAACCAGTTATATGATTTAAAATTCCCATTTGTTTTGTTTGGTATTAGGCTTCCTAAAACCGAATCATCTTTTGTCACGCAGCTCTTTTAACGTCATCCCTAATGAGAATGATACCGTAGTGCTCCCAGTAAAAAGGCAGGAAATAAAACGGATAGATGAAACCATTTAAAAAGTTCGTTGATTTAATGATGAACAAATTTAATATATTCTCTTATTAGCAGTTGGTTGAATTAGGTCTGACTAAGAAACCTGTTGGAGATCAAATTCTCATACCCTTGCTGTAGACTTGTATGAAATTCATTTGTAAAGGTAGGGTTTCTAGAAGGGTTTTGGTACTTTTAGAGAAAATATTTATTTATATATTTATCAGATAATTTATTATGATGTATCATGTGTTGAGTAATCATAAAATGTTAAATTAGATATATTTTCCTTGGCCCTCTCAGGACTCCATCACCACGGCACAGGAGCGGGATGTACACTCAAGGCAGTGGTGTCCAAACGTTTTGCCACATGAGATAAAATTATGGTGTCAAAAGTACTCACAAGCGAAAACGTTTTTTTTTTTTTATTGCCCAACAATAAACTAAGCATTCACTGTTTTTAGGTATTTAACAAAATGCCGAAGACGGGGTAATTAATAAACAATTTGTTTTGTGCCTAACATTTTACATTGTAAGAAGATTGTAATATGTAATTTGGGAATAATTATTAGAAATAAAAAGTCTCTATCTGCATCAACCACCTGTGCTGGGGCACAACATTATTTTTAATCATTTCTATTGGGGGCATTCAGAAAATTAGTTCAGGGGCCACAAATGGCCCCCGGGCAACACTCTGGTCACCGCTTGCTTAAGGCATAATATAACTGCTTCCCAGCTTGTTGGATCCAGATAGCAGAAATGGATATATCTTTTTTTAATGGCTATATAATCTTGATAATAGCAAGAGCAAAATACTCAAAAGTGTCAGTCTTAACCCTTTTAAAAGTCCTGTTTGACAACCTTTCATGTCATTCAAGGCTAAATTTGGTAAATGTTGATGCTTGGTTAATCTAGACAAGGAAATCTGTCCTCAGTTAAAGATTACAGGAATAATGTCATCTCAAGAAATGGTTCAAGATGTTACTGTAAATGCACATTTTCTGTCAAAACATAGTTATAAGTAATAAGGCCCCTCGCGTGTTATTTCGTCAAGCTTTTGCTGTACACATTAGTCTAAGCAGAAATGTTTCTTGCTGCAAAACTAAAGGAGTCAATCTCAGCACTGAGCCCATGTGCATCGGGTCCAGCCCTATACAGTGTAAAAGTCACACTGATCTCAATGTTAGAATTTCAAGGTGAAATTTACTATAAATAGAGTTTATTTATTCTAGACAGTAAAACTATATTTATTAACAATTCACGATGTGAATGATGCTTTATTTTATAAGTCAAACCAACTGTAATTGGTGTAAAACAAACCCTGATATTCCAACTCTGAGATCAGAGTAGCTTTTACAGGGCGGGCCCATATGTTCACCTGCTCTGTGTTGAAACTGGTGCAGCAGAACTGCTCATTTTACTGTGCAAGGATGATTAGTAGGGGCTGTTTCCACACCATATCTCACTGTGGTTTTCAGAACCGGTTCCAAACAGCCAATTGTGTGTTTCTTGGAAAAGTGTAATGGACCTCTTTCAGTCAGCTGACCAGCAGTCCACAGCAGTAGGTGGAGTAAGGGCAGTGTTGGGTTCCCATAGGCTCCTTTCAGTCACCTTGATGGTTTCATCTATTTGACATCACTTTAAACCATAGGAATAATGAGATTTTAAGGTTTTGGGATTTTGAAATAATAATTTTTAAAATCTCAGCAAATATTGAAACAGTGACCAGCTAGTGCCTATTTGAGAATTTAACAATTTCACATGAATTAAAGGCAACGCTGCATCACTCTGTGCTAATGCAACTTGTCAAACATTTTTAAAATGCATTTTTGTTCAGCTGTACTCAGAAGTTGCATGTACAAAAATTGTTGAAATACCTCACCAAAACACTTCTCAGTAATTAAACCTACACTCGAAAAATACACATGAACAAAACAACAGCTTGCTCCCCCATATAATGTACCATATTCTTCTGTAATATGGCTCTAATTGAACTTTTTAAAACTGCTCTCACACCTGGGCAGAGTGCTGTTTTTAAAGATGCAAGGATCCTTGCCCTGACTGTTTCTGACCCGAATCTAAGCAGCAAATGTTCGTTTGAAATAGCAACCACTGTGTAAATGCCAGAGCACACTTTGTCCCAGTTTGCAGAGTGCTACTGAGGAGCTCCAGTATTTTAACATCCAGGAAAGCAAAAAGCAAAAAAAAAAAAAAAAAACTACTGGCAATGTCTGGGCAATCCCCAAACTCCTCACCTCCTCTGTCAATCAATACTCTCTTTCATCGGCAGGGGTTCAGCTATCATTAATAATAACTGACACGCTTCAATAGTGGTAATAAACTGGGGGAATCTGGTATGTAATGGTACAGTAATGGCACCTGGGAAGGGTGTTACACACTCGACAGCTGCTGATGGATAAACCCTAGGTAAATGGATTTGGGCTCATCCAGTAGAAAGAAGCAGCTGCTCTTGATCAGGCTCTGTTTTTTAGTGAGCCACAGTGGGTGGAAAGGGGCCAACAGAACTGCACAGGAATGGTTGCAGGCGTGTGGATGTGAACTTTTTAGATTGGACCGTGGGGCTCAGAGGGCAGCTGGGGGATGGACGTGTAGATTTAACTTGCAGCAGAATGTTTTAATTATTATTATTTTTTTGTATGTGTGGGGAGGTGAATGAAAGGGTTGGTGCTAACTGGGGCATGTTAAAGCAGTTGTCAATCTCCCATCGGCGT
Organism: Fundulus diaphanus; assembly: GCA_037039145.1. Taxonomy (NCBI): domain Eukaryota; kingdom Metazoa; phylum Chordata; class Actinopteri; order Cyprinodontiformes; family Fundulidae; genus Fundulus; species Fundulus diaphanus. The sequence goes on from CM073131.1 coordinate 31,184,461, forward strand.
TGTCACCAGTAAGACTGATCTGCTTGTTGGCGCGCCATTTCGTCTTCCCAAAACGTAGACAAACGCAGACCTAAGGAGCAGCTTCAAAAGAAGCCAAACTTCTTCCATCACTTCTGGAAAGTAGATGAACACAGAATTATGTGATTGATTTTCCGAGATGATACCTTGTCACTTTAGACACTGGGAATCAAGGGGGGGTTGGGCAAAAAGATGAGAGGTATTTTCGCTCCTCTAACTGACAAGCTTGAAATATGGTCTATTCTGGTTAACCAAAAGGAACACATACATTTCTACATTAGAAAGAATTCCCATTATTTCTCTCTGAGCCATGAAAATCAATTCTGAAATGATTGCTTTCACTGACAATGGGGAGAAGAGGAGAGAAAATAGTTGATGTGCTTTTGGCTGGTCTAAAGCGGTAGATAGAAAAATAGGTTGTGTTCTCCCTTAACCATTTTCTCAGGGGACATTGTTGGAACTGGCATTGTCTAACTAGTTCAGTTGTTTATTTCTTTCCCTATTATCTTGTCGTTTTTCAGTTGTGAATTTCTCAGAGCCAAGGCCAAAATATCTGAGTATTACAGAAATGCTGTGCTTGGTCTGGCTGACTGAAACATTTTCTTGTTTGTGTTAAATATTACAGCCATAGGATACCTTTACTCATGTCATGCAGGCTCCTGGTCAATTTGTCATGTTTCCACCTTGATTTCATAGAGACGGACGATGACAGCGACGCAGAATCTCTGTCTGGGGGTTTGTTTGTTTTGCCTGATCTGCAACTCCAACGGAGCGGGTAAGGCACGTTCGGCTCAGATCTTCTACTACGTTGGGACGCAGTAGGACTGAGTAAATACCTCTTGTTGCACTAAACTTTTTACTCCATTATGATGCACTGAAATCGGGGATATTTCTGGGGACAGCTTTTGCCAGGGACAGGTCATCCAAATCGGGGACTGTCCCCGGAAATCGGGGACGTCTGGTCACCCTAAACTATATACTATTTTCTAAATATTTTGTATTGCAGCCTGCTTATATTGATTGTGCTCATTTAGACCACTTAATTCTCACAAATTACATCCTTTGATCAACTCAAAATAGCTGATTGTAAGTAGGATATATTGAATGTGTATGACCACGTTGGCTTAATAGAATATACAAAGAATATAGTTTTAGTGATTTTTTTTTTTTATATCTCCATAAATAACTTTTACACTTAATGTCAAATTGGAGCCACAGACTTTAAAGTTTTTTGTTATGATTTTGTGATTTTGCAACACATAGAGCATCATTTTGAGGTGGAAGGAAATGAAAAATGGCTTTCAACTTTCTTCACAAATAAAGATCTAAAACTTAACATGCATGTGTATTCATCCCTACTCTAAAACAAGAAAATGAAATCTATTGTACCTTTTTAAATCCAGCTTTTCTCTGAAGGCCTCAGAGAATAATAAACCAACGGCATCATGAAGACCAAGGAAGACACCAACCCGCTCAAGAATAAAGTTACAAAGACGTTTCCAGAATTTGTTTTAATTCAATCCATCCATCCATTTTCCGACACGCTTGTCCTTCATGGGGTCGCGAGGGGTGCTGGTGTCTATCTCCAGCTGTCAATGGGCGAGAGGCTGGGTACACCCTGGACAGGTCACCAGTCTGTCGCAGGGTAACACAGAGACAAACAGGACAAATGACCTTTCTCACACACACTCACACCTAAGGACAATTAAGAGAGACCGATTAAGCTAGCAGTCATGTTTCTGGACTGTGGGAGGAAGCCGGAGTACCCGGAGAGAACCCACGAATGCACAGGGAGAACAGTGCATGCGCAGAAAGACTCAGGTGGACTCGAACCCAGGACCTTCTTGCTGCAAGGCACTTTTCAGAGTCAAATTCAATCAAACCATGCAGACAGATTGGTCAGAAAGGAAACTTAGCAGATTGAATCAAGTCTTGACAAGCAGCATCCACTCCTCCTGAAAGAGCGTAGAGCCACAGTGGACAGTTGTCTGCATTGTCGATGGCTTTGCAGCAATCCCTCACACTGAGCATGCATGAAGCAACAGTGGAGAGGAAAACTCTCCTTTAAAGGTATATAGCCACATTATATGCTTAAAAAAATACCAAAAACCGTTTGATCAGGATAAAATAAGGTTTTATACACCAAGCGTCCATCCTGATAGTGTTTTTTGTGGTCCTTTTTGAGCCAAAATATAGCCCCACAATGGGCGCGATGAACAGATATAAACAGATGTAGCATCATCTAGCGACAGTATCGCAGAACAATCATAATCTCGGTTTGCTTAATTAATAAATCACTTGTAAATAATGCCAGACTGAGTCTGACCCTCTGCAATGCCTCACATTAAAGCAGCAACCCGGTGTGATCAAAGACCAACCGTTATTAATAAAATAAATCGATCTACAGCAAACTTAACGGCCTCATATCAGGGCGCCCCTGAGCCCGTCTCTGCTCTTCCCTCAGGCGGGGGAGGCAGCTTTCCCTGTGTTGGCCCCACTTAGGCATCTTTTCTCGGGGGGTCCCTTCAGGCATTTGGGGTTTTGGTTTCCCTGGCATCTGCCTCGGTGATCTGGGGGGCGGGTCTTTGGCTCCTCACAACCACTATTGACCATTTTTTCTTATGGATAAACCTTACATACACAAGCACACTCTCACAAACACCTACAGGTACTTGGATCCAGGTGCTTATAGATTAACTGCTATACAGAAAAACCCTATTTTATCTTTAGCTGTCACTTTATACACGTCATATTAATTAATACTTTATATTCAGTGACGGTATCAAGGCATTGGTTGTTTGTACCTGTAATACCTTATCAATTGGTTTTGCTGTTCTTTTTATATCTCTCTTTGCAGGTGGAGAAGCAGACTCTGAGGATATTATATTGCTCTCTCCCTTTCCTCTCCTCTTTCTTTTTCAAAATTTCTTCTTTTTAGCATTTTGTCTCCTCTGTTTCTTTCCTTTTTTCCCTCTTTACCTTCCCATTTCAGTGTCCATTGATTATGAAATAGTCCCAGCATAAAATCTAATAAACCTTTTTGCATATATAAGTCAAGCACTATGCACTATGGTGAAAGCAGTAAGGCTCCACTTGTGAAAATAAAATCTGCTCTTTTTGGCATTAAGACAACAATTCTTATTGCCACATTACCAGACAGGACACACACACACACACACACACACACACACACACACACACACACACACACACACACACACACACACACACACACACACACACACACACACACACACACAAAAAGAGCCTCACATCAGAAAATGTACTCACGTCAATCAATTCTGCGGTCACATCTGAGCAATTGGCACGTTTAGCGTACGCTTCAGACAACAACGTTCATACTGTATCCCAGCGACATTCTAGCCTTTTGCCTCTTGGAATCATAGATTTTATGTTTTTTTCACTGGATCTTGGACCTTTCTTCATTGTTTCGCTGGGAGATGCTTATAGCCGTTTGCCGCTTCCTTGTTTTATTCACTGCCGTGCATCCGCAGTGAGGTATTTCCGTTGTTATTATAAATAAACATGAAAGGCTTTATTTACTAACAAACTGAGACAAAAACAAAGCATAACCACACCAAAATACTAATACACCTGCAGGATGTGATAATCTTTCACAAAAACTTTCTACTTGTCTACTTTATAATGACGTGTAAGTAAGAGAAGTCAAATAAGTTGGCTATGCACCTTTAACAGGAAGGAAAAACCTCCAGTCAGATGAGATCAAAATGTAACTTTTCGGCCTACATGCCAATCAGGATGCATACAAAAAAACGTAACTGCACATCCACTAAACACACCCCCATGCCTACAGCGAAACAAGATGACAGCACTATCATGCTGTGGGCATGCTTTTCTTCAACACGAAAAAAGAATTGGATCAAAACTGATCAAGTCAAATATAGAGCAACATAGAAGAAAATTCAAACGGGGTTGGTGAGTTTTCGGAGTCTTCTAATGGTACATTTGTGATCAATTGCTCTGGTTAATTTATTTTTATTACTGCACCTTCAAACAACCAGGAGCTGTATGTTTTGAATTGGCACAGAACATGTGGTAGAGAAGAGGGAGGCTTACTGTGTAGATGTGTTATATTTTCACAGTTTATTGTGCACAACCCTTTTCTCACATAAGATAATGGGACCGGCTGCATATAATTTTCACAAGTTGATGTAAATTCATGTAGAAGCTTCCAGAGAGGGTACGTATAATTTTCTATCATAGCCAGAGCTTTTAGGTCTACCTGTACATCAGGTGAAAGTCTCTCTACTCTCTGTTCCTCAGAGGTTCCCGATGACGCTTATTAGAGTAAACCTCCACCTCATTTCTTGCTGGATGAACATTAGAAACAAGGGTTTTCAATGTCATTATGTAACCATAATGAAATGTTAAATAATTTTTATAAGTGGTTAGCCATAACTTACAATCAGCCATTCTGGGCCAGCACACACGCGCGCTAGGCTCCCCTCTTAGCTCCGCGGCTCCTCTCAAATGAGCTGCGTTCCTTTATTGTAGCCCTGTTTGAGTAATGAACAAGGCAGGCTGACAGCCCTGGACTGCCAGTTCATACCGGCCTGTGTGCTTAGTTACGGTGAATCTATGTGCATCTAACCATTTTTTCAGCTTTCTTTTTCTTTTTCATGAATAGGTAGGTATAATAAAGCGGTCCATGTTGTTCACCTCGTGAAAATACAAACTGAACTGCGCGATCTCCAGGAACCTAAAAATAGTCAGAGACCTGGGGATTGGGACACTTACAGTAATGATATGTTTTACCGCTCAGGAAAAGACCAAGTTACAAAAAGACCAAGTTTCTTCTCCAAAGGGTTGAAGAAATGCATCTACTTTAATTCAGGTATACATTTTACAGGTGTTTTTAGGTTTTTTGAGATGAACATATTTTTAACCTGAGCAGTAAAAAACATTATTAATGTAACTATTTTGTAGTTATTACCACTCAATATTGGTATGTAACTAACTTTTACTTTCAAGTTTTAATTCCAATTATGATAAAAAAGTACCATAACAACTTCCATTAAAAACATAAAGCTTGTTTTTCTTTCTTTCGACCTACTGCTGCATTTTGTCCACTGTCATGAACTCCTCTAGTGCACCATTTCAAATACAGACATTACTAACCTTTCATAAGGCCACTCTCAGTCAAAAGAGGCAAGAGAGCATCAATTCACCTAACTGCATTCTTATTTCAGCGCAGGATAGTGTTTCATGGTTTGGTCCTCCATGTAAGTGACCCCTGCCTATGTCCTGTGGAGGCAAGCTGTGTCTAAAATAAGCAACGGCAGAATTGTCTTCGGAAAGCCACAGGAGATGCGACTCCCCTCTGATCTCTTCATATTGATACTCCGCCACAAGAGACGCCGGTACCGCTCGGCTGAGAGGAAATATGCTGAGGGTAATAATGGCGGTGGCTGTGTTCTGGTTCTCAGTGCAGAGGATGCTAGAAATTATGTCCACATTGGATGACTCTGCCTCTCACAATTTACTTCTATTGATTACGCTCAATGCAGAAATTAGGTTGGGTGAGTTTCATGCAGGAGACAGACGATTGCAACTAATCATGGACATAAAATTTCCCCTGTTGTGCCAAAATTTATATCTACAGCTAGAATCGCCAGACAGCAACTATTTTTGCAGGTGTCACTGAATTGTTTGAGATGATTTCTTAGTTTAGCAATCAAATAAACACAGACCAGGAGATGTCCTGTTTCAGTTTATCTGGTGAGTTTCTCAGTACCCCCCCTCCTTGAATCCTGTCGGTTCTCTATCGATAGCTTTCAGGTCCATGTGGCTGTTCTGACAGCCCGTCCTTGAAACAAACCTTGGTGGTTCTCACACCCTCTCTGAGCTTTGCTGATGGAATCACTTGACCCACAGTTGTCATTTTAGTTGGACGACAGGCCTGCAGACTCTTTCAGGACTGGTTTTGAAGATGTCAGTGGTTCCCCCCATCAGACCGCTCTCAAACTTAATGACATGAACAGAGAGCATATTGGTGTGAGCAAAAATGACCGACGCACCCACACTGAATCAGGTGATCATGTCAAACTGGTTTGGTAGGTCGAAAATCCTTGATAGAAACTTTTCCCTGTCTGAGCATGTAATTTCCTGAGATGGAGTTGTTAGAGCATTGCGCTTGTGTCCCAGAGGTTCTGGGTTCAACTCCCACAGCCACTCTGGGTCCCTGAGCAAGACCCTTAACCCCAGATTGCTCCCCGGGCGCCGCATAGTGGCAGCCCACTGCTCCCCAAGGGGATGGGTTAAATGCAGAGAACAAATTTCATTGGAATGTATGTTGCAGTGACGATAAAGGTTATTATTATTATTATTATTATTATTATTATTATTATTATTATTATTATTATTATTATTATTATTATTACCAGGCCTAATCACCCAATCAGAAGACGATCTTGGAGATGCATTTAAACTCCATCTCACTACACAGCCAATAATAAATGTAATGCTACCATATTTTCACACTGAATTCTTTAAAATAGCAGAGACAGTGAGACATGCAAAACACTAAATCCTCCTTAGTTTGGCAATTTCCATGTGTAATCGTTTTATTTAAAAACCAGTTTGCACTTGAGAGCTTCACACATCCCTATTTTAAGTTCACAAATCAGTGACTGTTTTAAAGCTTGTTTTAATTCCAGAATGGCAGAATAAGATCATTGAAACAAAATGCTCTAACTTACAATAACAGACATAAACTAGCTTTTTTTCATCACAAAGAAATGCCTTAGAGGGCTCATATTTCTAATGTTTCTGGACATAACCTGAACATAAGAGTTTGTTTTCTACAAAGTCTAAAACCAAGAGATTTAGCAAACAAACAAACAAGAAAAACAGTTAAATATGTTTGAGATGTCATGTTTGAGATGTTTGCATGCATGCATTAGAATCATTGTTTTATATTGGAAATTAATTGCATTGATTTTCAAATTTGGATCTTGCATTTGTGTTGTTTGATTTCTATTTCCAGGGTGTGTCTGGTGCACCTCTCCATGGACAACAGATAAAAAAAAGCCTTTTGCATTACTCTGGGCAATTTTCACTGTTTATTGGTGTGTACTGTCCATACAAAAGTCAAAAACTACATTTAAAACTTTGTCACTGGCTTGAATCAAAAAGCTTTATGTGAAATATTTGTGTGCCCGTTTGCATCTGCCTGCATGTGTGCGAAGAAGTGGAGGCTAATTACTCAGGTACTCAAGCCACATCTGTCTGAGCGTCCTCGGCCCCTTAGCTCATTCCAGAGATGCTCATCTGTTAAAGCAGCGGCCACAGATACCCTCAAGGAGCAATTTCTGTGTTACCAAGGGGGTCATGAAAATAAAAGAGCCACCAGTGGAGGATTGTTGAGGAGAATAAAAGACATTTTAAGCCTTTTGTCAAAGTATTTCTGAAAATAAACCCAGTCCCGTTTAGAGAAAGAGAAGCCCTTTTATGTGTGCAGAAAAAGTAACGGGGAGTATTTGAGAAGTGTGCATATGTGCAAGCAAACTTCTCATTTTACATATGTGCACAGACTAATTTCAAAGATCTTTTTTTTATTCACCGTCTCCAGTGCTTGCTGATCCTGTCACAGAGAACTCTGCATCTCCAATTGACTTATCATCCATGTGAGTATCAAACATACATGAGATGAGTTCAATATCCCACACATGGCCTCTAGTCCCTTCACTAACACAGCAGCACCATTTCAATTCTCCTTTGGTCCTTTTCTTTTTTATTCTTTTCAAAGGATATTTAACAGTATTATTTTAAAAAGGCTACATAGGATGCATAGTGAATAAATCTCAACTCTCTGCAGTTTAAGGCAGATTTCTAATTTACTGGTGGCAGGGTTCACCTTATCTGAAGTGGAGGGTTGGCTTTCAGTAGACCTTAGGGGGACACATTAATAAACTGGTTACAGAAACAAAGGGACTGGTAGGGATCTACTCTCTCTCAAAACCATCACAGAGGAGGAAACACAGTTTCCAATTCCTCCATATCATACATTAAAAATTGAGACAGGGTGACTTTGCTCTGTAACTGACCCCTATCAATATTTGATCGCAGGGAACAGGCACTAGTAAACAATGGAGATAGAAAGTGCGAAATGGGAAAGGTGAAGGGCAAAATATGTGAAGTCCAAATATCTGCGCTCATGGAAAATGCCTGCGCTACAGAAACTGTAATAAACAAGCTGATCATGATTCAAGCTTTGGTGGTTGAAAGCTCAAAAAGTATTAAAATACTAAAAGTCATCTGCACCAATTTATCCGTCCACCGGCCAATCAGTTCAACGAGCACAGGGCTCTTTAAAAGTCTACAGCTGTTGATAATTTTGTTGTGTTTGGAATCAGAAAAGTCAGCCTTTATTAAAATCCTTTAAAGCGGATTTGAGCTATATTTTTTCGGTGTTTTTCTAAAGCTCTTTCAAAATGTATTTGTGGTTTTTATTCATTTCAGTTTACTTCATCCATGCATCCATGCATCCATGCGCAGAGGGGGCAGGTACTGACACTGTATACCCAGTGACAAGGGTGTACCCCACCTCTTGTCACTGGACAAGAGGTGGGGTACACCCTTGACTGGTCACCAGTCCATCACAGAATTAACTTTAGTTAGACCTACATAAAATACCTAAGATAAAACTGCTTGAGAAACAAGACAGTATTTTTGGCTCTAACATTAGCAAAAAACTTGCCCTGCAGCTGGGAAGATGCATCGGTTGGGTTTGTCATTCAAGTTGACTTACAAGGGTTGTTTTTGGATCTGACACTTGTCTGGCGTACTGGGTCCTTCATTTGTAAATGCTTGTTTTAGGTATAGACCGAACAATATCTTGTCATGGTGGTGTTTTTAGACTGCACAGAAAACTATTGGAGAGGCAGCAAATATCAAACAGAAAGAGAAAAGAGAAAAAACAAAACCTTCAGGAAGCCTGCGGGCTTGAAAGATTTGAAAAATTTGAAAGATTAAAACAAAAAGTCTCACTTGTTGGAGAAACAAAATCAAAGAAATTTGTCATGTTTTAAAAATGTGCACAATACTGTAAGATATGGCATGTTGATGTTCATAGAACCCATTGAACCTAAGAGTGATTGTTGAGCCAACAGTTGGTCACACATTATGTGCAGTGACACCTCCGGAGCACACACTTGCATCATCTTACGGACAAATGTAAAGGTGAAACAGTAATGCCTTTGCAAAACCAGTCATTTAATTTTTTTATATTTTTATTATTAATTTTTTTCGGCGGGGGGGGGGGGGGTGATGCTAACTGCTTTAACCAGCTATGCATTTTCTAAATTTCAACCACAAACTATAGTTTTGTGATAGACCTACACCAAGCTGCCCAAAATGATGAAGAGAAAGGAACATGGAATGCACAGTTTTCATAATTTTGTACAAACTAAAATGTATATGTGTGTTAATATTCTGCCTCTTTTACTCTGAAACCTTTAATTGAAATCCAGCATAATCAACTGCTGGTTCTATAGTTAACTAATTTAATAATATTAGAAATACATTTCCATTAATCTTAGAGGCAGCCAAGATGACCCATGATAACCGTGGAGGAGCTGCAGAGATCTCACAGGTTGGAGGATCTGATAACAAGATAAATAGTAGGAGCTTTTTGCAATCAAGCCCAAAATTTAATTTTCTAGACTACAAGCAAAGTGCAACACCCCATTCCCACAGAATACTATGGTGGCAGCATGATGCTGTGGGGAATCTTTTCTGAAGCAGAGACAACAACGCTCCTCAGAGCTGATGGGATGAGGAATTCAACTGAATCCAGCACAATCTGGAGGAAAACTTGTTGGAGGCTGCAGAGATAGGAGTGGCGGTTCACCCTCCAGCAACGCAAAACATAAAGCCAGATCTACAATAGGATGGCTTATACCAAAGCGTTAATGTGTTCAAATAGCCCAGTCCAAGTTCTAACCTAAATCCAATTGGAATCAGTATCAAGAGTGGAAAGGTTCGTTTTTAGACACCCTTATCAATCTGGCTGAGCTTGAGCTATTTTGTAAAGTATATACATAAATTTCACTCTTTTCAGATACTTCTCTTTGAAAACATTTTCAAACCGTGCCTTATTTTCCATCAACTTGTGCACTTCTTTGTGTTGGTCGATTATACAAAATCCCTCTGATATCCAGTTGCAACTTGACTAAGGTTGAGGAGATATGAATATTCCTGTAAAGCTCAAAAAAATTATCAAATCATCCACATTTATTTTGTAGATTGCTTAGACTAAAATCACATCTGAACAGCTGAATAGACTGGGTCAGTTCTGTGTTGTATCAGCTTGTCACGTGAACTAAAAAATATCTGTCTTTTGCCATGTATGATTAAATTAGACATCATACTTGTAGCATGTCGGCAAAAGTGACAGGACAAGTTAATCAGCTCAGAGAAGCTTCTCCCATCAACCCACAGCGACTTTAACCAAATTATGACCTTGTAAAGCATGCTCTTGTCATTTGGGACCCCAATCTCTTCACTAATGACTAATTAGCCCCATCACCTGTCCTCCTTTGCTTTCATTATACCCAGAAGAAAGTGAAGTGTTAAGTTAATGAAATGAACGAAAATAATGAAAATCTCTACTTTGCCACACAAAAATGAGAGTAAATGAAGATCAGAAAATATAAAACAAGGAGACTCACTAACAAGAGACAAGCCATCAGGGCTCTAGAGGACACCGAGAGTAATTACTTGAAAATGGCTACCCCACACAGGTGCATTGCATTTATACATAGAGTTCAGGGTTGAAAAAAAAAAAAAGATGAACACACTTTGGAGCCAGAATTCTGACCTGGAAACTTAAAGGATTCCCCATCTATACCAGTGACGTGCAGTCAGGGGAGGCAAGTGAGGCTAGGCCTCACTTGTCATCATAGAAAGAAAGAAAATGTATAATAATGATAACATAATATAAATTGTGATTCACTCAGTCTTTTTAATTTTTCATCTAATTTTATCAACTTTGATCATATTTTCTTCAAAATCGCCACATTTTTGCTATTTTACATGTAAATCCTTGCTGGCACTTGATAGCGAAGCCGGTGAGGCCGCAGCGAGCTAGGTCCTCCCCTGGGATTGCGCAATCCCATGTTGACTGCGCTAACTTCCATTCTGTAAATGCATCTTCTAGATCATAAATTCGATTGTTCAAACAGTTATGAACTGATTTTCCACAATTCAATATATGTGGATTACGAATTGTGTTTTGGTCATCTAACTGTGTGCAGGTAACATGTTTACGTGTGCTGCTGCGCGATCATAAACGGCAAAGAACTGGTTGTAGGTGAGGCCGGCAGTTCCTTGGCCTCTAGGCAGGGGGCGCTAAAGGAGCAATGCTCGTGATCCCAAAACTGTAAAGTGACAACAAGTTATGGATTTTTTATTAGCGAGAATTAATAAAGGAAGGGGTTGGAGGGTTGGATGATTCTGGGAGTGACGTCATCTGAGGAGATGGTTCAAAAGGCTTGTGAGAATGGGATGAAGGGAAGGAAAGAGGTTGAGGATGATGGGTTGCAGGGAAGGAAAGGAGCTGAGTATGATGATCATGATCATCTGGTTAACCAGTGACTGCTGTGAAAGTGCAGCTGGCAACAAGGGGAAAACCTTGCGACAGCATGGAAAGACAGCTGACAGGAGGGAATAGACCCCACCGGGGCCACCATGGGCTAGCTACCCATGGTGGCGGGACCCAGCACGAGTGGTGTATGGGTCCCACCCAAACTTGGCTACGAAGAATTCTAAGAGGAAAACACCCCCAGAGCATGCGAGAGCGGGGGCGGAAGATGGCTTACTGACTGACAACCCGGTAACGAACACAGGAACGGAACAGACTACGAGAATGATGATCAGCATACCAGAGGCTCCGATAGGTACAGCAGGACGCAAACTTCAGAACTGCGTATGTGGCTGGACAAAGGTTACTACCACACTTGGCCTGCAAATACATCAGGGCAAGAGGAAGTGCCTAACTAAGGGTCAACAGGGAAGTCGCATCGATCACTACTTCTTGAGAAGTAGACAGAATCAGTCGACTGAAGTTCTACAGCAGGATGCACACCACAGTCTGCAGGACATCAACACCCCAGCCCCTGAGGAGGAAGAACAAGGCACAGTAGAGCAACCTGAAACCAGCACATCACGCCCCCCTACAGAGAAGAAGATCTCGGGGAGAAGGCCGGTAGTCAAGTGGCCAAAATCCTGCGACAAAACACTGTGGAGGGAGGTCAACACTGATCTCTGCAACATCTTACAAGCGGTCAGAGGCACCACATTGAAGAAGCTGAAAAGAATGGGTAACCTGATCTATGACTATGGAGCGGAGCGGTTCGGAGTGGTCGAAGGCAAACGATCTACTCCGACAATCTCCACCAAGTTCCGAAGGCAGACGGAGATAGACCGGCTAGTGAAGGAGAGGAGGCAGCTGAAGAAGCAGTGGAGGAAGGCCACGGAGGAGTAAAAGGAGGGAATAAACGTACTGCAGGAAGAGATCAAGGGCAGGCTTGTAACTCTGAGAAGATCAGAGAATCTCTTGAAGAAGCGCAGAAGGAAAGAGCAAGCAAGATCGCGCTTCTACAAAGACCCCTTCAAATTTGTGAAGAGTCTCTTCTTCTTCTTTCACTATGTGAAAGAAAGAACAATACAAAATCCATCACAGAGTACACTACACAGGACAAAGATTATTCAAGATGGGTCTGGCACAATCTAATATCTGTCCACACTGCATAGGCAATCATCCTGATAATTATATTCATGCGTTATGGTTATGCACACCAGTCCAGAGGTTCTGGACACAGATATGTAAGGACTTATCAAAGTGCTTGAGCTGTAAAATTACACCTTCCCCATCAGTTTGCTTGCTTGGTAATTTTGAGGAAAGCCCTCTGGGGAATAAAATAGTTTACATGGTTTTCACTGCACTATGTATCGCAAAGAAAACTATCCTCATGAATTGGAAAAGTAAGGAGAATCTCAGTATCAATCAGTATAGAGATCTTTTGTTGGATCATATTAATCTTGAGACAGCATCAGCATCCACATCTGTTCGATCTCTTTGGGCTCCTTTGATTAGCACTATCACTTAGTGGAATGGGGGGCGGTGGGTTGCTTCCTGCAGGGCGCAGTGGCTGGGTGGAGGGGTTCCTGGGACTCTGGGGGCACTTGGAGTGGGGCGCTTGGTGGGTCTGACTCCAGGGTCTGTTGCCCCCATCTGGGAGGAGCTTGGGAGGCCTACGGGTGGCCCAAAGCACCGCTTGCGGCGCTCTTGGGGAGCTACGCGGTGACGGACGTGGGTTACTGACCTGGTAGCTGTGCTGTCGCTGGGTGGGTCCTGGGTGGGTCTGGGGGCCTGGGGTCCCTGGGGCGCGCCGCCCTCGGGCGGGGGCCCCGGCGGGGCCTTGGGGGTTCCGGTCCCAGGGGGTGTGCCGCTTGGGGTCTGGGCCGGGGTGCGCCCGGGTGTCTGCCCCTGCACGGGGCCTCTGGTGCGCTGGGGGGCCTCGGGGCCTGTTGAGCTGGTAGGGGGGCATGGTCATTAACATCTCAGGGCAGAAGCTCTTCCCCTTCTTTGGGTTGGCACTCTGCTAGTGGGGGGAGGGGAGGGAGGGGGAGTAGTGACTTACCCAGCCTGGATGTCTAGTGTCGAATGTATGGTGAGATGTTTGAATGTTAGTGTTGGGGAGGGGTTAAATCTACGGGTGGGGTGGGGGGGGGGGGTTTGGTGGACGTTCTGGTGGGCTTGTGTCCGGCCCCCTGTCCCGGTCCTGGTCCGTGTGGTCTCCCGGTGCGGGTTTCACCTGGGGGGTGGGGTTTGGGATGGCTCGTGCGGGCTGGCTGGCCAGGGTCCCCCATCTTATTAACTTAATATTTTAATTTATTTATTTATATATTATTATTATTATTATTATTAATTTTTTTTGGGGGGGGGGGGTTAAAGCCAGTAGGCTTGGGGGGTGGGCTGGGGGAGGTAGAGGTGTTGGTCCTGGTGGGTGGTTGGCTGGCGGGCCCTGCGGCCTCTCCCCGGCCCCCGGGCTATGGTGGTGCCGCTGGAGGGGCCCCTTTCTCCGGGTGGAGCTTTCGGGGAGCGGGGGTGCCTATTGGAGTCAGTAGGGGAGCTGGCTCCCTGGGTTGGCTCCCCAGTCCTTTGCTCCCCATCCCCGGACTCCTCCCTCTGCCTGCTCCATCACGCCGCCACACATGTAGGTCCTTGGGGAGAGGGCGTTACTGGAGGTTGCCACCTTTTGGTGACGTCCCTCTCCCCAATTTTATCATGCATTTTAGACACTTTCACTCCAAACATTTTCACAACACACATTCATGTAGGCCACGATATGGGGGGGTGGGGGGAAGACGTCTGGGGGGGGGGGGGGGCTTATGATGTGTGAGCCTCGCCTCGGGCGGCTCCCTTCACCCCCTCTCGCATTTAGACATTGAGGGTTCTGGGTAGTTGCTTGGAGGGGGGGCGCTGGCACCAGCTTCCTTCCGGAGGGGGGGTGGGCTGTGCCGTGCACCCGCTTCGGTGCTCCCAGTTTTAAACACACCTGAGATCAACATGCAACAACACAACATCTGAGCGGGCGTAGGGAGGATCAGGGGTCTTTTGCACACCCCCGATCTCCGATCGCGGCACGGAGTCTGGGGCCTGGAGGAGGTGCGGGCCACTCGGTCCGGGGTCTTGGCGGGGGGCTGCTGCGGCTAGCCAGCGGCTTACCGGCTCTGGGGCTGACGCCTCTGCTCTCCCCAGGAAGGGATGGGGGGCAGGGGTGGCTAGGGTAAGGTCGGGGTGGGAGGGGGTTTATTAGGTATATAGTGGGTGAGGGGGGGCTCTGGTCGGGTGGCCCGTACGGGTCGTGTCGGCCCCCCCTCTTTGGGGGGCCTGGTCCGGGGGGCGTCTGGTCCGGGGGCGGGGCCGGGGGGCGGACACAGGCAGTCGTATTGTTGAATTGTGGTGACCCCCCCCCACTTGGGATTTTTGGATGTGAATGTTATGTGGGAATGTGTGTACAGCGTCCAATTTTTTTTTGTGTGTCTGTGTGTGGCGAGTGGGGCACAAGGGAGGGATGGTGTGAATGATTTTTTTTTTTTTTTTTTTTCCAGGTTCGGGTCCGGTCCGCTCCCTCTCCCAAGATCATCTCAAGTCTCCGATAGGTGCGGAGCCCATCCCCCCACGTCCTGCCCTCCTCCGCTGCGTTGGCAGGCGCCTTGGCCCTCTGGCGCGTTGACGGTCCTCGGGTTTGGGCCGGGTTCCCGGGTGGGCGCCGGCCCATTCCCGGCGGTGGCTTCGCGGGGCCTGGCCCCCCGGGGGGCGGCCGGGGCCCCTGCCGCGGGGGCGGGGCGCCCCTGGGGCCTCTGGCACCCAAGGCCCATGGCCGGGACCACTTCAGCACGGCCGGCTGCCGGCGGAGCCCACGGGCTCGTCCCCACGGCTCTTGGGGGCGTCGGCATTGCGGTGGCTGGGGGATTTCCTCGGGGTCGTCTCTCCTCTTTCCTCGGGGGGGGGGGGGGGTGCAGATTTCCTGTGAAGGCCTCTCTCGGGCGCACTGCTTTGGGGGCCCCTTTGGGAGTCCGGGGTTACGGGTCCCCTGACTCCTGCCTCTGTGCTCGGGGAAGGTGGGTCTTCGGTTCTCCACAATCACTATCGAACTGTTTCCTTCTGGATAAATTTTCACCTAAACTAGTGCACTCTCACAAACTCCCACAGGTGCTGGGTCCCAGGTATTAAATGTTCACTTATACACAGAAAGGCTATAATTCATTTATTTACTTTCTTTTACTTTCTTTTTTAGGTATCACATTACACATGTCAGCTTAAATAATAATACATATGATTTAGCAATGGTATCAAGGTGTTACACGATTGTATCTGTTGCTTTATGTCTGTTGGTTGTGCTGTTCTTTTTGTGTCTCTTTCCAGGTGATGGAGCAGACAGAGGACGTTTTATCATTCTCTTCCTTTTATCTCTTCTTTCTTTCACCTCTTCTTTTTTTTTTCTTCTCTTCTTGTTTTTCTTTTACTCTCCTACTTTCCCATTGTAGTGTCCATATAATTTGAAATTCTCCCTGCAGGAATCACAATAAAGCTATTTACATGCACAAATCAAGCGGAGCATTATGGCGAATGCTGTTTGCTCCACTTGTGAAAGTAAAATCTGTCGAGCTCTATTTGGCATTAAGATATCAATTCTTATTGCCACATTGCTAGACAGGACACTGGAAAAAAAAAAAAAAAAAAAAAAAAAGAAAGGACAATTCAGAGAATAATTGTATTTTGTCTTGTCTCGCCTTTTCATGGCATTCAACATTTCAGCTTAGAAAATGACAAACAGTATGACTTCAGTATTGGAGTAACATTTATTTCACCCAAGGAAAAGCACTACACATGAAGCTACAATTGTCCCATTTAGCAGTTTCCACAAACCCAAGGTGAGTCCTTCCTGCATTTGCGCCAGGTATACTTTGTGCAGTGCACACAACGCTCAGTGCTGTGGTTCCTGTTGCAGAGATTGCGCACCTGGCACTGTGTTGTTTTACCATGAGAACGTCTCTTCATCTCACGATGCTGTCTCATCTTTTCTTCTTGTATTGCCTTTTCCTGCATAAACCTCTAACGAAGTTCATCTGCAAGTCGCAGAATGAACTTTCGTCGACTGTCTTTAGACCTTGTGCATTCCTTGTACAAAAAATGCGCATTTGTTGCAGCCATGTCAAGTAGGTTGTAAAAGACAGCCACGGGCCATCTCCGTGTTCCTGCACGCACTGAGTAAGTCCGTAATTTCTGGTCCATAATGTCCACACCGTATTTCAAGTTGTTATAGTCAATACCAGTGTTTGGTTTCTGTTTTTCAGTCTCCCCAATCTCCACTTTCTGATGCATGGTGCTTAGCAGACAGACAGACTTGGCTTTGCACTGGAAATCGCGAGCGAGCTAGAGCGGAGGAGAGATCGCGCTTAAGTGTCTTGAGTTATATTTGCCCCCTAGTAAATAGGGCAGATGGTCATTATTGTATAAATATTCTTGCTTTCCCTCTCTACAGCATTCCAGCTCATGCAGCTATTTTCATTGTACAGATCAGTTATCGTCTGATCGTTGAGCTGGTGGCTCCGATGTCTGAAATCATTCCGGTGTTGGCAACACTGATGACGTAGACCTAGTTATATTTAATTACAAATATGATTTTTCCCCCCCTGCTCTCAGGTAAAACACTCGTCAACAGAGAGGCTTGAGCTAAAACCGAAACTGAAGGGGGTGGAATGGTTCTCCAACGACAACGCTAATGGGGCATTTACATCTGAAAAGGGATTCATGAGTTGTGAAGTACTATTGGGGGGACTGGAGGCTGACGAAAATTCTCGTATCTCTGGGCTTTCTAGTGTTAATGCTATAAGAATCAGAATCAGAATCAAGTTTAATCGCCAAGTAGGTTTGCACTTACAAGGAATTTGACTTGGTGTTGATGGTGCAGACAAAAAATTAAAATACAGTAAAATAAAAAGGATATATATATACAGAAACTATATACACTCAGTAAACTGTGTGTTAATGTAACGCAGAAGCTTGTTAGTCCTGAACGGGGGAGAGAGACAGTGCCCAGTTTCACGGGCAGCTCTTGGCTTTGTTCATAAGGCCTGTTGTGCCATGTCAGGACGTGACAGACTGCATTTCCCATGATGCATGGTGGTCAAAATGGCCACCAACTCCCATCATGCAACGCGGCCCAAAATGGCCGGCGCCCTAGCAACCGATAACGTTGCTAGGGTAAAGTTGATAAAACTCGGTTGCACACGACAATCTTCCTTCTTCCCTGGCGCCCTGCCAACCGAGAAGACACACACACACAGCTGTCTCCGTTGGGAAAATCCCACGCCACGTGCTCGAGTTTCTCGCTGGACCGAGATTTTTTCGAAGCAAAACCATTCCCTGTGCAGACAGGAGGTCGACTCAAAAAGGTACCTTTAATTCCCTCTGATCAAATACTGGAAGCCGCCTTATCTCCCAGTGATCGAGAGAGGACGACGCGTTGTTTGGCCCAACAAGCGTCTAGGAGCCCAGAGAGAGAGAGAAAGACGAAGGAACTCTCTCAGTCTGGTCCCCGCTGCAGCCTGCGGACACCTGCGGTCGTCAAGACGCGTTCAGGACGTCGCGTGATCCAGAGCGCTCCGGACCGAAGCCGGGACTTTCACTCCGGACCACCTCAAAGTAACGGGGTTCTCCCCTTTTATTTCTGTTTCACCAACAGGGTGTTTTAGAAGTGCCTGGGCAGACGTAGAAATTTGTAGGCTTAGGTTAATGCTTTTATTCCACGACGAAGTTGGAATTATTTTTGCTGAATATTTTCTTTGTATGTACATGCATTTTACATTTGATTTTGCTGTGTTGATTGTGGTTTATCTATAACCCCGCCGTGGGTCATTGTTTCAGTTCTTTTCATCTTCCTCCATGCTTTTCCCCCTTTTCTTTTGCTTCTCCTTATCAGAGAATTTGATCGCTTTGTTTGAATCTTAGTTCGCGGTTTCTCTTTGAATCAGAGCGTAAACCACTCCCTCTCGGAGCGAGGTACCACCTCACCTTAGCGTAAGCGCGGTGACATCATTAAGACCTCCCCTCACGCTTCACGCAAATTTGCAGAGCATACGTCATCATAGTCGCCATCTTGGGAGGGTGTCGGATGACTGCACTGTAGGTAGCTTAGCTGATAGCTTTGTAAGGCATCAAAGCGTCCGGTAGGACTCTCAAAGCTGTTCTGTCTGTCAATGCTATGTCAAATGCCGATGTTCTGAATGTGGTTTAAACAACCGTGAGCTGAACTAAGAGTTGCAACCGCTCATTTTAATCCATTTGTTTTTCTTTCCTTTCGTTTTGTTTGTTTTGTTTATTCTTTTATCTCCATATATATTTTGCGTGTTAGTTAGTAGTGAGTAAGATTTCCAAAGTCGTTGAATCAGAGAATTACTGTAACAGGGAATTGCTTTTGGTTCAATAAAACACCACTGCGGAATAGACATTGTTTTGTGTTCAATCCAATTCATAGTTGTATGGTTATTCAGAAATCAGAGCTAACCTCCTTTGGAGTTAACATCTGACATTAATACAGAGACAATATCATTGGATGGTGATAGACGAATAAGGATTTAAACTCTAATTGCAGTTACATTGGGGTTCTCATAGCCTGCCGGATAAACCTCGTCGGTCACAAGTCCGACCAGATCATTTATCCCAGCATAAATGAGTTCATAACAGCAAATTAACTAATGCATTAATGGTATAAATACTTACAAGCTTATAGCTAACATCACCACCATTTGAACTATATTTTGTTGTAGCGGAATTTTGAGTTGAATGATTTATTATTTAAATTATAATGCCAAATTATAATTAATAATAATAATAAGCATATTCAACCATCTTCTGGCATAACATTTACTGGCGTCCCTGGGTGGGCTAGTCTACTTATTTGGCGTTCCTTTAGACTAAACTGAATAACCAGCAACTTATGAATTTAATGAACACAATCTACATTCCAGCATTTTGACTGCTCACCTTGCCAAAAGGGCTATTCAGTCATAATTGATTAAGGAAGTACTCCTACTAAATATGTACGTGTTTGTGGTGGTTTGAGGTTGTTAACCTGAGGTTTGAATATTGATTTCTGAACCTGGAGTTAGTTAGACTGAACTGACTAGAACGTACAGCGCCTCCAGCGTCTGCTACTGATCAGTCACCTTCTGTGTCGTGTTCTGCTTTGAAAAGAGAGACCTTGCCTCCATCTGGTGGACGTTGTGTGTAATTGCATCATAATTGTTTTGATGAAGGAAACGATTCCCCATCGGCTGGACATTGTGTGTAATTACAGCTCAGTCTTCCCAAAAGTGAAGGGCACCCTGCCTCCATCTGGTGGCCAGGATAGGTAGTTGCAGTCACGGTTAAAAATTCAGGTGAAAGCACTCGGCTTCCCTGAATGGATATTTGAATGTCAGTTTCTTAAAACTTTCTTTACGGTTACTCCTTTTAATAATTTTTGTCAACTTATTATAATTTTTTTATTCCTTTTGAAATATTTTTTTTTTAAACTTTTAATTTAGTTAAATTATTTTTCTTTCTTTTCCCCCTTCTGCTCATCATAAGTGGTCAAAATTGAGCTGTGATTTTGAAACTAAGGTTGCAATTTAGCGGTTTTTAACTGTCATTCTTTGCCACCTCTGAAGTTCCAAACACTTTGCTATTTTCCACACATGTGTAGAGCACCTGTTCTTAAATAACTTGCATCACAAACAAAGCCACAGCTTTATCACTTAATTACTGGCCGAAAGGTTAGTGGTCCATGTCACTCACAGTTAATATTCTCAAAGTTAAACAAGCATATTAACCGTTCCTAAACATAGGAGTTGTAAGTCGCAGGGTTGATTTTCCCCTGCGCAGCCTAATTAAACGCACGTATTTGACCACACTTCCTGCAGTAAAGTGTCAGTCGTAGTGCGAGTTGCTGTTGACAGTAAAGTGAAGCCACTTAACAGTTGTTGTTAGCAGTTGTTGTTT
This sequence comes from Fundulus diaphanus, assembly GCA_037039145.1. NCBI lineage: Eukaryota > Metazoa > Chordata > Actinopteri > Cyprinodontiformes > Fundulidae > Fundulus > Fundulus diaphanus. Next base: position 31,205,075 of record CM073131.1, read on the forward strand.
AGCGCTGAGCTAAACTAAAGTGTATGCGTTGTTGCCTAGTGCTAAGCTAGAATACAGCGTTGTTGTTTGTTGTCTGTTATTTAGCGCTAAGCTAAACTACAGTGTTATTTGATTGTTGTTGTTGTGTAGTGCTGAGCTACAGTTGTTGTGCTGCTGTCCATAGCTGACAAAGAATGGATAGTAAAGGTTCTTCAGTCAAAGGAGCTGAAGGTCCACAATCCTCCATTGGAATGGAGGCTCAGGGTGTCATTAGCTCACTGCTTAAAATGACACCGGAGGACCAAGACCGCTTGAATCAGTTTAACATAGAGGACTGTGAGAGGAAAATTCAGGAATTGGTGGAGGAGGTCCAAAGCAAGCCAAAGGATAGATTGGTAGCAGATGTTTTGGGTGAATTATCTGCGTTATACCACCGAAGGTTAGTGCTAGAGACTGAGAGGCGTGTCTTAGCTGAGGAAAGAGTTAGGGAGCTAGAACAGAGAAGTGTTCAGGGCAGCTGTCATCTCACAGAGGAGCGAGAGGAGGATCTCATTAGCTTGCAGCCAGAAGGATCTGAGGGAAAACATGGGGATCACACCTGGAGGACATTGGATGAACTGGGCCCTCAGACACCTTCTGAGCGAGGGGTAAGCGAAGGTCAGTACAGATATAGCAGTGTGATACGGAAAGAGATGCCTAAACAACTTACGGTGGCAATCAGGACTGATCCACATGATGCAAATCATGGGAAAACACCTGCTTCCCACCTGACCCCTGACACTGTCTGCTATGATCCTTTCCCCCCACCAGGGCGACGGGAGCACCGTTCCTGGGACACAGGTAAACCCCACTCCTCTGAACTGCGTCCACGGACAAGAGTTCATGACAGGGAGGGTCCCCCGGCGTCCCACGAACGGCCGCCGATGCCAGGTAGGTGGTCAGAACCAGAGCCCCCTTGCTATCGTGGTTACCGCAAGCAGGAGTCGTCAGGAGAGGACTCAGATGGACCAGCCCCGATCCCTGAACAGGGACTGCGGATGCGTCAGCTTGAGTCCCTGGCCCGAGACATAGAGCGTTTTGATCCTAGCAATACAGAATCCACCATTGATGACTATCTCAGAGAGGTAGAGCGCTGTCTGCTAGACTTATATAGCCCCTCGGCTCGAGAAAAATTGAAGCTTATCTGGAAAACCACGTCCAGAAGTGTCCATGTTTTCATAGAAAGCCTCCCTCCAGCTACACGTGACCGTTACTCAGCTCTTTGTCAGGCTTTAAGAGAAGAATATTCTGTGTTCACAGACCCAGCTTCTGCGACTCTTGGAGCTTTTGCAATTCAGCAAAAGAGAACTGAAGCGCCCAAGGAGTATTACCGCCGTTTACGGGCTGCTTACTTTCAGGGACGAAATGCTCCCGGCTTGGAGGAAGACCACACTTTCAAATCTTTGTTCCTCCATAATCTTCATGAAAGCGTGCGTTATGAGGTTACCATGCATTGTAGAACCAAGAGACTTACCATGCAGGAAATCAGGAAATACGCGCAGGTGGCATGGGAAACACGTGTCCGGCCCAACAAAGGAGCCGACAGTGATAAAAAGGTTCTACAGATTCAGATCGAACCAGAAAAGAGGTTAGGTCTGGAGGGACATGAGATGCCTCCCTCTAAACCTAAAACTAAATTTGGTTCCAAGAAGCAACATGGTTTTGAGCCGCAGCAGAAGAAAGCTTCTCATGATAGGAGAGGTCAGCATGACAGCATGGAAGGTGAGAGGTTTCAGAAATGGCACAGGCCGGATCCAGCCCGACACGGTAAGCAAACTGACAGGTTGGAAAAGCAGAAAGGCACACATGACAACAAAGGCTGGAACCTGCGCATGGAAGAGTCAATGAGAAAGGAGATGGAGGAGACTTTTCGCAGGTTGCTAGCCGACACGGTGCGTCAGATCGCGCCGCAGCCGTCCTCGCCACCATCCAATCCTGCCGACCCTCCTGGGAAACCAGGCCCAAAACCCACGTCAGCATGACTAGGCGTGGACCAGGCTCCCCCTTTTAACAGAGTTTATCTGATTAAGTGGGGGAACCAACCAAAAATTCACCAACAACCTTCTAAGATCCCGTCAGCAGGTGATCAGAAAACCCCTTTTCTAAGGTTTTTAGGTGAACTAAACCATCTTGAAAACGCGCATCGCTTATACTGCTCGACAGTTATAGGAGGATGTGTCACAGCAAATGCTCTTTTAGACACAGGTTCCGAGATCAGTCTAATGTGCTCAGATTTGTTTGATGAGGTGACCAGTGCTATGGTGTCTCTTGGGAAACCGTTCCAGGTGGAGACCTGTAACGTGGGCATCACCAGCTACACTCAGGATCAGTCATGCATCACCAAACGGGCGTGGTTAGACATCACTTTCCGTGACATGACCCTGCTGCACCCCATCTACATATGTACTTTGGACACAGAACCTTTTCTTGTGGGTCAGGATCTGTTGAACAGGTTAGCTCCACTCATTGACTGCCATCATGGTCATCTTTGGGCCCAAGTGGGGACTCCCAAGCCTCTTACTTCTGGAAGTGGACCGTCCGTCCCTATCAACCAGGTGACCTGCTCAGAAGAGCCCAAAGAACTCTTGGCACCATTTCTGCCTTCAACAGAGCCGATTTCCAAATCCTCTGACACACCACCGCTTCTCAGCGATCAGAGAACTTCTCTCTGCAGCCACACATCTTTCCTTTGCTCACTTAAACACTCTGGAGTTGAACCCTATAACCCCAGAGTGGCCGAAGGTGTGCACCTCAAAAGCACATTCATGCCAGACGTGCTGCTGGCTCTTTGGTCAGAGAAATCTGCGATCAGCAGAGAAAAGCCCCATCTGGCTGAGACAAAACACAGCCACTATTTGCTCTCAGCAGACTGGCCTCGCCGGCTTCTGAAAGCAACGGGGGTGTGCATACTTTATGCACAGATTGGCACAAGGCAGCTCTCTCACCCTTTCAGCATTGTGGAGAATTTACATCCTCCAGTGTTTGTTGGTGCTGATTTTCTGGTACGGCTAGGTGCACAGCTGGACACTTGCAATCAGGTCCTGTGGGCTTAGGCTCACGTGACCCCAAGTTCCTTCCTGGGCACCCCTGAAGTCATGCGATCAGGGCAAACAATCCCACAGGCTTGCCAGGTGGCTAGCGAAACCAACATGCTAATACCACCACAGACTGCAGGTGTACCTATTAGATTAGCCATCCTGAAAGGACAACAAATACAGAACACACAGGTTTTCTTCCAACCCCTTCCTTATTTCCAGGAATCCAACCTGGTCATCCGGGGCACACCCCTGCTTGAGCTGAACAACCGCTTAGCTTACCTTCTAGTGGAGAATCCAACCCACATGCCGATCCAAGTGGTGGCGAAGAAACCCCTTGGGGTGCTCATCGAAAGCTCTTTCCACGACTTTGAGCTGAGCATTCCCGTCATTGGAGACCTGCCCTTATCCTTGACCGGCAGACAGGACTCTTCAGACACAGTGTTTACTTTCCCTTCCAACATGATCCAAATCAGGCGACATGAAGCTCTGCCTGCTGGATCTATTTGTGGTGCTACGCTTGAAGCTGAAGGAAACCTGTTGGCGTATACGATAGAAACCAACCCAACAGAACCGGCACCAAATCAACCAGAGAACCAGGACTCATCCACTGAGCCCTGCCCTGGTTTCAAAACAGAAATTATGCAGCAGCTGGAACAAGCTGATGCACTGACCACTGAAACAGAGAGAACAGCACTTAAAGAGCTGCTCCATGAGTTTCAGCCCATTCAGCCCAAAGATTCAAACGAACTTGGGATCACATTGACACACGTCCATGACTCACCAGTAGGAGGACACAGAAGCTGCAAAGCTAATCTGAAAACTCTCCTACAGGTGGCGTCCCGGCCTTCAACGGCCCAGGACACCCAGGAGTATGTACAAGGCTGCTTAACCTGCTGCCAGTTACAACTCACACAACCGCTAGACCGAGCCCTGCTTCAGCGAAGGGGGGTTACATTTCCGTGGTCACATTTGCAGACTGACTGGATCGGTCCAGTCCCCAAATCGTCAAGAGATAACAAATATCTTTTGACAATAACAGGCAGCTTCACAGAATGGGTCAAATGTTTGCCGGCACCGAATGACACCGCTGTCACCACAGCAGCCCTGCTGCTAAATCACGTTTCCAGCCGGTGGGGCCTTCCCCTGCCCATCGACTCGGACAGAGGAACGCATTTTACGTCAAACATCATGACCGCGCTTTTCAATATGTTGGGCGTGGAAGTTAAATTCCACATCCCCTCACACCCACAGTCATTGGGACAAGTGGAGCGAATGAACCGCACCGTGGTCAGTATGTTAAAGGAACATGCCAGCAGCCATGGCAGGGACTGGGACATAAAGCTTCCCTTGGTCCTAATGCTAATCCGCTCTACCTCACCATGCTACACAGGGGTGACACTTTGCCAGATGATGACAGGGAGACAAATGACACTTCCCCTGAATCTCATCTACCAGCCCGAAGACGTCAGTGTGACAACCGTCTACACGGCACACCAATGCGTCACTGATTTAAAAGACCATCTCCAAACGACTTTCACGTGGGCTCAAAAGAACCTAGAGGCCAGCGTGCAAAGTCCGGAGTACAAATGGGTTCAGGCGAACCAAATTAAACCGTCCACCAAACTCTCCTCACAGGGAACGGAGCCTAACTCCGCCCCCGCCGAAGAGAACAATGCATAGCATTAAATAGGACAAGTGCATGTTCAATCAGGACATTTTAAACGTGCACTAATAAAACAAATGTCCATACATAACTTCACGTCTATAAATTCACACTCAGCAATAACACCATGCATTTCTTTGGAAACGCTCACAGAAGTGGTAAAGAATGACATGATGTAGACTCAGGTTGTTAGAGATTTAATGCAGGACCTCACTCGAGAGGTTAGTTCATCCGTAAATAGCCTTGCTGAAGGACGGATTCCTCCGTACTTGGTACCAGTAGATTTGGTTGAAAAGGTTCTCAAATCTGCCTCTAGTGAAACACTGCAACCACCACAAACACACCTGGCTTACAGCCTAGGTAGTGCAATTCCAATATTTGTAAATCCTGACAACTTGGAGATAGGATTTATGCTAAACCTTCCCATCATTGAAAGAGCTAACGTGTATAGGCTTAAATCAGTATTGAATGTCGGTTTTTGGCAAGGTGAGACCCACGTACACCTACAAACCCCCTCGATGCTAGCCTATCATGATGCTGACCCCAAACTTTATTTAGTTCCTAATTTGGATTTGTGTACCAAAACCAAGGACATCCACTGGGTATGCCCAAGCAACCCATTTATCAGAGACGTTACCAATTACCTGTGTGGTCTAAGGAATGAATCCCCTGAACAAAACTGTCAGGCTAGAATGACCCTTAAAGATGCAGGTGTGGAAACCAAAATTGAGCGGGCAGGTAACCGCTGGCTCGTTAGCACCCCAGAGGCAGAAGCCCTGTTATCTTACGAGCAGCACGACACCGTTACTAGACTAAAACTGCCCAACCAAACCATTTTCTGTTCCCCACCTCAAGGTGCTGTAGTCCACATTGGAAACATGGTTCTGCATCACCTTGACGTTGACAAATATGACTCAGAGATTGAAATAATAGATGTCTTTAAGGGATACAATTTCAGCATTGATGTCGGCATTGAAAGACAGCTTTTACTTGCAGGCACCCAGCTGATTAAATTCAGTCTCACTCCATCAGAGTTGAGCTCGGTCCCTCTGCTTCGCTTCCCCAGAGCTACAGAGTCGACCGACACTCACATTATGACCATTATTGTGGTTCTCCTTGTATTTGGATGGGCCATCACTACGGCGATGGCATATGCAGCATACAAGCAGATCAAACAGTTGCAAACCAGGATTGACACCCTCACCTTCGTCGCCCCCAGGTTCGTAACATCAGCTCCTCAAAGGCCACAAGCTGATTAGACTACGAACCGCTGTCTCTCTCCTTTCCCTTTTCCCTCTCTCCTTTCTTTGGTTCAAAGTTCAAACCTGATGACCAATGAATGTATTGACAATGGTGATTGTGAAGTTTGCATTTTCTTTTTTTTTATTTACTTATTGTTTGCCTTATTAGCCAATAGACATTACTAGCTATAGCTTAGTCTGCCCAGGCTAGGTCACTGACCCAGGCACAATAAATGCTTTGTTTTTTCCCTTCCTCTTGGATGATGAACTGAACTGCATGAATCCCGAAGGACTACTAGAAAGACTATTAGGTTGTTCCACTCATGCACAACGGATCTTCGTCACGCCAGAATGGACTTGGTTGTAGCTTTAAAGACTGTGACCAGCATCCCACTCTTCAAAGCTAAAGGGGGGTATGTTGTGCCATGTCAGGACGTGACAGACTGCATTTCCCATGATGCATGGTGGTCAAAATGGCCACCAACTCCCATCATGCAACGCGGCCCAAAATGGCCGGCGCCCTAGCAACCGATAACGTTGCTAGGGTAAAGTTGATAAAACTCGGTTGCACACGACAATCTTCCTTCTTCCCTGGCGCCCTGCCAACCGAGAAGACACACACACACAGCTGTCTCCGTTGGGAAAATCCCACGCCACGTGCTCGAGTTTCTCGCTGGACCGAGATTTTTTCGAAGCAAAACCATTCCCTGTGCAGACAGGAGGTCGACTCAAAAAGGTACCTTTAATTCCCTCTGATCAAATACTGGAAGCCGCCTTATCTCCCAGTGATCGAGAGAGGACGACGCGTTGTTTGGCCCAACAAGCGTCTAGGAGCCCAGAGAGAGAGAGAAAGACGAAGGAACTCTCTCAGTCTGGTCCCCGCTGCAGCCTGCGGACACCTGCGGTCGTCAAGACGCGTTCAGGACGTCGCGTGATCCAGAGCGCTCCGGACCGAAGCCGGGACTTTCACTCCGGACCACCTCAAAGTAACGGGGTTCTCCCCTTTTATTTCTGTTTCACCAACAGGGTGTTTTAGAAGTGCCTGGGCAGACGTAGAAATTTGTAGGCTTAGGTTAATGCTTTTATTCCACGACGAAGTTGGAATTATTTTTGCTGAATATTTTCTTTGTATGTACATGCATTTTACATTTGATTTTGCTGTGTTGATTGTGGTTTATCTATAACCCCGCCGTGGGTCATTGTTTCAGTTCTTTTCATCTTCCTCCATGCTTTTCCCCCTTTTCTTTTGCTTCTCCTTATCAGAGAATTTGATCGCTTTGTTTGAATCTTAGTTCGCGGTTTCTCTTTGAATCAGAGCGTAAACCACTCCCTCTCGGAGCGAGGTACCACCTCACCTTAGCGTAAGCGCGGTGACATCATTAAGACCTCCCCTCACGCTTCACGCAAATTTGCAGAGCATACGTCATCATAGTCGCCATCTTGGGAGGGTGTCGGATGACTGCACTGTAGGTAGCTTAGCTGATAGCTTTGTAAGGCATCAAAGCGTCCGGTAGGACTCTCAAAGCTGTTCTGTCTGTCAATGCTATGTCAAATGCCGATGTTCTGAATGTGGTTTAAACAACCGTGAGCTGAACTAAGAGTTGCAACCGCTCATTTTAATCCATTTGTTTTTCTTTCCTTTCGTTTTGTTTGTTTTGTTTATTCTTTTATCTCCATATATATTTTGCGTGTTAGTTAGTAGTGAGTAAGATTTCCAAAGTCGTTGAATCAGAGAATTACTGTAACAGGGAATTGCTTTTGGTTCAATAAAACACCACTGCGGAATAGACATTGTTTTGTGTTCAATCCAATTCATAGTTGTATGGTTATTCAGAAATCAGAGCTAACCTCCTTTGGAGTTAACATCTGACATTAATACAGAGACAATATCATTGGATGGTGATAGACGAATAAGGATTTAAACTCTAATTGCAGTTACATTGGGGTTCTCATAGCCTGCCGGATAAACCTCGTCGGTCACAAGTCCGACCAGATCATTTATCCCAGCATAAATGAGTTCATAACAGCAAATTAACTAATGCATTAATGGTATAAATACTTACAAGCTTATAGCTAACATCACCACCATTTGAACTATATTTTGTTGTAGCGGAATTTTGAGTTGAATGATTTATTATTTAAATTATAATGCCAAATTATAATTAATAATAATAATAAGCATATTCAACCATCTTCTGGCATAACAAGGCCGGTAGCAGATGGGAAGAAACTATTCTTGTGGCGAGAGGTTTTGGTCATGATGGACCGCAGCCTCCTGCCAGAGGGAAGTGACTGAAATAGTCTGTGACTGGGGTGCGAGGGATCAGCCACAATCTTCCCTGCACTCCTCAGAGTCCTGGAAGCTAACAGGTCCTGGAGAGATGGAAGATTGCAGCCAATCACCTTCTCTGCAGACCTGATGACACGCTGCAGTCTGTCCTTGTCCTTAGCGGTGGCACCAGCGTATCAGATGGTGATGGAGGAGGTGAGGATGGACTCAATGATGGAGGAGTAGAACTGCACCATCATTGTCCTTGGCAGGGGGAATTCCTTCAGCTGCCGTAGGAAGTACATCCTCTAGTGGGCTTTCTTGGTGAGGGAGTTGATGTTCAGCTCCCACTTTAGGTCCCGGGAGATGATAGATCCCAGGAAGCGGAAAGACTCCACAGTGTCAATGGCGGAGTCACAGAGGGTGATGGGGGTAGCTGGGGCTGAGTTCTTCCTGAAGTCCACAACCATCTCCACTGTTTTTACAGCGTTGAGCTCCAGGTAGTTCTCCCTGCACCAGGTCACCAGATGGTCAGCCTCCCACCTGTAGGTGAGATAATTGTCGTCCGCGAACTTCAGAAGCTTGACAGACTACTGGATTACTGGAGGTGCAGCTGTAGGTGTACAGTGAGAAGAGCAGAGGAGAAAGAACACAGCCCTGGGGGGAACCAGTGCTGATGAGCTGTGAGTCAGAGTCATGTTTTCCCAGCTTCACGTGCTGCTTCCTGTCAGACAGGAAGTCTGTAATCCACCTGCAGGTGGAGTCGGGCACGTTCAGCTGGGAGCTTCTCCTGAAGCAGAGCTGGGATGAATGTATTGAAGGCAGAGCTGAAATCCACAAACAGGATCCTGGCGTAGGTTCCTGCAGAGTCAAGGTGCTGGAGGATGTGGTGAAGGGCCAAGTTGACAGCGTCGTCTGCAGACCTGTTGGCTCTGTAGGCAAACTCTAGGGGGTCCAGGAGGGGCAAACTCTAGGGGGTCCAGGAGGGGATTTATTTAAGGTGTGAAAGCACAAGGCGCTTAAAGGACTTCATAACCACAGAGGTCAGAGTGATGGGTCTAAAGTCATTAGGCCCGTTTACACTACACCTAAAAAACCGTGCCATGCCGAGACCAGTCCGAGCTTGGTCCAGTTACCAGGCCGAGCCTCGTTTCTGACGACCGTTTACACACAACGCTATCTCGGTTCCTTGGTTGCTCCTCGCCCCCTAGTGGCGATCTGCGGTACTACCGCTCTCTGGGATTGAAGGCGGAAGCAGCGAAACACACACAGCTGCGCCCGTAACATTCAGGAAGTTATGCTTGATATTGTGATATTTCGGTGTTTGCAGAGAGTCAGGGGAAGAAGGCAACCATTGGTGAATTTACTTGAGAAAGTTGGCTTTTTGGGAAGTGGATGAGACAAACGAACGTCTAATAAGGATTTACAGATGCAGGAAACAACGACAGACGCTGAGGTTCATTGTGCTGCTAAGCAGAATCATCACTGGAAACCGTGTGGCACGGTAAGGAAGCTAGTAGTATTATGAATGTCTGAAATTTGTCTGAATTGAGTGTGAATCGGGACGTGCAGCCAGACACGCCGGAAAACCCGCTGACAGTCAGCTGACTGTAAGGAGATGACGCGGTCTGCTCATGCGCTCTTCGTTATCAGAAACCGGGATAAAATAGAACCAGGCCGAGACCTACCCAAGAGCTGGTCTGCAGTTAGCGCGGTCCGGTTATGGTTAGCGCGGTCTGGTTCAGTCTGCTGACCGTTTACACACAAGAGTTATCTCGGTTACCGAGCTCGGACTGGTCTCGGCTCGGTTAAAAAAGTGTAGTGTAAACGGGCCTTTAGCTTTCTGAGTGTTGCTGTAAACCAGGGTTTATCATTGTTGTAACTCACCCTGGTTCTTGATGGAACACAGCAGTCCTCACAGAAGCTGATATATGATGTCACAGCCTCTGTGAACTCATCCAGACTGGTGGTAGCAGCCCTGAAAACGTCCCAGTCAGTAGAATCCAAACAAGCCTGAAGATCCTCCACAGCCTCACTGGTCCACTTCTTTGATGTCTTCACTACAGGTTTGCAGAGCTTTAGTTTCTGCCTGTAAGCAGGAATCAGCTGAACCATGACGTGGTCAGATTGGCCCAGTGCAGCACGGGGGACGGCGTGATAAGCATCCCTGACTGTGGTGTAACAGTGATCCAGAATGCTGTCCTCTTTGGTCGGGCATTTAATAAACTGTTTATATTTAGGAAGTTCATGAGTGAGGTTTCCTTTGTTAAAGTCACCAAGGACAATAACTAAGGAGTCCGGATTTCTGTGCTCCACATTCAGTATCTGGTCTGCGAGCGTGCGCCGAGCGACCTGCACGTTTGCGTTCGGCGCGATGTAAACACCGACCAGAATGAATGAAACAAACTTGCGGGGTGAATAAAAAGGCTTACAGTTTATGATGAAGGTTTCCAGGTCAGAAGAACATTGCTGCTGGATCACTGCCACATCGCTGGACCAGCAAAACAAAGCAAAAAACAACGCACCAACACACTGTGGCAGCCGTCCGCGGCGCCATCCTGAGCAGTTTTAAAGCTCAGTGATAAAGCTCTTTAAAACAGAATCAAACATCAAATACACTTAATTGATTATTGCGATTGGCTCTAGCTAAAGGTGGATATGTAAAAAATCCTGACATTTCCAGTGGGTCTGGAGAAAGAGAAGGGGAGGAGGTTGTTTCTGGCATCAGGGCCTGTGCAGCTGTGGTACTTGGCGGAGGGCACATAAACAGGCGGCTCCCATTCATTAGGCCCTTTTACATTAGAGATATACTCTTCTTCTGGAGGCTCGAGGCATCTGCCTTTGCACCAGTAGGAAGTAAGGTGTGGGGGTGGTAGAGAGCATGCAGGGAAACAGAAAAGAGGGAAAACTGATAAATCTGGGAGGAAGATAAGAGACACAGTTGAGTTACAGACACAAGTGACTCACAGCAGAGCTGCAAGCTGTAGTGAAGAGGGACTCCATGCAAAAACAGCACAAGTGACTGCTCTGATGAAGCAAACCTCAATATTTCATTATGTGTTCTATTTTTCATTCCTTCCATCCTCAAATAAGAAACATCTGGCTCTGACAATTAACAAAAGATCATTGGATTGGCTTTTATGAAACTGACAGAGTATGGTGACAAAAATCCCAATGAGTAATGCACAAAAGGACTCATGGAAGCAGGTTTACGCAGTGTTCTGCAGCCGTGCTGCAACAGTACTATCATTACCACAGAGCCATTATGATTTCTAATGTAGCGATCTCCAGTTGACAAGGTTGTTAAAAGGTTCCCACAACCTGGATGTCAATATTCAGTGTTTAAATGGACCCCAGTGTCCCACTGATGGTTAGAATAAAAGGGCAATGAAAACAACCACCTCAATCAGAGCTGAAGCCCCCCAATCAAAATGAATTTCCTATCAGATAAAGAAATGGGATAAATCTCATAACGGCAAAACGCCATTATCTAGACCATTTCATTCAAACACCACAATGTTCGCATTACATGTCTAGTGTGTGTATTAGCACTGCTGACATTTCTGCAGCTAATTTATGTATGATTTAAAATTTGGTCATGTAAATGATTAAAGAGGTACTGTAATTGATGGAATATGTTTTCAAAAGTAAAGATTGGAGAGTTAACCTAATGTAATCAGGTAGAGTTCATCGGATGTTATGTCATTCTTGCTGAAGGGAAAGAAGCACTGAAGCTAAATTTCAAACATTTAAACTAGTGAAAGTTATTGGTAAAAAGCAACGATCTCGTACAAAATCTGATGACCAACAAAAGGTATTATGCTAAGAATTAGGTACCCTGTGACACAGTTAATTTAAAACATAATATACAAGAGACATGTCTCAATGCCAGTGTAAATTAGAGGTGCTTGATATTACGTAAGACATATCAGCCAAGATTTCTTTGTCCAAACTGAGATCACACCAAACCATCTGATCCAACGGAAGATACGTTGTAGTAAATAGATCTGGTCCAAGTGAATGGGGCTGGGGAAGACTGGCTTGCGGTTTTCTGCAGCCGTACAGGGTAGCTCCAACCATGTTAGACCCCTGGTCTATCTTGGTCAGAGCTATGCAGCAATTTGACGGGAAATCCATGAGTCAGACAGCAAGAGAGAGACTTTGGCAAAGTAAAACTCGTCTGCCTTCGGGAAAATACTAAATATAATCTCTGAACCGCTAGGTAAGAGATACAGGATTTCCGGTCAGGTTCGCCCCCATATAGGTTTGTCCTGGAAAACACACAGCTCAAAAAATATTCAATGAAATGCTTCAATAATTAGTGCACTTACCCAGGAGGGGCTCAGAAGTACCTCAAACAGAGTCAAACAGTGATCTTCTTTACCGGATTTTTCTGACCATAAAGCACCGGATTATAAGGCACACATTGAATTAACGTGTCTTTGTGTGTCTATGTCCACACATAAGGCGCACTGGATTATAAGGCGCATTAAATATTCTTCTCAAGTGTGTAATACCACTCAGCCCCTCCAGGTACACAGCTCTCTCCTGAGAGAGCTGTACGCGCGGAACTCCGCGGAGTGAACTATGTCCGAAAATGTGTGGGCCTTTGCATGAATGCACTTTTAGTTTTGACATTACAGTCAGGCAGTCTTGCAGACAGGTCAGGGGTCCGGTCAGGTAGTGACACAGTGTACCGTAATGCTCCGAAGAGCCATTGAGCAGAGCGGCTTCATTGCTAACCAAAGTCGTACTTACACATTTTAAGAGATTTTTGAGCGCATTGTACCACATAAAATCAGCCAGTAAGCACAACAAGTACGGTAATCATATATAAGGCACACCATCAATTTTTGAGACAATTTAAGGATTTTAAGTGCGTCTTATAGTCCGAAAAATACGGTAAGCTTGTTCGAGCAGCTGCTGGTCCACATTTACTTCTAGTTTACTGATAGGCTTGTTTATGGTGGCAGAATATGATGTACATACTCTCGCGAGTCCAGTGGTCCATAGAGGATAGTTTGGTGTGTTTCAGTCTTAGTGCTATAAAATCACAGTTCAAAAAAATCTGTTCCAGACACATAACTCCCTTTTCATTTACAAATACATTTTGTCCTAAAGTTTGACTTAAACTCTTTTTTGCTCATAACATTTAGTTTTGTTCCTGCAGATGTAGCTGTATTTGGTAAACTATGAAGAATCTTTAGCAGGTAATCCCAGATTTAATATTGCAATGATTATGCATCACTATGGGATTTACATTAATCTAGTAAGAGTTGCAGGAAAGCTGAACTGGTTTCTTCTTTTATGTTTATTGCTTGGTCATACAAGCTTTGGACCATGCAAAGCTGTCGTGATTCCATGAAATAATTTCTGCAAAATTGAAAAAGAAAAAAATACTTATACCACACAGTATTGGTATATGTGCAACAAGTATCCATGGATGTTTTTTCTGAAGTGCTAAATCACCTTGGGCTTTAATCTTACTAGATGCACAACAGGTATGGAGCAATGCACTATTTTACATGAAAGATTTGCTGCTGTTTTGGCATTTTCCCTGGGCTTTGGTTATTAATCTTATAGTGATGAATGAGGCACATTACATCTCGAGCAGACATGTCCCACGGGCCACCAACGTTGCTGTAATGAAGCACTTTAAAATGATATGGCCAATCCCAATAAAGATTTTTCTAAATTTCATAACACTGATTTCCATTATAGTGTTTGCCAGCAGGTGCAGGGACAGTGGCTTTTGCTTTCACTTTTGCAGTTTTTTTCCCCCTTTAGTTGAATATATGTAAATCTTGACACTTTGGAAGCTGTCTCAAAGGGCAAAAATAAATAAAACATCAGCTTTATCTTTATACGGATCAAATTTGATGAGAAATAACAGGGGAATGTGTGGCAGAAACAGCTGAACTTGTCATAAAGGATTGTTTGAGTTCCCTTGGTGGCAGACTGTTTAATGATTCAGGTAGTACATGAAAGGAAATAAAGCAGACTTTAAAGGTATAGTTTGGATTTTTGAAGCTAGGTTCTCTGGGGTTCTCAGTAATGGTACCCTTATCTATAAGAGACAGAGCTCATGCCATTGTGAGTTTGTAGAGAAGTAAGAGAAATTCTTAAAGAGGTGGAAGGTTAATGGCTATTCAGATGGAACCCCTGTTTTCATAGATAAACTAAAAGTGTTTATTTATGTGGGATATGTTTAATTTGCCGCTCTTAGCAACAAATGAAAATTCATAACAGACTAAGTGTGTCGCAGTTTTCTCAGTCACTAAGGCATAGCAAGGCAAGGCACATTTATTTGTATAGCACATTTCAGTACAGAGACAATGCAAAGTGCTTTACATGATTAAAATACAGGAAAAAAAACAGAATAAAAGCAAGTTGGAATAAAATGTAGAAACAAAATAGAACACTTTTGCAGTTTTCTGGAAGTTTGTTCCAGATAAGTGGAGCATAGGAACCAAATGCTGCTTCTCCGTGTTTGGTTCTGGTTCTAGGTATGCAGAGTAGGCTGGATCCAGACGACCTGAGTGGTCTGGCTTGTTGATACACTGATAACAAGTCTGTGATGTATTTAGGTGCTAAGCCATTCAGGGATTTATAGACTAACAGAAGTATTTTAAAGTCTATTCTCTGAGACTTGTTACTTCAAGGCTGGACTATTGTAATTCTTTACTATCAGGAAGTCCACAAAATGCAGTTCAAAGTCTTCAGCTGATCCAAAATGCTGCAGCGAGAGTTCTGATGAAAATCAACAAGAGGGATCATGTTTCACCAATTTTAGCTTCCCTTCACTGGCTTCCTATTAAATCAAGAATAGAATTTAAAATTCTTCTTCTAACGTATAAAGCCCTTAATAATCAAGCTCCATCATATATCAAAGCTCTGATTACCCCGTATGTTCCTAACAGAGTACTTCGCTCTCAGACTGCAGGTCTGCTGGTGGTTCCTAGAGTCTCTAAAAGTAGAATGGGAGGCAGATCCTTTAGCTATCAGGCTCCTCTCCTGTGGAACCAACTCCCAGTTTTGGTCCGTGAGGCAGACACCCTGTCTACTTTTAAGACTAATCTTAAAACTTTCCTTTTTGACAAAGCTTATAGTTAGAGTGGCTCATGTTACCCTGAGCTACCTCTATAGTTATGCTGCTATAGGCTTAGGCTACTGGAGGACATCAGGGCCTATTTTTCTCACTCTACTGATTTCTACTGTTCTCCAGTCTACTGTTCTCCAGATTTGCATTGCATTACATTGAAATGACTGTTGTCATTTCAGCTTTTAACTTTTTGTTCTCTCTCTTTTTTCTTCATAGTAGGTACACCTGGTCTGATGTTCTGTTGACTGTGAAATCATCCAGGGAGGACAGATCACCGACTATTACCATCTAATGTAGAACAGATTACTAGATCAATGTGTGTTTCTGTGCTTTTTGTCTGTCTTGTTGTGTCTCTGCTCTGTCTTCTGTAACCCCCAGTCGGTCGAGGCAGATGACCGTTCATACTGAGCCCAGTTCTGCTAGAGGTTTTTCCTTCCCGCTAACGGGTGTTTTTTCTTTCCACTGTCGCTTCATGCTTTCTCAGTATGAGGGACTGCAGCAAAGCCATGTACAATGCAGACGACTCTCCCTGTGGCTCTACGCTTCTCCAGGAGTGAATGCTGCTTGTGGGGACTTTGATGCAATCAACTGGTTTCCTTATATAGGAACATTTTTGACAAATCTGTATAATCTGAACCAATCTGTATAATATGATTGAACTTAACTTTGTAAAGTGCCTTGAGATGACATGTTTCATGAATTGGCGCTATATAAATAAAATTGAATTGAATTGAATTGAGATACAGGGAGCCAGTGTAAGGACTTTAGAACTGGGGTGATGTGCTCTGCTTTCTTAGTCTTAGTGAGGACGCAGGTAGCAGCGTTCTCGATCAGCTGCAGCTGTCTGATCCACTTTTTAGGCAGACCTGTGAAAAGACTGTTGCAGTAATCAATTTGACTAAAAATAAACGCATGGGTTAGTTTTTCCAGATCCTGCTGAGACATTAGTCCTTTAATCCTGGAAATGTTCTTCAGGTGATAGAAAGCCGACCTTGTAATTGTCTTTAGATGCTTTTGGAGGTTCAGGTCTGAGTCCATCACTACTCCCAGATTTCGGGTCTGATCAGTGGTTTCTAGCTGAAGCAGCTGAAGCTGTGTTCTAACTTCTGATCTCTCCTCTATTGGTCCAAAAATTATTACTTCAGTTTTATTTTTATTCAATAGAAGAAATTTTTTGCACATCCATGCATTGCTTTCTTCTAGGCATTTATTCAGTGCTTGAACTGGTTCATAGTCACCTGGTGACATGGTGATGTAGAGCTAGTCACCTGGTGACATGGTGATGTAGAGCTAAGGAAAACAATGTTTTGGCAGAGGATGCTACCTCTCGCTACTTGATTAGCAAAACATGTAAAGGTTATTGATATTAAAATGTTTAAGTCAATCAAAGTCATTAAAGCAACTGTTCCAGGTTCAACCCCTGGCAGGAGGACATATAATACAAGTCTTCCTATCTGTTAATGGTGAAATAGGTCCACAAGTGCCACATGATCTTAAAAATATGATTTTTATTTATTACTGTTGTTTATTTTATTCTATTATTTTATTTTACTCATTAGTGTTAAAATGTTTATATAAAGCAAATAATTTTTATCTTCCCAAGCTGGCAAACAACTTCCTGGAGAAAGCTTCCTGGATGTTTACCATTGCCAGTGTTGTAGGTCTGCGCCTGTGGAAATCTACCAACAGCTCAGGTTGGACCAATCCTGACAGCTCCAGCTAGTCCTTCAGAAGTCCCGGCTGGATGGTATTAAAAGCACTGCAGAAATCAAAGAACATGATTTGCACAGTGCTTCCAGGCTGCTTCCAGGCTTCTCCAGGTGTGCCAGAGGTTGGTGTGGGAGGTAGGTATCATCATGGCATCATCCAAAGGTGAGCTGCCATGGATCCAACAAAGACTTCACCAGTGAGGGGAGATGGTTGAGGAACACCCTCTCCAGGGTCTTCATGATGCGAGGGCAGTACTACTAGACTGCAACTGTTGAGGTCCTTCGGATGTGTAGCCTTCAGCACTGGTACCACGCAGGAGATCTTCCACAGATGTGGTACAGGGTTTATCTAGAGCTTGTTACTGAAGAAACACTGTACCTTCATAACTTCAACACAGAAGTTAATGCAGTCCGCGATGCAGTCAATGTCCTCCCCATGAGGGGCACAGAGCTCTTCCCGACACAGTGGAGCTGAAACATTTCCTCAGATTTTCTTCATTGTCTCCAAACCATCTCTTCACTGTACATCTCACAGCTGGTTAGTTGTGTACAAGGGGGTTATACACAGTTTGGAGATGAACCAGGTTGTGATCTGAGCCCCCCAGGGGAGGGAGGGGTGATGGCCTGTATGCCTCCTGGATGTCGGCATACAATAAGTCCAGCGTTTTGGTGTCTCTGGAGTGGCAGGTAACATAGGGTCATGGTGGGGAGAGTGGAGGACAGGGAGACATGATTAAAATTCCCAGAGCTCAGAAAAAGGGCCTTGGGATGCTATGCTTTGAGTCTGCTGGTAACAGCGTGGACACTGCAAGATACTGCGGCATTAGCAAAATAAACTGTAAGGTACATACACAGTTATCATAGTTACGTGCAATCTCTTGCAACAGATGATACTGCCTCGCGAACAGCTAGCAGCTCAGTGTCCTGAAAGGACAGTGTCTGTTTGATATTTAGATGGCCAGAGTTACATCATTTATCATTCACACAGCCAAACCCCTCCATCTTACCGCTCTCCTTGGTTCTGTCGGCCCCGATTAAAAGAAGATCATCCATATTTATGTGTGTGTCCTCCGTTAGCAGGGTTTGCCATGTCTCATTTAGGATATTTAAGCTGTTCTCCTTGTTGCAACTATAGCTCCTTTTCCACAGGTTCCACTTGGCCCAGCTCTACTCGGCTCCACCTGCTTTGCGAGCATTTCGATTACAATTTTTTGCAGTACCAGTTTGTCTTTTTTTTGTCCCTGCTCTGGACTAGGTACGATTAGAGCGGAGTAGGGCCAAAATGTGACTGCTGTTCAATGATTGGCCAAGGGCGCAGAGAAACTACATGGTTTTTGCTGAGGAAGTATAGGAAAAAGTTAAACTGAAGAGCAACAACATTAATATTAATAATTATGACCAGAGTGGGTCAAACGGCAATATAGTTTCACTAATTACAAAACATGAACAATGCTTCAAGGAAGAAAAAGAAAAGAAAAAGGACACTTCAGCTTTTTATACACAGACGGGTGCTCTGTATTTAAACCAGGGCCACAGATTTAGCAAGGCTTTCTCTCATTTTACACACACTGAAAGTTATTAAGTCAGTTCTCTAAAGAGTGTTTGGTTCAAAAAGTTGGGCCCGATTGAACCACAGTGTATGGGATGAGAGAGGAGCCAGAGAGCAGCTTCCCGCCGCAGCAGATTGCCTGCAGTGGAGTATTGCCCACTGCAGACAGCAGTCCGCTGCAGCAGGATCCAACCCAAAGAACGCTCTGCCGAATCAGCACAGCACGAATATCCAATGTCCAACTTATTACAATAATTTCAATCGGTAGAGGTCAGTGGGCAAGGGGCAGGGTACACCCTGGAGAGGTTGCCGGTCCATAACAGATCAGTTTACTGTATATTGTCACTTTAAATATTGAGAACGTATTGACAGCCCTGGCTCTGTTATCCCGGGATGCACAAATTGACATGTTTGGTACAACACATCCAGCCAAAGATGGCTAGCAACCCCTAACTCACCTCTGTTTAGTAGTAACATATAGCTAATATAATCTGTAATCATGAGGTTGAGCAACATTAAAGCGCTGCCTCATCAATATGCACCACTTTTCAATGATTTGTGGATTCATGACTGAAGAATCAAAATTTGCCAAAACTTTTATTTTGTTATGCTGTTTTGCATAACAGTTTTTTTTATGAGAAAACAGCTTTTTGTCATAAAATAGCTAAATCAGCATACAGATAGAATACTGCCAGGATATGTTTGGACACATACCTGGAGCGATTAAAAGAACATAAATACCGTTGTCTGGACACGTGAGTAAGCCACAATAGGGTTATGGAGCTGACTGATCAGTCGACATTTGGGCGACCCAGATTGGTATGTATCTGTATCCAGGTGGTAAACCTTACAATATATTGTACTTTAGTTGAGTAAATATTCCAATAAGGTAAAAGAGAGGGTATTAAAATTGTTATTTTGTATGTTTAAAACAAATTGCTATGTTAGATAGATTTTATTTGATAGTTATTTTCTGGTTCATTTCCTTTGGCTCCTGTAATTGCATCTGGTGTTCACCAGGGGGCACCGTTTAAAGTTGTCTGTAGTTTTCACAAGACTTGGCTCAAATGTACTTCCTTTTTTCTTTCTGATGTGAAGCTTGGTTATTGGGAGTAGATGAGATATGTGGCCAGAAATTGGTAAATATGCACATAGCTTGCTAAAACAAAATGCCATATTTCCAGTTAAGTGGTAAGCAATCAGTATTTTAACATGATGGTGCATTTCTGAAATGGATGGTAAAGAAGACCTGCATGTGTGGTGCAGGGCGCCATTTCCGTGTGTGAAAATCAGTTGTGAAATCAACTGTGTGCTTCAGAGCAAAACTCTGTGTTTTACGACTACAAATCTAAAATGAATGTGCTAAAAATGATTATTGTCATTGTGGTACTTATTATGATCAGACTGAATAAAGCTACAGTAAAAAATGACAAACATAGTAGTTAGCCAAGGCAATTAAAATCAGAATTAGAAAAACTTTATTAATCCCAAGGAGGGAAATTCTACTGAGCCCCTAATGGGACATTGAAGGGGAAAAAAACTTTCTTGTGCTTACCAAATACTTTCTGGTTCCAAAAGTATCTGATGCACATGAGAAAATAACTGGTGCGCACCAGAAAGTACTTTAAAAAAAAAAATTCCCTTCAGGGGCTCCGTACAAGTCATTGCAATTAGGAGCACAGCACAGTTTTTTTTTCTGCAATTCAGCTCACCCCTTCATCCCTGAGTACCTAATGTTTGGTTAGCATGGTTTAAATGACATGTTTCTACTACAGTTAAGCAAGCTATTAATGAACACTTCATAGAAATTCACATGCAATAAAGGTCTATTCAATTTGCCTTTTCAAGTGGTTAAAACTGAATGTTATCCAAAAAACTTTTAAGACTAGATATACAGACCACCAGCAGCAAGTGCAATTGTATGGGTGTAGGGGTGAGGTTAAAACGTTGTATTTGAATTTGGATTTTATTAAAGGACCCTGGATGAGAATTTATAATTTCTGGAGAAAAAAAAAACTAGTTTGAAGAGTGTGAACTTTAAAATAAACCACATGTTTAAATATTTGGGGAATTCAACGAGTTGGACATTACTGTAAAGCTTAGAAACCCCACTTTGAGGATCAGTTCACCCAAAATGCCCCTTGGGAGACTTGTTCTTTTTTAATGGATGAAGGCAAGTAGCACCATTTTGAAAGCCAGTGGGACTGCAGCAGCCAACTTGAATGGTAAATCAGCGTCATTATGTCCACAATCTGTGGAAATTAACATCCACAATTAATGTTTATCTGCTGCAGATAATGCACCTCTGGCCAGGTCAGACAATCCATTTGCATGGCATTTAATATAAAGCATCCTTAAACGCAGAATGCCGATACGTTAGAAACACCATCTCGAATCTAAATGGAAATCATGCGGGTCCAGCAGACGGAAAATAACCTTGATTTGTTGAACCGGGCCCAAAGAATACCTATACATGAAAGAATGGAGGCTGTGGATACAACAAACAAAATGATTACACATTTTAGAGCAATTTCTGGGTCCTGCGATCATAATCATTTTGTCGATAGCCTTCCAGTGTGCAGGTGCGCTGATACAGATGGTTTTATGAAGATCCATTAAAAATAATTTCGCTCATCACCAGGCCCAGGAGGGGCCCCAACTCGGCAACATGGAGACGAGCCCAGATGCCTGCTTAGGCTGGAGCTAAAAAGAAAAATCAAAACAAACAAAAACAAAACAACAACAACAACCAATCCCAGCATTCCTGATGTGGAACACCCTGCCACCAAGGGAACGCACAGAAATACTGCAAACTGTCAAGGTGGGAAGCAAGTGTGCTTGTGTACACATGCACAGATATTTTCGAGCAAGCTCACACACACACACACACACACACACACACACACACACATAGAGTGAGTAAACAAATATGTCTTCAGGCAGGAAGCTTTACTGGATAATGTATAAAGACCGTTGTTTTTCAAATGGTGCAAGAGTGATGGCAGCTGCAAGATAACATTTTTTTTTTCGTGTGTGGAGAAATGCAAATGCTTTAGGAAGAAGAAAAAGAGGTGGACAAGCGCAAGATTGCTGATTTGAGTGTCATTTATGGCTTTTATAATAGCAAATATGTTTTTGTTTTTTTTTAAAAGCGTGGCTCCAAACAAGGCAGCCAGGGGGGAGGGGGTAAAGGGATTCTTTCGATGTGGTTGTCCTTGATAGCAAACATTTGATGTGTTTTGATTAGACTCCGGTAGTGGTGGTGGTGGGGGGGATTATCAAAGGCGAAGAGAAATCAATGTTCGCTTAATAAAGAAGACTTTGGTGGGAGGGAGACGGTTCTGTTTGTGACAGGGCCTGTCGTTTCCCTTATCTCCTACTTCTCAGATCCCAGAGACAGGCAAATATTTTAACTGTAAACAGCTGCAGCCCGACAGCCTGCGTGGGATTCCTGTCAGGTTTCCCACTTGATGCTTACTCACCTAGTCCAACAAGCGATATTATGTGTTTCCATTAAGGTAAATCACATATACGATGGATTGTTAAACTATTCATATACCAGCCCCCAAGTGATCTTAAATATTGTCACTTTAGAGCAACAAACCTCGCTTTTTGTTATCAGTTTATGTAAGAAACACACACAATGTAGTGCACGATCTGGAAATACAAAACAAAACAGTCTTATTAAATACATATTTAATTTGTGTATAAATCTAGCTGTCCTGTGAAGGCCTGAGAGGTTTGCTAGAAAAGATTAATGAGGATACAGCATCATGGAGTTCAACAAAGACATCAGACAGGTCAGGGAGAAAGTTGTGGAGAGGTTTAAAGCACGGTGAGGTTATAAAACCACATACAAAGCTTTCATCTCACAGAGCACTGTTCAGTACACCATCGAAAAACAGCAAGAGTAGAGGTGGCAACTCTGGAGGAGTTTTCCACAGCTCAGGTGGGAGCATCTGTCCGCATTACAATAATAAATCACACAATCTACAAATCTGACCTTTGTGGAAGACTTGCAAAAAAAAGGCCCTTATTGAATAGCCTAAGAACTTTGGTTTGCTACAGACCATGCATTGTACCAAGAGAATAAGTAAAAGAAGGTCCTCTTGTCAGACGAGACCAACATAGAACGCTCTAGACTACATGCAAAATGCTGAATGCAAAATATTACTCTGCTTGAGTTTTTATAAGAATGGGTCAATCAAACTCCTGACCTTAATCGAACCGAGAATCTGACAATACTTGAGCATTTATTTCCACAGCTGCTCTAAATCCAATCTAGGCTTGAAGCATTTTGCAGAGAAGAATGGGAAAACATTTTCTCTGTTTCATAAACAAACCCAATGCTTTACCAAACTTCTTCTTTTTTTTTTTTTTGTAAAAATACATTTTCATTCCATTTTATAATTACTTTGTGATGGACATTTAATCCAAGTTAAACACATTGAATTCTGTGGTTGTAGCATAACAAAACAGTAAGAAGTTCACTGGGTGTGGATACTTTTACAATGTAATGTAAAACATATACACTTAGATTTATGTAAATGTTGCAATAAATGAAATGTTGTCACATTTCTGTTCACAAATGGTGAAGTCTTTCGATATCAGCAAAATCTAGTCTCTCCGATTACCCAGCAGCCACCTTGCAGCTTCTTGGAGTTTAGAGAATTTCAGTAATCAATCTCAGACAACATCCAGCTTTCCAAAAAGTCGCTTTAAGTTTCCCGTAAGCTTGAATGGATTTAGAGAAATACAGCAAGGTTAGGCCAGAATGTGTGCGCCTGACTTGTCTTGGGTCATGTGATTCCTGCATTGTGAGCAATGACCTGTTAAAGACTCTGATTTCCACGAAAAAAAAGGCATGAATAACTACTACATTCGAGGTGAAACACATATATATATATAGGCAAGGCAAGGCAAATTTATTTATATAGCACAATTCAGTACAGAGACAATGCAAAGTGCTTTACATGATTAAAATATAGGAAAATAAAACAGAATAAAAGCAAGTAGGAATAAAATGTAGAAACAAAATAGAACATTAAAAACAGTTGGACTAAAAAAGTTGAACTAATGATGTTTCAGTAGAACAGTTTAAGTAGAACAGTCAAAGGCAATCCTAAACAAATGTGTTTTTAATCTTGATTTAAAGGAACTCAGGCTTTCAGCACTTTTACAGTTTTCTGGAAGTTTGTTCCAGATAAGTGGAGCATAGGAACTAAATGCTGCTTCTCCTTGTTTAGTTCTAGTTCTAGGTATGCAGAGCAGGCTGGAGCCAGAAGACCTTATTGGTCTGGAGGGTTGATACACTGATAACAAGTCTGTGATGTATTTAGGTGCTAAGCCATTCAGGGATTTATAGACTAACAGAAGTATTTTAAAGTCTATTCTCTGAGATACAGGGAGCCAGTGTAAGGACTTTAGAACTGGGGTGATGTTCTCTACTTTCTTAGTCCCAGTGAGGACGCGGGGAGCAGCGTTCTGGATCAGCTGCAGCTGTCTGAAAACACCATTGCAGTGATCAATTCTACTAAAGATAAACGCATGGATTAGTTTTTCCAGATCCTGCTGAGACATTAGTCCTTTAATCCTGGAAATGTTCTTCAGGTGATAGAAAGCCGACCTTGTAATTGTCTTTAGATTCTTTTGGAGGTTCAGGTCTGAGTCCATCACTACTCCCAGGTTTCGGGCTTGATCAGTGGTTTCTAGCTGAAGCGACTGAAGCTGTGTGCTAACTTTTGATCGTTCCTCTATTGGTCCAAATATTATTACTTCTGTTTTGTTTTTATTCAATTGTAGAAAATGTTGGCACATCCAGGCATTGATATCTTCTAGGCATTTACTCAGTGCCTAAACTGGTTCATAGTCACCTGGTGACCTGGTGTGTCGTCTGCACAGCTGTGGTAGCTGATGTTGTTTTTTATTATCTGAGCTAAGGGGAGCATGTAGATATTGAAGAGGAGGGGACCCAGAATAGACCCTTTGGGAACCCCACATGTGATTTTTGTCATCTTTGATGTAAACTTACCTACTGATACAAAAAAGTCCCTGTCCTTTAAGTAGGATTTAAACCAGTTGAGAGCTGTACCAGGGAGGCCGACCCAGTTCTCCAGGCTTTCTAACAGAATGGAGTGATCGACAGTATCGAATGCTGCACTGAGGTCCAATAGAACCAGCACAGTGGTTCTTCCACAGTCTGTATTTATATGGATGTCAACACCTTGATAAGGGCGGTCTCTGTACTGTGGTGAGCACGGAAGCCAGACTGGAAAACGTCAAAGCTCTACACACCTTAACACAATGTTGCTGCTGTATCTAAAATGATTGGTATGGAGTTTGACATTATATATATATATATATATATATATATATATATATATAATTAACAGCAGGTGCTCTAAAAGGGCAACAATGAGACAACCCCAAAAATGGGACGGATGTACAGGCCACAGACACTTTTTCCTCCTTTTTTTTAACTGATTTTCAATAGTTGTACAATTGTCAGAATAACTACTGATTGCATGAGGTGAAACCTGTACCCAACTCCTCCAGGATGGCACATCAACTCGTGTCATTGCATGAAGCTGTGTCTCCCAGTTCATTCTCAGGAGCATGAAGGAGATTGGTGGAGAAAGGTGTGACAGACTGGAAAAGGGTGCACCTTTGTTCGTTTAAGGACAGACTTAAATGTTTTGGATTGGCAGGACAACAAAGGTTTGAATCTGCTGATAACCTGCACCCAATAGGTATAAAGAAACTGTAGGATTCTTTGCTGCAAAAAGAGAGATAGAATAATCTCTTTAAACTTTAGCTGCACATCATAAATAGCTGTTTTTTTATCTGTCAACTGATATTTCCCACTGCTATCAGAAAATGTCTGGGGAGATTTTAAGTGACGCAGAAGAAACACATTTATGCAAAATTCTCATAGTATGCAGATGCAAAAACTGTAAATAACTTTTGAATGCATATTATGTTCACATTGTTATAACTACCTGCCAAACTTAAATTAAAAAAATAATTTATATGATAATTTATAACATTTTGATTTTAAATATCACTGGTGTGTATCAGAGGATTGTGAGAGGGTTTATGCTGGTTAAATCAACAATTTCTCATTGCAAGAGGAAGTCTTAGTATAGTGTGTTTTTTCCATGTTTTGGTTGAATTATTCAGCTTTCTTCTTAAGTTTTATATTTAAAACCATCTGCAAATCATCTTCAGCGGGCCATGCAGCACCCCCCATACTCTTCAAAGGAAAGCAAAGAGCCCTTGAATTAAGTCAATCATTTACTCGTGGAAAATTAATTAAAAGAATAATTAAATCATTAACACATTAAATACTGCAATTAAGGATCTTGTCCTACATGAGTGAATTTAAGGGAATCTAATGGGGGAAGAAAATGGAGCAATGGTGTGTGCCCAAACAAAATCTTCATTTAATGCTTTAGTTACCAATATACACACTTTGAGATAACCCTCTGCTAAATAACCAGTTGAATAATGTTGTCTTGTCTGTATATCAGAAATATATGAAGTGGAATTTTACAACACTCAACACATTTCAGTCTGAGAATAGTATTTATTTATGTTCAAACTATAATATATCTTTCATCCATTCATCTGTTGCTTCTACTTATCTGAGATCAATGTCAAAGGAGCAACAGGATCAGGAGAGAAAATCAAACATCCCTCTCCCCAACAATATCCTCCAGCTCATTCTGGGAGATCCCAAGATGTTCCTAGGCCAGACGGGATGTATAGTCCCTAAAGCGAGCTCTGGGTCTTACCCAGGGTCTCCTTCCAGTGGGGCGTCCCCAAAAATACCTCCAAAGGGAGGCGTTCAGGAGGCATCCTGATCAGATGCCCAAAGCACCTCAAGTGACTCCCTTTGATGCGGAGAAGCAGCGGCTCTACTTTGAGCTCTCCTTGCATAACAGAGCTTATCACCTTATTTTTAAGGCTTGTGTGTGCACAAAGCTGGGACTAGGTCTTGCGTACATCACTTTCCACGTAAAGGCAGTGATCTGTTAAGAAAACGTTGACGTCAGAATACGTGGTCCCTCACGCAAACTCACCCATGCATACGCTCGTTTTGCCTCTCTCCAACTGAGAATGTCGATCCGGATACACTGCCTCCTGCAAGACAAAGGGAATTTCCACATTGGGGGATAACGTGAGTCATCTGGCATTTAAAACAGCAATCAAGTTCACTTTTTAAGTTTTCTTTTTATGTGGACAACATATGTACTTTAACCTTAGATTCACACTTTCTGTGAAATTTTCTCACAGTTTCTTTGCTCTCTTCTCCTCATTTGCCAGTGTTTACCATGAAATAACAATAATCAGCTGGCTCATTTAAAGACAAACTGACATTCATGAGGGCAGAACATGAAGTGGAACCTGGTGCACAAACGTTCAAGTACGTCAGTGAACGGCAGTCGTGGATTGACTTGAAGTATAGGTACTATGCGATGTTTTATAAATAAGACCCTTGTCTCTAAGACTGAGCCTGGCCACCCTCTGGAGGAAGCTAATTCCGGCCACTGGTATCCAGGATCTCACTCTTTCGGTCATGATCCATACCTCACAAACTTAGGTGAGGATCAGAACATAGACGGACCAGTAAATTGAGGGGCTTTGCTATTAGACTCGGCTGTTTCTTCGCCACCACAGAACGGAGCAGCACCTGCATTACTGCAGACAAAGCCCCAATCTGTCTGTCCATCTGTCATTCCATCCTACCATCACTTGTGAACAAGACACCAAGATACTTAATCTCCTCTGCTTGAGGAGGTGAGTGACCCTCAATCCAAAAGGGGCAAGCCACCTTTTTCCAGCCGAGAACCATGGCCTCAGACTAAATCTACCTTTTATAATGGTTTCACATAACATAGCACAAGCAAAGATCATTTTCTGCTTTCCGTCCCTTCCTTTTAGCAAGTGAACCTTTAGAGGTGAAAGAAAAGGAGACATAAGGGGTCAGAAGGCCATCAAGGCAAAGAGAAAAAGGATTTTGCCTGCAAATGTTTGTAACCTATTGGTTAGTTTCAAGGTATATGAGTCAGAAGCCTCCTGGCAACTTTCCCATGAAGGTTTCTCGGCACATCCATCTAGTTTTAGAACCTAGGGGGGTGGGGACTCTGAATATGGCAGAGAGAGACTGTACATTTCACTGGCTCTGGGAAAGCCTCAGGATCCCCCGGCAGCTGAAAAATGCTGCTGTGGAGAGGGGACATCTGAACTTCCTCACAATGAAGTTCAAGTTTCAAGAGTTTGCAGAAGATAAACGAAAACACAGATGCCATTATTCCTTTATTTCTCCTAAATGTGATTTGTGTTTCCTAGACATTCATAGGTTTCAGGCATGTATAGTTTTTATTTTGTATAAATTCGACATTGGATTCCCAGAGCAGCTTGCACAACAAATATGCAGACATGAGATCAGGCAGATGGGTGTAATCCAGATGCACCCATTTTTGCATATATTTGCATCTGTGGAGAGAAAAACTTTCGTCATGGTTAAGTAATTAAAGAAAGACAAATTACATAAAATATATGGGTAAGGTATTCAATTATCAGTAATATAGCCTATGTTTTGACCTCCTAAAAGTCTGTGTCTTGACCGTATTTGATTAGAAATCCCATATTTTAGTTTGTTAGTTTGTTAGCTTGTCACAACTACATCATCCATGGTGCTTTATTTTCGACGACTCTTATTTTGGATACTTCCGGTTTCTAACACTGTTTCTAACATAAGGCCAAAATAAATGGAACTTTTATATTGAATTAACTTACTGGGTTTATTGTTGCTAGCTCGTACTCCGGGTGCGGGCTGTCATACATGAATGCACCTCTAGTTTCAACATTACAGTCAGGCAGTCTTATAGACAGCTCAGAGGTCCGATCAAGTAGTGACACATTGTACCGTAATGCTCCGAATGTCCATTGAGTGGAGCGGCTTCATTGCTTACCAACGTCATACTTACACATTTTAACAGATTTTTGAGCGCTTTGTACCACATAAAATCAGTCAGTAATTGTAATCATATATAAGGTGCAACGGATTATAAGGTGCACCATCAATTTTTGAGAAAATTTAAGGAAGTGTGCCTTACAGTACAAACAATATGGTATTTTTTTCACGTGACGAACATCTCACTGGAGGAATCACCTCGGAATTAAATTTCCAAATCAATTAGTTGCAGATTGCACATGACAATGGAGTCATGTGTCCCTTTAATGAATTCATTCAAAGATTTAAAAAACGGTGTTCATTGAAGTTATTTATGTCCCAGAATAACAAAAAGTATTACATGTAATCCATACAAATAAACCAGAAATCTGATAACTGACTTATTCTGTAATTATAGAAGAACTAAAAAACATGCAATTCCATCATTTAAGTCTCGCCTAAATGCCTCACCTTATCTTGAACCTGATGTTCCACCCCCACAGTGTCACACGAATAGCCGCTTAGTGTAGTGGGTGCTCTATATAACATGAATACACTTAAATATTGGTAGACAAACATGCCAGTATTTTATTAAATCTACCAGAGTGCTGCTGTTTCCCATCCGCACTTAAGATTTAAACGTTGCCTTAACTCTGCATGCATGCAGCAGCAATCAGATTATTCCGCTGCTGAAACTAATATATAATTATTACAAAAGAAATGACAACAGATGGGTTTAATGTTTTGGCATTAGAGAACAGATTAAAGAAAAAATTATACATCCTCTGCTGAAATTTGCAGGACAGGAAAATCTCCAAGCATAATCACGTTGCAACGAAAAGCATCCCTGACAGGGCATTCACAGGCAATATTCTAAGCCTGAGGTTTTATGGGCTCGGAGACAAGCTCAACCTTGCATTATGAGATAAAAAAAAAGAAGGGAAAAAAAAAAGAAAAAGTCTGTTTGCACCTGGGAAAAAGAGCTAGATTTAGTAATGCAGCCTGTATGTGCATTTTCTAATCGTAGCTGCACCTGGACAACAAGGGAACATAGCAGAGCCTTGCGGGCGCTCGCTGTCGTCAGTGGTCTATTTGTGTAAACATTTCTGAGTCAAACGGGAATGATCTCTCCTATTGATCTCCCTCTAGTCTAAATATTTTTAGAAAGCCATTGATTATATTGGCTGGCATGTTCTGGGAAGCAGTAATTGAAAAACATCACATTGACTCTTTATGCATTAGAGAAAATTTACAAGGAAAAATGCCTGGGTCTCTGGCATGTGGATGGTGATCGGTTTCCCTCACAAAGAAGCCTGGGCCTTGTAAAAGTACCCGCATCTCTCAAACATTTTTGCATTTTGTCGTGTTTTGATCATGCACCTCGGTGTGTTTTATTGCGATTTCATTAGGGAAACACCATTTGTGCAATAGCGATGCAGTGGAAGGAAGATGATGCACTGGCCAATTTGTCATATGAACATGGCTGGTCACGACCGCAACTCTACCAGACAAAGGGACAGGGCGATAACAGCAGTGATCAGATAAGCAGCACAAAGGCCCACAGTGACACTAGAGGAGCTGCACAGATATCTGACCTTGGACGAGTGGAAACGCCATAAAAAGATTGGCATGCCGTTTTGCAACAAGCCATATAGAGGACCCAGCAAACGTGGAAAAGGGTGATCTGGTCAAATTGATCACAAAGATGACCTTTTTAGCCTACACACAAAGAGCTGTAGGTGCTAGAATACACCATGCCCATTATGAAATATGGTGATGGCAGCATCATGCTGTGAGGAGAATGACTCTAAACATGCAGCCAGAGCTACTATGGAAGACTTCAAACCAAAGCATATACATGTAATGGAGTGGCCCAGTCAAAGCCCAGGCCTACATTCAAATGACAATCTGAGGCAGATCTTTTTCGTTCTTATCCTCATACTTTGTTAAACACCATTAATGGCCACTTTGAAGGGAATAATATCTTAAACTGACATTGCTACACATTTAAATGCCTCAATATTAGGCAACTCCAATATACCAGAGAGGCTCGGCATTGGATCTAATGCAGATTGAACCGACAGCATATGTGTGGTGTGTAATATTTGCGGAAAATTGCTGGGTGCCGATTTAGCAGATATCCAGGGAGATATGGAGCGCTGAGCCTAATCGTAGCACAGAGGATCTCCGCGTCTCAAATCAAAGTGTTTCACATTCAGCAGGTTTAAAACATCAAAGTGCACATTTGAAAGAAAACAGCCATGAGCTGGCGCTCTTTTATATCAAAGTGGCAAACTAAAACTGTTCTAAGAGAGATGGTGGCTGGAGTTTTTTAAAAAAAACAAAAAAACAACTGCAGTTATCCCACAAATGTGGAAATGTTAGCAGCAACAGTTGAGCATTTTTAAGCTGCAAAACAAAAAGTCACACACCACCAGAAAACAATGACTCTAGCACATCAATACTGCAATGTTTAGTTGTTGGCGTTAAAGCTTTTATGATGGTGTATAGTAATTTATTATTTGAGCATGCCTTCATGACCCGAAGCTGCTGGTGTGACAATACTGCTAATATGCTTATGAAAGGCCAAAAGGGATCAACTTAAATAATAACACCCCTGAACAATAACAGGCTCTGCATCTTTGAAATGTGTACTTGCCTGGAGAAGCTGGTGGTCTTGTGATGATTTTCTTGAGAAAATACTTAATTTATAACACCTGCTTTGCTGCCTTCTCACTTAAGCTCCTCGGGTTTAAAAAAAAATACTTAACCAAAAAATACATTTTCCTCATAAGCCATGGTATACACTGGAATATTCTGTTTACCTTTGAAAAAACACAGACTTTTAAGAGTTTTATGGCATATTAACAGCTATTAGGAGTTGTGTGTTGGCGCTCCAATGTTCTGACACTGCATGCATCAAAAACAAGATAACATACGCTGGTGTTTAAAATGACCAGGTTTCAGTTCAAGTGCAGTGCATCAACTATTTCTCTTTTTGATGTAAAGATAGCTGCTTATAGCTAAACATTTAATACAAGCTCCATGAGTTAGCGTCTACTGATAAAATAAACAGACTACTAAGGCATGGACCTGTTATTGGTATAAATGTACAGTGCTGTGAAAAAGGCAGTCCTCCTTTACATACAGTTGTCCTCCTCTCTTTCTTTTTTCTCACACTTCAGCGTTTTCACTGAACATATTCTAATACCAGACAGAGATAATCTGAATAAATACAAAAAGCACTATTTACCTGCTTCTATACCAACTTTATTTATAAAGCGCTTTAAAAAAAAAAAAAACACAGCTCATGCAAAGTGCTTAACAGGTAGCTGTAAACTTTAAAGATAAATTAAAAGAACAAGAATATATGAATATGTCTGCCAGACAGAGTTACGCCGTCAGTGTGGGCAGGCTAAGACATTCCGGCCTAAACTTACTGGACCAATCACAGCGCGGGAGGCGAGAGCTGGCTGCTCCAAGAGCTAAAACAGAGTGAGTCGCTTGGAGTGTGTATTTCCAGACTGATGTGCTGTGTTTATGTCATAAGCCAGTCTGGCTGGCCAAGCTAATGCATTGTTGCCAGCTATTTGATCAAGCTTTTTTTTTTTCCCTCCTTCTTTTCTGAATTGATGCAGCGGCACCGCCTTCAGCACCTGGCTCACAAGGCGACTGCTCATGTGGCCTGTGCCAAGAACCGACCCTGGTCGCAGGGTGAACCGGGTCCAGGAGAAAAAGTCGGGCATGCCTATTTCCAACGACACTGCTCAACTCGTTTTGGGGGATTCCAGTGTGTTACAGGGATAGTGTGTTCTGATTCCAGGGAAAACCTCCACAGGGAGGTACATACGAGACATCCTCATCAGATGGCCGAACTAACTAAACTGACTCTTTTCAATGCAGAGGATCAGGAGCTCTAACCGAAGCTCCTTCTGGAGGATGGAGCTTCTCGCTGAGCAAATTAAGGAATCTAGAATAAAATCAAATCATCTGCGACAATAGAGAATCTATAAAACGCAGTCTCACATTGTTGACAAAAACACAAAAATATTGTTTTCAACGCTTTTTTGGCACAACGACCGCATAGATTGAGGCAGGCACGTTAACACCATCCAGACAAGAGAACCACTACTGACACCGAACGAAAGATGCCTGATATGATAAAACCTTTAGTTTATCATGCCATCCGAACCGTTCACTGCTCATTGCCTGATGAACCCCCAACGGTACGCACCCTCGTCCATATAGACTCGCTCTCAAACATGCCCACGCTTCCCCGCACTGGTTCAGCACGTCGTTTCTGAGGGGCGTCGGGGGAGAGCGCGACAGGCGACTGATTCATGGCCAGATACATTCACGAGGATCGTATTAGCCGACAGAACGGGTTTGTTTTGCTAAGCCGCTCGCATGCCCACATACCCAGGAGATGCACAGTGCACATCTCTGAGCGGACCATCAGTGGCTGTAAAACAGTAGAGTCGTAATGTTCCCCAGCCTTGGGGGCTTATTAGAAGGTATAAAAACTGCATGCCACCTTCATTCATATTCTCCATAAACACCCTGCTTTTTTTTTCCTTTTACTGCTTTCCAACTTTGGGCAGTTAGAAAATATAGGCCTTTGTGCCACTATTTTGTGCTGCATGACTGATTTGCGAAATGGGTCTGTGCTGGAAATGTATCTTGAATAAGGCGAGGATTTGCCTCTGTGTGTAAGTGCAAATTGCAGTGTCAGATCTCTGCGTGGATGTTGTTTGTCAGGCGTAAACCCAGCACGGCGGCAATTTTTATTCCCCCCCCCCCCCTTTACGGCGATGTCTGTATAATCTGCAAAAATAGGAGCTGTCGTTGATTATAGTCAAGGGGAGAGAAAGGACTGGGAAAATTGACATTTTCAACTCAGAAAATCCAACAAATAACATATTTTTTACAGTGCGTCCGGAACGTTATTTGGTTATGAAAACAGAATTATTCATGTCCTTACACTGTACAAAGGTTTCAAATAGAAGTTACCCTCTGCAGCTCAAGCACAGACAATTACATGGGCCGGAGTGCTGTTTGTGAATAAACTGGGTTGGAAAACAGTGCCAGGCCACTGAGATCGCCTCTTATCTCTTGCGAATGGGGTGGCAGCTTTAAAGAGCCTGAATAAGAGCTACTGACTTCTGTCATGCTGGTTAATATTAGAACCGGGTCGGCTAAGTTAAATGACAGGCGGAGAAGCAGGAGCAAATATTTCTCTTTGTGGGTGTTTTGAGTTTTTTTTTTTTTTTTTAATGGGTCCTGTCACAGCATTTCAGCCATACCTTATGGAGAAGCTGGTTGCTACATGTGCCGGGGCAAACTTGCTCTACAAAAAGGATATCTCAAGATGGAATCCTAATTGCGAGGTTGACTTTATCAAACCAAGACAGGCTCCAGTACCAAAGAAGGACGGCTACATTGATGTAACAGAAGCATGTGTTTGTTGACCTTCAACCATTCGGACTATTTGTGTG
Source organism: Fundulus diaphanus (assembly GCA_037039145.1). NCBI lineage: Eukaryota > Metazoa > Chordata > Actinopteri > Cyprinodontiformes > Fundulidae > Fundulus > Fundulus diaphanus. The sequence continues at coordinate 31,239,117 of CM073131.1, forward strand.
TGTGTGTGTGTGGGGGGGGGGGGGGGGGGGGGTGCATGCAGGGAAGGTATGTGTAGAAATCAGTGTGTTTTTGTTGACTGGATGAATGTGAGTGAGTTTGTAACCCATGAGGTGCACAGTTCTATCTATCTAATAGAAGGCCTGTGAAATGCAGCACCCAAGAGCGGGTGGGCTCGGCTCCGGAAGGGCGCGGCAGCCCTGGCACAAAGATGCAAAGCTTCAACCCACACGGGGTTGTCAGTGAAACACAGGACTAACGGCCCCCAGGCCAAAGAGGCATGGGCTGAGACGCAGACAATTGAAACTAGTGTCACCCCCAGACCCAGCCACATTGCTGTCTACAGCCGTGCTACCCAAGCCTGGCACCCGGCCCCTGGTGGCCCAGGGCCTGGACCAAGCCTGGGCAGCAAGCAGGGGAGACCACCCTCCAGAGCCCCCAAAACGTTGACCAAGCACCAGCACACCATTGGAGGTCAAGAAGGAGGGATGCCCACAAGAGCCCGGCATAGCCCAAGCGTCCCCACACATTCCCTGGATCAATAGGCAAGCACTGCGAAAGGAGAACCAAAAGTAAGTAAAGTTTTCTTGAAATTAGCGTATTTGTCCTTGATTTGAGCAGCTAAATAAGACTATTTGCCAATGGAATGAGTATTTTACCCGTAAAATAAGATTATTAGCTATCCTGCACTTGAAATAAGATGATGGAGATTAATTGTTATTATTTTAAGTGCACAAATCTTATTCCATTGGCTAATAGTGTTATTTACCTGCTCAAAGCAAGGAAAAATTCTCTAATTTCAAGAAAATTTTACTTACTTTTAGTTTCCTTTTTGCAGTGAGGAGACCACCAGTCCAGGAGGAGGCCTGAGCACCCAAACAAACACCATCTCACACCAATGCTAGTTTATTATGTTGAAGATGCTCCAAAGGAAACCGTGAGAAAGAGTAAAACTAACAAAGCAGCAGAAAACAAACCTAGACAGAAAGTGGAAATTGTCATATCCACAGGGTTGTGTGCATTAGCTCTCTGATATCAGGGTGCGACGGGCAGGTGTGCTGTCAACACCTGCAGCTTTTCCGGGCCAATTACAACGAGCATAAAGAGGAGCAGATGCCCTAAGCAGATTCCAGATTGTTTTAACTCGCAGAGTTATAATCAGGCCTTTTACTACTACTTTTTTGCACTCCGGCTCTTATGTTCCCTCACTTACCTCTTGTGATATTCGTCCAGGAAGAAGCCACTTCTTCAGCCCACATTTCTCCCTCTGGTCTCCAGTCTTCTGTCTCCTCACTACTCGGAGCTCTCTGTTGACCTCTCCCCCCAGATCCCCTCTGAAGAGTCTCCTTACTGTTCCTCTGGTCACTTCTTCTTGGATCTGTTGCCTGGACCTCTCCAGATACCTTCCATCATTCACTTGCCTGTCCACCCTCCGATGATCCGCCATCACCTTCGTTTTCCCCCTGGAACAGCAAAAGAAACATTGTGAAACCAACCCACTCCATGCACCTCAACCTGCTAACCTTAACCCCTCTGGGTATATTCCCCTCTCCCCCTGGATCCTCACCATCTCCAACAACGGTATTTCCATCTTCTTTCATTCCACACCACAAAAAAATTACTTCTCCTTAACAGTGCCGCCCTGTAAGAAAATGTCCACTTTCTTTATTGTGTCAATAAATCACTTAAACCTTGTCCAATGGTCCTTAGTCGCCTGCTCTAGCAAACATCATGACAGAAATAAAGTGAATTGTTCAAAAACTGAACTGCTCTGCATATACAAAGGCCTCCAAGGTTAAAATATTATCAGAGGTGATCAATTTTAATAGCTAATTAAAAAGTAAAAGACATTCAGATTCATTAGATTGAAACATTTCAAGCATTGATTTGTCCAAAACATATTTTTTAATCAGCCTACTGAAAAGGATTTCCATCCTGTGGAGTATAAGCACTCACTTGGTCAGAACTGCTTTTACATGATTAACTGGATCAATGCGACAGGGCAGAGGCCGTGCAGAGGTGTTAAGGAAGTCCAGGTTAATGAGTGTTGTGGTTACTCTAGCACACTGATACTATGGTCAATAAAGAAGGGTTTGGTACATTTGGCAATGTGGATATAAAAGCTCATAAGTAGACGGAAGGATGAAGATTTGAAAAACTTTCCAATAGTAGGCTAAGACTGATTTCAGTCTTCACAAAAGACGGTGGACCAGACCACCACCAGCAGGTGACATAACTCCTCAAATCATCACTGACAGGCAGAACTTTGCTCTGAACCTGAAGCAACTTGGATTTTGTGCCTTGCCACTGTTTCTTCTCTGGACTTTTATTGCCAAATGAAATGCAAAATTTATTTCCACCTGAAAATAGGATTTTGGAAAGTTGAGCAATAATCCTGTCCTTTCTCTCCCAAGCCCAGGTAAGACGCTTCTGATTGTTTTCTCTGGTTCACATGTGGGTTAATGCAAACAATTTAACCCTTGTGGCCCTTGTCCAGAACACATCAGGAAGTGGATGTTCATGAAGAGCTGACTCCAGCCACCGTCCATGACTTGTGAATCTCCTTAAAACATCAAATGAGCATTGCACCCTTTTTTTTTACCGCTTTTTCCTTCTGCTCAACTTTCCAATTTATATGCCTGGATACAGGATATGCAAACAGCCAACTTTGACAAGACCATAACATTTGTGTATTAAAAATCTGTTTCTGTTTCTTTCAGAAACTTAATCTTGGTGTCTCCCTTTTCATCCACTCAGCACATGAACATCTGGCTTTAAAGCAACCCAATAAAAGAGCTGCTGCCGGTGAGGAGAGAGCACGAGAAAAGGTGTTGGAGGATGTGTGAGGGATGGAAGGAGAAATGCAGAGATACAGAAGCAGCAGAAAAAAGTGTGAGGGAGCACTGGAGGGCTGTCATACCCGCAGAACATTGCCTCTTCAAATGACATCCCTCAACACGTCATATCTTACATCTGGCTACGAAGCCCACCAAACATTTAGAGCCTCTCCATCCCCTGCAGCAGCGACAACAGCACTCTCGGCTAAGATTCTCCCTCCAACCAAAGAAATTACCATTTCCCAACTGTGCTGCTATGTTTGCAGTGTGTGATAAAATAGCGCCAGCACGTACATGCAAAGGCACTGGAGTCTTCACTATCATCCAAAAGGATTTCCTTCGTACAGAATCTCAGACAGAACCCCTTCTTACAGAACCTACAAATAAAGCTGTAGCTCAGCTCTGAATAAGTAGCTGATATTTGGAATTAATCTGAGAATGAATATTTTAATAACCAAACTGTGCTGTAATCATATTTTGCAGAAGGTAGTGTACCCCTCTTTCACCATTTCATACATTTTGTAAATAAAAGCGTTTGTTCTTGAACACTCTGTATATCCTAGTCAGTACCAAATACTGTATGTTGCTCACCGACGGAGAACATAGCACTGAAACGAGTCAGATATAGTCAACCTCTGAATATTCATTTAGTTTCTTTCAACGGGCAGTTTGCATGCTGAAAATTGAAATTTGTGAATAAATGATCCCCACTGAAAATAAAGGAAATTGAAATAATTCATCCAGTTCCTTGACCAAAACTACGCTGAAACAAACACAGCTCCATATCATTTTCAACCTATCGGAGTAACTTGTATACAACACTGTTAAAAGAATAGCATTGTGAAATAATGACAATGGGGTGCCCACCGATGACAGAGATGGTTGAGAGGTGTTTTTGGTCCTTAATAAGATCTTCACATATATATATATTTTTTGCATATTTGTAAAGACAAAAAATTCCATTAAGACTTAACAAAAGAGCATTCTAGAGCATTCAGCACGGGGCCTAAAACCTTGCACAACAACAAGGAATTCGTCACCACTGGCATTTCACACCAACCGCCTCAAAACACTGGCAGAAATAACCCTCTAGAGGCTTGAAGTTAAAAAAGAAATCAGTCCATAGACAGATGCTCCTGTGTGTGCTTCACAATACTAGGATAGGTCCCATAACGTGGTTATTGTACAGAGCTATTCTGTGTGGGAACACTCTACTTGGGATTGTGCCCTTGCAATTGACATTATAAACATTCATTTTCAGATCATATTTTGGAAAAAAAGTTAAAATGTATGTTAGTTTCAATATGAATAAGCCACATAAATGATTCTGCATGCCAAGGCTCGCTCATATCTACAATCAGAGGAGTAACTTAAAAGTTTAAAACAACTGGATGAAGAGCTACTTTTATCTTGCCACCACAGCCAAGAAGAAAGGTAAGAAAGGTAAAAAAAAATAATACTCAAAGCTTGCCGTTAGAGAGCTTGTCGTCCCAAATTTTCCATATCAACTAAAGATATGTTGTTTTGACACAGTATTTAGCACAAATCTGATTTACTGAAGTCTATAAGACCAAGTTCATATAAGGTCCTAAATGATTACTTTGCGTGGTCATGTCAAATTTTATCCGAGAGCAGGCACCGTTGATAAAGCTAGCCGTGCTTTTGTCAGCTCCAAGTCCACAAAAACCTCAGATGTGATACACATGCGCAGACAAATGTAGCATGCTCTGTAACCACACTGTGTGTGACGTCCGATCACTTCAGAGCCGCAGACCGTTAACACTTAATCACTCTAATGCTCGTCACAATAAAACTATAATCTAAAAAATTACTGCAAAAAATAAAAATAAAAATAAAATACTTCAGCAAAAATATAACAATAGAATAGACTTCTAAATAACGCTGTCTGAATGAAGCCCATTTGATAACATCTGTATGACTGTATCGCTGAATGTTTCAGAGAAATAATAGAAAAAAAGTATTTTTCTGTCCTACCATCACAAATGTGTGGAGGTGGCTGTATATTGCAAGGACTCTAACTGGAACTGTGTGCTTTGTTCAGATGAGACTAAGGCTCCGTCCACACGAAGACAGGTTTGGTTGTAACTCACAAACCTTTTAATCGGATAGGGGATCTCGTACAGACGAAGCGGCTGCGGTACTAACAGCATTTAAAACCGGCTCTCAGAGTGGGAAAGTTTGAAGCCGCCCCCCTTTGTCTGGACACCTCTGTCCGTGCAACCGGTTAAAACTGAACCGTTTGCACAGGGGAGCCAACGTAGATCTTGCCTCTCCCCTGACACACATGCGCCAACACAAACAACTACAATGGCGGACTTTGGAGTTGCAGTTGTGTTTCAGACACTTTTCAACTTATTGTGTATTTTTACACTAACACTTTTGCTTCTGTGCTGCGTTTGTGTGGACCACTGTCATCGGCTCACACAAACACCTTTTCTCTCTCCTGAGCTTGTTGTTTTCGCCCTGCTCATCTTCCTTCTTCTTCCTTACGCACCACTCACTGGCGTGGCGTAGGTATTACAACTTTTACTAAGGCTCCTGCAGCTTGGTGCGGTTTCATCTTCAAGCTCAAACTTTTCTTTGCGGGTACCGTATTAGGCACTATGTGGATGTAGCCTAAGGTTTGGTTTCTTTAAAAAAAAAAAAAAATCAAAGAGAGCTCAGGTGTCTTTCAAATTATCAGTGTATGGTGGGGGGGATCTGTAATGCTGTAAGCCTGTTTCGCTTTCAAACACCCCGGGAATTGTGTTATTTTGCCTTGCATCATGAGCTCTTTAAAGTACCCAGACATTTTAAATGTAAAATCTCATGGAATATACCAGTAAACAGAAAATGAGTCCTCATTGTAAGTTCCATTGGGAGTGAACAGAAGTCCTTTTAAATGGCCCTTCTCATTGTGAAAAATGGGGAAATGTACACAGTCAACAATAAACATTCTTCCATGGCTACCTCAGTGCTTGCTTTCCATGGTTCTGTCTTTGTGACTTTCTGATAGAAGTGGACCAGCTGTGTTTATTGATCACCAATGACACTAGCTCCCCCTTTTAAACCAGGGTGACCAAATGTGTTCGATCACTAAACATAGGCAGCAGTATAGGTGTGTATTTCACTCATGAAACACACATTACAGGACTGTAACCTATGATGCCATGTGAACAAAAGGCCTGTTTTCCATCCACAAGCTGGCAGTTTGTCAAGCCAATGTGGTCACAAGTCTGTGACCTGGCCAGATTAAATTTGCAAAGGTCTTCACAGGGTTATAGTGTTTTACCCGATGCACAGTCATGCTTTCTTTGCGTTGTTTAGACATGTCTCAATTGATCTATTTTTCTCTCTCAGTGGTCAGGTTAGCTGCAACATTTTGCTGAGATTTCAAGTCATGGTCACTAGTTTGACAAGTGGACCAAAAACTAATAAGGCTAGAATGTGCGAAATTGAGTTGCCCATTGGGCTATGTAAATTGAATAACGCTGTCACATATTGGATAAAAGGTGACCAACACAAAATTATGAATAGGCCTGTTTGTTTGCTGTACGACCGCAAAGCTTTTAGCCACCACTTGGACCATAACCTTATTTACCAGGATTTTGCTGGTTGGACTATGAATGTACACAAGCTACGTAGACAAGTTGTGAGCTCAGATATTCCCATTGTTTATTAGTTACACCACAGCTTCATAGTCTTGCACATGTGATTGTTTCATACTTGAAGTGGGAAGTTGGGTATGAAACGGAGCCATTTGCCACTGGCTGCTTTGTACCATTCAGGGTCAATTTGTAGAGGGACACTGGGTGTTTTGTTTCTGATAAGAAGGCAAACTATCAGAATCTTCCATTCATCATCAGTCTACTCCAAGGAAATGTTTTATCTCTCTGTGAGATAGTGTCTATTAGCAGGAGATTTCTTAACTGGTTTGATTAGGTGCCACTTTCTGTCAAATTTAAAGAGAAACGACAAAACGGAATTCAGAACCTCAATCAATGGAAATGTGTCTAATAAAAGTTTATAAGAAAATTTACAAATAAATAATATGTAAGAAATTAGCCTTTTTCTTCACAATTCATGAAAATGCTTAGCTCAAAAGAAATTTACCTTGAAACACATTGGTTTTAGTATATGTGTACAAACTAGTTTGTTTATGGGAATAATGATGGTAGTAGAAAGGGACAATTAGCAAAGAGGCTAACGGATCCAGAACCAGACAGAGTTAGTACATTTCTAAATTGGCTGAGTTTACTTTTACATGTGTTGGCGGGTTGCTTATGGAGCAGTGATGTGTTGTTTGTAGATGAGCTGGCTCTAGGAGCAAAAGAAGCAGCAACTTTTACTCAAAATTGGAGACAGCAAAACTGAGAGCAGAATTTATGTGTAAGATTTTTACAGTAGCACACCATCTAGTGGTGACCTCTACACAAGCTTGCATGTGTCTTAGAGGTGAGGTCGATTGTAATGAATTACAAACGACTTCACCGTTAAACGTGTAATAACTACTACAGCCACAAAGCCACAAAGAAATATCCTCCATGTATTTAGTACCAAGCTACTGCTAATAGCTAATACCTACGGTCATCTTGTGAAATGGTTTTTGGCACTGTTACCTAGTCCGTTTTTTTTTTTTTTTTCTAAAGTCGCTAATAAAAAAATTCCATGAGTTGCGTTTTTTGAGCTCCTTTCTGAACGTGCAGTCACTTCTTTGGGCTCTAAAATAAGTGACTATAAACACGAAGAAAAAGACCCGCTTGCGCAGATTTGCTATAGCTATGAACTGCCTGATATCACTCCGCCCCTCTGCGTACACACATAGTCCCTGAGAGAGGGGGAAAAAAAACAGACAAACTGACCGTCTCTGCTGGAAGGACAGAGTAGTTGCTGCTCTACATGGCCCTGTTTCTAACATAATGGCAAAATAAACTGCAATGTTATCTTGAATTAACCTACCTGCTGTCTAGCAGAAAACCCGCAACCTCCGGATTGGTTTTGAATTTCCGCTCCCTCACGAATTATCTCCACCTGGTAATAATAGCTGCATCGATATAGACTCTTGGTTATTACTTATTTTTCCTTTTCTTGGTTACTTCCTCTTCCCTCTCGCTTGGCAAAGAGTATGGATGGTCCTCCATTTTAACAGAAAATGGCAAATAGAATGATCTATGGTCGTCTTTGCTTGTTTATACCCCTCCTCCACCGACAGTGGGTCCTCATATGGAAGACAGATAGGGAAACCGCGTACGGCTGACAGGTTTGTCCCCTTTCGGCTACTGAAAACAGAAATGGCGACACAACATGACGTCTTCCAGTGGATGCACCACCACCTATGCATTTATACACAACTGATTCTAAGCTATGAGAACGCTTTCATTTTTGACGGGAAATATAGAATATGTATTTTTGAAAGAAATACTTCCTTTTTGTTAATTAAAAGCCACATTTGTTACACACAGTCCCATTAAATGTAAAAAAAAATGGGTGTGTATTTTAGTTAACGCAGGCATAAAAGGAGATCATTTATAAACACATTAAGTAAAAATGCTTTCAAATACACTAACTATTCATAAACAAATCAGAATGGACCAAGGGATACTAAGGCTGAGTCCCCATTTAACCCCTCAACACTATCTGCCCTTAACCCTAGGGTAAGGGGTAAAGTTCCCCAACTGCTTTGTTAGTATACATGGAGAGGGGCAACATTGAGACTTTTCAATGTTCTGATATGTTATATTTCATGTAACTTTTAATTATTGTAGGGCATTACAAAGAAAAAAAAACAGCAAAAAAATGCTGCTAGCATACGATAATATATTTGGAACACAGTACTGAAAACTGAAATACATTAAAATGGAAATACATTAAAATGTTTTCCATCCTTAAAAATCATAAAAAATGTATGCTGGAGGATTAATATTTTAACCACTTCCTGAACTAAGTGCCAAGGGATAGAGAGAAAAATCCCATGGCAAAGATGTGTCCGATTAAACTTTGGAGGAGGAGATAAAAAAAAAAAATGATGGTATGCAACACATTTTATGGCATGAAAATGTTTTTTTCCCCTACCTGCATCATGTGCATGGAAATACTTGAAATCCAACAGGCAGACAAGAAGCAACAGCTCTCATTTACATCAGCCCTCAGCCCTCAGCGCCTCTACAATCTCTGCTCCCAAAGTAGGTCAACGAGAGTCAGTGCCTCTTAAAATAATAACAAAAGGTGAGCCCTCTTCCTCTATTAGGGGTTGGCGCTGCGCCTTTGTGCTCCTTTATGCTCCTGCTGCAAAATCTGCCATATCAGCACCCTCCAGTTCGTCTGGTATTATACCAGACCATATTAAGGCATGGTTTTGCATTCAGAATGTAAAGCTGCTCAGGAGTCATTGTAAAATTTTAACAAGACAATGGCCAACGCACAAACCGTTTCAATATTGTTTTGTTAGAGGGAATTGAGGAGGATGCCATAATGATGTTACTGTATTGTAGGGCGCTATAGTTTCACCGTTTTTCATCCGTGGGCTTTCACGACCCGGAAGGCGAGTTGAAAACCCATTTCCTCTTCTTGTGGGGATGAGCAAAGCGCACCACACCTACAAGAGTATTTCAGGCCAGGGCATATCGCCTTATCAAGGCCACTACACACGGAAGGTGTCCCTACAGCATGACTCACACAGAATCATACCACAGCCTTACTATTTTCTAGCCTTAAAAAACGTTTCACATCCACACGCATTTTCTCTGTCACTGTTCATCCAACATCTAGACACCGGAGCTTCATACACAGTTAATGTCTCCGCTGTCCAGATGATTAACGTTACCCAATTCACATTCCCAAGCGCTGTCTAAATTTCCACTCTTCCTCCCGCTTCACCTTCCTCGCCGAGCTCACTCCTGGGCTTCAGGTAAAAATAGCTGCTCCACCCCGTTCCTCTCCACTGTCAGACAATGTGCAGTCCCTCTGCAGGGATGCAAGACCTCAAAAAACATTTTCTTTCAAGGGAAGGGCTTACATGTGTCATAAAATGGATTTAATTGAATCTACTGTACCAGGGTGAGTCTTAAAAAGCTTGTTGACAGTGTTGGTTTGAAGCCAAGCATTTAAGAAGGTATATTTATTGTTCAGAGCATAATGTGAATGATAAAAGATAAACCTTAGAAAAAGGTAAACAGAACCGCTTCTTATACCTTGTGTAGCTACTCCTCTCTTAATGTGACAGAGGGAATGTAGTTTAAAAGGCTACTTAATCTTATTTCTTAATTTCCCTTGCACCTCCAACATGTACCTAATAATGACAGCGATGGAAATTATATTTACTCCTGTATTCTTTGCTCTCTGCTCATTGCACCATTGCATTATTGCCTCAATTAGGTCGCTTGTTTATTGTGTGTTCATATGTGTTTTCTGTACTGCAGACTGAGTTTGATTACTGAACTATTGTGTTTTTGTATTGTTGTATAAGTAAGCACATTGTGAGAACAGTACAATCCAGAGTCAAATTCCTCCTATGTTTAGGTGATTAAAAAAAAAAATCAAAAGGTAAATTGTTTAACCAATCTGAGTGCCATCTTAATTCAGGTGATTTCATAGCTTTCTCCTAAAGTCAATGACCCTCTCATACATCCTTTTTCATACAGGTCACTATATTTACACCAGACTCAAAACATCTGGACACATTCTCTGTTTTCAAGGATCAGGCCCGCATTGGTTGATTCACCACCAAATTTAAGGAGATCATTCGAGCCATCAAGAATCAAGAATCTTTTATTACCGGGGTGACATTTTTTTTTTTAGAAAGACACGGGCTGCACACAAACAATATATACAGGTAGACAACAGATAGGGAATTTTTTTATTTTTTTAAGTATATATAGAGATTAGGTCAGTCAGTCGGCTGCACTGGCCAACCACACTTCCTGAGAAGCCCAAGCGTGCAAAACCGTCTTTAGAGTCTACTAAGACTCATACCAACTCCCAAAAGTCAGTCCTTTTAAAACAATACGATTTACCGTGTTGCATGAATTAATCACTCAACACTTCTTTGATGATACATATGTAGGAAGGTGGCTGTTTTATGTGCATGTTTTGGTGTTATTCCTTTGGTTTGTGCATGCTTATTGAAGTCCCTCCCTCTGGCCAGTGACTAATTACACAGGTGTATCCCATCATGAGTGATGGGAGACAGGAAGAAAAGGGAGGGCCACAGCGAGATGTGACTGGGAGGCACCAAGGGAGGAATCATCAGGGAAGCGCCGTCCACCGGCACCGCGACGAGAACGAGCAGTGATGGGTACGCGGCAGATCCAGACTGGGTGGAGGCAGAAGTGAACCCCAGGACCGGGAGCAGCGGGGCCATGGTGAGGTGCACCTGAGCCGGGACCTGTCGCTTACGTTGCTACACACGTTGGCTGGTTGGAGGCGGACCCATCCGAGCCAGGGAGGAGGCCATGATGGAGAAGAGGCTCTGGGGGAGATGCTGGCCCCACCGGCTCAACAGCTGGATCGATAGCTCGGGGATGGACTGCAGAAGGACGGCGAGCGGAAGCGGCTGATCCTCACTACCCTCTGACTGCTGAGACCGCTGGATGATTTAGTTTTGGTGCTGGAACTTTTAACCGTTTTAACGTGCGGTTGCACTTTTATTAAAGGTTTTAAGTATCATCCACTGTACAGTTTTTAGGGTTTATTTTATTGTAATAAAGTTGTTAAACGTTTAATCTTGTTGTTTTTAAATGCACTGCTCACCCCTGCGATATCAAACCTGTTTTAGTCCTAGTTTAACTAGGGGGCGTTGTTGGACTCAGTTTTCCGTTGCTCAAAATAACATGGACACTGCTCGGCCACCACACATTCATGCCTGCAGTAAATTCTGTGCAATATTCTTAAACGTTCATATACAGAACGGTGCAATGAAACATTCATGATAAGTTAGTGAGTGTAAGTGTGTGTTTAAGGAGAACATGATTAGTCCAAGCACACAGCTTTGAAGTACACCTATGGTTATAGTGCTGGCAGAGGGCATGAAAGGACTAAAACATGTTGCAGTATGTTTGTCAAAAAGATTAAGTTCCACAGAAATGGGGGGGTCTGCAGCCCCAGTTCTTTTGAACTGAAAGACTATGCATTCTTTAACACTGGCAGATACAAAGGGAAAAAAAACTCCAACTTTGGAGCCGACACATGCTTTCTGCATAAACAGACCCCTTAGCCAAGTTATGCCTAACTAACATATTTGGGAAACAGTACGACATTTGACAAGATTGAGCTCTGAGCAGAAAACTGCAAAAAGCTATTGTCTTTGCGACCTGCAGTGGTAACAAGGTTTGACTTTGAAGGGTAACTTCAACCATTTCAAAAGTAACAAAAACATTCAGAACATTCACCTATTAGCATGTTTGCCTGAAGCTCATGATAAGGTGATGCATATTAAAACGTTTACTTTTGAGTTTGCTTTGGCGCCTATTGCTTTGGCTGTCACTGATTTCCTATTACAACTTCAGCTAAATCCATCAAAAGTTACCTTTTAACAAGCAATGCAAAGTAGCTTTGGGAAGGTTCCCAGAAATCTCCATTACCCTGTCAGTGATATGACTGTATGCGAAGTTGTAGCCAGTGGCCATAATGCTCAGACTGAGAGTGAACAGAAATTCTTCCACTTGGCACGTCTCATTATGGAAAGCAACAGTGTTCGCTGAAGGAGCTGACATGATTCCCGTTTTGAACCATCAAGTTAACATTGAATCAAGTTTGCAAATATGTTTAATACTGAAGGAAATAAAAGATTGTTTGTCAAAAGCTCTGCAAAAGGAATAGTGGTATGGAAATGTAAAAAATAAAAAAATGAAAAATGTTTTTTTTACCCAAATCTTTCAAATACAGATGTATTTAAATCCATCAGTGTACATTTTAAAAGGATCATCACATTGATGCTTTTCTCTTTTACATTGACTTAAAGTTTGCGATGAGTTTAGGAGAATGAGAAGGGAAAGCAGCATTTAAAAGCTCAATTTCATCACTGACCTCACTTTCTATTCCCAGGCGTGAAGAGGGTGTGTCCTATCAGCTGTGTTGTGTGCAGTGGGCTTGATGCCACTCTCCAATCAGTGTTGATTGAGTCCAGGTGCAAGTTTGTCCTTCCAAGAGAATTAATACCAGTTCTCCATCCAAATTCAATCATTCTTGCAGCAAAGTTTTGGATTGCTGCAGCTTGTGTTTCCTTTCTCGATTGGTACCACAATTAAAATTGTAAAAAAAAAAAAACTGTAAGCCACATTTACATACTGGTCCGATTCTTTCACACAGTGACATGACGTCATCTCTGCTCCAAATATTCATATTTGATAACAGCTCACTGCAGGGTGGTTAAAAAACATTGTTTTGATGCAGTTTATATATCTTCTCATATTTAAAAAGAGATTTAAATTGAGTGAAATCAACAAAGGCAAGTCAAAGCTTTTCGAAAATCAGGGATTTGAAACAAAACTGTGATCTCGGTGCATCTCTTGTGGAATCAACTCAGATGTCAACTCTGACCCAGTGCTGATCGACCGTATCTTGGGTGGCCAGTTACAACTGCTGTAGGCTGATTTTCAGCAGAAGAGGGCACATCAGCTGTGTCATGCGATTCCACACGAAATAGCCATCCAGACCAGAAGTGGCAAGAGGCCATCCCTGCGTCTGTACTGCCAACTCTGCTGTCCATTGTCTGATACTGTAACCATTGGAATACACAGAATCTTTCAACACATGTGGTTTTATTGCTGTTTCATCACTCCGTTAACACACTTAACAGTTCTTGGTAGTGAGTTTTCATCAGAAGACCAAAATCACTTCTTGGAAGTAGTAAATATGCAGAATTAGAAAGAAGAATTAGAAGCATTCTTTGAATACTCACAGAGGCCTTCTCAGAGCAATACATTTAGCTCTTGTCAGACATGATCAAACATCTTTTCTCTTTAAAAAGTAATCGAGAACAAGAAGGACTTCCAACAAACTTCCCTTTGTCCTACAACTCATTGCCCTGCCTCTCTTTAACAAGAAGCGGGCGTGCTTGAATGGAAGAATGGTTGTGTCCTTCACACTGTCTGATTTGCTTAGGAAAGGCGCTCATGTCTAATACTAATCTGAATGACAGCAGTGAAAATCTTGGCTCAGTTTCACAGGCTAGATTGGGCCTGGCCCAATGACCTTCTCTGGGAGAACATGGAAAGTTTGCCGGCTCAATATGTCACAGGCAGTGTGAGCTTAGAAGAGAACAAGAAAGCAGTGATTAAACGGGTGTGATCCACGGCTTGCTTTGGTAAATGTCTGGAGAAGTGTTGCACTGAGATTTCTTTGAGATTACTTGTCAGATTTTTATGAAATTGTAACCTCACGGATCCAATCAAGAATTAGAAAAAGAATAAAGCAATAATAATCAAAAAGGTGAGGTAAGGTTTCCACGTTTTCTAGACTTCACTATGGCATTCGACACATCAGTAAAATCAGACCAACTTTGTTAGAAATGATGAAGATATAATTTTATTCAAAGCCAGACAGTAAAATCCCCTTAAAGGCATCCTGCAGGAGAAGAACTGATCATATTCTCCAGAAAATGAAAAAAAAAAAATCTATGCTTCGCTGACATAAACAACTAATAATTCAGGAGCTGGACATTTCCTAAGGCATAATTATAGCCAGCGATGTAAGTTTAAAGCAAATTAGCCTCACAGGAAGTTGAAACAAAGTGTTAAATGGGGTTAATTGAATTGTAAGCCTTGTCAAAGAAGATTACCAAGCCTGAGAAACACCACTTTAATTGCGTTATTACCATGTGGATTTAGGCACAGGATATTTTTGTCCAGTAATTATAGCTTGAAAGTCTGCGTATTTTAAAGCACTATAAGTCAGGATGATTTGGGAAGACATTTTTAAAAGTCCAAAGAGAGAAAAGTTCTATTACACAACATTTCTCTAATGCTTTAAGACAAAACTAGCCATTCAGTAATAACGCAGCCCGGAAATGCCGATTAAAAGGATCTGCTAATATGATGAGTAATTTTTTATTTTATTTTTTAGAAGACAAGCCTTTATTTTCCTCTTATTCATGGAATAAAAAGTGAGTCCATGTAAAAACAATCTGTGAAGTTTTTTCCCCCTTAAAAAAAGTGTGCCACATTTATTAATTCTTCTAAAACATTCCTTCTACGTTTGCTTGATTTTCGTTTTCAATGGATTCTAATTAAACAGTCATACACGACACTATTTTTGTCTGTGCAAATTCTCAGTTATCCGGATCATCGCAACAGTAAGCAAGCCTAAATCGGAGGCAACCAAACTTTCGCTCCGTTTTTCTAAAAACCTATCCAGGAGTCTTTGTCACTTCTGACGGCTCGCACTTGGGCCACCAGTAGTTGGTGCGCTGCATGGAGGCCCATCCTCCTATGCACATTCCAAGTCAGATGCAAATCAATGACCCACTCACCACTGTCCTGGGTTGTTAGAGGCTATTGCGTGGTGTGAGTGTACTTGGTCCTGATGAGACTGCTAATGTAATCATTGTTTTTTGCTGTAGAGTTATACATATGTTTAGGACCAAATGGGGTGAATAAGCTAAAAGTGTGAAAAATGTGATCATGTGGCAGCTGACAACACAGGCAAAATTGGAGAACAGAAACGTTGCTTTTTAAGAAGTGAACATTGATACAACACAATGTCCATGCAAGAGGAAATTAATAATAGCAAAGTCTCCTGCTCAAATGTGAGTTTGTAAGGTAAAGATTTACGTGGCTATTCGTCTAGCGCAGAGGACAAAATAAGGAAAATGTTGACCGAGAGCTGTAGCTGGGAGAACTAGCAAACCGGCAACCTACTGACCAATTTGAAAAAGTTCTCTAACACTTCTACCATATGCCTGTAATTATGTCCAGTAATTAAAGACTGCTGGAGATCTGGGCAGTGATTGTGCAAGTCAAATTTGTTTTGCAAATAATCACTTCAGGTTTTACTCATAGGTTTAATTTCACTAATATAGCTGTATAAAGAAAAATTTAAGGACTGTCTGTCACATGTCAAATTAAATACTAGAATACAGTCAGACTGCAGCTGCAGTCAAAAACTCTCTCTTCCCTTTGGCTCAGACAATGAGAAAAACGCTGTCACAGCTGAAGCAAATTATCGCGACAAAACATGTATCTGAACTGTTTGGAGAGAGCCGTTTCTGATCTGATGTGAACTGATCAGGAGACGTTTTGTACCGACAGGACACATAAAAGCAAAAGCCGCTTTAAAATACATTGTTTGCTTTTTTCATTCACTTTTGGATCATTAGCAGCAACTCTGGGGGAGTGGTGAGAGAAGGGCGCTCTCTTCCTGGAGAGGCTGCAAGGTTCTGGGTTTGAATCCCACAGACTGCCACTGCGGGTCCCTGAGCAAGACCCTAAGTCCCAGAATGCTCCCCAGGCACCCCACAATGGCAGCCACTGCTCTCCAAGGTATGTGTTAAATGCCGAGGACGAATTACATTGGAATGTGTGTTGCAATGATAAAGATAATTGTTTGTCACCATAGTACTCTGGTTGTTTACACCCTGCCTCAGCATTAGTAGCTATGGCATAGCCTGTGTCGTGTCATCTTTTCTTAGATTTAGGTGGGATTTCAATCTAAGGCGTCAACAGTTTTATAATCCTCTTTCAAAAAGTCTTTCAAACAAAGAGACTGCCTGCATAGGTGGTCTTTGTAACAGCATGTCTCAATCCATTCTTTCTCTGCGTTTCCACACATCCACTTAATAGATTCTGAATTAAAAGTTATTTTGTATGAAGGATATAAGTCCATGTCCTATGCACACCAGTAGTCCATCAGTGACTGCAGATCCTGAGGGGATGCCTTCATCCACATATGTATGGCATTTCCTGTTTTTAAGAGTGGCATTGCTAAAGTTGCTTTCGTGTTGCTAAAAAAAACACTCTTAAAAGTACCCATCTCTTCTGAAATCAATTTAAATAGGAAAAGTATGATTCATGTTTCTTACAATATACACAAATAGCTAGAAATAGCTATAGGTTTTATGCCTCAAAAATAGGATTATATTTGTCCTATAGATTATAAAAAAAAAACATTTGAGATGCCTAGCAGCAGAAGCCTACTGATTTTGCAGATTTTTCAAAGGATCATCAAGGCTGCTTGCCCTGACTTTTGTGCAGGTCATTGTGAATTCAATCTTTCTCACAGATCGACCGATGAGATCTGTTTGCACTGCTTTTATGGAATGTGAACTCCAAGCCAAATTACATTCCCTCAGAACATACAGATAGAATTTATAAGAAATGTAAAAATCCCCAAAACACCGCTCTGACCATTTGCCACTGAGGAATAAGATCAATGGGGTTTCTGGTATTGGAATTTTATCGATTGATCTTCTGGGATATGTGGGCTACAGGGTCAGGTCTTTGGGGATTAGCTGTACCTCCTGCAGATGCCGTCAAATTGGTATCCAGGGAGGTTGTAGGCAAGGCAGATAAATACCTTACACCTTTTGGGCTTAATATTACATGTTGAAGGAAATGGCAATCTCGAGAAGATTCATGTTTTCTATACTGTAGACAGTGTTTTAACTATGTGAGCATTGTTTTTTTAATTTGCCTTTTACTAGTAATAAAATAATGATTATAAATATGGACGGAATTCTTCAGAGTTTTAGAGGCTAGATGTAACACTATTTTTTATTTTATTTTATTAAAATGTTTTTGCACTTTAATGCACATTTTTTATGTTTTAAAAACATAAAAAATTGTGTTTCATAACCATCCATCCTCTCAAACACTGTCTTCTGTTTGTCAAAGTTCGAGTAGAAAATGTGTAGCAGGTCGACGACGGAAACCCAGACAGACCTCCCTTTTGAGGGTCATTCTGTAACTTCTCACAGGGAGTCACATGGTGTCCCAAGCCAGAACGGATATTCCATTGCCTTGCAAAAATAGTCACACCCAAATCTGTGGGCTAGGGAAGATTTGTAGTCGACGGGGGACAGGTGAGACAAGCATATCCAGGAAATGAGAACGTAATCAAAAAACAGACAAGGCAGGCAGAGAAAGCTGGACATCTACTGACACAAAGGCTTTCAAATAATCTGGCACCGGTTAACTGTGGAAAACCGGTATTTAAAGGTAGGAGGACAGGTGAAAGGAATGGAGTTGATTATGTTGCTGCGTGAAGCGAATCACGGGTGCTTCAGATGACCTTGATTGCAGGGTAGCGAGATGAAGGTGGAAAAATATGCAGACAGCCGAGCCAGAACATGACTGTCATGTTCTGAAATGCCTTAAAACTCTTGCATTTCATGAGGAAATGTCTGTAGAAAAGCATTTTTGATTCAATAGTGTATGGCGAAGACTATTTAACTTTCTTCAGTTTTGCTGGAACTTGAGGCGCTTTGATGACATATTATCAAACCACATCCTTTCCTACTGTTTCTCATCTGTTCATCGCCACCTCATTTCATTTTGACTATAGCGAAAGTTCAACAGTAATATTCTGGCTCCTTCTGTGAAGCTAGTCATTGTTTGTTGGATTCACAGGCCAGATTTGTTTAAATACAGGGATTGTATAATGACTCTTCAATTAGTGAGTGATGTCCTCACTTTCTCTAACCTTTGATATTCAAGGGGCCTGGGCCTACTCAGAGTGGCAGAATATCATTCCCGTAATAGACCGGGTGGTCGGAATGAATTATTACATTATATGCCATTTATTGCAGAGTACATTGATATAAATAGCCAAAACAAACATCAACTGTCCATGTAGCAATTCCCATGTAGTGTTATGTCTTGCTATGTAATACATAGGTTCAAACTGGGGTCTGTGAGAGAGGGAAGTGCGGTCCTGCGTCAGAGAAAGTAGGGTGGGAGGAAGCTGAGTAGATGGGAATGGGATTTAAACATAACTGCCCAACCAGCTAAGACCATTAAAAAATAAAGAAGAATGATGCAGGAGGAGGGGGCAGTTGTAGAATGCATAGTAAGGGATAGTGCACTTTGTCTCCTTTTAAGTTGCCCTGTCAAGAATGCTTGAATGGCGCTGTTAAGAGACCCACATCTAGCCAGAATCAAGCTGTTCTAATAATACCAGCAAAGCAGTTGAGCTGTAACCATATATATTTTCAATAGTGGTATCCCTCAAAAGAAAGCTCTGGCCACAGGCAATAGAAACATATTGTGGAACCAAGGATGATCTTTTTTTGTTGTCATCTAAAGAGATTCTGATTGATTTTCACATGTTTGTCTTTGCAGAGGTGTTGCCTGTTTTGGAATTTTGGTGTCAAATGCATGCAGACTGGAAATGTTACAGTTTTGAGGTGCTGGCAAATGGTAAGAAATATGTTCTCCTTTAAGGAAAATATCTGTTAGCTCAGTCTCTGTGAACAGCATGGCGTTGCACTCATGGTACTTCCTGTTGTGTTGGATGTGCACTTCGATCTCGTCAATCTTGCTGGAGGAGATCATTCTTTTTCTAAAATCCTCTAAGACCGAATGATGGCTTTACTGTATATCTTCTCCTAGAAAAGCAGAAATTAAGTCTCAGAACCACTTAAGTTACCTTTCTGCACCTGAAGCACCTATAAAGAAAGAACTAAGTAGATAACTGTGGTCTGAATCTAGGTGTACCACCACTTACAAAATCCCCTGGGTCTCTAAAGGAGTGGGATATTAACCCTGTGTCTCTCTGCTTGGCTGACAATGAAATCTCAGCTCAATTAACTTATTGAATTGACTGGAAAGTCAGTTGGAGTCTGGGAGGGTCTCAGCTCTGGTTCAGATGGGGCCCTAAAATGGATACAGATGATTTTACTTAACTCTTTACTTAAATCTGACAATGACTCTGGGCCAATGCCCAGGGTGTGAAAATAAAAAAAACTGTATCTTGTTGGAACTTCACACAAAGTTTATAGACGTAGCATAGTGTGCGATGCAAACAATAAGTTTTATCTGATAGGAATATCCCAGGTTAATCAGGCTTTTCTAATGAAGTCAGGCCAGGCTCCTTAGTGGATTCTGGTTTTGTTTCAGAAATGTGGACAAACCATCACTTTAGACATGACTCCTGGCTGAGGCATTGTTATATAACTGCGTTTATAAGAAATCCAATTCTATTTTTGAATACAAAAACAGATTTATTTTCAAGGTTTAACACCATCAACAATCACTAAATAAATGGAACAGGAATCATGAATTATTTAGAAGATGCATGGAGTCTCAAATTAGCAATAAAACAATCATATTAGATTAACAAAATCTCCCATTTGTGTCATAAAAAGAGGGATTTCTCCCTCAAATAAACAGAAATAAGTAGAGGGTACAAAAACAATGAGCAGGGTCACATATTTTGGAGTTTTCTAAAAATCACCTTTGGGGTGATTTTGACCAAATTTACAGTCTACTCTGCATATTTTACAGGGACCCAGAGAAAACTAGTTCTTGTACATTTAAGGTCAATGTTATCATCTTCTGCTGCGTAAAAATAGGTATTTTTCATCAGGTCGTTAGCAGTGGCACTGCCAGGACGGGCCTATCAGAATCCACTTTCACGCCACCTGCATACTTAGGAGTGTGTGTGAGCATGGGGACAGAGTTTCTGCAGGATGCCATCCCAGCATCGCCCAAAAGAACACCACTGCAGCCTTGTCATGTTCATTCAGTCCTGATTTGCCTCTTTTCTCTCTCTCTCTCTCTCTCTCTTGCTTCCTTTTTTTTTTTTTGGTCAGGTGAAAAAGCCTTACTGTCTTCATCTGGAGCCCTAACACTTTCTGTCAGCTGACTGTCCCCGCGGTGACAGTGGAGATTCATCGTTCTGCTGATGCCCTGTCTGTGGTGGTAGAGAGTTGCCAAGCCTAGCATTCTTAAAGGCCTACCATGGCCTGGAGGCACAGGAGGCAGGTAAACGTTAAGTGCGTCAAAGCACCGCTAATCTGTCTGCTCATGACACGAAGGCAAAATAAAAAAAATAAAAAAACAGCTCCCTTCTGGATCTGATCCCTGTGCCAATTCATCAAGAAAATTTATGAATATCCACACACTACGGTACACACATAAACAACCAAATCTTTTCGGTTTCCTTTTTTTTAGTTTTTCTAATTAATACGCCACGTCTTGGGCACACTCAAGGTAATTAACATTGTTTTTTTGCCAGCAACACACAACAGATGGTGATTGAAAATAGAGGGATGAGTCGCTCAATCAACCACCATTTGTCTGTAGCCATTAATTATCTTGCGAAGAATACATTCAGTCCCCAAAGTTGATAGTTTGGAGGGGAGGGGAAGAAGAATACTGTCCTTCTGTTCCTCATTACTCTTTAAAGGCAAAAACTGCTGAAACTAGAATGCTGAATGGGGAGATTGTGATTTTAATAGCACTGTCATTATCTTTCTCCATAAGGTGGCATATGATAGAGGGCTTGTGGAAGAGCAAAAAAGAATGCCGCTTACAAAGAAAGCAGATTCAGTCATTCAGAGCCAAGAAAACATCATCTGGTCAGATCCATCAAAGACCAGTTTTAGGAACAATAAGGACAATACTGTGCAGTTTTATTCAAGATGGTTGGTCCAGAAAGTACAGCATGAAATGTGTATTTTCCCTGAAGATCAAATTAAAGCAGGAATTTCACAAGACTACAAAGGAAAGGGAGCACCACAGGCTGTGTGACTTAACCAATCGTCCCTAACAGGTACATGCAGTGAGCCTGCGGCTATTGCTGTAGCGTCTTCATCCAGTCTCTAGAAACCTTGGCGATGCAGCTCTCTTGATAATTTATATCTGCCTGGCAACAGATAAATAAAACTCGGTAAATTTTCATAAAACAACAACACAAATAGTACAAGAGAAAGTTACAGAAAGAAAGAGATCCTTGAAGGGAAACTAGGGGTGAGAAATTCCCGCCATCAGTTCTTTGGTGTCTTTTTTTCATTACTAAAAGCATTATTATCAAATGTCTTTGCCACTATTTAATCTCATGATTGCGCTCTCTCTCAACCTTTTAGTCAGACATATGCTGTGTCAGCTAGCTTTAATTATTGTCATGGGACACTGATTAATTTTGATTCAGTGTCAGCTTCTGTCTTTTTCCATACACACAAAATATTAGAATTAGATTAGTATGTTTTATAGTAAGGTTTAAATGTGATCGCCTGTGTAATTTAATCATTTTCACCCGAAAATAAATAAATAATGCACCAAAGGCACATTTGGTTCATTTTAGGGTTAGGGTAAGTTTGTGTGAGGGTCAGACTCAGAAGGGTTCCCCTTTTCCCTGAAAGAGCGCTGTGAGATCTTCAGACACTAAGCAGCTCCCGATTTAGCAATGTAGTCCAAGTTCTCACTTAGTGGGTGATAGTGGGAGATATACTCCCATCAAGTACTCAAAAGCCAGGATTTTCACCATTAAAACTATAACAAATTATCCCCTAGTCACTACATCTTCTAACTTATGCAAGTTCAAGTTTAAGTTCATGTTTATTAGTATAGCACAATTCAGCAGCAAAGTTCTTTACATTATGAAAACATAAAATCATCAAATACATCAAAACGGTGATAGGTTGTGAGACCAGTTACAAACATTAAATAGTATCAAGTGAAAACATCATACACATCAAAAATGTTGGTAGATGTTCCTGTTATAATGGGCCCAAAGCAACTTTAAGGCGGGGTCCAATCTTGATTCAAAGGAACTCAGTGTTTCGGCTGTTTTTGCAGTTTTCTGGAAGTTTGTTCCAGATTTGTGTACACATAGAAGCTGAATGCTGTTTCTCCATATTTGGTTCTGGTTCTGGGTATGCAGAGTAGACCAGAACCAAACGATCTGAGTGGTCTGGAGGGTTGATACAGCAACAACGGATCTTTAATGTATTTTGGTGCTTAGCCATTCAGTGATTTATAAACTAACAGAAGTATTTTAAAGTCTATTCTCTGAGCTACAGGGAGCCAGTGTAAGGACTTTAGTACTGGGGTGATGTGCTCTATCTTCCTGGTTTTAGTGAGAACACGAGCAGCAGCATTCTGGATCAGCTGCAGTTGTCTGATTATTTTTTTTGGGTAGACCTGTGAAGACACTGTTGCAGTAATCGATGCGACTAAGGATGAATGCATGGATGAGTTTCTCTAGATCTTGTTGGGACATCAGTTCTTTAATCCTGGAAATGTTCTTCATGTAACAGAATGCTGACTTTGTAATTGTCTTTATGTGTCATTGAAGGTTCAAGTCTGAGTCCCTCCCTATACCCAGATTTCAAGCCTGATCGCTACTTTGTAGTTGTAATAACTGAAGCTGCATGATGACTCTAGTTTGTTTCTCTTCAGGTCCAACTATAATAACTTGAGTTTTATTATTGTTCAGCTGGAGAAGGTTTTAACACATCCATACACTGATTTGTTCTAAGCATCCATTCAGTGCATGGATGGGTTCAGAGTCACCTGGTGACATTGTGATGTAAAGCTGTGTATCATCTGCGTTATTATGGTAACTAATCTTGTTTCTTGTTATAACCTCAGCTAGTGATATAGATATTGAATAGAGGGGGTCCCAGGATTGAACCTTGAGGGACCCCATATGTGACTTTTGTCCGCTCTGATGAGAAGTTACCTACTGACACAAAAAAGTCCCTGTTCTTTTGGTAGGATTTGAACCAATTGAGTGCTGCAGCAGAGAGTACGACCCAGCTCTCCAGTCGCTATAATAACAAATCATGGTCAACAGTGTCAAATGCTGCACTTAAGTCCAAGAGAACTAGCACTGTGGCTTTTCTACAGTTTGTATTTATGTGAATGTCATTGAACCGAGTTGTCTTGTCTAGTTTGTATGCAAAACAAAGAAAAACAGGAAGATAAAAAGAGAGATAAAATGTAAGCAAAGGAGGATATCCTTATAATAACTAACAACAACCCTAAAACCTGTTTTGCTTTGAAGTAACTCTAAACTGCTTAGGCACTAACCCCCAGGCTATGTACAGACAGCATTATTGGTTCCCATTTCTAGTTTCCCACAGAAGCCATCAGGTTAGCTGCAGCTGTGTGTTGAATAAAATAAAGATGCAAAACTCTGTAGTAACATCTCAGTGTTTCTCCCACAGAGAGCCCATCCCCGTCAACCCTTATCATCTCCAAAACTACTGCTCACTTCCAACTGGAGAAGGGATAGCTGCTTATCTGCTTGTTAATAACAACAAAGACACACAACAGATAAAGGGAGCTTCCCTATCATGATGGAAGGAGAGGGGGAAAAAAGGCCGATGGGGAGCACAGAGATTTCCAGAGACAGTTTCATTCTGTGGAAAGGGCAAGCAGGGAGACCTCCCGCTGTAATGCGGCAGCCGAGCCAAAATGAAAGCCAGCCGTTCTCTTCTCTGGGGCTAAACAGCGCCCTTAATAAAAAACACAATCAGACCCCCAACCTTAAAGTTTAATGCACACTCTTCCCATATTTTGCTTTGCACCTGTAGAAAAAGGACACAGTGGAAGCTCCAGATGCGATCCCAGCTTCCAGGCTGAAATAGGTGTGTGTGTGTGTGTGTGTGTGTGTGTGTGTGTGTGTGTGTGTGTGTGTACACGAGCTGTTAAAGTCATAATGAAGCCCCACTGAATATCAAGCACACCATCAAGTTTCTATAGCTCTCTTCACTGTGGTAATGAAATTGTTCCCCCCAAGTTTTTAATTAACTTGCATAGTGATGATGTTGAGTCGAGTCACAAAGACTTAACTGTAGGGTTCTTACCTGACAAGATGAAAGAATCGTTGGTGAAATTCAAAGAGGTCAAATGTAAGATTCCCCTTTTAGAAAGTAAATTCAGTTGAGATTTTGTCATTATTTCTTGTCAGCCAGACTTCATTTAATTCTTTGAGCCAGAAGGAACCCAGGATGAAGGCAAGACACATTTAGTGTATTTGCAGAAAATCCTGTTTCATAGCTTTTACATTTCCAGTTTAATAAATGTTCACTTGAATCTTTCAGTATTTTATAAAAGGAAGGCAGTCATCCACAAATGCATGCAGATTACTTAATTCCTATATAAAACATTGAACCCAATATATAGTCTTTAGATGCAGAAAAAGTGTTTGATAGAGTTTACAGGAAATTTTTGTTTGCAACTCTACATAAATTTGGTTTTGAATGATGCAGTTTTAAGATTTGTTCAGTCTTACTTTAGATTCTGAATCAGTGATGATTATTTGCAGTCCAGATTTTTCTAAAACTTTAAAAAAGCCCTTTTGGTTTAGCTCCAATAGGAAATTAAGTCAGTGTCATCTGTGGCTACTCGTCTGGAAGTCTTCTTCCAGAGATTAAAACCGTTCATATTTTGCCTTTCACTCTGTCAATATATCTTTTTTCTACCAAGGACCTGAAATGCACCAACACACACAATGTAAAAGTGGCGCAGTGTCCTGCAATACTTTTGTAACCGGATGTTGTTGAGTACGCTGGGGCTGCAACAAAAGAACTACTTTGTCCATTACTTCAAAATAAGAGCTTCAAATATAGCCACAAGGTGTCAACCTTGTATCTCCTGATACAAAAGATAGATTCGAGCAATCCGAAATGACAAATTATTCAAAAACGTATCCAAGCAGATGGGTGCTAACTTCTCTTGGCACCAAACAATGCCAGGAGAAGCTTAAAAAGTTTACCAGACCATCAAGTACCACAACAGCTGGAGCAGTTCAAACCAGAAAATTAGTGGTTCGATGATACTGACCCAATCTGTGGGAACTGACCTGCAGCAATGGGAGTGAGCAATGGGGAGCAATAGGAGGGACAATAGTCTCAACTCAACCACAGTGGCACTGGAGTGTTTTGTGACTTTAATTTATTTATTAACTTTATTATATTTTATGCAGGGAATATTTCATGTTAAATGGATACTGTAACAAGAAGGTAGAAGAGGGAAAAAAAGGAGAAAAGGTGAAAGAGAAAGAGGAGTGAAAAGGGAGAGAGCGATACAACATCCTCAGTCTGCTTATTCACCTGCAAAGAGAGATGTAAAAAGAACAGCACGACCAGCCGATGAAGTATTATGTACAAACAACCAATGCCTTGATACTATCACTGAACAATATACAGTTTTAATTAATACGGTATTTGTAAAGTGACAGCTGAAGACAATAATAGGGGTTTCTGTATAGAAGTGAGTCTGTAAGTCTCTGGATGCAAGCACCTGTAGGTGTTTGTGAGAGTGCAATTATGTATGTAAGGTTTATCCATGAGAAAAATGCTCCATAGTGGTTGTGAGGAGCCAAAGCCCCGTACCCCAGAGTACCGAGGCAGACACCAGGGGAACCAAAACCCCAGATGCCCAAAGGGACCTTCAGAGCAAATGTGCCCAAGAGGGGCCAAGACAGGGAATCTGCCTCCCCCACCCAAGGGAAGAGGAGAGACGGCCCCCAGGAAACCCCCCAACAGCCACAATGCCAAAGTGTTTTGTGACTTTAAGCATCTTTTATGCAACTCATCCCACTGCAACTTACTTTATACAAACTAATATATTCGACTGCCGTTGTCTCCACCAAAACCAACTACATCTTATATAAAGCATGTTAGTCCAAAGGTACTCTTTCAGGAGTGTGCAGTTTTCTGCTGGCTAGACAGCACACAGAGGGCGCAGCTCACAGGGATGCTGCTGAGGCTATGCACACACCAAATAGCCGGCCATGGTCCCCACTCAATGGTCATTTTACAGGGAATAAGTTAAATTGGAATCATTTCAGAAAGGCCAAAGATGTTGCTGCTCAGGAAGAAAGAGCAGAGTCTCTAAAGGTAGAATAGGAGGCAGATCTTTTAGTTATCAGGCTCCTCTCCTGTGGAGAGATGGCGCTTGTCGGAGTCGTCTACTCGGAAGCCAAATGAAACCAGTAGAAGAAGAAAAAGACAGAAGTATCAATGCTCACTGTTAAATATGAGGCTTACTAGAACTAAACGCGCTGCCTTGGCAATTCTACGAGTTGCTCCTCCGTAGTTTGACACCATGTCACACGTACCGTCGCTATGCTTCTATCCACTCGTATGTTTTCGTCTGAGAAGAATAATAATTCCCTTGTTTGCACATGTGCAGTGCACGAGGTTGGGGGAAATGGGCTCGTAGACACTCATAGCTCTGCTTCAACTGCAGGATGCACTCACGATCACTCACAAGGGACGACTGAAATTCAAACATCTTTGATTTTCATCCGACCGTTCTTGCACGACTGAAGAATGGCCCCAAAAAGGGCAAAAACTGGTACAGTGTATGCCCAGCTTAAAGAGGGGTTTTCCTCTCCACTGTTGCTTCATGTGTGCTCAGTATGAGGGATTGCTGCAAAGCCATCGACAATGCAGACGCCTGTCCTGTGGCTCTATGCTCTTTCAGGAGGAGTGGATGCTACTCAATGCAATCTGCTGGATTTCCTTAGATAGGCAACTTTTTGACCAATCTGTCTATATGATTTGATAGATTTTGACTTTGTAAAGTGGCGTGAGATGACATGTGTTTTGAATTGGCGCTATATTAATAGAATTGAATTGAATAGAAATACCTTTATTGTGCCACAATGGTGAAATTCAGACGTGACAGTGGCAAAAGGAAAACCCATATACGTAGGCAGAGTTACACACTAGATTAGTACTATGAATAACAAGCCATTTTAAAGTTGTGTACTAAAGAAACAGAGAATGAACTTGTCAGAAAGGGGTAAAAGACAATCCATCCATTTTCTTACACGCTTATCCCTCATGGGGTCGCGAGGGGTTGCTGGTGCCTGGTAAAAGACAATAGCTCGCAATTACTGACAATAAGGCATATTCAGATACAAATGCAATCTTCAAGCTACACAGAGTGAGGACAGCAGCCAATTTACAGAATGATGTGAGAAAAACTATACAACATGGATAGTAATTGTACAAGCAATCACCCCAGAGTACCTAAATCATATGCAAACGAACATGAGCATCTGAGAGACAATGTAGCTGTCATCATGTCACAAACACCTTTATTGTAGCAAGACCTTGATCAAAATAAATAATAATAATATAGCCAGGGTTTTCTTCCCATGCTAATGGTGATTTTGTTACATATTTACATGATAGGATTTCTGACATATTTATCATTAATGTGGATATAATAGTGAATAAAGTAAATAATAATAAGACATATATAGCAGTCTGACAAGTCACAAAATGACACCACATCACTGTAGTTTAATGTAGCCTTTACAACCAGGAAAATACCACGCTTATAAGCCTATGCCATATCACTATATTCTCATAATCAACATTTAAGACTATGACTAGTCCTAAATCACAATAGCAGTATAATATTTCCCAGCCCTATCTGTAATAGGCAAGGTAAAAGCTGTATATTTGAAAATTTAAATATATTTTGAGTTGTTACAATTTACCCTAGTATACTCTTGCTGTTTGTCTTTAGAGTGATACAAGCAACGCTCAATGTGGTTTATTATCATTAATACTTATATCTTTTAATATCTTTTCAGATGTGTTTCTTAAATTTCTAAGCTCTGCATCTTCAAAACCTGGGCCACTTGCAGACACATCCACCTCAGACTCCGGGGATTTTGTGACAACCAGTCCTGTTCCCTCTACCTCAGCACAGCACAGTGAAGGAAAAGCTCCACCATTAGATCCTGCTGACTGGCCATCTGTTTTAACTGATAAGGTAAAAACAGATTTATAGGGCTCAATGTTTTTTATAGGACATTTGCTACATTATTGCTACATTACAAAAATAACAGTTATTTTTAGCAAATTTCCTTTTTACCATAGCTTATTATGTCAGCACTGGGTTTTGATATATTTTGTGCAATAAGGATATCATTTATATTTGTGTTAATTGCTTTGTATTTTATAGTATTTATTGTTGATCGTTATTGCCTTCATATTATTCTGAAATAAAGTGAAGTAGGATTGCAATTGAACTGTGCCACTGTTCATCAATGCGGTTTTTATTGTTTGGGATTTTGATGCATCTAAAATGGAGCCTTACCTACCCAGCTGTGCTGCAGAATAATGCTACATGATTTGTAGCACACCCTAATTTTGCCTAGAGAGCCAAAATGGCTAGTGCCGGCTCTGGCATCTCAACTCTTTTCTTGGATGAACTTATGCCGAAAAAAACCCCTCTTTAGTGATAGCACTGCTATATTAAGAAATTCTGTACCAATATGTGTTTCCTGATACTGAGCTGGTGTTTAAGAGAATTTCATTTGTTTTAACGGACTACCTCCTGGTTCATCCTGAAGTTCGGCAGCTACTGCAATAAAATCCCACCACTGGGAGGCTCGGTTAAACGCCCAGGCTGAAGGTCTGCAATGACAAATTTGAAACAGGACAGCCATCTGAAACACAGCAGACATTTTACAAAAACGAATGTCTTCAGTAGAGAAGTCATTGTACGCTGGGCTTTTTGTGTACATGACCACCATAGAAAGCTAGCTTTAGGGACCATTAGCTTACCCTCGTACGTCGTCTAGCTTGTACCGTTGGGTTTAGTACTGCTCTATAGCTTCCCACTGTCTCCTGTACTTACTCAATGTTTTGGCTTGCACTGCCTTTTTGGCTCTCGTCTTTGACTTTGTGTCCGACAAAAAGCCTTAGGCTGAGTAGCAGTTTTTTTTCTCTCCTCCATTTATGTTTGTATCACATAAAATAAACTTTATTCACCAAGTATGTGGGCACAAACAAGTAATTTAACTTCGGATTCCACTCACATTGTGTAAAGAAAGGCAGGCAAGCAGCACAGCAAAACCACAATCTATGACAGGAAAAAAAATATTTTACAGGAGAAAGGTAAGAACAGGGGTAGTATGTGCAATAGTTGTTGTTTCTTCCCCTGCAGGGTAGCTGGGTACGCTGGCTGTAAGGTGTTCTTCAGAGACAGCCTGGGAATAGAAAGTGGCTCTGTGTCGATTCATTTTAGCCATCATCGCTCTGTAGCGCCCACCTGATGGTAAATGTCTGAATAACTTTTGCTCCGGGCGAGTTGGGTTGACAGCAATCAGTTAGCTGCCTTTTTAATCTAAACTTCTAAAAGAAAATCATTTGAAAACGTATTTTTGTGTCATTTCATTATATTTTTAACCTTCTAAATGTGAACAGCAGTATTACAGCGTTATAAATGACATGACCTCCTTGTTATTTTTTTTTTTTTTCCCGTATTGAATTTTACGGCAAGTGTTCTATATAGGAACATTTCAGTATGTAGAAAACTCATCCAGTTCAAAAACAAAACAGGTAAAGACTTGATTGACATGTTTCCAATAAAACCTAAAGAACAAAGACATTAGAAATAAACAGAATAAAGCCAACATGAATAGACAGTTTTTCAAACACATTTTCCCTTTATTGGCATAGTGAGGCTGATGAGAATTGCACATAAAAAATAAAAGTCACAAGAAAGTCATACAATAGGTAGAACCACAAAGGCATTGGTAAGGACTTGGCAGAAGGCAACGTGAATAGGACACAAACAGGTAGCGACAACCCCTAACCCTTTCCCAAAATACACACACAAACGTACATGCATGCATACCTCCAGTCACCATTTCACACACACACACACACACACACGCACACAGACACACTCACGCGCACACACACACTTACCAATGAACATTATCGTCCTTCCAAAAGAAAGATGATTACAAAACAAATGTTTAAGCAGTGGCAGCAAACTCAACGGCTCCTATTATTAAAAAGCCCACCAGAGTTGAAATTTGAACCAGGGGGGTGTTATAATATATTGCTACTCTAAGCAATTTACAAAGCATTTTTTTTTACTTTTATTCATTACAATGATTAAAACCACATCTATGAAATGGGACACGACACCATTACCCAAACGCTATACATACAGCAAAAAAGAAAAGAAAAAAAAGTTAAACATTATCATAAAAAGGTAAAGGGATTTTTTTTTTTTTTACATCCTTCAACCAATTTTGGCCTTCTTGCATCATAAAAATGAGCTGTTTCTTGTCTCCGCAGTCAAACTCCATGAAAGGGAGCCTGTGATCAACTAAGCTTTTATAGTTGGTTCTCTCATTACTTGGCTCGTGCTAAAAACAGGATATTAATTGAACCAGAAACCGCAAGGTTACCTTTCATGTCACGTTGACAGCGCTGTGATATCTGGACTTGGGAGAGGGGAGGGTTGGGTTGAGTAGCAGCATGTTAAAGAGAGTTTCTTTTGGCTTTTAAAATGACATAAAAAATAAATAAAAAATCTGCCAGTTCAGACAGCTGACGGGAACGTATTTAAAGACTTTTAGGCTTTAAACCAGCCGCTGTCCTGAAATAGCCATGCAACACACAACAATCAGCTTTGACTGGGCATGTTTTTACACACACGGGGTGGAGTTAAAGAGTTGGTCACGTTTGCACAGATGTCACAAGGTAATGCGTGTGTCACAATCACAGAGACTCAGCTACGTCTTGAAGAGAAGGGGTGGAGGGGTGGAGGAGTCCTAACTACACCAGCGACTGGGTAATGGGTCAAAGTCCTAAAAATCGCACAACATCAGGAGCTAAAATACAACTCTGAAAAATAATTTATTGCTTTTTTATATAGCTTTTTTTTCTTACATTTTTTTTATCATAATTGCCACTATAATTTATCATCTTTTAATTAGTGTGAATAATATCAGTGGTATACGTGTTTTACATCAAATACAAGATCTTTATAAAATTCAGGAAAAGGAAAATTGTAAACTTTAGTTTGGCATTCACATAATCAAGCATGAGCGGAGTGGTGATGGCAAAATCGGACGTTTTTGCAACAGAATTCCTGCAAAAATAATTTTATTGCTTTATGATATCTGAAACCTATTGAGGACAAGCAGACAAAACAAAAAGTTGACGCCGTAGAAGAATGAGGGGCCTGACTGCCGGACTGATCAGCTTGATTGTTTCGGAAGGCATAGAAGGTAAAAACATCCCCACCAAAGCGTTATTTATTGTACACCCTGTCTAGTGATTGCAAGTTAAATAACACAAATCAATTCACATGAGACATAAATAGGAAAAAAAAGAAATTAACAATGTACGCCATTTTAAAATGGAGCCCATAAATATACTTTGATTCAAATATTAAAATAAATACATAAATATATCTGTGCTGATTGACTGTTTTCTCTCTTATCAATGGTAATCACAGAGCCTTTAAAAAACAAAAAAAATCAAATATATTATGTAAATATGATAAGTGATGATTTAAAATGGGGAACAATCATGAAAAAAACCACCTTTCAATGCATTTTAAACCGGTTGTTTTAGGCAAAAAACACTGATTGACAAACGTTATAAACACATAAAACTATACATGGTTCGCAGTTTTTTCTCCCCCGAAACAAAAGAACTTAAAAAAGGAACATTTGATCAAATGCTCTCGCAAAATGAGCAATTGGACATGTCTTTTTAACTCTTTTTCTTTGTGTTTTTTTTTTTTTTTACAATCATGTCATGTCATCTAAACATCATGTAGGTGTACAATATGTTTTACAGTATTGTAATTACTACAGATCAACATTCTGAATTAAGAAATTTTCTCGTCTTTTTTAAAAAAAGGCTGCGTTTTACAGTGCATAGCTGTAACAAATAAAGAACTCTGATATGTACATAAAATAAAAATAGTCCTTTTTATAGCATTTGTAAATACACAGCTACATTTCTCCTTTAAAATGTAGACGACAACGTTACTTTCTGAATGTCACCTTCAAGAGATCCATTTTCCTCACACTCCAGTTTGTAATGTAACACCAGATCCACAACATCAGTTTTAAAAGAGTAAAAACGAACAAAAAAAAAGAAAAAAACAGAAAACAAATCTGGCTTAACAAACTGCATGTTTATGCTTCTTTAGAAAAGAACAATTGTGGGTATTGTAGTGTCTGGAGATAAGGAAATCAAAAAGATTTTTTTTTTCTTCTTTCAACTGGTTTTACAGCAGTAGAGTGCATCCAAGTGTGAGAGTTCACTGGCATTTCCCAGGATGAAATGTTTCTTCCCAGCTCTTCAGCAGCTATGTTCATGTAAACTTTTATTTTTCATATATTCATTTATATTGATATAGGTCTATATACTTATTCTCAGGTGCTCTTAGACAGAGCATAAAACTTCTGGTGGTCTCGTCGTCGAAGGGGCGAGAAACAACGTTGAGGTATAAGAAGTTCCTCCTTGTTACACAGACATCGGGCGCCGCTGAGCTGGTTACCTTCTCAGGCTGCACTGGGCCTCTCTCAGCAAGCTGTCAAAATCCATGGAGTCATACTTGCTCTTCGTGGAAGTGGGATCAAAGTCGTCCGAATGGGAGTCTGGAGAGGAAGAAAGGTTGTGGTTAATGTTGAGCAGAACAGTGAAACTAAGAATTCGCCTCTCCGGCTGTAAGTCTTCACCTGACAAAGTTCTTATAATGTAATGCTAGAATCTCGTTTGTCCCCCCCCATCTTTGACATTAAAGGAACGGCAGCGGTGCCAACCTTCCACAAAATCATAAAGAGTTAAAATGAAAACTTTACTAAAGTGCAAGTTAATGAGCAACCTACTATATACTACGTCTGGCCTCAGGGTTCAGACCAGCGGCTGGAAAGAGGTGGAAAAAAGATTGTCAATGAGTAACTCTTAGATAGAACTTCAGATACTAAAACTTGTTTCCAACACCCTCTAAAGTTTGCAAAATCAACATGTGTTTTTTTTTTTTTTTTTTTTTTTTTTTAGAAATTATTAGAAATTGCACACTGGAGATAACCCGCAGTTAACTTGTAATGGTTTACTTAAAGATTTCCTATGAAGGGTATGCTTAACCCTAGTGTGCCCAAAAAGGTGATTCCCAAAGATATATTAGCTGAAAACCTTAAAAACAGATGATTGAAGAAAATAGTGTTTAAACTATAAGACACTGTTTATCTGTTGTACATAGTTTCTTAGCCCTGCAACTTCAGTTTTGTCTTCCACTTGACCCTCTTCCAATTTTTTTAAGCACATACGGCTCATAGTCACATGCTCGTGTTGCCCCTTCCTGTTTTCACGTCTTACCCACGAACAAACCAGTTTCTACCCATGTGCTTAACCTTTGCACGTTTGGTATTTCAATTATTTATGGAGCCAAATAATCTTAAAAAAAGGGTTCAAATCGTATGTATAAATAATCTTAGCTGTATGTATGATTTTCTGAAGGTTTTATATAAATCCTTTTTTTCAACCGATTAGAGATTTGATCCCCATGTTGGCCAGTTAATTTATAAAATGTGGCAGATTCTTTTAACCCCCTCATCCAAATTAAATACCTATGAATGCCCACCTGCTTTTTGTTAATATTAACTGGATTATCGTATCCCAATTCTTAGAGTGGACCATGAGTATAGTATGATATAGGAAATTACTACAAAAATCTTTTGTCAGGGGGTGGACAAACTGAACCATTGTACAGGGTGAAAAGGCGAAACAACCGGCACATTTTTGCCATGTGATGGCTTCATGTTTTGATGATATTTTGAAGTAATTTGAAGAATTATGGGGATAAATAATCGTAAAAGTTTTCTGATCTCATTTATTAAGATTAGATTAGACTAGATAGCTTTTGTGTGCAGCAGGAATATGTCTTGATCAAAAACACCGGCTGCTGCATAAATCCACAAACATCACCTAACATTCACACTTACATCTCCTTTCTTTTCACCTGTGCATTCTGCAATCACACTTTAGTATTTTTGTTACTAGCTAAGGCTTTGTTGGAGAGTGGAACGGTTCAATCTGCATGCAGGAACTCTGAGGCGCCGACCTGAGGGGAAAAGATGATACTCTGAATGAAGGATGTGAGTGTGACCTGAGATTATTTATTCCTTGCTCTTAAACATATAATTCCAGCATAAGAGACACTGATCACATCAAAAGACCAGATTAAATCATAAAAAAAAACACACAACTAACAGCAGCAGAGCATGTAACCGGATTGCCACCAGGGCAACGCCGCCTCCTATAAATACCTATTAACTTTATTTTTTTTTTATTTACTACCAGACCTTGTTGCCCCAACTGTGGTTCTGATTTACATTAATATCAGATGATTTATAACATGCTACAGATTATGACCCCTGATCTCTTCAAAATAACTCTGAGCAACCTCCTATCGGTAGCGAATATCTACTTTTTGTCCCCAGTGTGGGTCGGAATCAACACGTGGCAGACGACGCCTTACTGCTACGGTCATATACAAAAACTGGTCTAAAAATGGGTAAAAAAAAAAGATGAAATACTTCATTTTAAAACATTTAAACAGTCCAGGAACAAAACAACAACAAGAAAAGACATAAATTAAAACAGGTTGGTTAATATGTGCTGAGATAGCAAAATGCGGCTCTTTTTACTGTTTTTTTTTATCTGAAAACTCACTTGTCACCGTTAGTTAACTCGTAAGTATGTGGAACAAAAGCACATCTTTGGAGATTTGAACAGAGGCAACAGTATTAAACAGCGTCCCTACCTCTGCCGGTCTCCTGTATGTCCTGTTTATCTTGATCGACCTGATAATATATAAAGAGTACCTAATCTGACCCAACAGACAGCTTCACAAATGGGGCCCCTACAGGGCCCAGCAGCTTACTCGGCGGGCTTTGAGAAATGGGAACGACCGTGGCAGCTACGAGACGCCAGACTTGATCTAATGCGTCGGCCGAGGGCTGAATTGTGTCTCGCCGCACACCTTGAGGGATGAAAAATATCCAGGTGCTCTACTAAAAACTAATGGACACTGTCGCAAAGACAAAAAAAAAAAAAAAATGAATGAGAAGAAGTTTGGATACCACGGTATTAGAAAACGCTCCCCTCAATCTTTTTAACATGTGCCATCAATATGGGCAGACGAAAATAGACCAGTCTTGACAATGAGGCAGCTGAATGAAGGCCTTTCCAATTCAGTAGACTGATTAGTCAATTTCAGCATAATGCCTGTCGTCAAGGCTCTGGGATAAGCAGCTGTTTCTGTTTGTCATGTTCTCTTTAAAAAGCTTAATAGCTTGAAATGTTTGGGAATTGCACCATTTAATTAAGACAAACGCTCCATTTTTCTTTAGTGAACCCTTGACTCTCTTGAATCGGGGCAATATGGACCTCTGTCCTCGTGTGTTGCTGCTAAAATGTCAATACCCATCTTAGATTTCATCGTCAAATAGAAAAGATGGTCTTTTGTGGCCGTGTAAACACCAAA
This sequence comes from Fundulus diaphanus, assembly GCA_037039145.1. Classification (NCBI taxonomy): domain Eukaryota; kingdom Metazoa; phylum Chordata; class Actinopteri; order Cyprinodontiformes; family Fundulidae; genus Fundulus; species Fundulus diaphanus. The sequence continues at coordinate 31,275,167 of CM073131.1, forward strand.
AGTAGCAGGTAATGTTTCACACGAGGTTGAAACCAGATATTTAGGTACGCTGTATGAAAAGACACATAACCATGTGCTCTCTGTCTGACACCAAAACATACTAAACACTTCCTGTTTGCCTTTAACACTCGCTAAAATGATCGCTAGAGAAAAAATGAGAGATCCTTTTTATTAGTCTCTTCAAAGTTAAAAGTTTGCATACACTATGGTTACCATGTCTTTAAAGTAAATAGGAAAGCCGATATGAAGTAAAACATTGCTTTCTAGCCTAGATTAATTTAGAACACATTAATCAAATGACGGCACATCTGTGGATGGGTTTTAGGGCAACACCTCAAGCGTAATACTTTCTTGTGTGACATTGTGAGGAAAATCTAAAGGAATCAGCTAAGACATAAGAAAGAGGACTATGGACCTCCACGTGTTTGGTTCATCTTTGGGCACAATTTCCAGAGGCCAAACGGTGTCAAATTTCTCCGTTCACTCAATTTTACATTATGAACAGCATGGCAACGTGTCAGTCATCATAGCCCAGTGATGAATCTTTTATAGTGTGAAATGTGCGTATCAATGCCTGAAAAAAAAAAAAGAAAGAGAACACGTAAAAGACGTTGGTCGAAGTCATAATCCGCAGTCAAATAAATCCTGAACCCGCATGCTCTGAAAGGCTACTCAGAGAGGAAGAAGCCGTCAGTCCAAAAGCAACAAAAGAAAAGTCAGATCACTTTTTGCAAATGCTCTCTCGGCACGACCAGTATTTGGAGCCATGCCCTGTGCTCTGATAAATCTAAAATGTAATCATTCGGCTGTGTTGACAACCATTACATTGAGAGGACAAAGCTGGAAGCTTTAAAGACCGATAGCACCCTCCCAGCCGTGAGGTATGGGACGGCCGCATCACCTTGTAGCGCCGTTAGCTGCAAGGACTGGTGCACTTCACAAAACAGATGGTCTCACGAAAAAAAAATGACTTTATGTGGAAATATAGAAGCAGAATCTCAATACATTGGCCAAGGAGTGAAAGCCAGCCTTTGATTTAATGTGAGACCAAAAGGATATGTGTCCCTCCATACAGTGCATGTAAATATGTGGTTTCAACAGTATCAGGCCCCCTTCAGTCACTGCAGAACCATCAGAGAAACAACTTGACTGTTTTCATGTGTAAAAAGTAGGGCAACATGTGAGAGCGGGGTGGGGGGGGGGAGAGAAAAGCCTCGATTTCACTGATTGCTTGCATTATTTATTAAATGCGTCATCAAATGGATCAGCCAACCTTGTGCTATATCCATTCCAGTTACATCCATGTTAGAGTGTTTGTGTATGTTTACCCCAGGGAGTTAGACGAATATTGCTGTACTCTAGTCCACCACGGGTCCCACGCAGCCAGTAAAGGCGGCAGGGTGTGCGTAGGCAGCAGTAGCTCGCTGCTCGAGTGGTCGCTTAAATGAACCACCCCTGCGTGCCGTATCGAGGCTCTTACAATCCAACGGTTGAAAAACAGATGGACTTGAAAACTGCTGAGACCTCCTCTCACGTCCATCCTTCTTACCTCAGCTCTTTCCTGGTCTTTTACTTTAATACTTTCCGCCTAATTTGCCTCCTTCGAAACCCTTAAAGGGAGTGCCGCGTTCGCGCATCTATCGGTGCATGAAGCCGCCGATGCTTTTAGGTGCCGCTCCGTAACGTCTAGAAAGCAGGAGCATGCATCCCATGTCTGATTGAGTGATGGAGGATGCCTAATTTTCTTTAATACACCCCAGCCACAAGCAGGGAGGAAATGCTGTTCTTGGCATGTTCCCAGGCTGACCTTTGCCCTCGCTTTGCAATCTTAAGCCTAGAACTCCTTGTGGAGAGGTTCAAAGCTTCATAAGGAGTTGAATGGCAGGATCTGGAAGCATCAACTAAATCGTATTTACCGGTTCCCTTGTCATTTACTTGTTTCTTTGTTTTACTGACAACATTCTGCACACACAAACACGCTGCATAGCCGGCCGAGGAAAGCCCCAAAATGCTCCACTCACCCAAGTCTGTGTATTGGGATTTGCAGAGCTGCTTTTGTCCGTCGAAACACAACTCGAACTGAGGCTCGTTCGACCTGCGCAGGGCGTGTCCGTTCTCAAGGGCGGCAAAGGCGTCACAGGTGTAGCGGTACATGATGAAGCCAAAATTGTCCCTGGTCAAAAAAGAGGAAAAAGGAGAAAGCCGACGTCAGATGTTGCCGAAGGGTAGGAATGACTCAACAGACAGCCTTGTTTTAGATGACGATCATGCAATTTATATGCAAAAGAGAATCAATAAAGGTGTTTCTTTGGTACAAAGATGAGTCAGGAGAAACTCTGGTATTGCAAAGCTCTGTCTTTGTCCCTTGCAATTAAGTTTAGTAATGCAAGGCAGCGATTAAGTTTTTTACAGGAACTCTAAAATTATTGCCACCCATTCAGCCAAACCTAATGCCAGACCACTGTTACGATGCAAACCCATATTAAGGGGAAAAATCCTGGAGCCTTACCCATCATCCCTCAGGTTCACTGCACATTCTTCAATTTCCCCAAAGACTTCAAAGCGGCGCTTCAGCTCTGATCGGCTGCAGTCGGACCTCAGTCGCCCCACGTACACCACCCGTCTCTCCTCCTGCTCGTTAAAACAGAAAGACAGAGCCGCCGCAAAGAGATTAAAAGATGGTGGTGGTGCTGGAGGGATGCTGGAGGGAGGGGAACTGTTTTTTTTTTTCCATTTCCCCTTCTCTTTCTTCACCGGGCTTAAATGAATTGGTCTTGATCACTCCTGTGGATACTGCCGCTGACTCTGGGCCCCTGTTTTCATTCCCCCTCTCCGTCTGTCTGTTTGCTTCCTTATCTGATGGGAGTAGCAATTCGGAGGCGCCTTCAATCTACCTTGACACCACAATTCCTCTTTTCTCTCCGCAACTCATCAACCCGAGGCAGAATGATTTTTATCAAATGATGCCACGTCTTAAGTTTTGGGCTTGGTTCCTCTTTTAGGGAGTCTAAAAATAAAGGCCACAGGGTGACTGAGTCATGCGTCAGAGGAGCCAGCTAAAGTTGCAACACAGGAATTCTGTTTTTTCAAACTGGAAGGCTTTTATTATCATAAAAATATTGGCATTTGAAGAACTGACTCTTCCTTTTTGTGGGCCAATACATATCTCTGCATTCCTCTAAAAGGGACAAATCACGAAAAATCAGTTTTTTTAGCCCTTAAATACATTTTGTTGTGTACTTGGAGTCTGTAGGAGTGCAGAAAAGTTGAATGTAGTGTTTGCATGAGCTGCCTAGCTATCTTTATGTTCTTTTTGGGTCATATTTTCCATATTTTCTGTTTTCTATTGCAATTTTTGAACAGTTACGTCACAGTATTTGCTCCATAGCTGCTAAACAAGGCCATGGACTTAAAGACTTACGGGGTGGAGTGGAACGCACCGCAACCTGGAGGGGGGGGGGGGGTGAAGTGCCTCCTTGAGATTTAAAGAGACAGCACCAAATCAAACTGCTCTCAGACGCATCTCCGAACAGTGGTAAAAAGGGGGGACAGGGGGGTAAATTAACAAGGTATTCAGACCAAAGTATTGCAGTTAAACTTTATATAGACCACAACTGAATGACTTCATTGTGAAAAGGAAGGATTTAAAAGCATGATGTGTCCTCTTCTGACCTTCTCATTAGGATTTTTGACCAAGTGCAAACAAGGAGTAGTTGTGAATCCGATATAAAAAGAACAAAATTATTACCATTTAAACATCAAAGAATATGTCTCTACCATTTATGTAATTTTTTTTTCTAAATTGAACTCAAAAATGCATCAAAGTACTTGCTGTTGGGTTAGAGCTAACGATAAGCAAGAATTCAGCAGGTCAGGTAGTAACGTTACTACGGAAAACATTTTTAAAACAGGAATGTTACTTCATGGGAGTGTTATGGCCGTCACTGAATGTTATTCAAGCTCGGTGCTTCTACACTCTTCTTCCAAACTCTGGGACATCGATCTCCATGACATGAGTCCAACATTTAGCACTGAATTACAGGAATAAAGGAACTTTTTGATGATATTCTAATGCATGATATGTGGCAGCGGACTGCAAGCAAGGGAGGATTTTAACTCTTGAGGCATTTACTGAAAAGAAAACCATCATCGATCAGAGCCCATAAATGGAAAAGTGGCGACAGACTGGTGCGATGGGGGATTTCCCTGAGCTTCAGAGCTCGCGGAGGGGGGGATCAAACCAGAGTAATTTGGGAACAAAGTGCAACAGGCAGCAGTTTTTTTTTTCTTTGATTAGTTTTAATTGTATCTTCTAATCAGTTCGTTCCTCAGGCTACAGTCCATCAGCGGTATTATTTATTTATTCCACTGAGGCCTGTTGAAATTTTAAACACAGAAACATATATGTAAATCATCACATTAAAGCCAGAGTTGACCTTTGCGTCCATGTCTTTCAGCTGAGAGAGACACAAATTAACAACAGCTTACTGTTCCGTTTTCTCCGCTCTGTTTTATGCTTAGATTGAGACAAAAGAAAATGAGTATTTGCTGAATTAGGGGGTTTGTTGCTGACAGCTGATAAATAGGTGGTCTTTCTGTGCTGGCACCCTGAGGGCTGCTTGTGTTGTATTTACAAGATGTATATGAATACATGTATATATGTGTATACGTGTGTATGTTTCTAAGAGGCGAAAGCAGAATGATTTGGACCAACTCTGAAAGTCTCTGACAGCTTGAGCTTGACGGCTTCGTGACTATTTGTCTCTCCGTCTCCGGAAAAAAAAAAAAACTAAACGCGGAGCACGCTGAGCGCGAGCTCACGTTACTGTATCATTTTAATGTGTGCTTTATCAATGGGTGGTAGCTGTGTCAGCCAACAGGAAAGCTGAATAATTCCCCACTGAGACAAGGAGAGAGGGGTAGATAAGGGAGAAACGTGATGCTCACTGAATCGTGATGAATCGTGAAATAGATATACAGACAAAGGCGAAAGATCTTAAGTAATCAGTAGTTATATATTTTTCTTCTTTTTTTTTTTTAACAATTTCTCCTCTTTTTCTTGCTGCTATTTTCACATTATACCCTGTGGTGTGATTAATAGGAGTGGACAGTGTTTCCAGACGACAGAGATGTTAAAAACACGCAACCCAGAGATAAAGAGGAAGGGCCTGTCGCCTGAATCATTCAGAAACTCTTTTCTGTGGAGAGATGCTCTGGCACATAGCACAGAGCTGGAGGCTGCCTCATCCTCAGTAATATGTGTCTGTGGGAGGTTTCTGTGGGCTGTGCCACAGTACTGATTACATGTGCTCTTTTATCAGTGTTGTTGCAGGAAGATGAAGTCAAGTCAAGCTTAAAAAAAAAAATAAGAAAAAAAAAACAGGATATGTGACTTTAGATGTGTCAGTTGACTCACTATTGCTTTTTGCCTTTGCTTCTCCCTCTGCTCGGCCCTTTCAAACTCCCGCTTCTCATAGTCCAGGCGGTACTCCTCCCTCTTAAGTCTCTCGTGCTGGTACTCCTCGTAGCTGTCGTACCTGCGGTGGGACAGAAAACGATATGTGTGACATCGATCACTGTCCTCCCCCTTGTCCCCTTCCTCCACATTAACGGCGACGCTCCTGTCCGCGCTTATAAGCAACAATCGCCGGCGTATGCCAAGGACACATCTGCCGATGTCGGAGAAGTTTGTCCCAAGGTGATGGAGATGGACGCGTTATTAAGATGTCTTTTTACCGCCGCCGAGAAGCCGGAGCCTCCACAGGATGGGCCCGCAGGAGCGCCGGGCGAGCGGCGCAGTAGGGGACCTGGGCAGCTGCAGCTGTCAGCACAACTTCACATGTCATTACTTTCTGCTTAGTTAGGGCTTCATCAAGAGGGAACGCGTTGCTTTTTCCCAAACAACCCCAGACTAGTACAAGATGGGTCCACTGAGTTTCCCCACTGATAAGCGGCTCTCGGACTTGTCGGGTGTCATTAGGGACGTGGGTGCCAAATCAGCGCAGGGCGCTGAGATGGGGTCAGTCTTTGCCAGCACTGCTCTGTATAGGAAATCATAACCCTCTGCAGTAGTTCTCGGAAAACTAGAAATGCACTTAGTGTCAGCAAAAGGCTGGGAGGATCTACTAATGAGTGGGCACCAATCTGATTTGGAAATATTAAGCCACAGTGCATTTGTGTTCAAACCCCCATGAGTCAACGCTTTGTCGGAGGATTGTGGGCTGCAGTTACAGCTTTTGGTCTTTTAGCGTATTTCTCCACCAGCTTTGCATTTCTAAAGCCATTCTTTTTTGCCAAATAGTTTATGTTCAGTGAGATTATATGGAGAGCATTTGTGAAGATAAATGTTCAAGTCCTACCTACAATTCTTAGTTAGATTTAGACCTGGACTTTGACTAGGCCGTTAAAGACTTAAAAGCTCTAATAGGCTTTAAAGTACACTGAGCTCCAGGCATCATTCCATCATCTTTGACCAGCTTCCCTCTCCCTGCTGAAGAAAAGCATCCCTACAGTATGATGCTTCAATTATCTTGCTTTATTGCAGCATGTGCACTCTAAATGTACAGAAAAAAAATACACGAGTTGCTGGCAGGAAACTAATTATATGCTGTTCTGTTTGAATTTTTCTCATACCATCATAAAACCCAGCCATTTTTCCAGGACAATTGGACACATTTAACATTTGTTCCTACCCGAAGCATGCAACTAAGCTAAGGTTAAAAATGTATATTGAACAAGAGGCCTAAATAATTCATGTTAAACAATTACCTGGGCCTGCGGCTGAGCAGAGATCGAGACTGAGGGTGGGGGCTCTTATGGATTCTGGAGCGGACAGCATTCAGATCGGAGCTATGATGAGACCTGAAGGGAAAACCAAGGAAAACCAGTAAGCGCTGCATTTCTTTCACTAAAATACATTACTTTCTATGAAAATAAAATCTGCTGACGTCTTTACAGCTTTGACACCTGGGTTGAGTCAATTATGCCAACCTCTGAATCATACATTTGCTTTTAGCTCCATTTAAAGCACCACCTAGTCTTGACGTAACTCAGGACGAACGTAAATGTCCATCATTTATTACTGATTTTGTTGCTTTTACACAGCCGAGCTGGCTTAGACATGTGCCAGCTATCTATGTTGTATGAAGACGTGGTCAATAGTTTAGACCCTGGTGGCCTGACTGTGGAGTTTGTTCTCCTCCACTCCTTGAGCTCCTGGTGCTCAATTATTGAAGTGTTCCTGAAGGAGGAACACCTAAATAATAGAAAGGGAGAAGTTTGGGAAGCAAAGGTATGCTTCAGAGAGAAGGTTAGTTGAAACGCGCTACAGCACCCTCTATTTTTACCGGCTCCTCTGTTTTCAAGCTGCTTTCAAGTAAATTCATGTTTTATTGTCATTGTGCAACCTGGCACTAAAAAAAAAGAAGATCCAATTTAATTTGAGTGTACATTTATTCTGTGGGGGGGATATAAACACAAATTAAGAAAGAACCCAATTAGTGGCTCCCTGTATACTTACTATTAAATGAACATAACAAAAGCACTTTTATAATTCATATTGCGATGATCAGTGCTGAGAAACACATTTTCAGTTTGTATACTAACTGAAAATGTGTTTCTCAACGCATCACGATTTAATGTTTCCCAAAGCTTGCAGAGGCTCATAAAATCCATTTGGTTTTGGTTTCAAATATCATATCTTTATATATTTCTTATCACCCCAAATTCTGTTTTGTCCATTTTTATTATTATGTTTTTGAGCTAAACACATTCCTTTACCTGAAAGCTTTCTATACTCGTGTGGTTAATGAATACAGTTTCAATAGTTCAATAGAAAAATAACCCAAATGTATTAAAATTCAATTAAAGCTGTGTTTTTTAAAGCCAGTTTGGAAAACATGTTGTTATTAAGTGCCAGAAAACAAAATTTACATCTTTCATTCATATTACAAATGATGTTCAATTTTATGTTCTCCCCAGAATTATAGGACAGTCTTCTCTGCTCTGACACCCTGTTAACATGTTTTTAAAAAGACGCAATAATGTTTTACCAAAACTCCAACTCAAACATGCATAATTTTCATTTCTATTCTAAAGGGCGGTCTGATCGGCACATACAGCCACAATTTCTTCAGAAAGGGGGCATCTCCCTTCTGCTGAAGATCTTTCCTGAAGGACTATTCTGCAGAAAGTTTCAGGGTAAAGCTGCCTCCTGTCTGTTTAGATGAGCCATGTTGATAATTCAGCCGGTAACATGTTTTCTCTGTGGTTCCAAAACGTACAGAAAACAGTTTTTCCTCCTGCTCCATAAACTAAGTGCTTTACATTTAATGACATTATTCATGATTAGTGGTATAGCAGTATGCTGGATTGTGCTTAAATCTCTTCTACACAGCTCTCGGTGTAAAGAGTAGAGATTAGCCCCTTCCGAGCGGGTCATGCCAAACAGTGAACCAAGACAGGAAGAAACAGTGACCTATGCAGCATCCCTTCTACTGCTATTTTAGTGTGAACCTTAAAGCAAGGGTACAATGAATGTGGGAAACCCCCGGAATTGTGTGGTCTGGCACAGAAATTGCCAAATAATGTGATATTCCAGGTTTCAGAGTGGCTTTCATTTCCTTTTCCTCTCTGTTTTACACATTAGATAAGGCGCTATGTAGATGGTTTCACAGCAGTATGAACACGCGTCATTTAAGTAAGATGTCAATTGACCTTCTAAGGTGAGTAACTGGCATCAAGAAAGCAGCTGCCCATCTAAATCTGCCCAGATCAGATTTAGATGGGCAGCTGAAATAATGAAAAGGTTTGAGCCCTGAGATCCAGTCATCATCCGGCATTGTGTGTCCCAAGAGTTGGAACGCCCAATGCTGGACGATGACTGGTTCTTAAAGCTCTGAGAAATGCAGCTTTTTGCCAGTCTAAAAAAAAAAAGAATTAGAATGACTTTTTAGCTTTGATCATCAATAAAGCTGGACTATATGGTAAAGCAATAAACACTGATGCAAGAGCACTGTTTCCCCTGCTGTTATCTGCCTTTTTTAAATAAACTCCAACCCTTTCTGTGTCAGATTTTGATCAAATGCCTCAAGGCTATTACAGTATAATTTACAAGCAAGTTGGTGTAGAATGAAGAGCAAGGGCCCGAGCGAGATAAAGTGATTCTAATGGCTCTGCGGAGTAAACTGACCTTTCGGTAATCATGCAAACAAAGTGAGTCACTGCAGCAGGGTACGACACTGTGAGCCACTCAGTGAAGCACTGCTGACAAACTCAATTTATTTATTATTCATATAATTCTCAGTCACAAGTTCTGTTTTTCTACCAACCCGCCCCCCCCTAAAAAAATAAAAATCCCTCGGTGCGGATCAAAGAGAAACATGGGTAACGTAGTTCTCACAGAGGGTTATGATGATAGGGCTCTCTTCTGAGACAGAGATTTGAGACTAGATTCCCCGAGACTGGATTTGGCTTTTATTTCTGGGGATGTAAAAGAGGAAGGTTTTGCCACGCAGTAAAAACAACAGCTGCCTCTTAAAACAATAGACCTGGCATCTGACGGAAAAGAGAGAGAGAAAAAAAATGTAAATAAATTCATGAAAAATGGGAGCAGGGGAGTCGGTGTGTAAGGAGGGAGTGTACGGGAGACAATCAAATAAAACTCCCTGCCTAGAGATGAAAACTCATTCCGCTCAAAAGTCCAGAGCACCTTTCATGTTAAGTTATTTTATTCATCTTGCATTTGTGACTGTACCTTTGAGACAGTTCTTTTTTTAACCCACATTGTCAGATCAGATGTAAGAGGAGCATGAGATAAGGGATTAAGCTGGTTATTGTGACACCAGCAGACAAGACGGTTAGGATCAGTTTAAGGATAAAAACAGGAGAGAGCCACTAGTGGCTCATTTGGATGGGATGGGGGAATAAGATCAAGTTTTTTTTCTTCTAAGATGGAGAAAAGTTTTAAAAGAATAGCACGAGGTTAAGGTTTTCGTGATGCTATATAGATAGACCTTTGTACCCTCCAAAATCCTGTTTCAGTCTTTAAGATCTATCTTCCCTAACACCAGCTTGGACAGCAGACAGGGACAGTGCTACGCCGCTAAGCAGGACCACTTGCTCTCAACAAAGCACTATTTGAATTGCACATCTGAGGGGTAGGTAAAATATGTGTGTTTGTTTCTGTGTGTTTTTGGAGTTATTTTTTTCCCCAATTGACAACATCTGAATACCAGGGGACTCCTAGACTTTCAACAGCTTTCTGGGCACCAATATTTCATGAAATTAAACCACAAGCTGATGGTAAAAATATTGTTTTTTTTAATGGTTTTAAATAATGGCTAAAGAGTTGAAGAATTTCTTAAATACAAAACAGCTTAAGTAAAAACAAAACTGACATTATCAGTATGTCAGTATTGTGGTCCTTTGTTAGTGCATATCATATTTTGGCGAACTTTACTCAGTAGAAATGAACCAGTATGAGATGCTCCATAACCTTAAACAAAAATGCAATGGTTTCAGCATACCTGTATTTCTATGAAAACAAAAAGTCTGCAATATACTTAAGAGACAAATTTGTTTCCTAATTTCATAAACAAGTTTAAATAATACAGTGTCACAAGAAGCATTTTTTTTTTTACCAGTCCAGCTTTAAATTCCTTTAGACAGGCCTGTTTACAAACAATGAACTCCAAAACATGGAAAAAAGTTAAAAACAAAAAAAGTCAAAGAAAGATTTATGACCTAAATAAGGGTAATTTATAAAAAATAATAATAATATGGAAGTATGGATTATTAAATTCCCTTTCAAGATTAGAAGTAATATCTTAAGCACCTGCTGATACCCTGGGCTTGTTTAGATGAGCTTATGCAACACCAAAACCAGAAAGAATATGCGAGTAAAAGAACATAAAATGTCAGTGTCAGCAGATTTTTGTATTCAGATATTGGACTGACAACCAGAATATCCTGGATCTTGGCTCTGGAGTAAGACAGCTGTCAAAAAGATGTGTGCATGATTGTTCATAACTATTCATATTCATATGTGTATGTCATTACACTGTACACAAAATTCTGCTGAGAGTACATAGTCTTGTGAATACAACTCTAGCTTCTGTGACAACAAAGTCTTCAGTGCTGTGGACACAGATTCAAGTTTGTGGGAACGAGTAGACAAGTGTTGAAATGACGTCACAGGAGGGCGTGATCAGGGTTATCATCAAGGGTTCTCTGCAGTGAGTTTCTTGTGGTATGGGAGGAGGCAGTGTAAGACATGATTGGTTGGACTGATAATATTGTGTGGGGTTTGAAGAAGCCATCACAGTCATTACTTTCCCGTGCTCCCCAGGAGCTGCAGCATAGCCGCTAACTAGCGTCAGCTAACATGTTACATAAGGCTGATGCTTGATTGATCTATTATATTGATTTTATTAGGAAACGCTACTCAATTCGACTCTGCTGCCATCACACAGTGTGGCGATAAGCGTCTAGATTTAAAACAAATTGTAGTCACAAGCACCAACAGCTCACCAATTTATTCTGTTCACTTGCCTAGCAATTAGTCATCACGCACAATCCAGTTCCTGTTTATGAATAGTTTGCCCAAAGCTCTGTGAGGCAAGGCAAGGCAAGTTTATTTATATAGCACTTTTCAGTAACAAAGCGATTCAAAGTGCTGAGCATACCAATTTATAACCAGTCTGTAAAATTTTATAACGTCAGTTTGTCCGCAAACGTCAACCGGGCTGCCTTAGTTATACAACTAATGTCGAAGTGAAATCCCAGTGATCCTTCCCAATCCCTTGGCTTCCCAGTCAGTTAGCATCGTGGACCGGACTGACGTTCAAGCACTGCAGATAATTCCTTCTTGTTCAATTACGCCCATGTGACGTTGTTTCAACATTTGTCTAGTCGTAACCACAAACTTGAATTCATGTCCACAGCAGTGAAGTCTTTTTAGTCGTAGAAATTAAAGTTGTATTCACAAGACTTTGGAATCACAGGTTTTAGATTCATACTCACGTAAAAAATAAAATCCTCACCCACTCAATTTCTCAAACTCACATATGACAGCAGAATTGTGTGTACAGTATTCTTATTGACATACAAATACGAATGCTTAGAATCGTGCACACACTTTTTTGACAGCTGTCTTGCTTCATACTTGCCAGTTCTACTTTGTACTGTTATATTTTTCCATCAACCCGGTTGGTTAACCTGCAGAGCTATTCCATGGTCACATTCCTGGATGAGTTCATGTTCAAAATGAGCACTTTTCCTTCATCAAATTATATATAAAATCTTCCAAATATTATTATTTCTTTTACAAATATTACCTACAAGAATGTGGAAAATGACTTACCAAGACGAGGGACGTCTTTCTGGTGAGCTGGACAGAGAGCGCCTGCGGTGTCGTGATGAAGAGCTGCGGGAGCCGGAGTGGGACCGAGAGCGGGAACGGGACCCGCTGCCTGTCCAACAGAACGGTCGGCCAGGTGACAGGAGAAGGGAAGACGGAGGGGAGACGGAACCTCGTGAAGGGGAGCAAGTGGATGGTGGGGAACAAGAGGGAGAATGGGGAGAGCAGTCAAAGAGTAGGTCCAGAGGGGTGCCCTCCCAAGGAAAGACGAAGCGACTCTCACGGCCCTCGTCCAGCTCCAGCTCGTCATGAAAGGACAGTAACCCTGGGTGCAGGTAGCTGGATCCCAGCCTCTGGGAGTAAAAGTCAATCTCTCCCCCATCGGGGGACCGGGGGGTTGTAGGCTTGTTTGGTTTACTGCTTTCATCTCTCTCCTGCTCACCCTGAGTATAGAGGGCTTGTAGGGGAGGGCCAAAGTGCTTGTTGAGTTCTGCTCTGATTTCCTGGTCGCACAGGGGCTTCCGGCTGGTGGCAGAAAGTTGCAGTTGGTCCCTAACAGCAGTGGTGCCCTGTGTGAGGATCTGAGTGGTTTGTGGAAGGGTACGCTCCCCTAAGCCTCTGACACGGCAAGGGTCTCCATCCACGGGGGCAAAATTCTGCTCTTTAGTTAAATGACTAAGCGAGAATGATGATGTAGAACAAGAAGATGATAAAAACGATGTTGACATGGCTGAGTCCATACATTCAACGTGCCTGTTATCCACCTTGCCAGTGGAAGTGGCACCTGGGGTGAATGTCATTTCCACAGATGCAGTCATGGAAACAGCGGCTGTGCCCCCATTCTTCTTACCAGCAGCCAATGCTTGGCAATAGTCATGGTCGCTGTGGCCATCCCGCCCAGCGGCTCTCTTAGTGTTGCCAGTGCTGAACATCCCCTCAAGGCCGCCCACCAGCGCACGTTGAGCAATGGCGTAAGGGAGGGCGGTGGATACTTTGCTTAGCTGCGCATAGAGCTCAGTCTGTTCAGGACCCTTCCTGGCGGGGCCCCCGGCTGAGGCACCTGGGGCCGGGGCCAAAGCACCGGCGCCCAACTCACTCAGCCTGGCTCTTTTGCACGTCAAGGCCGAGGAGCAACACGAGGACAACTTGGTTTTCAGAGATGCTTTGAAAGGATTCTCTTGACTGGCTTTGTGTGGAGGCGTGGTAGGTGGTGTCAGACCTGAGGGGGCAAGGAAGATAAACAGAGTGGTTGGGTGGGTGTAATGAAATGCAAATCATATTGTAATCCTCACCAGGCACCAGGAATCTCCCCACCCCCCACCTTCCTCCCTTTATCCTTCACTCATCTATAAACTCCCAGGTCAGTTTATGGACAGTGGACACAGATCCATGTCTGATTAAAATATTCACTTTCACTTGGTCTAATCCTATTTTATTGCAATCTTGACAGATTAATGTAATGCTCGGTGTAACTTAATATTGATGTCTTGCCATTCTCCTTGTCTCCGACCTTGAAAAGATCCATTTTCATGAAAGAAACAATCCTGCCCAGAAGACATTTAATGCATCTAATGGAAAATATAAAAAAAAAACCATACAAGATGTCATAGAAGTCAAAAAGATCCCTCAGTAAAATGATGTTACACATGTTTCAAGATTATCCTTCAACATAGTTTGGAGGACAATGAATGTCTCTTTTATGCACATTTTGGCATTCTTGGAGATGTCCAAATGGCAAGATGCTATGCCGTTGCAGCAATAGAAGAAGTGATGGTTGGGTTGACATTCTTTTCTACCGCTCATACCCAACATCCCCCCATTGCTCCCCTTTTCCTCCTACAGATTTACAACCAGACAGATGGCAGTTATACGAGAAGTCCTGAGATGAGCCCACTTTATAGCTTTCTTACTGCGCTCGCACAAACAGACACCGCCATTACTTTCATTCCCCTCATTCCCGCCTCCTTCTTCAGTCTCCTTCGTTCTTCAGTTCAGCCTTTTCTGCCTTCCTTGTGTCTGCCATCTTCCGCTAGATCAATCTCCATTTCCCTCCCTTCTCTGTCATTCTTCATCTTCCCCTGTTTCTGTCTCACAGAGAACAAATGTGCCCACACACACAGGCGCACTTGTCACTAACAGTCTCTCACTGGAGTCAAACTCGGGCACTTTGAAACACCTACACTCTCTCCACCCCTCCTTGTTTGCCATTCCTATAATGCACGTCATTCTTCCCCTGCCAGTGAATTCCTATCAAATGACAGCTATTAGTATCAAATCCAGTGTTAGAATATGCACCAGTCAGATGTCTGACTGGTGCATAGGGGATAGGGAAGGGGATAGAGACAGAAACGAGGGAGTTTCTCGAGTAACATGCTGTGTTTGGGGTATATGAGCCAAGTAACTATTAACATGCTCCATGTCTATATATGATTTAGGACTTCAAACACCCCTGCCCTCCATTGGCTTTTTCTCCCATCACTCTGCATTTTCCAATTTAGATATACATTGTCATGTATTTATACATGACAATCTACAGACTGAGAAGTTTGCCCAGTCTTCATTGCAAAAAGCTCAAGCTCAATTAGACGGCAGCATCTGTAAATCATGGCTTTAAACTTCTCCAATGCTTTATTCATGAGCTGTATGTTTTGCTTCTTGGTCTTTATAATGCCGTCTATTCAATAGTATTATGTAACAAACCTCTGAGGCCCTTATAGAAAAGCTCATACTGAGAATAAATTACACTAATGAACTGTTTAATTGGGTGACTTCTGAAACTACACTTTATTTAGGCGTATCAGTGTAAAGGGGTAGATTGGTTATGCGATATTTTAAAAACCATGCATCTGTTTTCTTCTACTTCCCAATTATGCACTACTTCGTATTTTTTCATCACTTTAAAATCCTGCAAAGCTTGAAGGTTTTATGCTACAAAATATGAAACAGCTTAATGATTCTGAATACTTTTGCAAGGCACCGTGGGGAAACAGAGAGAGGGCGTTGAAGAATGCCTGAAAAACTTCTGGTTCTCCAAAGAAGCCCCATCTGTCCAAACCAATTTCTGCTGGAATCATAAACTAGAAGCCATTAGCAATAAGGTGTCAGAAATAAATCAGAGTTAGACAAATATGTGCCTCTCAGTCAAACCTGCTACTGATGGATGATCTGTGGGACACAAACACCTATCATGCAGAGAGTGGCGAGGAAATTATGGAATAAGTGAGCGAGACTGGCAAGAAAGCTGTAAATCGCGAGAGACCACAGAGCCAACACAAACCCTGGGCTTAAACGTTTGATCCTGAAGTAAGCTATGCAAATAGCAACACAGAGACCACCAGTGTTTCATGTGATACAGTAATTAATGGGAACACCACAGTATGGACTAAACTTAACTCACATGGACGAGATAAAACTGAAAAGCTAAGCTCCAAGGGGGGGCACACTGCAAATGCTTTCATTTGACTTACTGACTAAACATAACTATTTTATTCCTTGAAAGTAATGCATAAAGTTCTTTAGTAGTTCTCTAAATACGTCATCAATGCACAGTTGTCCCGCTGTGAAAGTGAAAGCATCCACTCCTCTAACCACCATCTGATTATCTATAACGGCACCATTATCTCTATTGTGGTGGAATGCTACTCTAAATCTGCACAGCACATGTAAGGGCTTACACTTGTGCTTCACTGGGATCTACATCCATCTGTCTCATACACCAGCTAATCTCTAACTGCGAAATGGGTCTCAGTAACCCTGAGCTTTCCGGACTAATGACTTTTCCTGCTAATATTCAATCTCAAAATTTGCACGGGACTTAAAAAGAGTCAGGTGAAGGGCTTTATTTTAATTGTGGCCGTAAAAAAGTGGATGTGTGGAACACGATGGCCGTACGGATTTGGCTGCGGTTCAACAGACTTGCCCACGTGCTATAAAACGAGGAAATATTAACTGGGCTTGATTGCTGCCAGAGCTTAAGGACTGCTGCCCTTTCCCTCCCTTTAGGTCTCCATGGGTATCACATTTGACCCTGGGAGCTTATCTACACAAAAGGGTTAAACAACTCTTTGACCAAAGCCAGAGACACAAACCTCTTGGGGGGTTTGAATTACTGCCCCCCACAAGTGAAAGGTCCAATGGACACACATGAAGTAAATACAAGGATCACTTCCCCTGCTGGTAAATGAATACCCAAGAGAGCCAGTTTTAGAGGTTAAAGGGCAATCCTTTTTATGTTTACTGACCTTAGTTAATTAATCTCAAATAATTGTGTGGTGGGTACTTAAATACTTTTAATAACCAGATAAAGAAATGAATGACTCTCAGTTTGGCAGCGCTACTTTGATTTCATCACAGCTGAACGATGCCAAACAACGCTGCCAGCAATGAAACATAAATGTCCTCTAAAAGTACAACGAAACCCCTAGACGCTGGAAATGACTCCAAAATCAGCCCTCTTAACAGGCTTGCTTGTTGAAAAACACTGTGATTATGAGGCTTAATATATACCACGTCCATTTTAATTTCCAACTTGGTATAAAGTATTGCAAAAGTATTTACACCTCTTGAACGTTTTTGCCATGTTACAGCCACAAACCTCAATGTATTTACTGGGCTTTCATGTTACATACAAACACAGAGTAGCACATAATTGGGAGGTGAAAGGAAACTGATTTTTGCTCTTTTCTACTAATAAAACATGTTTAAACCTTTGCATGGACCCTTCTGAAACACACTTTGTTGCAATTACTTGTGCAAGTTCTTTGAGGTATAACTCTGCCAGCTTTGCAACACTAGAGACTGAAAATGTTGCTTTTCTTTTTGTCTTTTAAAAATAACTCAAGTTTCAGACACATTGGATGAATTGTATCTGCGAACATATGGCACAAGTTTTCAATTTATGGCTAGATCTGGATTTTGATTGGGCTATTCTAACACAAAAAATACAATGTGTGTGTCATCTGATCAGATTCTTCTAAGTTTGGGGCATCCCCTGCTTATGTTTGTGGCAAACTGCAAACAGGACTTTGTTCAGCCATCTTTCAGCTGTTGTTTTCTTCCTTAAATCAGCACTTTGAATAGTCTTGTTGCTGAAAGGTGCCTTCTCTCCACTTTTCCCCAACTAATATTTGTCCTGTTGACAGATTCTCCCTCCTGTACTGTGGATCTCTCCATCTTATCCCGAGTTATCACGATCCTTCTCAGGTGAGTGCTCTTCTTGCCTGGCCTATCATGTCTCGGTAGGTTTGCAGTTGCCGTATTCTGCCCGTTCTGAGGAGAGAGGTTGAACAGTGCTCTTTGACACTGCTTCAAACCTCCTCACAACTTTCTCCCTGACCTGTCTGCTGTGTTTCTTGGTTTTCGTGATGTTTTTGTCCACTAATGTTCTCTAATTCTCGAGATTGACTTAAACATTAGATAAAATTGCATTGGATATTATTTTGGTCTGCCAGAGTAAAATCGGCTGAACACAGATTTATGCCATAGAGTCCATATTTAGTCCATATCTATAAAAAAAATTAAAATCATTTATCATTCTCTTCCCAATTATGCTCTACTTTGTGTTGTTCTTTCACATGAAATCCAAATAAAATAGATTAAAGTTTATGGGTGTAATTTTACAGCATCTGAACATTTTATGGGCTTTGAATGCTTTCGCATGGCATTTTAGACAAGGACTGCTGTGTTTATAAAGTAATGTTCGAATCTGATAATGAAACAGCTTATAAACCCATGACATGGAAAAAATAAAAATGGGAACAGGAGATTTTAGCTAATAAATCATGCTGAGATTTGACAGCCAATCAATACTTGTGCCTATAAAAAGACCTGCTTTGTCTTTCACCTTGAACTTTAAACTGTTTCGGAGCTATCAAAGACACCGAAAAAAAAGCTGCCATTAACCCTTCATGTGCATCTTGTAGATAGCTACAAGATGCACATGAAGAATTAGTGGTATGAGTGGTTTTATTTAACAGTTATGTCTATTTTAGGTAGGCAGAAACGCATGCTCACCTGGGGTTCCAGCAATCTCCACGCTTAATGTGCGTTCAATGGTTTTGTTCTCAAAGGGTGATCCTTTGTGGTCACTGGAAGACAAAACAAATACAATAACTCAACCCCACAAATAAAAGACGTTAAAGCTTTTTGTGGTGTAAGAAAATGGAAATGAGTCACAAAAATGCCTCAGCTTGATTTCTAATTTCTATAATTTCTTTTGGCTCTGTCTTTGTGCTTTAGTTGGTTGCTGCTTTTTAGCCTAGAATAATGTGGAAGAACTTCACACACTTACTTTGGAGACTCTGGGGTCAAAGGAAGTGGCAAGGTGGTTGGCTTGGCTGCAGAACACAAAGGAGCATGGGTAATTATTGATCTAGGTATGACAATCATGGCAGAAGAGACAAGGTCCATATTCTGCAACATTTAATCTCAAATTGGTGCAACAATGACAATTATCACTAAAAAGAACACCCATCTCTGCTTCTATTGGCATTATACTTTTTTTTTAATTGACCCCATTTTAACTATTTACTCTCTTTGGTTGTATATCTACATATTTTAATAAATATTTTTTTACTCTTTGAGGCAGGATGGAGTGATGGCATATACATACAAATAGACCGTGTTCAACGACAAACAGATCATAATGGAGTAAAAACAAAAAACAAAGACAATGCTACGAACAAAACACATGACAGTGGGTGAGCCCCTCCCTGGACAAGAAAAATAAAACTCATGATTGCATGCACCAACAGCAGAAGAGGGGTGAAAAAAAAGGAAAGAAAGGAGAGTCAAGGAAGCTTGTGCAGTTGCCCGAGGCTTTGGCCGAGTTGTACTCCCGCTAAGAGAATGTGGCTTTGGCGGCACGATGCTAAACAGCTGCGCCTGCGTATTTGAGTCAAAATGGAAATATTCAGCACGCTCCGCTCAATCAGCCAAAGATAGTTCAACAAAGGACTTTGTAAAAATAGGATGTACAGCAGCATGGCAAGGCTCACCCCTTCTCCCATTTTTTTCTCCCTAAAAAGGTCTCTGGGACTAGCAAAAGCATTGGCGAGCAGGCTGTTTTGTGGTCATTGGTGTGTATGTCCTCTGTTAGATTCAAATTAGACAACAGGTTAGTTGTGAAATCAAACTTGGAAGTGGTTAGAGCAGCAGAAGGAGAAGAAAGAGCAAGAGATCATAAGGCCAGCGGTGGGGTAAGGAGAGGGGGGGGGGGGGATGCAGTCATGATTACCTAACAACAGGCTGATCTGGTCATCGGGGTGCTCGCTGAGTGCCTGCCTGTGTGGGGGCCCTTGGCCTTGTATGATGCAGGGAGGGGAGAGCTCTGCAATGCTAGTATCTGGGAGGAGAGGGCTTGTTGGGCCCTGAGAGAGCACCACAGCAGGGGTGCCTATGACATGGTTATCATCATCATTATCATCATCATCAACAACACCATCATCATCGTGGTCAGCATCCTCCCCAAAGCCTTCCTGATTCGGCCACTCCAGCTCTTGTCCAAAGCCCAGATCTAGCCCTGGATCTGGCTGACTAACCCAGCTCTGTAGGTCTAAGGTGATGGGTGACAACGGGCGTCTTGAAAAAGACTCTTTAGCCTGGTTTATATCAGCAGAGATATCTCCGACATCCTTCTCTTGTGCGTCGAACAAATTTTTTGGTGGGCTCTTAGACCTCTTTGCTGCTGATTGGCTTCTACAACTACCTGAAGGGGTAATCGAGAGTTGTTGTAGTTGGGACAAAAATTGAGTGGGTCTACGTTTGGAGGTAAGCAGCTGGCTAAGTAAAGGGTGTCCCGGCTTCACGTCTCTTTTCTTAATTGTTACCGTGATGTGGCTATGAGGCGCACTGCTGGCAGTGCCACTGCTACTACGGCCTTGTCTGCCAAAGCGTTGCCTAGCCAGAGTGGCGCCTGCAGCCTCTCGGCAATGCTCACAGCTGTGACTCACCTCTCGGGGAGGGAGGGAATAAGAATGCATATACCTAATGAACCTAGCGGCGGCCAGGCGGCCAACATCGCCTGGCGGCCTTCCTTCTTCATTGGGCGGCCCGTGCTCCTGTTTGGGGCGGGCATGGCCGCAGGTGTAGGTTCTGCGACCAACGGGGACAGAGGCACCCTTCGAATCCTCAACCCCGTCATCGTGAGAGCAACGCTGCCATTTCCCAGCCCCATGACCAGCCACAATACACTCGCCTGCAGCCCGGCTCTCACCTCGCTGGTGATGCTGCTGCGGCGACTGCTGCTGCTGTTGAGATGGCACAGCTGACTTCTTCTTGGAGGTGGTTGACGAAGAGGTGGAAGAAGTGGAAGACAGGGAGGAAAACGAGGAGGTGGATGAAGAGGATGGCGACGAGGACGAGGATGAGGCACCGAGACCCAGGCTACTCTTTTCCCTGCTACTGGGACCCCCCCAGGCGCTCTTGGCATCGCTGGCTTTGGTGTGGAGCAGGATGTCATCAGTGGCTGTTAGGTATTTGAGCAGCTCAGTGCAAGGCCGCCTCACCGGGCGATTTTGTTGGCCGGAGCCCCCTCTTGCTTTGCCATTCCAGGGGCTCTCCGTCTGAGCAAAACAGGAAGAGAGAAATGCAGTTACTAACTTTGTCAATTTTTTCTTCTTTCACAGATTGCTGACTTGCTTTTTACAGTGCCTTGCAAAAGTATTCACATCCCTTGAACTTGTGGACGATTTTTCTGGAAATGTAGGTAAGAAATGCCCAGGTCCCTTTTTTAATAGCTGCACGCATGAGCAAGACCATCTTACCTTGGGGATTGCGTGAAAAAAAAATCTCCCAAATACAATCTGGTCTTAATTCTTTCTTCTGAGACCTTCCTCTTCTCCTTATAAACTTTTAAGACAGTTTGCTTCTTTTGACTCTCATTCATTTTTAAAGTATCCAGTGAGAGCAGCGTCTCTACAATGAACTGCTAACACCAAAGCTGACTGGATACATAAACCCCACAACTGCGAATGCGCAGCCAGCCAGCAGAAACTAAGGCGTGTGCACGAACACTGCCGTTGCGTGAGCGCCTCACAATGATTGGCATGTAGGACAACCAATAGATATGGAGATCCCCAGGAACTCGAAGCCCAAAAAGATGGTCCACTATAACTTTATGAACATCTCAAAACTCAGACTGCTGTTGTCAAAAGCTGAACTTGAGATGGTTATCCAAGTTTTTATCTCTTCTTGTTTAGATTATTGCTACAGTCTACAGATCTCACAAAACACCACTCTTGGCTTCTCTTCATTGTTTACCCATAAAAGCTTTAGAATTAACTTTAAGATTTTAGTCTTCACCTTTAGAGCCCTGCATGGTCAAGCTAATCAGTATATAGCACTGTTCTGCTGAAACCCCATTCTTCTTCCCGCGTGCAAAGGTCAACGTTTGCCCGTAGTCTCACGGGGATCAGGCCTTTCAGGCAGTGCCACTAAAACTGAGGAATTCTCTCCTGCTGTCCTTGCACTGTACTGACACCACTGGCTCTTTTAAAAAGCAACTGAAGCCTTTTCTGTACAGAAAAGCTTTTAACTAATTAACTTGGTGTTTTAAAGTCTTTTATTGCATTTTATCTAAGTACCTCTGTGTTTTATTGTGTTTTATCTGTGAAGCACTTTGTGATTTTGTTTATCTGTGAAAAGTGCTAAATGAATAAGATTTA
Organism: Fundulus diaphanus; assembly: GCA_037039145.1. Lineage (NCBI taxonomy): Eukaryota > Metazoa > Chordata > Actinopteri > Cyprinodontiformes > Fundulidae > Fundulus > Fundulus diaphanus. The sequence goes on from CM073131.1 coordinate 31,297,187, forward strand.
CTGACTTACATTTGACAGACCGGAACAGAGAAGCACATAGCTGTGCAATGGAATAAACATGCTATGAATTTGCACCTGAGTCTTTGCTCTATAGAACCTACTTTTGCTGCAGTTACAAATATAAGTCATTGCGGAGAGAAAAATCCTGCCCCATTTTCATTGCAAAATAGCTCATGCTTGGTCTAATCCAGTCCTTTAGGACCGGTGTCCTGCAACTTTTTAGATGTTTCTGTTTCAACACACCTGATTCAAATATTAGCTCCTTAGCAGAGCTCTGAAGAGCTTGACTGCATGTTAGTGAGGCACTTAAGCCATTTGATTCAGTAGGGGAAGGAGCACATCTAAAAGTTGTGGGACACTGACCCTCGAGGATTTGACTTTGAGACCCCTGGTCTAACTGGATGAATAGCTTCTGAGAAAATCCCCTTTAAAATTTCGCCACAGATTCTGAATCCGGTGCAGGTCTGGACTTTGTATTTTGGGTTTGTTAATTTAGCCTCTAACTTGATTGCCTGTATTGAGCTCCATCGATTTTATCATATACTTTGACAAGCTTCCCTACACCTGAACATGAATAACATCCCCTGAGCATGATCCTTGCAACCCAATGACAGAGATGGTGCATTGAGGGTGATGTAACATGCTAGTTTTACACCACTCAAAGCATTTTACTTGTAGGCTAACAAATTCAGTTTTGGTCTTATCTGATCAGAACACCTTCTTCAGTATATTTGCTGTGTTCCCTACATTGTGTGTGGAAAACTGTAAATTGGACTTCTTATAAATTTCATTAAAAAAATGCTTTCTCTTTTTTCTTTGTGTTGGTCTATCATACAATTGACATAAAAAATACTTGAAGTCTGAGGGAGTAACATGTCAAAATGTGAAAACCTCAACATGTATGAACACTTCTGGAAGGTACCATATCGTTAGCACTCTATTTGGCAAAATAAATAAATAAATAAATAAAAGCAAAAAAGAGATGGGGAAGCCCAAGGCTGACAAGGGACTCAAACAACCATAGGGCAACAGTAGCCCAGAAGTCTCTGAGGTGATGGGGGGGGGGGGGGGGGATTTCTGCCCATCATCCTAATTGGTGGACCCCCCCAAAGCATCACCAGGCCACTCTACATGCACACCATGTCCTCCGGGAGTCCTCATCCACTCTGCCCCAGAAACAGATGACTGAAAGGCAAGGTATGAAAATAGACTCAAATAATGAACGTTGACTCACTCGACGTGCAAATATAGCCCACAGATCACACTCCAATCACTTTGCAATTTGTTTACCACACAATATAAACCAGTGCACATGTTTGTTTTTACTCTTTTGCACATTTTAGGCATAAAAAATGAGATTTTATAAATTCTTTAACAATTGAGAGCAAACCGATGCTAACCGTTTTTGATGTGTTGGACATTTTTGTGTCATTCTCATCCAGAACCCTGTAATAATCTGGCTAATTAAAATAATGTCAAAATGAGCTCCAACGTCATAGACAAATAATAATAATAATAAAGTGCTTTAAGACCGTCTAATGAGTTATAGACATCAGTCTTACAAAAGTGCCTGTAGTTTTTTTTGTGTGTTTTTTTAAACACGCACTATACCAAGGCGCATAAGTGTTTGGAGCTAATGAGTCAACAGTGCTGACGCCTCGCTTGGAAAGCCCAACAGCAATCAGTCTGTTTTCATTACGCGCCCGACCTCCTGGGATAGCAGGCTGCTAAACCGGTAGCCTAACATCTTCTAAAGCGGCCAAGGAAACAGAAAATACAGCATGTGAAAGGGTCAGAGAGGGGGCTGAATCAGAGACAGAAACAAATATGTAGTGTGCAAGTCTGAAAGTGAAAAACAGCAGCAAGCCAATACATGAATTTGATGTGTTATTGTGTGCATAAATGTGTGTGTATGTGTGTGTATGTGTGTCCCCACCTTGACGACGGCAGGTGGTGGTCTGATCCGGTGGTTGCTGCTGGCTGCATGGTTCTTTGCCTTGCCACCTGTGTATTGATTATAGCTGAGCTGGGAGTTTGCGGGTGCCAGAAGGAGCTTCTTCAGCTGCAAATGGACCCAAACGGAACCGGAAAGGAGGGAGAAGAAGAAGTGAGAGAGAGAGAGAGAGAGAGAGAGGCATAAAGAGCAGGTTAAGCAAATGACCATTTTCCTTTCAATTACACACCCTGGGTCCAATAAATGTGCAATCACTGGATTGATGTTACGTTGAAGAAATAAAAAAGATAATTTTTATGACACATTTAAAAGCCCAGATAGTTGTAAGGAGTTTATAGTATGTGACATAACAAGAACAGAGTACTTTTCCCCTCTCGTGCAGGTGTTTTGGTGTACGCATAACCAGCTTGCTCTAATGTGATTGAATAAACACACCCAGGCATTTAGCTAAAGGTCATCTGGAAGGGGACCAGCATTGGAATAAGATGAACTATAACATAAAATAACATAACAATTTAGGTCAAATGCAAAAAAAAAAAAAAAAAAAACACAGCTTAGATGAGTGCAAATAACAGACAGATGTCCTTTCTTCATATTGAGAAGATGGTTTTGTTTTTCCCAGACAGATGCATGTAACAATATGCAACTAAGTTGTGCTTTCACTTACTTTCACTATCTTACTGCTTCCCCTCTGGGCCTGGAGCAGTGTCTCAGCCACAGAGTTCATATTGAACAGCCCACACAATAACATTATTATGTAATTAGCACTGATTATCAAACATTTTTACAGATATATTTTTATCTCTAATGAAACTGTGAACAGTGAACACAATAAGTGCCTCTTTAACGGCTTGCTAAGAGACAAATTATCATGACACCTTCAACATGTTCTCCAGACAGGTTGAAGGCTCATACCTGGTGTCGGCAGTGCACTAATAAAAGGGAAATAATGTGCTATTTAGGTTCCCATACATCTTCCACACGATTCCAGGCTCAAATAACAAAAAATATTCATTTTTTTATCCCTGAGTCATAAATCCAAAGGTCCACTGAATTTTTGACACAGAGCAGAACCTGCAGGCTGTGAGTAAGGAAGGATGGAGCGATAGATGGATGGATGGATGGGCGAATGGATGGATTGTTGGATGGAGTGGAACAGGGAGTTAAGTCTGGAAATACAAAAATGTGTCCTTAGTCTATTTCATAATATTATATTTCAGATACTAATCCTGACCTGAAAACCGATTCAATAAAAACTCAAACATTCCCGGACCATTTCAAGGCTATGTAGGAAACCTGGAATTCAAAATAAATATAAAAGGAGAAATATGCTCTCTGGGATGAAAAAAAAAGGGAAAAAAAAAAAGCTGGAGATGGTTTTACCAAAGAAGGTTCCTCAGGCTCTGGGGTGTCAGGTGAGGCGTCTGGGGAGGAGGGACAGCTCCGGTCACTGGCATTGGTCACGTCCCCATCTGCCAGGGCCTCAAACGAAGGCAGTCCGTCCTCATCCACCGGGATGCTGTCCAGGGTCTCTGTAAGCACTGCCAGTAAGTTGGCCTCATTTTCTTCATCTATCTTCTTAGAAAAGGGGAAAAGGGAGAAGGCAGGGACAAAACACAGAAAGACAAGAAATATAGGGCACATTAGTCAAGAGAAGTTGCATCTATTTTTTTTTTCTTTAGACTGGGGTAAAGACAGCGGTAGCATGCACTTAGGCTTTCACTGTTAATATCTTTTGCAACAGCTGCTTTATTCTGGCAGGATTCAGAGCAACTAAATCTCCCTGCCTGCATGTGATTCAAGTGTGTCCTCATATTTTAAGCATACGGCTTACTGGACCAAAATAATATGTCCAAGAGAAAAACCTTTACTGGGACTGACAGAAAGAAGGCAGGGTGTTGGTTCTGGTATAGCACGTTTTAATGCAGCAAAGGAAACAATGAGCAAAAGTTCTCTGTACTCTTCCAAGAAAAAAAACAGAATTGGATTACCACCAAGATGTTTGCGAGCAATCCCCCAATGCCAAACAAACAAGAGATGTTTTAAAGATTTTGACAGGTGATAATCAAGGAATTACTGTCAATGATTTTTGAAAAATAAATCTTGTTTTTCACACTCTGATCTACTTCAACCAGGGGTGCTTCCAGAATTGTCTTAATAGGTTTGGCCAGTTGGGTAACACTGATAGGGACACCAAAACTGAAAACCAAGTGTTTAAATGAGTTAACTACGATTAGCTAGATTAGCTAATAGCAGTGTGTTATTTTGCATTTTGCCTATTTAAACACCTAAGAAACGTGTTCCTCTGCAGATGCACAGTCGAATGTGTGTGAATGATTTCACAAGCTACAAACCACCAGAAGTGCAAACACACCGTTCACGACTGCTGTTATTTCTACATTTTACACATCAAGCGCTCTCAAAATAGCCACAACAGATTTTGAAATTGGTGTTGGAGAGAAACACAAACTGAAAAAAGTCTTATTGTATTACTCCTTTACAATGCCTATCAGTTTGGTGGAAGACCTTTTTATAAAAGGTTTGAAAACCTCTGGGAATGTATCCAAAGACTGATATCTTCAGTAACTAGTGCTAATACCTAATACAATACCAACTCCAAATCTTTTAAATCAGTCCATTTTAAATCAGTTAATCTGAGATCCTGTGCACACGACAACGATGGATTTTTCCCACTTCTGTAAACACACCTACATGACAACACTTTAACTGTGATCTCTGTGCACAAAATGTTAGAAGAAACACTAAAAATGGTGACGTTTTCCTGCCATGCCACTAGTAGGGGGTGTGTTCTGTGAAACTCCACAAGAGGCACATGTGGGCAAACAGTCCCTGCTTTAAAGGTACCACTACTAAATAAACTTTCAGAATGGCCGGGAATCAAATGTTTAGATAAAAACACGGCGAGGTTCAACTGTTGCTTCAGGTGTGTTTTTTTGAGTTGGTCACCATTCATTATTCTGCACATTAAATTCTACTAATGGCAGTCATACTGCACATGTGCCAAGGCTTCTTCATACAGACAGGTTATGTTTTTACGACCAACGGAGACCGGTATGTTTTTTATAATCCCTCCACTCTTGGACCCCATTTCAAATCGTGCAGCTGTCAGAAGAAGCGCACACACACACACACACACACACACACACACACACACACACACACACACACACACCTGACTTTAACATGTAGCATCAGTTTCATTCTTACACGATGATGATTAGGTAACTGCTTAGATGGTGACGAATGAGAAACTGACTCTTGTCCAGGTGGATGGAGAGTTTAAAGAAGAGAAGAGAAAGTGCTCACAAGCAGTTTCCTACGCTGTGCATACATTGCCCGGTTCTGTTTACAACCAGTGCAAGTTCCCGGGCCACAAAAGCCCAGGAGGGGGGACTTCAAGAGGGTGGAAAGATAAACAGCATTTTTGCCCTGGGACATTCTGTTGTCAGCCGTACAGGAACAAATCCCTTTATGCAGGATTATCGTCACTCGTGACGGCGTGTGGCCATCGTTACGCCAAGGGGAAAGGTGGGGCAGCAGCTTCATAGGAACAAAATTCCAATCTGACAAAGCTGCAGTAACACAAAGTTAGTTCGTTTTACCAAAAAGAAGGCAGTCTAAATTAGACACACGTCTTCACTTCTCTGCACTACTTAAGGTTGTTATTCGGAAGGTCATGAGCAAATCTTCTCCTAACATAAATAGTCAGTTATTATTAAAAAATGATAGAGAGGACATATTTCACAGAGATAACACGGTGTACCGGGGCCATGCTGCATTGGCAGGCTAATGCCTTGCAGGAAATTGCTCTGTATGAGGTGGCATGCTGTTTAATTACTTGCAAGAAGCTTTAAAATCCACTGTGCTGGAACAGAGTGCTACCGAAGCCCTCACCATTTCTCCCGCTTCCCAAATCATTACCTGAGCACTAAGCGAGCTGCTATTACCTGCTGATAAGGCTCAGGCCTCAGCTTAGTCCAAACAGACATCCTAGCGCGAGAAATAAAAAAATTAGGATCATTTTAGATGATCACAAATGGGTCTTTGATGAGCCAGCCATCTGTTTAGCCCATGCTCATCAACCATCCAATCAACTGCGTATTTAGGTGCAGCTTTATCCACCTCTTTCATCCTACTTAAACCTATAAATCCGCGTCCTACAAAAAAAAAAAAAAAGACCCGATAGTTCCATTAAAAGCTGCGTATGCTTCAGTATGTCACGCCTTAGGAAGGAGCTGGGCAATTTCTTGAGGCTGCGGCTGGCTCAAATGTTTTTTTGAGCTCAATCCTGTTTGAAAAACCTCCACCAAATTCGCAGGCTCCCACAGGTGCCATGTATCCCCGAAAGATAAGTCAGAAAGGACTCTCTTATAATGAGAGAGACACTTGTAAAAACCCTGAGTTGTGATGATCGGGCGGCAACCCACTCGCTGCCGCTGTCGCGGAGGCACTCGCGTTGCCGACTGGGGATTTGAGAAACTGGGGTAAGAAGCAAACCACAGTGATAGTTTCCACCCAAGAGAGGAAACAATCTAATATATACGTCCAGGAGGGCACGCTTTTCCAAACCAGCTTAGGTACCCACAACATACCGCTTCAAAAAAAAAGAAAAAAAGCTCCGTCTGCTACCAGTGACTAATCTGCCTCTTTTGCATTAGTTAAAACGTCTTTTCCAAAGCTTTATGCGGGTGACCCTCTGTAAAATTACAGAATGAGCTGCCAACCAGCTGAGATCATTCATATTGATCACTACATGGAGGAAAGGACAAACAAAGACCGTCTCTGCAGAAGCATTTCCTTGGCCATCTCGGCTTAATGGACCTCACAGAATTAAAGAGATCTTAACAATCCCGGGCTAATTGTGGGATCACTATATATTAACCCCGCTCCAATTCTAAAGGGTGCCATTTTGAGGTAGTTTTACTTCAAATGCCTCAATTAGCCATAAAACACATTGGCAAGAGCTGGCAAAAAAAAAAAAAACTCATCCCCTCCACCACCACCATCCAATCTTCCCCCACATCAGAGAGAAGAGAAAGCCAACCCCAGTTTGTTCATTATTAGGTGAGGCCCTTTTGTTATCTGGCAGGCTGTCTTTGAGATTGTCCTTGTCTTTTACTCTTTTATTGGGTCCTCCAGCGCAGCATTGTGTTCTAGGAGATACTATTCATAGGGCTGATAACGGAAGGTGAAGGTGATGTTTTTTTTTTACGCATAATCACTTTCTGAACACTGAGATAAATATCAAAATTAGATTACTTTTCATTTTTGGGTATCTATCTATCTATCTATCTATCTATCTATCTATCTATCTATCTATCTATCTATCTATCTATCTATCTATCTATCTATCTATCTATCTATCTATCTATCATTTATGCATTTGAATCTCCCTGATCGTTGTTTACCATCATTTCTCCAGTTGTGTATTGCCTTGGCCAAATTTTCATACCTCCATTCCACATTTTGTCATGTTACATTTACAGACCTCCGTTTACTTTATTGGGAATTTTGTGTAACAGATCCAAACAAAGTAACCACGTGGTCGCCATGGAGGAGCTGTAGAGATCCACAGCTAAGGTGGGAGAATCTGTTCACATGACAACCATAAGCCATGCGTTTCACAAACTTTAGCCATCATGGAAGAGTGGAAAGAAGAAGTGTTGTTAAAAGACAACCACAAGTAATCTTTAATGTATTTAGATGCTAAGCCAGTGATGTATAAACTAACAAAAATATTTCAAAGTCTATTCTCTGAGATACAGGGAACCAGTGTAAGGACTTCAGACCTGGGGTGATGTGCTCTACTTTCTGAGATTTAGTGAGGACGCGGGTAGCAGCGTTCTGGATCAGCTGCAGCTTTCTGATTTACTTTTTAGGCAGACCTGTGAAAACACTTCAGGGACAGCAAAGCTAGTCAGAGTTGAAGGTATATGGATTTAACTGAAATAGGGCAATACTAAAAGAAAACAATCCAATCTGACTGACCTTGAGCAATTTTGCAATGAAGAATGGCAAAATATTTGAGCCTCTACATGCAAACTTTTTACAGTTGCTCTACCACACAAAACGGATTAATCCATTAATATATTTAATAAAAGAAAGAAAAGAAATCAACATTTTTGATTTCAAAATTACATTATGTGAAAAAAGTTCATTTTCCAAGATGCTGCACATTTGCTTCATTGGCCACAAAGCTTTGCACCGGGCATAAATCCGTGCCCTGCAAACGACTTTGCTTTGCATCCTTCAAACTTTCCATTTCTGGTTGTTCCTTGTTACTTCCGACTTCCAAGAATAAAAGGTTAAACAACAAGTCAGACCTTCTAATGAGGCTACAATCAAAAATTCTGGGTGAGGCATGTGTATATGTGGCAAGTGGGGTACAAGTATCAAGTCATCACATCTTTACTCTGCCAAGAAAAGCAGCCTTGGATTTGATAAACAAATAATGTCATTCTGTGTTATTACCCTCGGCCCCCTGATTTCAGAGGAAATAAATCAACGTCAGCCGTGCTGTTAAGGCGTTAGTCAGGCCTGACACGTCGGCCGGTCACACAGGCACAACATATGGTAGCAAGGAAGGAGGGAGGAGATGGAATGGGGAAAGGGAGGGGGTGAGGTATGGCAGGTTGCGTGGCGGAGAGAAAAATCATGGCAGTCACCAGAGACGTCTGGTCATTTAGCATGAGCTTACGGAGATAGAGAGAGGGTAATCATGGCCTGTACAGAGCGATGAAACCATAGATAACCGTATTAATTCTTCTCTGAGTGTTTGTGTGTGTGTAGAGGGATGGGATGGGGGGGCTCACAAGGTGTTGCCGTGAGTACTGTAAAGCCAATACAGCATCTCAATATTTTCAATTTATTCTCTAAGTAAATGATCCTGTGAATGGGTTGAGCATGTTCTCAACACACCAATCAAAGCATCGGTGGGCAAAAAGGTATATTTGCATTGACAGAATGGACAGCCTTCGTAAAAGTAATCACTGGCTTTCAACCGACTGTGTTTAGCTCGATATCTTTCCAAGATGAAGCCATTGATACAATTATTGCTGCCTTGCTGGAGTCTATTTGTTTTTTCACATAAAAGGTACTGCTAGCTCAGCACTTCTGTGTTTAACTGTGTCTCTTTTCTGGCCATTTGACATCTATTGAAATTTAACTATCATTCCCATTAACATTGGGTGTTCTCCTTGTCTTTTCTCTCCCTAGAAAGTACTACTGCCTCAGTGCTTCTCTCTTTAGGCTGAAGAGAGTCAATGATGGAGCTATAGCTGTGCAGCACTTTTTATACTCTTTTTGGTTTTCTTTTCAATAGAAAGTCATCTGTGTCTCTGTTTTTACTTTGTCTCCTTTCTAATTTCTCAATCCCCATCTGGTTGCTGCCTATGGAAATACAAACACACTCTGGTTCTGCAGAAGGTTTCTTCCCACTGAAAGGAAGGAGTTTCTTTTAGCTGTTGAGAAAAGCTTGCCCAGAATGATTGACTGATTCAAAGTCAACAACTCAATGTAATCAACTGGGCTTCCTGTCATTAATGTTCTACCTCTTAATTTGAATAGGACTGGATTGTATTTGAATGAATTGGATGAATCTGAATCTACTTTGCACTCAGTTGGATTCTATATAACTAGACATGAAGGAAGTACTTTGATATTACATTTATGGCGAAACAGCACTAAATAAATCTAAATACATCACATTTAATTTAAAGTTTTGACAGTTTCATGTCGGTTTTGTGCATTTTCAAAAGTCACCGCTGTTTAGAAGTCGATGCAGGTGATAAATCAATGGTGTGATGACTAGAACCGTCAACGAGGACTGGGGCATGTGGGTGCAGAGATCTCCTGTGGGAACCTTTTGGGATTGTTACAGCATGGTGAGATGAGCTGACGGGGGGAAAAGAGGGAGGAAAATGATGCGAAAGTGAGCCAAGGGGAGAAGGAGAACTGTTGTTGCGCTTGCTGACACAAGCGAGATCCAATTGAGACGCCTACTCAAGGGATGTTGGCAATGCTGTTCGCTCTAGTCTTCATTTAACCAGTGACAAACCCCCTGAACTCAACCACCAAACTGCTGAGATCTGGAGAGACTATCAAGTAAGCCTTTTCTGTCTGACAAAATTGCTCCAGTTTTTTTTTTTTTTTTTTTTTTTTTTTTGTGTGGCTTTTCACAGACAGAACCAAAGAGATTAGAATCTATGGAAGTAGATTAAGGGTGCATGTATAGATCTATAAAACAACGATCTAACTTCTGCCCAAACCCAGAATAAAAGGCCTGCAGTTGTCTGCGTAGGAACACATGTTATCAGACAGCTTATCCAAATAACTCGCAGGTTGTTGTGTGTCCCGGTAAAACCTCCCTATCTACGCTCCCTACCCAAGATGCTGTTGTTTTCTTCCTCCGGCCGTTTAACAGATGGTCCAAGCAACCGTTTGCTAACACCGACCAAATCACACAGCATCATAATGACTGGACACGTACTCCTTTGTTTTGGCAGCCACTTCCCAATCGGCTTGGCATGAGGAAACCCTGATTGCTGTGATTGCTCCGACTGTGCCTTGCTCTGACGGCCACAGCGGGAGGAGGGAGAAAAAACAGAGATTTGGAAGCTCCAATAAAGAATATTCAGCTAGATGCAGAGTTGGGATGAGAAATGGTGCTTCCCTCTGCACCCCCCCCCCCTTCTAATAGCATGCAAATAGCTATTTGCTTAAGTCGGCAGCTATGAATGTGCACTTCTAAGCAAGGGGCCTTTGAACCGACTGTTACACTGCTGATAATGTGTCGGAAGAACACAGGGAGGGAGATAGATTAAACTAAGAGAGGAACAGAGGAAAAATAAAAAAAGGAAAGAGCACAGAGACCGCTCCTGCTGTCCATCTTTTTGCCACATTTTCTGGCTGGAATGCCAGTCTGTCATTAGCCGCTAAGTGTAGCTATCCATAAAACAATTACACATGGACACACACCGAGAAAGGCTGGTCATTTTGATCCTGACATTTACATAGATCTCCTGCAGGAATAAAATGGAACAGAATTTCTTGTGATTATCTGCTGCTGACACCACTTCCACACACACACACACACACACACACACACACACACACACACACACACACACACACACACACACACACACACACACACACACACACACACACACACACACACACACATGTACAGATACCTGTACAATGCGGCTCCTGACCTTTCAGGCCCTGCCAAGCTCATTGAGGGTTTGCTGTGTTTCATTTGTCAAAGTAATGTCTTTCTCGGAGCAATGCCAAGGCGAGGAAAACCCGGATGAAGTGGACAAGATATAGTGGTCGATAGTGATTCAGACAACAGACACATAACGGACCCTTCCTGCACTAATATTTCCATAAACACTTTTGCCAGCTCTTTCCATTTGACTCTGGAACAAACCACACAAATTCAAGCTAATTTGATTCCTTTATATTCAATTTGTTCTCATAGAATTAGATTTTTATTTTTCCTTTTTGCTTCTGGATTCAGACGGGAGACAGACATGACGCCTTTTCTTGCACATCTTCAAATGCCATCTGTTTCCTGGATGTTCTTGGCTGAACAAAGAGAGGACTTCACAAGAACTTTGTGCAAAAGGGAGGCACACATTGTTACGAGGAGGATAAAAAAACATCAAAGGAACTGTAGACATAAGTCAATGCAATCCCTGCTCAACTACATGAGGCAGAGGTACTATGAGAACAGATGGAGGAGTATTTCTCTGTACCAGCAATTCTGAACGCTGGGAGCTGAATTCTGTCATAATCTGGGATCTATTTGGATATTTTTTCCTTTAGGAGGAAAAGGTTCGCCTTTTTTTAACAGCTTCCAGCTTGCAGAGCATACAAACCACACCTGCACACCCTACAGGACTCTGCAATGTCAGGAAATGTAGAGTGATCAGTGACTGTCGACCACTTGATGACAAGCATCAAACACTCTAAATCCCTTCCACTCTGAGCACTGAGTTATTATTGAACAAAGCCCGCTGGACTGAGAGTGGTCTTCTGGAAGGAGATAATCAACAAGAGATTTCCTGAGTTGAACAGCACTGATGGGGTTTTATGGATGCAGCTGTTTTATTCGATGGCAACTAGGAGCCAAAAAGCACAGGGGTTTATAAAAGATATAGTTTCACAATAATTCAATATATTGATGCTAGAGGAACTGCCGATGTCTTCTTTGGCTGTAGAGAGAAGGAACCCCCCCCACACCTGTTGCTGTGTATCAGCTGTTTGATTCCTTTATACTCAATTTGCTCTTCTTCTCATTATAAGTACTCGACCCTAAAGACGCACCATCTGCTGGTTTTTGTAGGGTAACACTGTTTAAAAAGGAGAGTTGCTAAGCTAAAATCAGCTCTGTGAGCCGTTTTTAAATAAATGCAATTAGATCCTGTTAGCCCAGTTTTGTTTTAAATCCTTGTGTTAATGTGAAACCAGGGTATATTTATGTCATGCCGAGAGAATCTGATGACTAGTTTAAGATATTTTATGACCTTACAAAAACCATTTAGCTACAGCCGCCTGGGGGCTACTACACCAAAGCTGCTCGGTCCGTTTACACGGACCAGAAGTGAGCTTCCTTGGGTAGCCCGCTTTGTTTAGGCAGGAGTAAAATTTCACCTGAACTCTAGAACAGACCACACAATTGAATGCTGTTTCACTTAAAAAAAAAAGCAAGCCTTGGTTAACTTGCAAGTGAACACTAGCGTGGTTTGCTTACAGTGAGGAATGCAAATGGTCAGTCCAGTGAACCAAAGAGAAGAAGAGAACTTCTTGTGTTTGTGTTGTTGACAGAGCAACACTGGGTTCACATGAAAATGAGGTCGGGACACTAAAGTAAAATACAAATCCCAGGTCAGAATTCATTTCTTGTAGTGTGGGGCCATTGTTTTCATTGTGAACACTTTACAGTTGCACTTTAAAAATTATTTAAAAATGATGCTGTTACACTTCTAGCTTTAGTAATATTGAGATAAGATTGCAGTTTTCGTCTGCTAGACCCTGCAGTTCCAGAGCAACAAGTGGCTCACTTAATATATTAAACAATGAAATATTGCCTTTTTTTTTTTTCATTCATTTGTTCTGTAGCGCCATGGAAAAAAAAAAACACTCCCACTCTGACTCCTCTAGTAAATTTGGTTTAGAAACACCCCTGGGTTCACTCTATAGTCACATTGGAGAAAATCTTTGATAAGCCAGTTTATCTAATATATAAGACATAAACACAACACCAGCAACAACTTCTCCCTATTGCATTCTTCCAGAATCTAAAACAGTATAGTAAAAATCATAAACAAATATCTATATTTTTAAGAGCCAACTTGTTTCCTCGTCTTTAGGGCTCGTATTACATTGACAACTCTTCCCTACTGTTATATTATGTATAACAATGTGTTAATTAATTAATGCTTTCTGTTTCAAAGTAAAAGTGCTGTTTTCTCTCACTGGTGTGAGAAAATGTCCATGAAAGCTTTCACTTTAGACTTCAGGAGCTACTGATTAGGGGCAAGTGAGTCATCCAGGCATCAACTCACTCATGCAGCAGCAGCGCCTAAGAGAGCCTCTTGAACTATTTGAGGCCGGTGCAGACTTAAATGCTTCAGGAGAGGGGAGTGAGGGGATAAGCTGGAGATAGAGGCATACAGTGCAAATCATGAAGCTTAGCTTGAATAAGACGTTGTTGTTTTTTTTGTTTGTTTGGGTTTTTTTTCAACAGGGGAAATTTGTCCTATGTGTCCACAGACCTGTACATCAATGAGCATAAACCAAGCAAGTGCAATCTGCCGTGATTGCCAAATGCTTTCATAAAGGTAGCACATCTTTTTTATTCTACTCTTACCGACATATAACTTTACTGTGATAATGACATTTGATATTTATATTGCTGTTATGGTTGATAACTGATATTTACTGCCGTTGTATATTTCCCTACCCTTTCATGAGAGTGAAAAAGTCACTGCTGCCATTGCTTGTCTCATTGTGTTAAACGCCCCATAATCCCGTGCTGCCTCACTATCACTGTCACATGCCCAAACAAATACCACATGGACAACACCCTCTTCTCCTCTCTCCCACGCAACAAGATGGAAATAACCACTGGTTATTAATATCAGCCCAGCTTCACTGAGGAGACCGATACCGACATGTGAGACGATTACCGACATCGGCCGATGCCGTAACTCAGGGATCCATAATCAGAATAATTCTTGTCAAATTGTCAGTTTCTTAAAGGGCTGTCTAGTTGCTGTTGACATGGGACTTCATCTGATGAAGTGTGAGATATTATTGTGGGCCTGACCTACATCTGAAGATTAGTGCTTGACACCCTGTACCTATTTGAGACTTTTATTTTGAAGGAAGGATAGAACATTTCTTTAGTAGCCCTGCTCTGATGACAGAGTAGCTAACATTTTTTTTTCTTGTCCAGCAGGGTGGCAACACTCAGTTACATAAGCATGGAAGAAGCCTCCTGAACTTTGTTTAAATGTCGCATACAATTGAATTTAATTGAATATAGTTTTACTAAGACTTCATATTTGACCCCTTTTTCAAAAAACATGACTGTTAGGTTAATTGGTCTCTCTAAATTGTCCTTAGGTGTGAGTGTGTGTGTGAATGGTTGTTTGTCCTGTCTGTCTCTGTGTTGCCCTGCGACAGACTGGCGACCTGTCCAGGGTGTACCCCGCCTCTCGCCCAGAGAATGCTGGAGATAGGCACCAGCAACCCCCGCGACCCCATTAGGGATAAAGCGGTTCAGAAAATGGATGGATGGATGGATGGATTCATATTTGACCCCTTTTTCCATTGATTGAGTGATAAAAAATTTAGTTTTGAAAATTATTTTAAATTGGCGATTTTCAAAGCAGGTAGAAATTGCCCCCAAGTGGGTCCACATATAGTTACAAGACAGATTGTCAATATGAAAACTTTATCATACAACAGAATAAAAAAACAAGTTATTACAGTACAGCTTCTTCAGGAAAGTTGTGCTCCATAACCAAAAGTCTGTTTAATAGCTTCAAAGTAGCCGCCTTATCAGCCGAAAAAGCCTGAAAAACATAAAAATTGCAAAATTACTAATTCCAAGCACAGTTGGTATACTGCGACTGGCTAACCACTAGCCGCGTACGATGCTAAGGTTAGCCTCTGCTTCATAATGTCGTATTGAAGCTAAACTAAAGGGATATTTCACTCCTTTTTAAGAATCTGGTAGTACTACTTATGGTTGAATATCTAAAATGATTAGACTAATCAAATCTGAACTTGGTTAGATATAATCAGAGATTATTTAAAACACAAGTTCTATTTGTGAAAACACAAAAAAACAAATCTTTCCATCGATTTTTTGGCAATTGGAACACCGTCTATTAAGGCAAGCACAAAAAAAATAAATAAATAGTGAAACCTTGACTGGTATATTTCACGCTGATTACTGATTGTTTAAAATACATTCTGTAAATTGCAAATTTAGTGTATTTGTAACAACAAGAAAAGGGAGATTTATATCTTCCGCCACAAAAGAATTGTTATAATCGGTTCTGGATTTATGATCGAAATATAATTTATCATCTCGCCTCTACACTGTTATAATAAAAGGTTTCTAGAAAACGTGTTTAAAATTCTGGCAGAGTACTAGAAAAGAAACCCCAGACACTGTTGCTTAATTGCTTGCACTGAGTACACACACGAGTGGGATTGATTTGTGTTTTACTGGAAAAAAAAAAGAGTGTGTATCACCATGAAAAACTGAACTCTAAAACCTCCACTTAACCCTTTCCTTGCCTCACTGTACTTCACTGTGACTGTTTTCAAAAAGACCAATTAGTGCTTTCCCTTTTTACATCTCTCTGCAACTTTTCTCTTTATCTGTGCATTTCATCTTTCCGCTGACTCCACCCATCTTTTCATCTCATCGAACACCCTACATGACAGCATTCTAGGAATTGTTTTTAACCGTTCTCATACTCTGAAGTATAAACTATTAAATAATTCATGGGAGGTTGGTGATACCGCACGGCGTGGTGGCAACATGCGTGTGTGTGTGCGTGTTTGTGTGTGTGTGCTGAGCATTAGTTGTGCTGCGGTGGTGGTAGTGGCGAGGAAGGGGGGATTATTGTCTTAGTGTTTTGGCCAGGTTAAATTGAAACAGGCCTGAAAGGCTCTTAGTGGAGATTACCCTAGGTACTAAAAATAATAATTTTGGCCTAACACCCGCCCACACACACATAGAAGCAAATGCGTCTAGCCAGAGAAGCATCTGATCTTTGTATCAGTTACGTAAA
The DNA here is from genome assembly GCA_037039145.1 of Fundulus diaphanus. Taxonomy (NCBI): domain Eukaryota; kingdom Metazoa; phylum Chordata; class Actinopteri; order Cyprinodontiformes; family Fundulidae; genus Fundulus; species Fundulus diaphanus. Next base: position 31,313,483 of record CM073131.1, read on the forward strand.
GACACACGCGATAACGCAGAAGTTGGCGGCTCCAGCGCGATGACAGGGAATGGTATTCACTGACGGGGGCATGGGATCAGCTGGGGGCAGCAACACCAAACATGCATCAATCAGCAGCCGAGGCCCGCTGGGATCAAGTGTGTGAGGGAACAAGACAGGCAGCCAAACAGAAACCATCAAACCCAGAGATGTTTCCCTGCTCTTTTTCCAAACATTCCCCAGGGGGGACTTTTTTTTTTTTTGTTTTGTTTTTTTTTGGCCACATCCAACTCTCTGTTTACTATCTTCTTGTTTTTCTCCCCCCGATGCTTCCTTCTTCCTTTCAGCCGTTCTTTCCAGAAGCGACATTTGTGGGCCAGAATATATTTGTTTAGCCACTGCTGCTCCAAACTTCCCATCAGCCAAGAACAAATGCTTTGCCTCGGGAGTGGGAAGACAGAGAGAACGGAGGGAGAAGGAAGCCCACAGCGGGTTGGGAGCCCTTGTTGTGAAGTGGATCTGACAGACGCTCCGAGATGACACGGGCTTGGACAGCCCACGTCTTGCATCCCTCTCTACTATACATCTGCGCCCATTTGTCTACACTTCCCTCTCATTTGTGCATCCCAAAACAGCATGGCTGCTCGTCTGAAAGCCGGGCCTGACAGTGATGGAAGATTTCTTCCATCAGACAGTGCAAACAATGCATCAGTGCAGTAAAAAACTGCAGGGAACCTGAGATCAGGAAAGCATGGTGTATTCTAATAAGGCTCACTTGAGAAAATCATATTATACAGTAGAATATGATAATTCATACACCCTTTTTCTGGAGCGGTGAACTGGTGCGGGTGGCGCACTCTCAAATGTCAGCATAAATTTGCAAAATGAACGCGAGCGGCGTGCAGCAGGGGAGTAGAAGCGGGGACAGAAAGGGGTTTCTGCCAGTTGCGTGTGTGTTTTTAGGAGTGTGTGTCTTTCAGCTCACAGGAGTATATCGCCAAAAGAGTGTTTGAGCTAATCTACGCCTGCATGTCTCTGCGAGAGAGGCCGGGATGCTTGAGGAAAAACGTTCATCCCAGCATGTTCTAACAACGCTGGTAAACTCAGCTAATCAATCCGTCCTGTTTGTACTTACTGGAAGAGTTTGATTGAAACTACCGGGACCTGCAGTCAAAAACGTTCATTTTGGATAGATCCAGAGTAGTCAGGCCCAGAAGGGAAAGCTAATGCTCAGTATTTATATATACATGATTTTATTTACCTTTAAATTGTCGTTTCTTTTCTGCATTGGACAGTTATTTACACGACTGATGATCATTGATCTGGGTATTGGCGGTGTGCCATCTATGATCTCCTTGAGTAAAAACATGTCAAGCATTTCCAGTCGGAGCAACTGTTTTGCCACAGATTCTCGACTGGATTTATGTCCGGTCCTTCACTCAGTTAGTCCGTCGTGTAATTTTGCTTTGATTTATGCCATTCTGTGTTAATTCTGGCAGTGTGTTTAGGACCATATTCCTCCTGAAACCGTACACTTCCTCAGTAACAAGTCTCTGCAACCTGTAACACTTTCTTTTTTCCCCAGTGTAGCCCCTATTTAGCTTCATAGAGGTGGTGTTCAGTAACGGTTTAGATATGCAGTGCTAGGTTTCTCCCGCACAGTGCAAAGCAAAACTGAAAGTTCTTGTGTCTTTTGTCTTACCACTCCTACATACAGCCCAGGTTGTTGCACGATTAATAATTGTCCTTTCAAGAGATTCTCCCACCTGAGCTGTGGATATATGCAGCTCCTCAGAAGTTACCATGGGCCTTTTGGCTGCTTCCTCAAATAAATTCTCCTCCCATGCCACCTGTAACTTTCTGTACATCTTGGTGGATCTGCAGTTGTACGGTCAACAGGACATGCCCTGTGAGACTTTTAATGCTTGGGGTGTTCTTTACTAAACTAAAGTTGCTTTACACTTCTCTCACACAACTCTATGGCTGAACTGTTTGGTGCATCTCTACTAGCATTGACCATTAAGAGACTGTATTTTTAGACTTTTCTTAATTGCATGATAGCTCAGGCTCAGTCCGATTAGATGGAGAGCATCTCTGATCATCAGTTTTAGAGTCTTGTGGCAGATTCTCTATTAGATTTAGTTTAATCTAAACCGTGACATTGTAGCTTTGGTTAGGACCATTAATCTGCTATGAGGTGAATCTCTCTCTTGAAGTCTTTTGAAGTCTCTAAAAGGTTTTCTTCCAGGACCACCTTGTGTTTAGCTCCATCCATCTACCCATGAACTATGATTGTCTTCTCCTGTCCCAGCTGGATAAACACATCCACTGCATGATGCTCCCACCGCCATGTGTTAATGGAACTTTTTTTTTCTTACTGTCTTTTAAAAAAAAAAGGTCCTTCTTCTTCAAACCTTTCAACGGAGGACATATTGTGCACGACTAACTGTTGTCCAGCTGTCGATTTCATTAGCTCCTGCAGAGTTGACAGCATCCTCCTGGCTACTTTTCTTATTAATTCCCCTCGGAATGCCCATTGCAGTTCATGCAAAAGCTATTTTATGAACCAGATCAGATATTTACACAGAAACACACAATAATTGTCCACAAAACAGCAGGTGGCAGTGTTTTTTGTTTTTGCTCCTGATGGACTAAGTGTTAGCTTTAGCTTCCGGGTGCAACTAACCTGGAGTTGTACAAAAGGACGACACCCCGAGAGCTGTCCAATGCAAGTAAGATGTAAACTGCTTATAACCTGTGAACAGAATCACACTTTGAAAATGCCGTACTATCCCTTTAAGCACTTGAGCATCTGGGCAATAAGGCACAACTAAACCGAGACAAAGCTTCATAATGCTGTTTGAAGGCTGATTCCATCCCACCACATCCTGAGACCGACATAAAAACACACACACACACACACTGACATATGTTTACACTCACAGCATGTCTAATATCAGAGTAATGCTTTAAGCTTTGGCATCTTATTTTACTACTTCCTAAGCTTACAACCTTTTACTTCCAATCCACAGGCTTAGGGTTTGGTTGGCTTACGTCCAAGCATCTCCTTGTCCATGTGACAACTTCCCTACCCATCTGTCTTTGTGCTTCTTTGCGTTTCCCCTTCTTTCGTTTCTCTCTTTCTTCCAGCTCTGGTCCCTGTGCTCCACCTGTCCATCTATCATCGAAATAGCCCACAAAAGGAACCCATGCAGAGGCACAAAGCATGTCAAAAGATAAGCCCTGAGCCAATTTTCCCTTCCAAATCAGACACGCAAACTCGGAGCCAACAACAGCTGTAAATGCTGTCCTCTGCATTATGCAGGATGTGGTCGCCGCTGGGAGGCGTCCGTCGCCGGCATCCGAAAAACCCCAAACCACTTTGGAAGCACATTTCTATCAATCAAACAGTTGAGGCTGGAAACGAAACCCAAGTGGCGACCTGCAGTTCAAAAAGATGTTGGGTCACACTTCTGGTGCTGTTATCTTTGGCAGTTCACGGGGAACTTGTTGGACCGGCTAGCCCCTTAACAACTGCAGTCAGAAATAGACCATGGACTTTAACGGTCGGCTCATTTTGAAGAGGTGTCAAATACGCCGGGGCCGGGAGCGATAGCTGCTGTGTGTGTGTGTGTGTGTGTGTTTGTGTGTTAAAAGGCAGGGGTGTGGCATATCGTTCCCCACATTTTGTGCGAGGGACAGTTGGGACGATGGCAGGGAATAAAGCAAAAGGCCAGCCAGAGGACAGCTTGTGATCCGAGGACACACGCTGCTTTCGGAACACAACCGCACACGAACACAGACAGACACACGGACGAAGAGCCGCATTTCAGCTGCTTTAACAACAAAAAAAAAGGCTGCAGAAAATTTCCACAGCCCCCGTTCACATGTATTTATTTATTTATTTATTTATTTATTTTCCGGGTCTAAATTTTCAAACTTTCTTTATTCATTTACAACAATGCCACATCAAACCGTGAGCTGAATAAAAGACCCATGTGCAATCGAAAACAGCAGGTGTTTGTCTTTCCCTCAAAGCTGCAAATCATTTCAACAGCTGACTGACTGAACCGGTGAATGCAGGTTCACACATCCAAGGAGCAGATTGTTTTGATGGGGATATTTAAAAGAGGGGGCCTCAGTGTGACAGCTGCACCCAGCTGTTACACATGTCGCTTCAAAACAGCCTTGATAATCTGCTACCTGCTGGAACGCTACAGTGCATTATGCATGCGAGAGATGTGGAGGTGAAATGCAGGCGCAGTAAAGAACCCCCCATTGCAGTTCTTTTGTAATCTGGACATTTATTAAACGCTTTCTCTAAATCTTCAACCTCTCCGTGGATTTTGCTCTCCTCCGTGCGGAGGCCAGTGTGGAGGAGGCGCAGGAAGTGCAGCTGCTGCCCCCGCCTTCTGATTCCTGCCAAACAGCAAACTTTCCTCTGTCAGATTAAATGGGATTAGCCGGCCCTGCTGTATGATGAACTCAAAGCTTCATATGGTGACTAGTAACTAAATATGCGAGACAAAAAAGGAAAAAAAAGGGTCAGGGAAATGCTTTGCTTGATTTGTAACCTTAAGTTTTCAAAGCTCAGTTGCAGTGTCTGGCAAAAGTATACCTTCAACTTTGTCATATTTAGTCATGCTAAGACCAGCCCCCTGAGTCAATACTTAACAGAACTGCCTTTCTTTTTAGAAAACGTCTTTTGGGGGTAATTTTTACACTTTCCTTTTGGCAAAATAGCTTAGTCAGCATAAATGGGGAGCGTATGTGAATAATTCTTTTTTTTTTTTATCTTGCCACAAATATTCAGTTGAAGTTAGCTCCGAACTTTATTTGATGCATTTTACACAAAAATTTGCTCTGATCTAAACCATCCTATTGTACCTCTGGCATTTTCTTATTTTGTTGTCCTACACACCTCTAAGAGCTTTTCTTCCAAGATCACTCATTTAGCATTTAGCTCCAACCATCTTCCCATCAACTCAGACCAGCTTCACCATTGAAGAAAATCATCCTCACTCCATGGCGCTGCCACCACCATGTTTCACTGTTGGGATTATGTGTTCAGGGTGATGTACAGTGTTCATTTTCGGCCACCCATTTTATTTTGCATGTAAGCCAAAAAAATCTATTTGGGCATCATCTAACCAGAGCACCTTTGTCTACATATTCCTTTTGCGCAAACTCTAAACAGGACTTCCTTTAGCTTTCTTTCAACAATGACTTTCTCCACAAACATTGCATTTGTACAGTGAACAATTTATTGTTGACCTGTTCAAAGATTCTCCCACCAAGTTGTGGATATCTGCGGCTTCTCCAGAGCTACCATGGAGCTCTGGGTTGCGTCTCTTAATAATGCTCCACATGTGCAGCCTGGCAAATTACATAGACAGTAATATCTTGGTAGGTTTGCAGTTGAAGATATCATTCCAGAAGCTGACCCTGGTTTGTCTTAAACCCCCCACAAGATGACTTCTGAATGCAATGAGTTACGCTGGATTTCAATTTGGGGGAATTGGACTAAAAACAAAATCTAAATCATGTATCGTTTTTCTTTATCCTCATAATTATTCTATAGCTACTCTGTGACGGTTCATCTCGTACAATTCCAACCAAATAATGTGTATGCGACTAAACTTGAGAAGCTGAAGGGGTATTGAAGCCTTTCCATGGGCTCTGGATTGCACCCTTTTTTGGACTGCTGAGGGTGTGAATAACCTCGTCAGCTCACTGCACAGCACCCGCTTTACATGAAGCCAAAAACGCGTGTGCTGGGGCGCGGCAGCATGTGCATTCACAGGTACATGGATACAGGCTCCCATTCCAACTGCAAGCTCAGAGCAAGTTTCTCTCATCAGGGGATGCAAAGTTCCACTGTGTGTTAAAAGGACACATACTCGCACAGGCACATGCATACTCTCTCGTTGGTATTTTTATCCATCCCCAGAGTCCCTCCGTGGCTGCTAGCCATTATTACTCTACTGACTACAGCCGAGCCACGGTCACACCAGCTAGTACTTAAGACCCCCTCCCATTTGTGTAAGTGTTAGTATGTTTGGGGTAGTCTGCAGCAGGAGGATGCAAGGTGATATATAGAGCCAAACATGGAAAGAATTTAGTCTGTTATCAACTGCTGCCTGCAAGACCACCGAGGACATGTGCACACATTCACACAGAGACAAAACACACAACAGAGACCCTGGAAACGTGACCACATGACAGGGCCAGAGGCGAGCGCATGCACTGGCTCCTCACGCAGGGTTTTTCCTCCTGAGGCGAGGCTAAAGCATCCAATCTCAGTCTTTCTTGTCTATCTCTGGCACTGATAAAGGTTTATAATGAACTGGGGAGTAGAACTCAGTCCCCAAGACTGATGGCTTTATGGCCCCGGCCAGATCATCACCCTCTGTGGACTTTTGTTTGCCACCGGGCGAGAACAGCAAGAGAGCCAGAAGGAGAGAAAGGGGGGCAAAGATTAAAGTTTTACACCCCAACCTTTGAGAAGTATTTCACAATACCCTTCATTCCTATGTCCACGGTTTACTACGGACACGTCCTCTGTGATCTTTGCCGAATTACTGAGTTCAGGCTGAAATAAATGCAGAAAGTTATGATAAGGCAGCCTACCGTCGCGGCCAAGAGCCAAACTAAAGGACAAAGGTCCTCCTGAGCTTAATCGTCCTTTCCCTTATCTTTTGTACTCCAATGTAAAATTGTGTTTGTAAACCGGTAACAGTTGAACAATTTGTTTGGGTTGCATTCAAGAATGTGATAAGATGATAACAGGGTGGGGTGGGTTATTCCAGCTTACTGCAAGTGCAAATATGCTTTATACTGCTATAATGCAAACTGCCGCCGCAGCAACTTCTTGCAAGTAAAATAATGCACCAGGTGCGATACTAAAACGCCCCAATATTTCTCATTAAAGTGATGTCTGTCTCACTAAGTGTTATCCAGTTGCTGGCTGAATGTGACTAGGTCTGGTGAAGTTTGTGTTAGCTGTTATTTTGAGGCCTGGATATGAGGTGCTGAGGTTTTTAGAATTTACATCATGTTGCATCTATGTCTGAGACTCTAGTACAGAAAGTAGCTAAAAATATTTCTTGTCAGGTTGGCCGACGACAATCAGTCACAAAAGCATCAAAGAAACTTTTACCATTTTCAAACAATTTTTAGATATTCAGTAGATAAAGATGAATATTTTGTAAGCACCCAGAATTGTGAAAGTACCACAACTCATTAACCATTAGTGGCTAATGAAGCCAACGTTAGCATCTCCTTCAAGAGCAGTAGTCCTTGGGTTGCCCTGTCACCTTGACAGAATCGACTAATAGAAACGTGTCATCGGGTTAATCGACAAAACTCGGCAGGAAAAGCATCAACGAAGCCTCCAATGCTTACAAATTTTGTGTGACAATATTTGTGGTGCTCAGAGAAGAAAGGCAAACTTGACAGACAGGATATGGACAGTATGCAAGCAAAGTGAGGATACCACAGCGGGGTAACAGTTAGCTAATGATGGGAAAGTTAGCATCTTCTTTAAATGTATTAGCTCTAGAGTTGCTCTGTTGTATTTACACAGTCCATTAACGACTGCTGATGACAACGTTAAATTTCAAAAGCATCCAAGAAGCCGCCAACATCCGAAAATCTTTCCACGAGAAGCATCTCGGGGTCTATGAGAATACCACTTTTGTTAACCACGAGCCACTAACAATGCCACAGTTAGTATCTGCTTCGTGGCTTTCTATTGGTTCAGATCTAAAGAACCCATTTACAGGATTTAAGGACTCTGGACTGCATTTCATAATTTGTAGTTCAGAATCTAAAATGCTTCAACTGATCAAACCTGAACAAGATTACTCTACACTGAAATGAGAGCCTTTAATAAAATTGTTATGTTGTAATCTGCTATTACAAACAAAAGAGTATTTTCATTCTTTTTTTTTGCATAGAATGAGGCAAACATGGAAAATCCAGTACATATAAATACAAGTCAGATCGGCAATGCTTACAAATTCTTTACAACGTTATGGGATTTGTGAAAACCTTTTTCCATTTGTGACAAATGGGAATTCTTTTTTCCCCCAAATTGTTTAAAAATCATACGATCAGGGAAAGAAAATCATGTTCCGGCTCTGGATGTATCATTACACCCCCCTCTATAGCATAGCAAACTGAAAGTTGACCAGAACCAGGTCCATAACATCAACTTACCTCAAAAAGATTGGATGCTTCATTCCCATACTGGGCGGAAATGATCTCTGATTGGTCACTGTACCATTTAAGGCCACCCAGAAAGCTGTCGGCATCCAAGTCACTGACATCCAGCTCTGAGAGGTCAAGTTCAGGGAGGTCTGGGCAGAGGGGCTGGTCTTCGCCAACCAAGGCAGCACACTAGAGAAAGACAGAAACAACAAAGATATTTAGACAATAGAAAAAACCCGCAGTAATTGAGACAACTTGGAAAGCAACTTGATAATATGGACAGAAGAAAAAAGGTCTTCTAAAACCTGGAGTCTTATAATTTTTGACTTAATGCATAGCGTATAAGTGGTTGCTTTATTTACTACTCACCTCATATCTACCTCATTTGGGGTCTCTTAATAGTTAGGATTAATCAATACCTCTTTTTTTTAAATCATAACCATTTTGTTATTAACAGACCTGCTATGACAGTGCTACAGTTTCTTTTTCAGGAACCTGCAACCTGTTTCTATTTAGCTTCTCTCAACCTCCAGTACACTACGTACACTGTTATTGGAGGGGCCATGGCCTCCTGGCTGCTAAACGCTGCCTGTTGACATTTTGTTATTCACCAGCCTCTTTTATGTAATCTCGTCAAAGTGTATACTGTTTGCAGCAGCTGCTCCTGGTTCCTGGGTGCACAAATCATCAAGTCTGGCCCTACGCTGCAGACTAGAGCAGGACAGGTGCCTCGGAGAGTGGGAAAAAAAAGGCTGGCTCATTTTGAATAAATATAAACCTTGATGTGAGCCAACATCTGTAAGATTTTGAAGAACTTAATGCCACATAGTTCTAGAATCTGTTTTAGCACCCTCAAGTGCAAATCCAAAAGCCTGGAAAAACATGTCATCTTGCTGCTTTCTTGGATGTAACCCATTTATTATTTAGCTAAAGACCTATTAGGCGTTTATGAAAGCCACAGGGAGGCGTTAAGAAACAAACACAAGATAGACATCCTCAGGCGAAGCCGTAATGGCTGTTTGCCCCCTGCAGAGAGGGAGTCGGGTTCGGATCAGGGGCAAAAGCTGAGACAGGAGGATGCTGTGCCAAGCTGGAAAACCCGTCCAGATCTTGATGTCACAGTTCGTATTTCCACTGGAACACTCCGAACTGAGATCAGACGACCGTCATGGCGCAAAATGCAATAGAGAAGTGCGACAAATTCACTGCGCCACCGCCACCCACCACCTCGACATGATCCAGTCACACAAAGCACAAAATCGCAACCAAACTGTTCAGATATTCAGAGAGTGGACGTCCTGTACTTGAATTATCTCATGCACGTCTAGGTAAACTAATGAAATAGCGCCGCCAGCCAGGCGATCAGGATGCACCACGGCGCTCCAGCGATTTTTACGCACGCACAGCGCATGAAAACACCTGCTCGGGTGATTATTAGAGGTGGTAGGCAGCCCCCTTGCTTGGAGACGAGCTTTTAACGTGGAGACATTGCACAGAATAGGGTGAAATTAAGTTTTTAGAGAAGCCTGTACATTGTCGCAGTCCAAACCAGAAACTCTGTTGAAGCGTTTCTGTATTCGAGTGCAGTCACGCACTTCTATATAATCTCACAGCCCATACAAACGCAAACAATTACAAGCCAGGGTGCAGCTGTGATCGAAAAATATGAATAATTACAACGATACCAGATGCCGGCTCAAGTAAAGACAATTTGGAGAATCAGGGGGGTCTTGATAAATAAGTATCCTTTTATCAGCTGCTTTTACTTAAACCAGGCGACACGAGCATATACGAAGCTAAAATAAACAGGAGAAAGAGAGACTGGGATTAAATATGAAATCATCGACTCTAGCTCTGGATGTTGTCGTTAAAAACGACGATGCTCCAGCCAGATCGCGTTGCTTCCCTGGGTTGGGAAAAACCTTACAAAAATGAAAGAAAACTATTCCAGCAGCAAGGCACATCAAGATAGATTATCACCCGGCAGTGGATTCCATCTATCAAACGAGAAATACCTGACTCTGAGACATTTCGGTCATTTCGGCATGAATAAGCTTTGCACCCGGAGCGCGTTCCGTCCGCGGCTGGAAAAAGATTCTCCCTCAGCTTTGCAAGCGCAGATCCTGTAAAGAGGTAAAAGCGATGATCCTGGGGGAAAACAGACCCTTCGTGCGCGCCTGACAGTAACTACATGTTTAACTGAGGTGGAAAACAAGACTCCGCATGTCATATATTCCCTTGCTGTAAATCCCTCGCATCCTCAACAGCCGCGTCCAGACGCGCGCTATACCGGCACCACTGGAAGAGGAAGAGTAGGAGGAGAGACTTGTCCATCGTTCCAGGTGGGGAAAAAAAACATCCAAGGGGGCTAAAAAGGAGGATTTTTTTAAAAAAAAAAAAGATGCGCTCACCTCTAATTCTGTCCACACCGAGTCCTGGTTACACCTGTCCCACGCCATCCAGAATCACTGAATGACGCTCCGAGAAACAAAAACCAAAAAGGAAAAAAAAGGGGGGAAATAAAATCTAGTAAAAAAGAAATCCACACACGCTTCCCACTCGCGCTCACACAGGCAACTGCTGCCCCTCGCCGAGAATGAACCGAGGGCACCTGTCTTACAACTGCTTTCCATCACATGACAAAGCTATTAAAAGTAGGCAGGGGAGTGACTCCGCGTCCACTCCACTCGCCGGTGACGCGCGGCGAGCGGGCGGAGTCTGGCAGCGCAACATAGTAAAATCCCGCTTGTGCGTTGTAAAAAAAAAAAAATGCCCACCTGAAAACCACTTCATGGTCGAATCCAGACAAAATCTTTAATCAGTGCGTAACACACAAGAAATGACATGACAAGTTGAAAAGATACAGTATATGTGATACACGGCTTAGTTGTGAGTATTATTATGGCCTTCTATTTGGTAAAATGGTTGTATTTAGGCTATGAAACACTGGCAGCATCGTGATTTTTTTTTTTTTTTTGGTTGCTTTTTGTTTCAATCTGGCACAGCAATACCTACAAAAGAACTACAATATTTCCCAAAAAAAGTTTCTTGGTTGCAAGTTATCTAAAGTTAATAACCACAAAGTTTTGTCAATTAATATAGAGGAAATATGAAAACAAATTACCTAAAACATTACCTATTGACAAATACACCTGTTTTGCTTTGTTTTGATAATATTAAAGGGGTCATTTTGTGGTTTTCAATTCTTGCTTTACACACTGTAATCCTTTAGTTGTGGTATATATAAAGTGAAACTGCAACGCTTTGGTCTGAAATCCTTGTAAATTTACCCCCAAGTCTCCCCTTTTTACTCCTCTTCTGAGAGCAATTTGTTTTGGTGCCGTCTCTTTAAATCTAAAAGAGGCATTCAACCCCTGCCCTCTCCAGGTTCCACTTCATCCTGTTGGGCCATTTTTGGAGGATGCCGGGGATGGTGCAATGATCAACGACGACTTACCCACTTGTAGCTTCGGTATCCTTCAGCTTGAACTCCAAAATTACTCAGAGAAATAAAAATGGTGGATTTGAGAGACTGTTGAGCTGGAAGTCCATAACCTTGTTTAGCAGATCCGCAGCAAATACTGTGATGTAATTGTTAAAAAAACGTAATGGAAAACAGAGAAAAGTGAACCGCTTGAAAAATATGACCCAAAAAGAATATAAAGATATCTACGCAGCTCCTGGAGAGACTATATTCAACTTTTCTGCACTTCTAGAGACTCCACATACACATACAAAATGTATTTAAGGGCTGAAAAGTGGTTTTTGAATGACCTGACCCCTTCAGGATAACAAATATTCCTTTTAAAAAAATTGCCCCCCGTTTTCAGAAAGATTCGTTTTTTTAGATCTAGCATGACATCGGAGACTTCAGCCTTGTTGTGATCTTTTCTACCACCAAAGGAATAGATTCAGAATCTTACCTTTTGATGAAAAAGGTCAATGTTTTTATCTTACATAAATAAGACAAAAAAAATTAGGGGCAGTTCCAGACATGACCTTTTAGCTGGTGATTTGGGCTTTTAATCGTGCAACCATCTCCTACAATTAGTAGTTTGTTTTTAAAACTAGTCATCATGCAGTAAGTTAGTGCAAAGGTAGCAATAGTATATCAGTAGCACTGTGATAAGGCGGATCAAAAAATTAAAGAGGCAAAACAAAAAAACTAGTAGCATGGGCTCCATACAACAACCTTTCCTTTAACCAAAATCCTTATACATAATTAAAAAAAAATCTAATCTGGTATCTTAAGTAACCTATAAAGATATCCATATTTATTGTTTATGGATTGTGATTGGGAAGTAAAGAGTGTAAATGCAAAATGCTTTTTGTCATACTCTCTTTTCTTCTTTGAATAGTCATCTAGACGTTTAAGACTCTTAAAGCAAATGGCAGACGTTTCAATAACGGGCAGGGGTATTGGCTAAAATCTCCCTGCTGTAAATAACACTGACGACTTATAACTACTTTGCCGATTTCCAATTAAGACATAAAATCTATTCCTTTTACCCTTCCTCACTTTTTACATAAATGCCATAAATGTTTAATTGGATGATTTTTCCGGAAATGTAGGTAAGAAACGGCAAAGTCCCTTTTTGAATAACTGCGCATGCACAAGACCATCTTACCTACAAAATTTGTAAGACAGTTTACTTCCTGTGACTCTCGCCCCTTTTAAAAGTATACGGTGAGAGCAGTGGAGCTATAATGAACTGAAGCTAACTGGATACATAAACACTAGAAGTGCACATTCGCAGCCAGCAAGAGGAAACTAGCAAGGAACGTTCTCGCAGACTGGTGTTACCTGAGTGCGTCACAATGGTTGCCATATGGGTCAACCAATAAATAAGATGATCCCCCCGGCCCTTGAAGATAAAAGAAGATACTATACCTTTGAGTATTTTTGGATATTTTAGATAATTTCTTATATCCACAAACAAAGATCTTCCAGAAATAATCAAATATGTTTTAAAGGGTGAAATATTTTAATAGTAAGCTTGAACACCATGAAAACACCCAAAATTAAAATTTACCAACTTCAGCATTGTTACGACCTGTTTTACCACCTGAGTAAAATATGTGCAGGAAATGGATTCATAAATCTGATTTTTTTTGTCTTATACTGTAAAACCCTGGGGTTTTAATATTAGTGTTCTTAATTATATGTTCAACCTTTCGTTCCATTCTTTATTGAAGCCCAACATAAAGCTTGTACAAAGCTACCGAATTTCATAACTAAAAAAGTAAAAATCCAAACTAACCGTCTTACCATTTATGCCAACTTACCTAAGTTCAGTTCTTTAAAAGACTTAGTGAATTTGTAGTCCACTTTCAAATTTGACCGACAAACTATTCCAAACTTTTAATTTTCTGGAAATTAAATAATGGCAAGTAAAGTTTGTTTTTATTCTCCATTTTCTTTTCCCCCTACTTAACTGAGTAATGAAAAGCACAGGGATCTAATTCCACAATTATCCAAAATTCAAGCATGCATAGCAACCCAGTGTGTATTTGCTAAAATCTAAATACTGCAGGTAAGATAATGACAACCTATCACTATTCCATAGAAGTATTAAAAATACATAAACTATCATTCTCTCCCTTTTAATTTTATTTTAAATTACAAATACGTTGATCTAGAAGATTCATTTTCTTCTCCCTGTGCTATTTCCAAACTACCTCCAGCCATCTCTTGAAATACAAATGCCAATGTTTGGGGTGCAAAGGATCAAATCAGATAATTCAGTTGTTTTAAGGCAAGATTTCATTGTCTACAGAGAGACTCTGAAAAAAGGGCAGGTGAGTAGTATGGACCTTGTATATAGTGTCAACAGGATGTGTATAGGCAACACCGCCACCGGAGTGAATAAAAACAGAAGCTTTGTGGATATTTTAAACAGAGGTGGTTTTCTGTTGGGGAGTGGACCGGCAGATATACAGCTGGAATAATAGTCTCAGTCTTCCTTTCATTGGTGTGCCATTTAAGGCTTACCTGAGCAATTCAATAATCGTGCGATGAGTTTTTAAGCCAGCAGGGCTTGTTGGAAATAAGGGCTGTCATTGTTTCTGTTTGGACGGAGTCTTTCAAATAAATACCCAGGCTATATTCAAACAACACATTCCTGTAATAAGAGACTCACTCCGAGGAATATGCAAACCCCAATCCAATTTTTACTCTTGTAAGCCTATTAAGTCCACCTGAGCATGCAAAAGAGCAATTGTCTCCCTAAATTGGTGAACCACATACAGTAAGTCTCATTAAACACTAAATTGCACAGAAGCCCATAAAAAAGGCTTGTGTGACTGGAAATGTGAATTGTTCGGCTTGTGTGAGAGCCAGCCAGTGTGCTGTAAGGGTGTTATGGTTTATGGACACCTCAGGGCATTTGTAGCATTAAATCTATACATCTGCCGAGTGCCCAGAGATATGCCACCCAGAAGCCGAGGCAAAAAAAAAATTTTAAAAAATACCCTGATCGGAGCAGGTGGCGTGTGCAGTGACCTCACAGAGACCAGATGGACCAGGGCTGCAAAGATAGCAATATAAGGGCGGCTTGGGCATCACATGGAGCGCCATGGTAGGTGGCTTTGCGACTGCAGCAGAGATAAAACACTAAATAACACTATGTTGAGGTTAATCTTTGATGAAAAAAAACGTTAGCAATCTCGCTCTGCAAGTGGAGTATGCATGCAGGTAAAGCGGCTACGAACTGGAAAGAGGGACTTCGTGGCAGCTTTGTGAAAGGCATGCCAACGGGGGGAGACCTTGGCAGCAAATATATAGTCATAAATGATACATCTCTGCCTCCTGAAGCTGAATGTAAGTCACAGTTTTACAGCTTATCTGGCTGTCCTCTTCATCCCAATTAAGACAACAGAAGCTAAAGATAGATGTTGTGTTATGATTCCCCCTATTGAATTGACATTTTCTTCAGGGGTGGGGGATGAAACACGTTCCTGCTGTATACGTTTCATGCACTCAGAGGCAGAAATTTGTAGAATATGTTTCTTTCTTATTTTAATGAGGACATCCGGTCCCAATCTACAGCCTGAATGAAGTGCAGGTAATAATTGAAATGATAGAGCTTTTTGTTTCCATTGCAAAGGGCTCATAATGAAGGGCATTCTAACATCAATATCCTATCATAGCTCAGGCTTCATTTTGTGGGTAGGGGTCCTCAGGGCTTCCGCAGCTTGTGAGTGTCCCATCGCCTCTGACGAGCTTCAATGTTGTTTCTTGAAGAAAAGCCTATAGATAGATAGATAGATAGATAGATAGATAGATAGATAGATAGATAGATAGATAGATAGATAGATAGATAGATAGATAGATAGATAGATAGAACTCTAGAATTATGCACAACTTTGTGTTGGTCTGTTACCTAAAATCCCAGTAAAGTACATAACAGTTTGTGGTTTTAATGTCTAAAAATGCTTAAAAACTTCAAGGAGCGTAACTACTTTTGCAGCACAGTTGACGTTTGTTGGAAATGGCCTGAATGGGGGACAACATCCAGAGGATAGGGTGCCTAAAGCACCGCGAGTGTCAGTACTGACATTGCTGTAAGTATGATCGTTTCACTCTGAGAAAGAAAGAAAAAAAAAATCTGCTTTAGGTCTTGATTTCACACAAGCGTTGCATTTAACCACCGGTATAGATATCACCTCTCCCCGAGAATCAATCTACGGGACAAAGTGTGAGAACGTGTTCGCACTCGTTGCTTGCATCGCGTGTTGTCATCCTGTGGGGTGGGCCAAACTCTTCCATCACCCCTCCAGAACTCTGAATTGTGCAAACCGTCAAACGTAACCTTGAAAATGCAGTTCAAACGGAAGCGTTGGAGAGTTAATAAATTAAAAGCGACAGTGACAAATTTCAAGACGCCCCTAAACTCGAAAACAAAGCGACGTGGCAACTGTCACGCCGCACGTGCCGACAGTTACAGGGTCTTGCAAAGCTTACAATGATTAAGCCTTTTCTAAAGAGAGTCAGTTGACAAGTGGAGTTCTCTCTGCCAAAATGGTGCTAATCCACAGATAATTATCTTTGTTTGAATATTCAGTGTGACCCGACTTGTGGCACAGAGCCGCCGATTTGCATTCCTGCTCTTACTGACCCTGATATTAACATATCTATTTAAAAAAAAAAAAAAGCCAAACTTGCATCAATCTTGATGTCAGTTTGAAGCCAAACAGAGGGTCTGTTTTGACACTTCATCCGTTCTTAGGAGACGTTGTCTTGTTTTGCCTTTTTCTGTTAAGTGTGTCGCCGGCCCTCGGAGAGCGAGCTGCTTCTGCACGCCGCGTGTGGGGCGGTGATTCATATCACTTTGTTGCATGTCACTGCTCCCAACAGAATCCATCCTAGCATCTGGCCATTTTAATACACGGTGGCTGGATTCATGAGAATTAATTGAGGGCAGAGGTAAAGCAGAGTGCCGCATCTATCCACGTATCCTTCAGGACTATAATAGGACAGCTTATGCTTCGTTGTCTGGGCTGCCGTTTGATGTGCTTTTAGATCTTTGGCGCATGGGTCATTTTTCCACTTGATATGTCATATTGTTTTCCCCCCTGTTAGGGGACAGTGGAAGAAGTGCTTGCATTTCACAGCGGTCTCGTGCTCTGCAGTGGCACAGGATGTAATGCCATACAGGACTAGCTCCAGGAAGTAGAAATGGACACACAGTGCAAGTAAGCGGTTTTAGAGCCGTGTCAGATGGTGGCACAGGTTCGTGTAGTTACTTTCAACGCTAAAACTCTAATGTGTATGTATGTATATTAGAACCCACCCCCAGTCTGGTAGCAACATCTGTCACAGCTGTTATACAGACCTTCGCAAAAGTATTTATACCCTTTGGATTTTCTCACATATCGTCGCAAAGTAGAGCATCAACGTGTTTTGGTACCGATAAAAATATGAAAAGTAGGGCATGTATTTGTATTTTTTCTTTTAATTCAGGCTCCTTTAATGTGCAACTCATTGCTTTCAGAAAGAGTCCACCTACGAGCGATTCCACTGTAGTGCGAGGACCTCAGAGGCATGTTAGAGAAAATTAGCAAACAAAGACAGGGGAACACTGCAGGTCAGCGATTAGGTTGTGGAGAAGTTAGAAGCAGGGTTAGGGTATAAAACTATGTCCACAAATACAGCCTGCAGACACATGGCCGTCCACCTGAACTGGCACACTGGGCATAGAGAGCGTTTGTATATGTTAGAAACACACTTGTGGCTGTAATGTGAGGAAAATCAGAAAAAAAATATTTAGGTGTGAGAATAGTTTCGCTGAGCACGTGCCTGGCTCCGGACCCATTAGAGACACACAGCGTGGCTTTACAATCCATGCAAGAGCTCATGCTTCACATACAGTGAGCCGGTGAGCTCTCCCTCTTTAAGGATTTCACATCTTCTCTCTTTGTTGTGCCCTTCAGAGAACACATCACTTTGCCACCCTGCGTGCCAAAGCGTGTAATCCTTTCCATCAATGAACTCCGCTGTGTCATTTAGCCGCTCCCAGGATGGCGGCTGCTTTCCCCGCAGAGAGTCCGGCCCACATTATTAAGGCAAATGGCATGAAGAGGCTAGGGCCAGTTAGCCATGGTAGAGGCTTGCAATTTAAAATAGCATCAGCCTCATGCGGTGACTGGTAAACACAAGAGGAAGAAAAAAAAAAAAAAATGGAGCCTGGGGGTGAAACACAGGAACACCCTCTCCTCTCCTGAGCTCCAGCTCTTTTTTCGTAGAGCTGGGGTAAAAGTGTTTTGGCCCTCCCCGGATAGAGTCAAAAAATATCACCTGGTGAAGCGAGCAGTACTTTCCCCCTCTGGGCTCGGTGTTGGAAGGACTGTTATTAGGGCTTGTTTAAGATCTCCGGCAAGTCATGGAAAATGCATGCAAGAAGTGGTGCTGGAAAGAAGGGGGAAGCGTGAGTGCATGTACGGTATGTCTTTGGGAACCGGGCAGAGCTAAACATGAGATCTGTGTAGAGGCTTGTGAGAGACTTTTTGTTTTGCCTGGGTATAGCACTCACAAGGAATATTAAAATTTATGGACCATGAGGGTTTAGGTTGCAAACATGCGTGCTTTCACGCTCTTGAGGCTTTGAAAAGCTGCAAGCCTCAACTTTAAAACTGCTGTAAAACATCGAACTGAAGTCACGTGACGATGTCACTGGAGGAAATGTAGAGCAATTGAGTCGGGGGGCTGCACATAAAGTAATTGTTTAGATTTTTGAGATTGGGATTCTGTTGTGTGGTTATAAATTGTCATTATCTTACCTGCAGTAGGAGGTTTTGAGCATTAGTCAAGTTTATGCATAGGGAGACTGATGCCTTCCCAGAGAAGATCTCAGTAATCTGTAACAACCCAAACCTACAGGTTTAAGGCAAAAGCAACATTTTTTTACTCTTTTTTTTAACGTTGTCATTTTACAAAGAGGTTCATGGTTATTTATGCTGAACCTGTCCGTTTTAATGCCAAAGGCGGTCCACTGCAACGGCGACCAGTTCCAGGTGAAACTTGTTATTCCCAATTCTTTTTAACTTAAATGGCACACTATAAACAATAATGTTTGTCCGTATGCCTTATTTCCAGTATAGTATTTGTGCTGTATAATGATATAAATTTTGAATTTACCAAGTAAATAACCTTTATAGCTAGAGAAATTATTCTGATCCGCAGTATTAGCTTGCTGCAAATTAACTGAATTAAAGGAGGTCTGGAGAAGAAAACTGAGTATGTTGCATCCATCCTTCCATCACTATATAAGTTCAGTCCCTTTACCATTTATCCATCCATCCATCCATCCATCCATCCATCCATCCATCCATCCATCCATCCATCATGAGCAGACAGGAACTCAGAAACCTATCAAGGATCGCTGAAGTTTGTGTCTGGAAAAGTCTGGAATTCTGATTTGGAAAATGCGCAGGAACCCCATTGACAGACACATCTTGATTTCTTCTCTTTAAAACCTAAATAGCCTGTGAAGTGAAATGCGCATTTAAACACCTCAAACACCTCTGCTGCTTTCTCATGGACAGAATGGAAATGAAATCAGACATGAAGAAAAAAAAAAAAAAAAAACTTTCATTACTGAGATCCCGCCACTAACCACAGGCAAAATAAGGTACATTTCATTTGCAAACTGCACAAACCTCATGCGAGTCACAAGAAGGGCCCAAAGCACAACAGATGTTGCTGGAGCTCTAAAATAATAGAGAGGCAGGCCTGAATACCTTGACAGTGCAGTCTCTTCTCACTGGAAGAGCGCCAGGAAAGAATTAGGTCAGCTAAAGTGCATTGTGCCTGGTGGAAGTCCGTGTTAAACCAGCATCACAGGAAAAGTGGGGGGGGGGGGGGGGGGGTAGTGTTGGGTGTCACACAGGTAGAAATTCTGGAGCAGTGCAACTCGTTTTTTGTCTTGTATCATGAAAACACGAGCAGAAACGTTTACACCCATGAGTCCAAATTGCCAGCTAATTATTTTAAGCAATGCAATTAAAAAGAGAGCGAGAGATAGAGAGAGAGAAGAAAAGGTAGATGGGGGGTAAAATGCATGTGAATTGCAATTCTTTCATACAGCCTGCATACAGGGTGTATAACCACAAGCCTGAAAAAAATCCTTACAGCACAATAAAACTGATTGTATCATCACCTTTTTTTCCCCTTACAGGCGGCATTTCCACTACTCTTCACATCACTTCTAAAAGGAACATGTACAGCTGAAGTACACTGTGATGGAGGGTGAAAAAAAGGGGAAAAAAAGCAGGACAGGGATGAGAGGGAAAGAGAAGGAGCAGTCAATACCCATTTTTGCCAAGACATGCCAGTAAAAAAAAAAAAGAGCAAAGAGACAAAAGGAGCAGATGGATGGAGATGGAGCTAATGCTGAAAGAGAGTGTGACAGTCGGTAACAAAAGGCAGAGTGAGCTGCCGGGAGTGATGGAAAGAGTCGGACAAAGATGAGGCATGAATTAGGCCCGGATATGGAGGCAAGGGGGAAGAGGGACGGCAGCCTGAGCGTGTGAAGGAGTTATCAGGGACGGGAAGTGTCTCCTTTAACAAAAAGAGGGTCGGGGAAGAGCTGGAGGCTGCGGCGACCACCTCGCAAAGCCGTTATACCCAGATAAAAAAACCTCTTTCTGACACGGACCCACAGTCCGACTCCCGGTGCCAGTCCAACCACATCCTCTATCTCAGAGCTGATCTCATTGTTGCCACCTTCCCAATCCCCAACAGAGCCCGGTCATGGTTGCAAATATTTCTGCTTACGATGGCTATCCGCCTCACATGTGATGTGTAGTATTTGCTTACAGGAAAGTCTGCATTTTTGCGCCCAGATGAAACTGTCGGACTCCATGAACTCATTGCCCTCTCCCTATCAAATTTTTAAAAAAACAAAACTAGGCTGCTCTGTCTCGGTGGCTACAACAACTGCAAGAATAAGGATGACAACATTAGCCAATATCTGCCTTTCACATAAAACGAACTACCTATGATATATAAGTAACAAATTTTATGGCTGCCACCATACAATCTCCATAGTCTGGTTTCAGGTATCTAGGTGCAAAAAATGCTAAAATTGTCAGTTATACTGCTCCTATTGTTTAAAGTTCTCATAATGATATACAGGAGGTGTTTTCTCAGGCTTTATGGAGAATAGAGGAACAGAGATTTACCCCTTCCCAACCTGTTGCTGCACACTGCCAGTCAACTGGCTCAAAGTGACCAACTAAACTTTTCCCTTGTACAATATCATGATGTCAAAATTACCCATTTTGCCATTGCAGTTTAAAACGCTTTTAATACGATGCCAGAGAAGGCGCGTGGAGCGTTTTTCAGCTGTCCACCACCTCTTTCTGTGCGGGGCTCTGTAGCTGGAAACTGCTAGTTCATACTGGGTTGTCAAGACACTCCAACATTTTAAAGGGGGACTATCATGCCTTTTAGTTCTTCTTTTTCACATGTGAATAATTCAGTTTTGCTCTATATAAAGTGGAACTCAACTGCTTTGGTCTGAATATCTCGTTAATTTCCCCCCCAAATTCTCCCCTTTTAACCCTGTTCTGAGGTTCATCTGAGAGCAACTTGTTTTAGTGCCGTCTCTTTAAATCTAAAGAAGGCACATCACACCCCTCCCCCTTCAGGTTGCAGAGAATCCCACTCCACCCCTTTGACCTTCTTTTTTTTTTTATTAAAATTTTTTTTTGTAGCATGTTGGAGGATGGTTTATTGAACCACCCGAATATTTTGACTTATTCATCGCAGCTTTGGCATCCTTCAGCTTGGATGACAAAATCGCTAAGTGAAATAAAAATGGCAGATTTGTCAGACTGGTAAGCCGGAAGGCTATGGCCTTGTTTAGCAGCTCTGCATCTAATTGTTAAACATTTTTCCATCATGCATTTCCTACAGTTTCAAATCCTTTTTATTGAGAAAAGCCAGAAAATGTCCCTAGGAACTAAATTGAAGTGCAGCTCCTCCTCTTCCTGTTGCTGCTCACTGCCCATAACCAGCCTGAAAGACGACTGCAACACCTCTCTCTGTTGGACCAGGTAGTCAAATTTACCATTTAGAAAAAGAATTCAGTTTGCAAAAGTGTCGGCAGTCATGGTGTGAAGACAAAATGAGAACCACACACCACTCTAATTAGTGTTTTAAAACTACAGTTCAGCTTGTTAGACTCCCACGTTTAATCTAAAAACCAAAAGCTAAAGTACTCAGCTCATGAAGCTACATGAAGTTACTTAAAAACCCAAAAGGTTGTGGGTGTTTTACTTTAATATCAATGTTTTTTTAATTAAGTCTAGGATAATAATAATAATAATAATAATAATAATAATAATAATAATAATAATAATAATAATAATAATAATAATAATAATAATAATAATAACAAGTGAATGTGAAAGATAACATTACAATAACTACAATAAACAACATGGTATATTATTTAAGCAGCAGTATAAATACTTGTTTTTCAATTTAAAAAAACAATCAAGTAATTAAACTTTATAAAGCACTTTTCCTGCAGACAGATGTAACATACATTGCTTTATAGAGGTTTAAACCAGATTCACAGACATAATCACACACAAGAAATAATAGTATTTTAGAAAATTCTAATATAAAGTAAATAAATAAAGCTCACAAAGAGGCCTGGGAACAAAGGAAACACAGCTGTATAGTTCTGTGAGGAAACACTGGAAATGAATGCAAAAATTATAAATATATAAAACAAATAATAAACAGAGCAATCAAAAGCATACATAATAAAATAGACAGATATGACTGATAAACATATAAGTTAGTCAAATAGGCAGTACTTGGCAAACTATATAGAATTGTTAACTTGAACTGAATGCCAGGGTGTTTACTTAACAAAAAACAAAAACAGGATGCTCTACATTTATGTATGTTACCTTTTTGTCCCATTACCATCAAAGTGTGGTATTGCTACTCCAGGATATTATACAGTAAAAATCTCCGACCACAGGTAAATGCCAACCTAACAGCATGAAAGTGTAGGTAAGCATATTTCCAATTGTGCTGAGCACTTTTCCTAGTGAGCATGCAACCTTATTGTTTTTGGCAGACCACTTTTTTCCCCCCCCAGTCAAAGTTGTTATGCCTCAAGCAATTCCCACTATCTGAAGTCCTAAATAAATTCCCAAACTTATTTTACTATCTGATGATCTCTAGCTGAAATCTACTGAGGGGTGAACTGTGAGGAAGTCGTTCACTTCAATCAGCTCTCCCAGTTCCCGCAGCGTTTCTCCGTGATCTTTTTTCTGGCTCCCCTCGTTGTTGTGCGTTTTAAAGGTGCTGTGTGTCTGCTGGGACTGCCATCACTGCTGCAATAAACAGGATTAATCAGCGCTGGCGTTGGGCACTTTGGTCCAGATGACGCGTGTAATTAAGAAGTAATTGGCATGTCATCTGTACATGAGGAAATATGACACGCGCCAGCCAGATGCAGCACCCTACAACGAGTGCTGCTCCAACGACTGTGTCCTCAAAGGCCTTTTTTTTTTTTTTTTTTTTTTGCAGATAGATAACTCCCATCCCACTGCTGACACTCTTCCTTCCTTAACATCTTTATTCACCCTGCAAACTCGCTCGCATTGTAATTCACTTGCCTCTTCATTTATTTACATGCTAACGCACTTAAACGATAATTTGCTAACTTATTCATTTATTTACATGCTAACCCACTTACTGCCGCTTGCATTCCGTGACTTATTCATTTATCCACATTTAGGATGACACAGTTACTTTCCCAGAGTATTCATTTATGCACGTGGGCAAGTCACTTAAATTCTCACTATCTTAATTAAGAGCCCCCTCTCGTCTCACCTTATTCAAAAGAATGAATTTATGGTGCATAGGGTGTAGGTGCGCAGAAAAGCAGAGAGCTTGAATGCTTACTTTACGTTTGGGTCAGGCCGGATGCAACAAGGAGTGTAAACTGTCTCTGCTTGTAAACTGGAAGCTCCGACTTAATGGCTTGTGTGAAAGATACCTGGTCGGACAAAGGTGTGTTTACTAAGTACTCAAGTCTGCTCTGGTTTGGGTAGACATTTGTGATAAAAAAAGAAACGTCAAATGATGGTCTAGGTTCTTCTTAAAAGACAGATTTCTTAATATTCCAGTCGCTCCTATCTCAAACCATTCCTTAAAGCAAATGCGGATTTTTGTTAACATAGGAAGCATCACTTCCAAACCTGAAGTGTAGAATTTTGGGAAACCAAATGGACTACATAAATCCTGCAGTTTGGGTTTATGACTAAAGTTTCAATGTGCCTGCATTATTAAAGCTAAGTTTTTGAAGAAGTGGACTGAGTATCGAGCTTGTGATCCCAAATGGCTTTTGGCTAACCTTCAGTAGGGGCTGTATGGCCAGAATGGTGGAAGGTGGAGTGTCCATAACAGCAAAGCGAATGGCTCTCAGAGATCCGCTCAATGTTTTCCATCA
This sequence comes from Fundulus diaphanus, assembly GCA_037039145.1. Taxonomy (NCBI): domain Eukaryota; kingdom Metazoa; phylum Chordata; class Actinopteri; order Cyprinodontiformes; family Fundulidae; genus Fundulus; species Fundulus diaphanus. The sequence continues at coordinate 31,337,650 of CM073131.1, forward strand.
CAGCAATTTCACACCTTTAATGCCAGTTTCTCAGAGATGCGACAAGATAGAGTTACCAAAGAGAAATTGGGAACAGGAAAGGGGAAGGAAAACAGGGCCTTGGAAAAGTTGACTCACATTACAACCACAAATGGCACATCATTTTCGAAAAAATAATCTGAAAAGTGTGCCATGGATGTGCATTCAGACCACCGGAGTCAATACTTTGTAGAACCACTGTTTGCTTCACATATAGTGGCAGGTATACTCCGATACAGTTTTATAAAATCCAGTGCAATCAATAAATCCTATCCCATTCTGTTAGTAATTAGACTTCACCTGTTCTGTGCATAATTTATTCTCAGTATAAATGCATCAGTTCTGTGAAGGCCTGGGAAGTTTGTTCGAGAACATCAGCGAGCAAACAACATCATGAACACAAAGGAATAGAGCAGACCGGTCAGAGATAAAGTTATAGGAAAAGGCTAATCAGGACTGCCGTTTAAATTCTGAACTTCCAACATTTCATAGTGCACGGTTAAGTCTATCGTTGAAAAGGACATGGAGCAACTGGAAACCAAGTGAGATATAGCAGTCGATCAGGAATGATAGTACAGGCAAAGGGCATTAATCAGAGACAAGGTAAAAAGTCCCAATGGTAGCTCTGGAGGAGCACAGATCCGCAGCTCAGAATGGAGAATCTGGGAAACTACTTTGGCCGTCACCATCATTTTGGCCTTTATAGAAGAGTGGCAAGTAGAAAGCCACTGTTGAAAGATAGCCCCATTAGGACATTGCCAAAGGCCATAGAGAGGACACATAGAAGGTCCAGTAACATGTGCCTAAAATGAACATATTTGGTCTACTTGCAAACTACTATGTGTAATGTACAACTAACACCACACATCACCTTGAACAAATCCTCCCCAACGTGACATTACCACACACGATGATGGTAGTATCATGGTGTGGGGGATGCTTTTCTTCAGGAGGGTCACCGGAGCTGCTCATATAGGAAAATGGTTAGAGCAACAGATAGGGCAATCCTGGAAGAAAAACCTGCTGCAAAATCGTGAGATGGCAAAGGTTCTCCTTCCAGCAACAAAACAGCCCAAAATATGAAGTCAAAACTACAATGGATTGGCTTAGATAAAAGCATATTCATTTATCAGAATGGTCCAATCAAAGGCCGTGTTTCATATTTAATTACACACAGGCGCACTCAATTATTTAGGTGATTTTCAATTGTGTTGTACCGGATGTTATTTAGGGACATTAGCGGAAATGGGTTGGACAGGTTTTTCAGAATTCTCTTTACACCAGATCTCAATAAAATCTGTTAAAGTTTGTGGATCTAATGTCACAAAATATGAAAGAGTTCAATTAATAGGAATATTTTTACAAAACACTGTACAGGGAGTATTGCTGCCTTCTTTCAGTTGCACAAATTTTTTTAAGTTTACCTTTTTATTGCACTTTAATATCTGTTTGAGTTAGTCAAGAGACATGTGCACATTTCTAATAACTTCTGCCCTTTTATTTTTTTCTGATGTTCTGCACCTCAGGGGTCTTAAAGGAAAAATACCCAGTCCAAAAATAAAAAGTTAAATTCTTCCACTGGATACACCGGAAACTTTTTATGCATGGTAAAAGCAGGTCCGTTTATACAAGCCAGGAGAGCTGATATTTAACCTGGGAATTGCTTTAGGGTCGCCAGACAAAACACATTTTATAGCAGTTTGCATAACCGCTGTCTTTCATCTGTCGAGGCCGAGCCGAGCCGAGGTCTACGCAGCTCTGTGACTCAACACTCAACTGACATCAAAGCAGATTTAGAACTTCTGAAAGAAAAGATTGCATCAACATAAATGTGCGACTTTCCACTAATTAAAAAATGTCAAAACCGAAAAAAAAGGTACAATGGAAACTTTTTATCTGCAATAAACTTTCTGTTATAAGCAACAGCGCCTGATGGGGCTTGGTAGGGGAACAGTCAACAGAACTTCAACTCATTGGGCAATCCAGCATCCAATATAATTAATGGCAGCACATTTTTAATTACCCCTACGCGGCAGTATGCACTACGGCTTTGTTTATCGAGCCTCACTGATACCCATATTAACAAAGTTAGGTTAATGATAGAGGTATTTTGCTTAATAGCATTTTTATTACTCCCACCAAGCATGAAGCAATTAATTAACAATGGACGAATTAAGTTCCCCTTCTGTAATGGCCTACCAACACAGGACATCATTACCAATTGTCAAAATAATTCATAAAGTGATGACTCAGGTGGCAGGACGGTTATAGGGGGAAAAATGAATATTCCCCAGCACACGTCTGGTTTTTCATTTTAGAAAGGAATAAATTATGGATACGGTCTGTCAGTGGACACGCTGGTGGTGCTGCATGCAGAGCGAGCCGCGGGATCAGAGATGCAGGGCGTTAAGTCACAGATGTGGACATGCGTTTTCTCCAAAAAAAAAGAAAAAGGAAAAGAAGGTGTTCATATGTACAGCTGACGTTTTTGACTAAATAAACAGGCTCCCTAAACATTTTTTTTCTTTTAAGAGTTCTTTTAGGTTATTTTCAAAGGTTCATCGTGAAATTAAGGCAGGTATTTCTACAGTGGCCACGTTTTAAACATGTAGCCAGGAAAATCCACAAACAAACAGGAAGAGAGGACAAAGACAAAGGGAAAGAAGGAAGGAGAGAAGGCTACAGAGAATGAAGGACACAAGACAGGAAATTAAATTAAAAAGATAGACTAAGGGATGTAGAAAAAACAGGAGGACGGACAAGGAGGGAAGAAGAACTGAAAGAAAGAATGAAAAAAGAAAGTGACAGAAGAAGGGAGGAGGGAACTTAAAAAGGAAAGAATGGTGAGAGGAGTAACCGAAGGACAAAAGAATGGAGGAGAGGAAGGGTGCAAAATTTAAAGGAAAGAGGGGCCTTGAGGAAAGAAGGAAAAAAGAGAGGAAGAACCCAACAAAGGGAAAAAAGGGAGGAATTAAAGCGGTACCGTTTACGTTTTAGCCACTAGGGGCGCTAGACCTGTAACTTTCAGGTTTAGCATCCCTGAAGGCCACTGGCAACACTGCACTGTTGCAAAATTAAACAGTCTCCCTCTGCGTTTATGAATCTGATAGCAGACCACTGTGGACCAGCAGATTGAGAGGTCATGGATGCTGTGCCATTATACATGTTTTAAGTTATTTAATCATTAATAAATAACTCTCAGTCTGTTAGGTATTATCCGGTGAATATCAGCTCAAACAGCTGATATTAGGACAATAGTTGAAAGGAATGATTTGAGCACGGGTGTTCTTTTAACAGCAAGCTCTGCATACGTATAGAATAAATGAGTGACAACTTCTCTTCAAGTTCAAGAATTTCTTAACAGAAATAAATTAACATCCAGAGAACACCACCATAAAATGTTGTTTATTTGAATTAACACTATATTTAAATCCACAAATCTTCTCTACTTGTTTAGTAAAACTTAACTAAATTACTAAGCAAAATTAAGACAAAAAGAAGCTAAGGAACTATGCACACACAGAATAACAAAAGGACAAAATAAAAAAATACAATCCAATCCACTTTATTTATATAGCACAATTTTAACAAACACAAGGTTTCCAAAGTACTGTCCAACAAAATAAAACCCGCTAAATATATAACACAATAAAAACACAATAAAAGATGAAGTAGACAATAGAAAGACAAAAGCAGTAAAATAAAATAAAAAATAAAAGCCACTGCAAGCACATGATAAAAATATGCATGTATACACATAAAATCAACACTCTACATCGTATCAAAAGCTAAGGAGAAGAGGCCTGTCTAATGTGCAGCCGCAATTTGTTCCAATGTTTTGGAGCTGAAATGGCAAATGCTCGATCTCCTCTGAGATTAAGCCTAGCTTTAGGCACTGTCAGGAGCAGCTGGTCAACTGACCTGAGACATCGACCAGGAGTGTAGGGGTACAGCAGCATAAAAAAGGTAGGGTGGGGCGGGGCCATTCAAGGCTTTAAAAGCAAATGAAATTATTTTAAAATGAAACCTAAAATGGATGGGCAGCCACTGGAGTAAAGCTAAAATAGGTGAAGTATGCTCATACTTCCTTGTGCCAGTAAAAAGACGTGCAGCAGCATTTTGTACAAGTAAAAATAGTAAAAACGAAAATAGATGAAAACCATCACGAGAATGAATATGGAATGAGATTTAATTAGTGTAACTCATTTGGAAGATTTGGAATGTGTTCAACCCATCTTGAAGCAGTCGACAGCTCTTCTCAGTGAAATGTGTTTAGCAGGACCAGTGACCCTAATTTACGCGCTGCAACAGTCAATGCGGGGTTTACTCTTTATAAATGTCTATGTATCAGATAACCACAAATATGTCTGATCAGGCGAGTGTCATATCTGTTTTGCTTTGTTGTTACCAGACTGCCGTAACCTAGAATGGGTCATATGATCACATGACCCATTCAGCGAAGGATCCAACCCTCTGAAGTTACATAGGTGAGTTTTTGAGAAGGGTGACCCGCACGGAGCATCATTATGCACTAAGTGCTGTATACTGACCTGAAGAAGCATTTAATATATCTTACACTACCGTATTTTTCGGACCATAAGGCGCACCGCATTATAAGGCATATTCAATATTCTTCCCAGGTGTGTAATATCACTCTGCCCCTCGCGTACACAGGTCTCTCCTGAGAGGGAGAGCTATCCGTCTCTGTTGGGAGGAGTAGGTGGACTACACTGCCCTTTTTCTAACATAAGGCAAAATATACAACTTTTATATTGAATTAACTTACTTAGTTTATTGTTGCTAGCGCGTACTACTGGCGCGGGCTGCCTTACTCGAATGCACGTCTAGTTTAGACGTTACAGTCAGACAGTCTTGTAGACAGCTCAGTGGGGCAAATCAGGTAGTGATTATTTGTTTTTTAAATAAAGGATTAAAAATAAAGCAACAACATGACATGTTTGTGTGTCATTTTACTGACAAGTTGATGAGAAATCCTGATCAGAAGACTGATACCACCTCTGGTATCCTTCTGCTAAAGGCAGCAAAAGGATAACAGTGTACCGTAATGCTCTGAATATCCATTGAGCGGAGCTGCTTTGTCGTACTTACACATGTTGACTGAATTTTAAGCACATGGTACCACGTAACATCGGTCAATAAGCACAAGAAGTACGGTAATCACATATAAAGCGCACAGGGTTATAAGGCGCACCATCAATTTTTGAGAAAATTTAAAAGTGCGCCTTATTGTCCGAAAAATACGGTACGCTAATACTTGGGTCAAAACTTACACAGTGCTGATTTAAAGAAATAATGAAAGAAAAAGGGAAATACACAAGGAATGGCCAAAGTTAGTATGGAAAAATGGCACTTTTAGAATGTAGAGAATAAGGAAAATTATTTTAAAGTCAATTTTGTTTACAGTTTTCTAAGTCTGGAAAGCTCAAAGTCCATATTATTTCAGACTGTGTCGGATCCGCAAATCAAGGAGTACATTAAAGATCCATGCTGTAACAACAAAAGTATCAGAGATGGCCTGAGTGAGGAAGGAGCGCGGGGTGCCGGGAAAATGACTTTGAATAATGGACCTCAAAGACATATATGAAAGCACATAATCTCTTAAACTTGCATTTCGAGGTAATCTCAAATTAAACACCACTAGCTTTTGTGGGGGAAAAAATGCAAAGGCAGCAGAACTGACAGAGACGAATGGGTGTGACTTTGAATGAAAGTTAAGACTGAAATGGGGGGGAAAGGTGTGTTTTACCCGACGCCGGACTTCAGCAGTAAATTCTTTCCAGAAAAAAAACAGCTAAAACAGTGGCAGATGAGAAATTTAATCCGCTGCCCTAACCCTCCCAAGCACACACACACACACACACACACACACACATTCACGCACACACACACACTGAACTCGAGTACACATGCAACAAAGAGGCAGAGATTAAAGCATTAATTCAGTGAGAGGGAATAGGATACCGGCATAAATTTAGAATGAATGTTTTGGGGTTATCTTCTCTGCTGACTGCCTTTTCTACTCTCTGTACTCCGTTGCACTCCACATACAAATGTAGATCAGGGTCACACCCTGAATCCGGCAACATATAAAGAGCCAAACACTTGTTTTTCTTTGATAAGCTACATGAGAGTGTGTGTGTGTGTGTGTGTGTGTGTGTGTGTGTGTGTGTGTGTGTGTGTGTGTGTGTGTGTGTGTGTGTGTGTGTGTGTGTGTGTGTGTGTGTGTGTGTGTGTGTGCGTGTGTGTGTGTTTACAGTAACAACAGGTGTGTGTGAATATGGAAAAATACCAAACCATTCATGCGCACGTGTACATTTGCGCATGAGGGCTTGTCTGTTCAATGGTTGGCTATTTCCATTTGGGGTGTTTCAAGCTGCAACGCCTGCCTTAAAAAAAAAATTAAAAAAACGCCCTGGTTGGGATATATTTCACCAGACGCACCAGCTTCTCTCCTGGCTTCACGCTGGAAGCCAGCTGGCGGGCACTGGGGCGCCACAGACGAACAGGAAAACGTGCCTCGTCGTATAGAAAACTGTTTTGGCAGCCTCCAGTCGTCATTAAAAATGCACCAACGCTGAACGCTCCCATTAATTTAGGCACGCCGTATTCAGCGAGTGTAGCCCCCGTGTACAGTCTATAAAACACAGCAATTAAAACAGGTACTCTTGGCTTCATCAAGGCCTAGCCAAGTGTAATGGCCTGGAAATGTGAAAAATACCTCCAGCAGCCAACGTGCAGCAGGCTGCTGCATGCCGCACAGAGTTAGATATGGAAACGGAAGATGACATGGTTTAATCTTTCTCCTTCCTGATATTGGTTGGTGGGGGGATCTGTTAATATTCCAGCTATGGTGTTTTAGATAATCATCGCCAAGGTATCAATTTTCACTTTAAGTCAGTCTGTTAGCCTAATGCAGAATGGGAAATTGAGCAGAAGGGTATTATGGTGGGAAAAGACTTTAACATGAGAACAGGTGGGACTTGTAACCATATATCAACATGCAATACATGACACCAACTGTGCTATATGGACAACATGCTTAGCTGTGTTGTACAAGGTTGAGGGCATTGGCGAACGGCATCTGTCATGACATAATTATGACTGTTGCATGAATGTCTTGCGGAGGGTCGTTCAAGGAGAAGTGTTAAGATGTAGGCCATCAAAGTATGCTTTCAACTGAAACCTGAGTAGGTTACATTGCGGAGGGATCACATGAGTGGAAGAGCCTCTAAGACTTTGATGAAGACTCAAAGGGACGGAGAGAAGTGCTTGCATCATCCTGTCCCACAGCAACAACTTTCTTTTTCCCCCGATGTCTAAAATCAGCCCAGGCACATGCAGGGCTGTACAATAGTTTTGAGTCATCCCTCGTTTCTTTTTGGACAAACCCAGACATTCCTGATGAAACGTTCTCCGGATTCTCTGACGGTTTAAGCGTTAAACTCTGTGCAGCGCTTTAAATCTGCTCCAATTTAAATAATAGATACAGTATTAGTAATTTATAGCGATGTAGTTGTAGGTTGAAAAAGTGGTGCTTGTTTTGGAAAGCATGAAAGAATCGGAAGGAGAAAAGAAAATAAGGCAGAGATTTGAGGAATTTAAGGATTTTTTCCCCCTCAAGTCCGAGTCAAGCCTCATGTCTATGAAGTTCATGTCTTCTAGTTGCAAGTCCAGGTTTCAAGTCTTTAAGGGTTGAATCCACGTCAAGTCTCAAGTCAAATTTCAAGACTTTGAGTAGAAAGCTCAATGCAGGTCATAGTTTTTGAGGGGCAAGTCAAAGTAAAATGTCAAGGCATTGAGAGGTAATCTAAATCACATTTAGATGCATACCAAGTTTCATGTCAAGTCCAAGTCGGGTCTCAAATCTCTAACAACCAAAACATGTATTGAATGCTCTTCCCCTAGGCTGTCTATAGTGCCGAAATGATATAGGTTATTTATTTAAATTATGTACTGGTTTGTACTTAATTTAAAACATGCACTTATATCCGTTCCTTTGCAATAAAACACTTGTATTGAATACGGATAGGGTCTCGTGTTTATTCCATGAGAAGTTTAAAAATCGTTTTTAAAACTATTGAAATACGTTGAGACGTTGAATTTGAGTTGAATTTCTGAATTAATTAAGAGGAAGTGCATATGGTTTAAAAAAATACACCTTATTCTGTGTTGGAGGATTAGCAAGATTTTTCTGGAAAATGTAATGAAACTGTATTTGAATGTCTGAACAGCAAACCTGTTGCAAGGTCAAGGTGTGGTGTAGGGAGCATGTGAAGAAATATAAATTTTGAACCACATCTGCATGGGACTTGGATTATTCATGAGACTTGACTGCTAGACCTCAAGTCCGAGTCCAAGTTCAGTTCTCACACTTCATCTCTACCATCAGAGATGCAGCAGTGGCAAATGAACATCAGTACTAAAGTAGCTAGCAAAGGGGTGGAGATCAATCATATAAAAAAAATACAATTATTTATTCAGATAAATAATAAAACTAGGACGTGACTCTGTTTTACAGTAAAACTGTAATGTCTAACTACTGCGTAATGACTAATGGCAGCGTGATTTTATTAATGACTGCTCCCGCTGCTCCCATGCACTAATTCAAAAATGATTAGTTGCTTTCATTTCTTTACCATTTAAAACTGTGAGGGTGATAGTAATGAGTGTGTGTGTGTGTGTGTGTGTGTGTGCGCACGGTGGAGTAACCGGGGTGGCTAATTATCAAATAACCAGGCTTAAGCTGTTTGGCAATCTTTGGTGAGTGCTGTGGTTATTCTATCAAGTGGAAATTGGACTTTTTCAGGAAAGCAAAGTGAAAACATATTTTTTAAAGTGCTTTAAACCGGTCCAACAAGTGGGAAAATTGGAAACCAGAAAGAGGGGAATAAAATGAAAGCTTTCACCGTCTCCTTGATCTTCTTCAGACACATGCTGTTGCGGCAGAACTAACCCTAATGGAAGGGGAGGCCATTTCCAGATGAGAGTTGAATTTTGGGGAAGTCATAATGTTTTTCAAATCCAAATGATAGATTGTGCAAAAACCAGAACAAAGACCAGAAGACAGAGTTGCTGTTTGCTTCGCACATATACATAAGATAGTCTAAGGCAGAGGTCTGCAACCTTTACAACCCAGAGAGCCCTTTTTGATCTCAGGCCAGCCAAATAAAACTAAGAACCGCAAATATTACACCACTTATTTTGAATATATATATATATATATATATATATATATATATATATATATATATATATATAGATAAATATCTACCATAGAAGAATTTTATTTTTTTTAAAGAAATACAATTTTATTCCTTTTTTAGGTTCTAAAATAAAGAAAAAATTAAAAACTTTTTCATGAACAAGTTGTTTGACACAAGATACATTTTCCTCTCTGAGACACTGACATTTGTGAAGATAAAAATAAAAAAGAGTAAAAGCACACAATTCCCAACCTAATGAGAAGGAAAATAATTTTAAAAATGTATTACTTGTGCTTTCAATGTCCCTCTGTTGTAGAAATTTAATGCAATCATTCTATGAAAAAAAACTGAAAAGAATCGAAAATCGGCATGTTATTGTATCTAGATTTAAAGACATTAGTTGGTTCTCAATAATTTTTAACCAAAGGTATTCAGAGCCACTGTGGAAGGTCCAAAGAGCCACTTGTGGCTCCATAGCCACAGGTTGCAGACCCCTGGTCTGAGGTAACCAATTAGCTATCACTGTCGTTTTTACATAATTGCATATGACTCAAAAGCCAGTTATGAATATATCAGTAAATTTATGCTGATAAACATGCCTAAAATAATTAAATATTCCCTGTATAAGCACTACAAGAGCTGCGTCTGCATTCTCTGCAAAAAGTCAAGCTTGTTCTCCGTGCCTTTTGGACGGTGTGCTGCCGCTTGCCATCAATCTTGCTCGTGGTATGGACAGGATCTAACAAAGTAGCCGTGGAGAGCAGGGTGTCTGGTTTCGGCTTCCTCAGAGTCTCATCTTTACTTTGCCCAAGTATTGTAGGTATGCTGATTTCTTAAAGCTGTGACCCTCGGCGTGTAGAGAAGTGGTCTTGGGATCCCCTAGAATGACCTGGAGAATGTCACCAAGCAGAGGGATGCCAAGGTTTCCCTCCTGGACCTGTTACCCCCCTGACATGATCTTGGATTAACGGAGGACTATGAAGAAAAAAAAAAGAATTGTTCCTGAACGCTTACGACTTGAATTTTAAACCTGGTTAACAATATACAGTTTACAAATTAATACGAAACGTTTGTGAGCCAGCTACATACTCGAGACCCTGCTGCTCTGCTGTAATTGTTTACGCCTCCGCTGTGTAACAGGTTCGATGTTTGGTAATTGAGGTCTGGAAGCATTTAAGACATACATATAAAAAACAAACAATGTACTGTATGTGCCTTATGCATTTTTTGTTGTTGATTTCACCAATACCGCATCTCCTTTAGGATGGCCAAGCTCAAACCGCGACTGTTACTCAACCACTGTCACATATAGACCAAAGACGGGAAAAGCAATTTGGCTCTCGGGCTAACTACACAGTGCCTTGTCTGGGAATGGATTTAGTGATTCTGATCTTTTTTTGTGCCTGTGCTCTTTGTCTCTATTGTGAGGACTCAGAAAATGGAGTGAGAAAGAGAGGGAGGTGGGGGCGAAGGAAAAAAAAAAAAACAAGTTTGACCGAAGCCCAGTGAATTATCTCCCAGGTGTTTGACTGAAGTGATTGTAAGCGATCACGGCAGTTCCCACGAGTCTTGGACTGAGAAGGGCTGGAATTAGCTATGAACAAAACCCAATTCAGCAGAAGTGAAGAAACAGCAGTTTTTGAATAAAACCAGGCAGTGAATGCAAAATAAAAGGTTTCCTGGAGAAGATAAAGTCGAATCTTGGCTCCTTTTTATTCCCCCCCCCCCCGTCTCTTCCGCTCTTCCTGTCTTGCACACAGCCTATCATATAGCAGGTCTTATAAGCAAACCGTGGGTCTGGAATTGTGTCTGTGATGCTTCCCATACTTTTTTGTGCAGAGGTTAATTACTGGCAAGGCATGAGAAAATTACATTCTCAAAAAAAAGAAGAAAAAAAAAAGTATTATGCCTGGTCTGCTTCCGCTGACTATTTTATGTCATGTGCGGTCTTCATACAAGATAGCTGGGAAACTAGATTTTTTTTTTTTACTTATTCAGTATCAAGTAACCTCGTTTTAAAGTGCTCTATAAAGTGACAATTCTGAATTGCAAATTACCTTTCTTTCCCATACTATTTCCTCACGAAGATTAAGTTATAGCCTGTACATGAGAGCACACAGCATTGTCATTACATCGCACATGTTTTCTATTGATAGCAGATTTTCTTGTGTCCTCTCACATTCCTCCCTGAGAGAAATCTCAGAGATACTGAAGGAAAGCATTTCTGGACATGAGATAGTGCCTTGCAAAAAGCATGCATAACCCTCGAAAATGTTCTCAACTTGCCTACAGAATTTACTTTATTTTGTTTTGATTTCATGAGATTTACTAACGCAAACTAAAACTTGAACTGAAAGGAAAAGGATCGTTTTTTTTTTCTTCAAAAATGAGAAAAGTAGTCAAGAATGGAGCATGGAGATTCAGAAAATATTGTAAGTTGACATGACAAGTATTGGTCAAGCACTCCACAAAAAGAAAGATTATTCGAAGAAAGTCGTAACAGTTCCTATTTGCAGTTTTCCTTGCCCCTTGAGGAAAGAAACTCATCAAATTAACAACAGTTTATGCTGTTGTTTATTCTGCAGGGACAGGAAAACGGGTTAGACTAGATGGGAAGATGAATGGAGCTAAATGCAGGACAATCCTGGAAGAAAACCTGTTAGAGGCTGCAAAAGACTTGAGACTGGGGTTCTTCTTCCAGCTGGACAACAAAACCAGTCAGAGCTCCGATGGAACGGTTCCGATGAAAGCATATTCATGTGTTTGAACGGCCCAGTCCAAGACAAATTTCTAAATCCAACTGAGAATCTTTGGCAAGACTTTACAATTGATGTTGGCAGATGCTCTCCAATCACTGTGTGCTATTTTGGGAAGAACAACGGGCAAAAATCTCAGTCTCTAAATGTGTAAACCTGTTAAAGACATACCCCAAAAATGCTTGCAGCAGTAACTATAGCAATAAATGCATACCACACTTCCAATTTTATTTAAAAAAAAGAAGAAAACCGTGTACCTTTTTTCTTAGACTGCTCAACTTCTACCACAATAATCAATTACATAAAATCCCAATAAAATACAATGAATTTTATGGTTGCGACATTATGTTTAACAGTTCATGAGGCATGAATACTTTTGCAAGACAATTTAAATGTTGGAAACTTGACATTTAGAACTAATAGGAGAAGAAGTTGGTGAATGTTTGACTGGATTTAAGTGTTTTTGGTTGGTGTTCCCGTCCCACTCTTTAAAAGAAATCTCTACCAACAAAGAAATGGTTGAGTGTTCGAAGATTACACAATGATAACTGATTGTTCGAAGATTCTAAAACAAAAGCCTGCTTAGGTTTGTATGAATCGTGCAATGAGAGGCCCCAAGTACCCAGGCAATGAATGCGCATTTCCCTCCCTGCCAGAATCGCATTTATTCTCACCTTCCACATGAGATGGCCACGTCAAGCACGCTTTGCATTCACTGTGCTTTTGCTCAGTTTGCTCACGGTTCATGCCAGCTCACGCACGTCAGGGCAAATAAATATGAAGCCAAGGAAAACTAGCTTTCCCTGCTGCAGCAAGACCTGGAGGGATCTGCTAAACCCGCAACCCGAGGAGTCAGGGATCACATCACATGTGAGCTAAAGCTTCTTTTGGACTGTGATATGTGTGTAATCACAAACTACAGAAACCCTTTTGACAATGCATAGCATACTCATCCACCCATGACCGGAAAAAAATATATATGCCATTCAGATTATTCCGTTGAATAACAGATGAGAAAGCATTAGCATTGCAGCGCTGCTTGGTTACCACCTCGTTGTAGCTTTTAGCTCTTTTTAAGTAATCTCTATACCTCAAAGTTAAGTGATGAAACAGCTGGGCATGTATCTCCGTTTAATTCAACTAATAGCCAACCCCACCCAAGCTCTGACTTCCACCCAGAGATGAAATCCTTTGGAAAAAGGGTTATGACAAAAGCTCTATTTGTCCAAGGCAAATACCTTCATGCAAGGAAATGTTGTTTGGGAAGCTCCCCTGAAAGGTGATTGCCACAGAGAGGAGACACCTCAAGCTGCTGATGGAGTGTGACAACCTGGGAGAGATTGAGTTCCTTTTTTTTTTTCCTCCCACTGACATACAACCTCATATTCAGACTAGTGCATTTCATCAAGTTTATGTGTGGTGTCAACCCCCTACCGTGGGTAATTTCATCCCCTCTACTTGGGGTTTTACACATTAGGTACCCATAATACAATGGCATCATAAATGCGTGGACATTTAAAATGTGTGTGGCAAACATTTTATGATTTTTACAGAGCTCATCACACCCAAAAGGTTCTTATCCTACCATATCCTCCCTTCAACTGTCAAAAGATCGGTGTCAGGATGCTGTGCGGCTTCAGTAGTTTTATGCAGAACCTTCATGCAAACTAACTTAATATCGATGTTTAACAAGAGTTGGACGATATGCACTTACAATGGTATCCTGATATTTTGTGGATTCTTTTTTAGATAACGATAAGTACATCATATTTTCAAACACATAATGGCTAATAATTACAATCTCCATTAAATAGTCAGCCTGTTTATCATTACAAAGATAAATGAAAAAAAAAAAGAAAAAAGATATGAACATTTCTCATCCCTATTTTAAAGAATTACAAAATAAATTATAGGCTCAGGTGTAGAAACGTTTTCAGAAAGAACAGGACAAAGGTCTGGTTGCCTCCGATTTAAGCCTGGTTGCTGTTGATCCTTCAGCATCGTTACTGAGTCTCAAACTTATGTGGAATGTCAGTCTGAAAAATCTTAGACACCTCTTTCCAAAAAGGGATTATTAAAGGACAACACCAAAATAAATGACTATGGTTTGCTTCCAATCCTCCTCATTGGCTCCAACAGGAGGATGACTTGGTGTGATAATTCGTTTGGACTGGAGTCTAGAAGTGAATAAGGTTCTTCCAGCCGAACTCTCTCCATAAGCAAGACTTAGTCGTTTCCCATTGTACTTCACAATAATTATCCCAATCATGTTCTGAAATGTTTATTGCTGCATTCAATCTCCCATTTCTGTTTCATATGTAGAAAGTTACCTTTGGTTTGTTGTAAACCTCTCTCACCAATTTCTTGATATCATTTCTGACTTGAAGGAATCTGTAAAAATCCCCGTTGTAAAATTCATATTAATTGTTCAATGTTTTTTGCATAGTTCCTCTTTGTGGGAACATGCAATATGCTGTCGAGCCAAAGGATGTCCACTCCCTAAGCTTAATAATGTGCAAGCTCTCAGCTTCCCTTCAAGGATTTAGGAGTTTCAGCTCTTTAATGTGTGCTTCCCTGTTTTTAAAAGGGACCAAAAGTAATTGGACAATTGATTCAAAGGCTATTTTATGGGCAGGTTTGGGCAATTATTTGGTTATGTCCGTATCAATTAAGCAGATCAAAGGCCTATAGTTGATCTGAGGTTTGGCGCTTGCATTCTGAAGATTTCGCTGTTAACAGAAGACATGCAGTCAAAGGAGCTCTACGTGCAGGTGAAACAGACCATGCTTCAGGTGTGAAAACAGGAAAAAAAAAAACTCATCAGACAGATTGCTACAAATCTACAGGTTGGTCCATTCTAAGAAAGAAAGCAAGCCTTGGTGAACGCCAGAAATCATAAGAATGAATGTCCACGCTAGAGTGGAGTGAGACCCTGCAGGAGAGCGACATTTTGGCACGACGCCTGTGTTTTTAAGACAGCTTCCACTGTCGATTAAAGTATGCTATGGCAACACATTAATGCCTGATTTTCAAGCTCTTTTATTCAGAAAGAATTCAGTTATCATTGTGTAATTCAGTTATTCAAAACAACCCATTCAGGGCTGTAATGATAATACCGTCACACAGCGAAACCGTGATATTGTTGCCCGAGGTTATCATATTGTCAAAATCTAATACCCACCCATGCCTACTTTGGACAGATGAAAACAAGGTCAACCTCTACCAGAATGGCGGCAAGGAAGAAGTATGGAGGAGGCGTGGAACAGCTCAGGATCCAAAGCATCCCACGCCATCTGTAAAACACGGCGTAGGCGGTGTGATGGCTTGGGCGTGCGTGGCTGCCAGTGGCACTGGGGCACTTGTGTTTATGGATGATGTGTTCAGAGACATACTGCCGGCTCAAATCCAGCTAAATGCAGTCAAACAGATCGGCCGGCGTTTCATAACACAGATGGACAATGACCTCAAAACTGACAGCCAAAGTAGCCCAGGAGCTTGTTAAAGCAATTTCGGATAGATTTCACTTTTTAGAGAGCAAACTTCAGGAAGAAAGGCCCTCAAATAAACAGCAAATAAAAGTCTATTACTAAACAACTGATTTTATTTTCAGTTATTTAGTTTTCCTGGTTACCTCAAGCCCCTGAAATGAAGGGATTGGGTCAAAAATATTTAGTTCCTCACATCGTTTGTAATCTTTTTGTTCAAGCAACTGAATTAAAGCTGAAAGCCTGCACTACAATTGCATCTGAGTTGTCTCATTTAAAATTCACTGTGGTAATGTGCAGAACCAAAACTAGAAAAAAAAAAGTTGTCGCTGTCCAGTTATTGATGGACCTAACTCTAATTAGGAACAGAACAGTTGATGGAGATATAACTCACATTAAGCTTTGGTTTTCAACAGAGCTGTTACAGAAAAAGCAATGGCATTATTTTTGTCTTTTATCCTTGTTTTTTTCTCCTTTAAACTCAAAGTACATCTGGCTCAGTGGTTCTCTCTTTTTCTATGTATCCCTGCAGTCCTCTTGACCCCCAGCCAGTTGAGGCAGATGTCTACTTATATTAACTCTGGTTCTGTTGAAAGTTTCTTCTTGTTGAAATGGATTTCCGCAAAGGTCAATGACCATATGAGTGCCATGGGGCGTCCCTTGATAGATTTTATATTTTATTTTTTACTTACCAGATGGCACCCAAAATTGACTGTATTGTGTTTTATCTTGGATTGAATTGGATTGTATAATTTCAAACACAAATCTGACTGTATGATTGGATTCCACTAGAATGGATTAAATGGGTTTGAACTGAATTGTATTTTATGTAATAAATAACACACAATGGAGCTGTTCGTCATTAAAGGGGACATATCGTGCTTTTTCACGCCTTCCTGTTCACATTGAAACCTTTCAGTTGTGGTCTATATGAAGTGGAACTGCAATGATTTGGTCTGAATTCCTCATTATTTTTAGCTCCAGTGTCCCTCTTTTTCCCCTGTTCTCAAGTGCGTCTGAGAGCAACTCGTTTTGGTGCTGTCTCTTTAAATCTAAAGGAGCCACTTCACTTTCCGCCCCCCTCCAGGTCACAGAGCGTTCCACTCCACCCCGTTCAGCTATTTTTGTAGCATGCTGGGATACGGTGTAATAAATTATGTGGGCTAATACACCCAACAACCGAACATTTTGACTCGTCCACTTGTAGCTTCAGCATCCTTCAGCTTGGACTACAAAATCGCGATAGAGCCAAAAAGGCGGATTCTCAAAATGAGTAAGCCGGAAGTCCGTGACCTTGTTTAGCAGCTCTGCAGCAAACACTGGGATGTAATTGTTCAACAAACATTATAGAAAACAGAGAAAACTTGAAGAATATGACCCAAACGAAATATAAAGATATCTATGCAGCACCTGGACAGACTAAATTTAACTTTTCTGCACTCGTATAGACTCCAAGTGCACTACAAAATGAATTTAAGGGCTAAAAAAGTGGATTTTGCACCACTTGTCCCCTTCGAGGTGGTCTTTGTTATAAAGCTTATAGAGCTATAAGAATAAGAATAAGTAGAACTTAATTGAAACTGAATTCAAATTTATAATGCCCTGCTTCTTATTGCATCAGTCTTGCCTCCATGTTAGATGAACCTAGTGACTGGCCCACCAGAGTTGAGACAGAGAAGAAATTTAACATTCCAGAGGCATCTTGCAAATTAAACATGAGCTTTCAGGCTAACTACTATAAAATTAAACTGATAGACAGTGTTATTTTAGACCATCCGAAGGCTAGAGAGCAAGAGCAAATTACTTGTAATGGGCATTGAACATAAGAGAAGACTTGTATTTCTCACTTGTAGTAAATTAAAACAAACAGTATGATGGTTTAAATATAACAGAATGACTATAATGTTTTTAATAAAATGGCTTTTTATTAAACAGCCTCCTCCTGCTGAACACCTGGTGATAAATATCTGATTGTACATTATTACTAATTTTCCGACAAGAATGAACTGACAACTGCGACTTTATCCCACCGACAATCAGACAATGTAGCTCATCATCAATAGAAAAATGCAAATTCACTCAATCCCTTTGAGCTTCACTGCAGCACACTTACAATATCCTGTATAAACTCATCTGACCTTTTTTCCTTACGGTGATGTTACATATATCTGGCCAATTTGATTGTTTATGCAAATTCGGCACATCTTCGGCAAATACTCAAGGTATTTCCAAGGTAAGACTGCTTCCTGTGACCACAGCAGGAACAGACCAGCGCTACATACAAATTAGCTGTCTTAACATTTGCTTGTGTAAAACTCTTTGAACTGATGCACAAAGAATAATTGATAAGGCATGAAAACAGAGTATATTAATAAAACTTGTGGTCTTAAAATGAAGAGCCTGGTCTGCATTCTTAAATTCCCGTGTCACACAGTCTGGCTGCAGAGTGAAATTAGTAATGCACGAAAAAAAAATCACAAACATTTATTTTACGAGAACACGTTATCCGCAATTCAGTTAAAATTCCTGGTATAATTATCAAACAAGGCACGTGGCAATTTGTTTTCTCCATGACATGCAATTTTTCTATTAAGTTAAATTGGGAAGGGGCGAAATTAATGTATAGGTAGCAGTGGAAGGATTCATGTAAATAGCATCATCTATTAAAATTGCTAGTCCAACACAGGAAGGACTCAAAGACAAAAGTGATAAGGAAACACGCACACACACACACACACACACACACACACAAAGACTTACACCAAAAGGCCATTAAAAGTTGCCAATTAACCGTGGAGGACAGTCTTTGGCCCATGTGAGGAAGAAAGCCACATTTTTTTAATGTATGTTTTATCTTGTGGCAGTGTACAGTTCTTTGTTTCAGCTGTTGGCTGTTTTTAAGCACTTTATAAATAAAGACGGTATGGTATGGTAAAAAGTCCTGTTTGCAGTTTAAAACACATAACAAACGGGAAACGTAACTTTTTGGCATACGTGGAATATGATAAAACGAACTTTGCACACCACCCTAATACTACCATTTCAACAGTAAAGCATGTTGGAGGCAGAATCATGCTGTGGGGATGCTTTCATTCAGTAGGGACAGGAAGGTTGTTCAGAGTTGATGTGAAGATAGATGGTGCTAAATACAAAAAACATGTTACAAGCTGCAACATGGTCAATTAGAAATGGCCTGTACATAAGGTGCCCAAAACATGTTTAAGACTTGTGTCTAAAAAGTGCTTTATCAAGGCCAGAGGATTCCAAAGTGCTTCACACTAGATCCAGTCATTCACACGCTATATTTGTAGCCACAACGGCCCTGGGACAGACTGACAGAAGCAAGGCTGCCATGTATCAGCCCTCTGTCCACTGCCAACAGGCAAAGAAGTGTCTTGCCTAGGCAGTGTGACGGTCAGAGGCAAACCCGCCAGTTACAGGATGCTTAGTTTCTCCTTCCAGCCAGACAACAGCCCTAAACATGCAGCCAGAGTTTAAATGGGATAGTTTGGGGCAACGCAGATACATGATAGCATGGTCAAGTCAGAATTCAGGCTTAAATCTAATTGACAATCTGTGGCCAGATTTGAAAACCAATTTTCACCTCCTATTCAATCTGACTAAGCCTGAGGTTTCGAAAACAATACTTCCCTTCACTGACAATAGTGCAAATATCCGTGATAAGACTAGTAGGCCGATTACATAAAATCCCAATAAAATACACAGCATTTTTTTAATAATATGACAAACTGTAAAAACGTTAATGGGTCATCTATATTTTCATGGTGCACCTGTCAAGCAGAACTGCTACCCTTCAGAAAGACCGCGAACCAACACCGGTACTAAAAAGTTGCATTGGGTTGAGAGGGAAACTCTTACTTCTGTTGTTGAGCACAACAGGTGGATGGGTAAGGATGCAATTCTTTGCTTCTCACAGAAAACACAGAAGGTGCCCTAAACATGTTTAAGACTTGTGTCTAAAAAAAAAAAAAAAAAAAAAAAAAAGTGTCTCATGCCGACAGACTAACAGAGTCGTCACTTGCTAAAACTGGAACTTTTCACAGACTTACCCCAGAACCTGTTTGGAACATCTTTTTTCCAGCCTGCTCTCAGGGGCCGTTCGGGTGCGCCTTAGAAAGATGTGTTTTGAGGTCATGCTAGCGTGAATTCCCCCCTTATGGCTGGCAGAGCCCTCTGATCTAGCCGCTCACACTCCGGTCCGCACTCTGGGGATCAGGGATAAAAAAAGGAACACCCCTCTTCTTCTCTAAACCCTGTTGTGTCTTCCATGTCTCCCTGCTTCTCCCTGTTCAAACTCCCCCAGACATCGCTTGGTTTTACTGCTTCAACTCCTTCTCGCCTTCATTCATCTTCCCCCTTTTTTTCCCCCACCTTGTTACTCACCGCCGGACACAGCCCGGGCTTTCTTAGTGTGCAGCACAGCTCTTTCTGGAGTGTCAAGACGGGGCGATAATCTCTGTTTAGCAGTTATCGGCCGTCCACACCAGGCCTGTTAATTAGGATTAACAGCCAAAGAAGCAACTTTTAAGGATGCACTTGTGCAGCATTTACAGCGTGCTTATGAGCTGCCACTTGTTTGCATGCAGCCTCTCGGTGTGTTTTCATTACAACACCCTTAGTTTGTAGCCTCATCTGCCGACCGGGCTAATCACGGAGCGGCCGGTTGCAAGTGACACGTCTGTGGTTTATCTAGTCGGCGATGTGGCAGGTGAACAATGGTGCCAGAAGCAATAGATGGGAGATGGAGTGTCAGCCAAGATTGCAAACATCTCAGGCAGCAGCGAGAGCCCTTGGGGATGTCAGATCACCGCATTGTAGGGATAATGAGATGGAGACGCACAGTATACAAAAGGTGTTGTAGAGGTATTTTTTTATTTTCTGTGACATTTTTAGATTGGGTCACATGGAGGTCACACACGATAACAATATCTTTATTTCTATTCGGCACAATCTTGATGTAAACGTCTCTAAATCTAATGCATTCCTTCAAATTCCCAAACAAAAGTCACAGGCATTAAATCCCCGCCTCCCACCCCGATGAGAATCCCAACTGAAAGAAACTCTCCACATATCTGTGCATGGCATCCAAGCGGGCTTACATCACGGACAGCACATCCTCAAACAAATATTGGGTAAAATGTTGGGAAGGGATTTGGTTAATTGATGCTGCCCTCTTCCCCTTTTAATCACATAAGCCCCGGATGAATCTTAGCTTGATTCACTGATAGGATGCCTCCCTTTTCCAGGCTTCCTCCTAGCTTGTGGCTGAGAGCTAAAGGGATCAGATCTAATCCAACAACCACATGAAATACTGGTCCTCCCATCCCTCCCTGGTCCTTCAGCAATCTGACCATGGCTGGCTAGAGTGCACTGCTAGAGAGAACAGGGAGAGGAGAGGAAAACTGGCTGGCAGAGGTGAGGGACAGTTTGTCGGAGCTGGTTATTCCGCTCGGCGGATTCCATCAGGCGAGCGGTGACATGTCTCGTCCGAGGCCACGTCCCACCTGAGCGCTGTGAAGGGGGTTGGACCCATCGAAGGGGAAGGGCTGATATAGCTGTCGCATCTGGTCACATTCAGTTTGTATCACTACAGTCCTGCTGTGCCAGAGCCTCTTTTGGAAGCAGTCGGCCCACTTCGACAATAGTTTCCCCCCCCCCCAAATCTGCTCTTAGTTTTCTATCATATCGAACTGAAATGGTTCAAACAAAAAAATAAGAGACTCCAAAGAGCTCACAGGTTTACCTGAATCCTTTGAATGCTCAAAAATATCGACTTATGTCCCAAAAATCAGCTTAATCAGTTATAGCGCGATTCCCTTTAAAGTAGTTTCTAAGCACCCATGAAAAAAAAGTGCATCTACAGCATCCTTAAAAGTAATCCAGGATTTCATGGAGAACTACAGAGACTCACTTTTCTACCATGGATCACATGCTATAAAAAGAAAACTTGTCAATATCAGACTGTCAAGACAGGTTGTTTGGTGATTTATGAATTATCTCTCCAAGAGTCCGCCTTGAAACTGTTCTCGTGCCACTCTTACTTATTTCATACATCAACAAACCTGATTAAATAGTATCAAACACTTATGTTGTCTGCCAACTATATATCAAGCTCTTTGAGCAATCCATGCGTCACCACTTTATTTGATTTTGTGAATAAGTTACATTTTTTTCCCATCCGTCTGTTCGTCTGTCCAACCAACCACGTTGTCTCCAATTCGTTTTCAGGTTCGTATTTATAGCCTGCCTTCTCAATAATATCTGCCGTACTTTATTTTGTTTTTTGTTCAAGTTGTTTTTATTCATACTTTAAAAAAAAATTATTAATAAAAGACACAGAACTCTGTAAATAGAGGCCGGCAAAGTATGACATTTTGAAATGTCGAAAGCCTGACACCAAATGAGAAAGGAAATTTTGCCTGATTAAAAAGCGCTATGTGTTTTGCGACTTTAATTTGTTAACTGTCACTCAGTGCATTTTGTTTGCTGTGAGTGAAACAGACTCTGGTAGAGGGAGAGGTCATGCAGCAGCACATTAAAGAGACAAAGGGAGGGAAGATAACGCTGTGGTGTGACAATTCATGCATGTGAATGTGACATCAATTAAGCTGATTTGTATTGTTTTTTTTTTGTTTTTTTTGTCAACTCAAACAAACATGAAGAAGGGGTTTACCTGATAGCGTGGATGTGTCGGTCCCTGTCAGATATTTGCATTGGTGCATGCTTGCGCATATGAACACATACGCGCGAACGAATATACATGTCTGCTTGTGTCTATATTTACATGTCTGTGAAATCCACACTATAGCTGATTACAGCCATTGTTAAACCCTTACCCTGCCTTGGCTGCCAACACAGCCCGTTGCCTCTTTTGTATGACATTCTGCGGACCTCTTTGTTTGACCTTAGTACAGCTGTCTGCCTTGTAAACTATATGTCAGCAGTGCTGTTGCGCTTCCAAAGGAGCTGGCTTGTTATGTTGTATTTTTATGGTGACACTACATTTCACCATGTAAGCAGCAGAGCAGGCTGGGACTGAAAATGGGACTGCAGTCTGACTACCCTTTAAGAGTAATTAATATTAGTAATAACTACAAATTATGCAATGAGAAAATAAGTTATTCATATTAAGAATTGTGTCAGTAAAACTGAGCTGCCGTCACAGTCTTTCTTCATCTTTACATGAACGTTAGGGTATCTAAAAATGTTTTACACATAGGACATCACAATGAAATGAAACAGATTTTGTGAAGCAATAAAGGAACAGGGTGTAACTAATTTGGCTTTTAAAAAGCAAAAATCCACTGCTCCTTTTATAAATACATATTGTGTTAGTCTAATAACTTCACAACAAAAAGTAAAAAGTAATTAAGTAAAAACCTTTTGCATGCGGAAAATGTTCAACATGCATTTCACATGCTGAGATCATAGTCTATGGTAACATTGAAAACTCGTGTTACGGCCCAGTCCATCCTCAAGTTCTGAGTGTGTAGTGTATGACAGTGGATGGTGGTGTAACATGAGAATGTGTGGGTCCCAGCAGACAGACAGACATACGTTTATTATATCTGGGTTAAACAGTTGCCAGCAAGCTGCACATATTTTGCCCTGCCACTGAAGGAAAAAAGCTCAAAACTGTTTCTCACTGTGTTTCTTTATCTGGATAGTTAGGGACAGACACGCAGTTATTACCAGCAAGATGAACAAGAAAGGAATTCACTGGATGTTTCTTCACTAAGGTTAAGGCAAACAAAATTTGGTAGATGGAAATCGTATAGCTTAAAAAACGTGCAAAATGTGCAAGAAAACCACAACGTCAAACATTTCACACGTATATATAATGTAATATAGGCACCTAAAAAACACATGTGGAATAATTTCCCAAACGTGCTTCACATGCAAAAATGTATTTGTATTGTTTTGGCAAAATGAAGATATAGTGCCTTGTGAAAATATGAACCCCTCTTGGATTTTTACCAGTTTTGTTAGATTCCAGCCTGTAATTTAAATCTGTACAAAATAGACTAAGTTGGTGAAATGAGAAAAATATATACAAAAAAATTATAAAATTAAAACCTGAAAATTGGCATGTGCATATGTATCCACCCTCTTTGTTTCCATCCATCCATCCATTTTCTAACATGCCTATCCCTTGTGGGGTCGCGAGGGGTGCTGGTGCCTATCTCCAGCAGTCAATGGACGAGAGGCTGGGTACACCCTGGACAGGTCGCCAGTCTATCGCAGCCCTCTTTGATTGAAGCGCCTAAAAAGTTCTGGTGAAATCCATTATATCCAATTTGTAAAAGAGATGATCTTCAAGTCTAATGACTCAACTGGATTAATATCTGTTGGACTTATTCCCTGGTTTGATAGTTTCTTTGTGTCTTGGTTCAGCTCCTTCCATGTTAATTAGTCTCCGTTCCACACACCCCGTCCACAAGGACACGAGATTAAGTGCATCCGCAAAGGTATTTTGTCGTTTAGGCTCTTCATCCACACGGATGCTGCGTTTTGGAAGACCATAAACAATCGTTTTTGAAATCGGGTCCCAGAGTGGATAAATTTCCAAACGGCAGTTTCATTTTTCCATGCGTACACGCGAGCCACATCTTTTTTTAAAAAATGCCTCCTCACTCTCACAAATAGCAACAAAGATGGCGCCGTCCAGTACTGTGGCTTTTCTTAGGGCTGTTAGTTGCATCCTCGGACTTTTCCTTTGCAACTAGCCTGCTCTACACTGCGTGTTCCCTGTCTCTGATCCCCCATCACGGTGCTGTGTTTACTTCATACAAGTTGTCTGCGCATGCCTCGTGTTTCTTGCATGTTTCTTTGACCATGTCACGGAGCCACCAATGGGCCCAGCAAACTTACCACAGCCCTTTCGGTTGTGCTGCATCCTCTTATCTGGATGCACATTTTTTCTTAATCGTTTATGAAAATGTACCGCGTTCAACTCCGTGTGGACGGGGCCTCGGTCTCCTTCTGCCTCAGCTGCTCCACGTTATGTCCTGATTAACGTACCTGCATTGAGTGTTGTCCTCCACTCTTCCCTCAGCATACAAGCTCACTGTTTGTCATTGTTCATTGCTGGATTCTTACGTTAACTGCTATATATCCCATTGCCTTGTTTCTTTACCAATATTCCTGCCGTATTCCCAGACCAGTACCTCCTGCACTTTACTCTCCTCATTTTATAATTATCAAGTTGTGCAGTCTTCCATCTGCACTTGATTGATCACAAATCTACAAAAATGGCACTAATTAATTAAAGGCTCGGTAATTAATGAATCATGATAAGATACGTTTTGTTCACAAATACTAATATTTGACAAGATAAGTACAGCCTTTTCAACTCCAATAAAGGTTGAGTAATTAGTAAATCAGTAAATACCTTAAATTATGATTACTACCTCAATTTATTGGAAACTGGAATCTTCTGGCTCTGCTTTCATGCAGTGGTTCATTCAAACATACATAGCCAGATTCAAGATGTCTTATGGCAAGAACTCCAGCAGTTTTGTACTTCACACTAAAAAAAGTAACTATGTTAGGGAAAAAAGTTAAATACTTCTACTTGCACTCAGTTGTACTAGGACACTTGATATTCACTCATTTCAACGCTATTTCAGATGTAATATGGGTTTACATGTGTTACTATTTTATTTACATGATTTTTCGGTAATTAATTAATTAAATTTAATATGTTAAAATCCGAGCCCTAGATAAGACAAGCAGAAAACTCGTAGGGAAAAACATTTGGTCTATGGAAGTTATATTGTGTACTAACTTTAAATGTGAGGGACGACATTAAACATGTATGATATTTCCTCACATTTTACGTGTGAAATTATATTTTGCACCACCATCTACCAAACTCTGTAAAAGTTTGCCTACATAACTATACAGGCAAATCTAAGTAGCCACGTGACAGTATTTTAGTCATATTTAAAAAATAAGTCTTCCCATGTGAGTGTGTGTTAATGTGTTAAAATTTAAAGGGTTCAAGTTGACAAACTGCAGACGCCAACACTACAAGAGTGAGAAAGCAAGAGTGGGAGCGTGAGATGGAGGGAGAAAGAGCAGAAAGGGTGTAGAAGAGGTAGAAGAGGGGGTGAAGTGGAGGGGAGGTGTCTAAATCTGTGAGAAAACGTCTAATCCCTGGATTGCTGAAGCCTCAGAAATCCTGGAAATAGATTAGGAGCTTCACTGGCCAAGCCGCCTTTAATAAAAAGGCCCGTTTGGCTCCAAAGTCATGGCACAGCACTTGCATAATGTGCAGAGCCGCCACTTCTTGTAATTATCGTTTCCCCTATTTGCAAAATGATTCAATAAACACTGATCCGCTGTGTTGCACGCATACTGACAAGCTGAGGATGGGACACGCAGAAGCCCTGGATCATGTGCGACACCGGCTCTGGTCCGGCCCTTAATCCAAATACAGGGGAACGATGACAGGCAGACTAATCAAATGAGAACTGACCGTATCGACGGGACAATTTTTGTGCCGTTTCTTTCGGGTCAGAGAGCTATTCAGCACAGGATGCTTCTGATATATTTAAAAAGATCTTCTTCCGATAGGAGAGATTAGTTACACAACTCCTGACATTATCTGCTTTCACACATCAGCAAACTTTGGTCCTCTTTTCTTTTTATTTTTGGCATTCTTTGTCAACAACATTCCCTCCGATGTCTTTTTTAGAGAGATTGTATGGGGGAAGGGTGGTTTTTTTGGTCACAGTGGAAAGAATATTGCATATGGGTGGGGATGGTTTGGCCGTGTTTCCCTTGAGCGGGAATAATTGCTTACTCTCCTTAATATTCTCTACTGTGAAGGCAATTAACTAAAAAAATTCAACAAGAGGCCATCAGCGACAAGATGGACAATCTGAGGTTAATCTGCGGTTCAGTCCAGTATAAATAATTGTGTTCCTCCTGTTTTAGCTCTCCTGGGCATGCGCTGCCTTTCTCTTCTTTGCCAAAATGAGGGTAATGTGCTATGAAAGGTATCCCAGATTTCACACCTTCTGGGGCCCTTGGAGATAGAGCGACCAGATGTCCATATCACAGCACCCGTGTTTCTGGCTACCCCCAACCAGAGAGAGCCACAGGCGGCCATGGAGGAAGCTACATTATGATGGGAGGAAAAAAGATCCAAAATCATAAAAGCTTTTCTTTTAAAAATCCAGGATGAAAGTTAAATTCCCTCTATCACGTTATGTGACTTTGAATATGAAGATTTAATGATACCTTATTCAAAATGTTTTAAATCTGTTAACTTTATGTGCTTATCTTCCTGTCACCTATATTGCAAGTTGTGTTAAATTTTGGAAGAGAATAATTGAACTCAGGCCCAAATTCCAAGTAATTTCTGGCATTATTCTGACCCAGAAATGATCATTGTGATATCTTCCCAGTTATGATCATGAAAATGCCCATGAAGTGCCCCACCCATCCAATCATGCACAGTGGTGTCTTACTACTATTACATTGCACTTACTGCTTTAGGGCAGAGTTTTACCCTCCAACCAAAAGGAATTGGATTAGAATGACATGGTTTGTGCTGGGAAGCTGAAATATTTGTAACCATATGGATATTCACAAAGCCTTTGGTTGGTCAGCTTATACATTGTACACATTACATCCAGGCATGCATCCATATAGTTGTCTACCCATTTATCCATCAACCAGTTCTTTCTTTCTTACAGTCCTTCCTTCCTTCCTTCCTTCCTTCCTTCCTTCCTTCCTTCCTTCCTTCCTTCCTTCCTTCCTTCCTTCCTTCCTTCCTTCCTTCCTTCCTTCCTTCCTTCCTTCCTTCCTTCCTTCCTTCCTTCCTTCCTTCCTTCCATCCATCCATCGGCATATATTAAATAGGCTAATCATTGTTTATTTATTTAAAAAAAAGTTTATGTATACATCAGTAACAGTAAACTCAAAGGATGTATATAGTAGGGTTGTCAAAATAATCAATGTCTCGATATATTCAGGACTTAAAATCAATTATTTAAAGATATAGATTGGAATAATCTATATAAACGGACCCATTCTCATCTGCCCAAACAGCAGTACACAGAGACACTCCCATCTCCTTCCTGCAGCTGCACATGCCCACCTGAACCAAATAATGAAGAACTGACAGCTAGCATTAGCACCCTCTTCGAGTTGCGGAGTGCTGCATCACGGCATGCAATGCACTGCGTTTTTTTGTTTGTTTTTTTTGTAAACAGTACCCTGCTGTGTAACCCTAACCCTTTAATTAGTAATGTAACTGAGCTTTCTGGGTTCATTACCTGTACTGAATGAGGTGGAAGGTGACTGAATTCAGAGCTGGGCTTTTGTGTTGTCACGTTCAGCGTTTTTTGTACAGAACACTTCTGTACAAAACACCGGTCGTCACTTATTTGCCATCTACCCTATAGCAATCCTCGAGGGACATTTAACCAGCATGTTATGGATAGGAAAACATGCTCCTACACAGCAATGATGAATCCAACCTTTACTTATGCTTTTCATTTATATATAATAGTGCATATGAAATATAACAATATTTATATTACTGATGCTGCAACAATAAGTAGCCCAAAAGTCATGATTTATGGCATGTTTGTTAGAGTCTGATGAGTGTGTGTATGTGCAGCATCTTTTGTCTGAAGACCTGAGACAGAGACTGGCAGCCATTGTTAGCGGTTAGCGGCTACCGTCAGCGTCCAGTTTAACGGTAGCGAAGCTAATACTTTCATTTTTTGGAATGTGAGTTTATGAAGCTAACTTTTTGGTTAGCTGTGCCCACCATTGCATAATTGTTTCAGCGCTATCATCTCACCGTAGCTAGAACTGCAATTTTGTACACACGTTTACCAGATGTGACAATACTAAAACTGGAAATAAAGCGGTGGGTATTTGGTTAACAAATCTATCTGTGCCAATTTAAGAACACCAAAACCCTATTTAAATATCAATTAATAAATGTTTTGGCTAAAATTACACCCAAGGTGTATTTTTAGAAACATGTGCCCTCTTTTAGTAATATGACATAAGCCCGAATAAAATGTTCAGAGAAGGCGAGTCGTCTTTTGAGCAGAAATAATCACTCATTGCTTTTTAAAGCGTCAGGTTTCGGCGAGGGCTTTCTTGTCATTTAACTGGGTGATGAGGTCACTGGCGTTTTCACCTGAGAGGAGCGGCACCATTTATTGATCGAGGATTACTCATTGGACTATATATCAGTGAATGATTGACTGCATGCTAATCCCGCCCATGAGTGTGGTTCAGCGGCTTCATTTTACCCCTCACTGCGTTCTGGCAGTGATCATTTATGCTTCATT
Organism: Fundulus diaphanus; assembly: GCA_037039145.1. Taxonomy (NCBI): domain Eukaryota; kingdom Metazoa; phylum Chordata; class Actinopteri; order Cyprinodontiformes; family Fundulidae; genus Fundulus; species Fundulus diaphanus. The sequence continues at coordinate 31,366,476 of CM073131.1, forward strand.
TCTGATGATGCTTTTTCTGTGCGGGGAGGGGAGGGGGGGCTATGAAGAAAACCCTATTTGCTGCACTTAAATTGTGGGGATTAAGTAACTGAGTGAGGCAGCTGGAGAAAGTCAGAAAGATAGAAAGACTGAACACATTATGATTCCAATCGCAAGTACCACAAATATTGAGGAATTAAGTGCAATAATTTCTCCAAAAAGAACGTAAATGCAGTTGGAATGCAAGAATGCAACGCTAACGTCCCTAATTATGTATGCTATTCATCTTCTCTCTCGTCAATTTGCAACAAAAACAAGAGCTGATGAAGCTGTTTTGTGGACTAACTAATTGCATGAGCAACGGTCTATGCTGCAAGATACTCCAAGTCTCAGAAGGTAGTGCCCTGTGCTGAAAAATATACTCAGAAAGAAGGATTGCAATGACTGAAAAACATGTTGCATTGTTGTAGCCTGGGCTTTATAGCTTATTAATGTTGATACGGGTATAAAGGGACTGTTTGCTTCACCTGGGGTGCTTCCTTTTTAATGGCCAGCAGCGGCCGTGGCTTGCCTTTTGCATTTGCACTGATTGAGCTGGCTATATTTTGATTCTGCGGTTGCTCAGGCCAGACTGTTCATTCTAGTCACGCTGCTCACCCACAGCCAGATAAAGGAGGAAGCCATATTAAAGGAGTGGTCAGTTTCAGTGTCTGGAAAAAAAAAATGTCTGGTGACTGGAGAAGAAAAGCCAGTTCCCAGAACTGTCTGTTTCCGTTCTTATTGATACGTCTCATTAAAGTTTTACACGACAGGCCAAGTTGGTTGTTTTCACACAACTACATCACTAAAGTCAATGTGATCATCAGATTGCCTATCTACTCCTGCAGTGTGACAGGGCACCAGGTCCAGGGTCCTAACCCGAGACTGCCAAAGTCTTTAAGTGGCTTTGAGATGGGAGAAGTGATAGAAGCTAAGCCCTTAATAGCCATTTCTCTGTAATCTTTCCTATGAAAGGCTAAACTATGGGGGTATTGATTTGTTTGAAGAGGTGGGGGTAAAAATGGAGGAGCTGGTGAGAAAAGTACTCCATCAGGATGGGACATCTTGAAATGTGACAAAGCTGTTCGCCGGCTGAAGAGATAAGCTCAGATTGAGCCCATTTTATCCGCAGTTTGCTCTGAGAAAGCAAAACAAAGGCAAACTCATCAAACGCTGGTTGACAAGATACTAACAGTGGTGCTATTCTGTTTCCTCCTCCTGCTTTTTTTTCCTCAGCCATTCAGAAATTTCGTGCAGGGTTGGTGGTCACATCAAAAGCTTTGTTTTTATTATTATTGTCTCCTCCGCTTTGGATCAAAGTTTTAGTGAGCCATCCCTGTTAACAGCAGATTCATTGTGGGGGAATCAATTTGAGGAATATTATTTCCACTGGAGAATTAGCTACAGATACAAAAGGACTTTTGATGTTTCTGATCAGGATGATGATTAATAGGTATTTTTCTGTGTGATACACTTCAATGTTTCTTCATATGCACACCGGCAAACATTTCCGGCCGTTATTAGATACATCTGGCCACATTTTCACAAATTTTAATTCATCCTGACCATAAACGTCATGCCCCACAGCATTATGCTAAAGATTTTTTTTGTGCAGCTGGCCACAACATTGGTTATAAAGACACACAAGAAGCTTCCACCTCTTTTAAATCATTTCTCTGGCAGCAATTTTGACACAAAGTAGAAAAAAAGAAGCCTTAACTAAGTGACAGAGAAGGTATGAATTACTAGTGAGAATAACTAACCATTAGCTACTAACCACATTGAAATCTGCTTCAGCCCAGAGCTTCCAGTGATAAACTACCTTTTTTGTTTTTTATTTTTTTTGCAAGACTATAATGTATTTCATCAGCTGTTGCTTGAAATCTGAAAAAACACACTGAACAGAAATGATATAAAACATAGTTTGAGATTTCTCATACATTTATTCTATTTTTTTATTTTCTTTTTCTTTAATAAAATGCTTCCTTTGATTGAATTTGCTATTTGCTTTTTCCATTAATAATGCATGAAATGTTTGATGAAATACAAAATGCCTGTAGTACTGATAACTGCTTTCTGAATTTGAATTCTGACTTCCTGCGGTGTTCTTATTTTTTTTCTGAAAACCAGATTTCTGAGTGCAAGAGATTGCACAATCATGAAAAACTCAGATGTGGAAAAGCACAAAAACTGCCACATATGGGCTATACATTTTACACTGATAAGAGATTCTTTAAAACAGTTCAGCCCAAAATCATTCCTAACATCAATAGATTTAGGTTAAAGATAACTGCTTAATGTTATCAACAGGTTTCTTATGACTGAAAGTAATATGAACATTTTGAAGTTGCCCTGACTTGTGACTTGAATTTTACAGAATGTCTATGGAGGGAGCTAAAAATTAGGGTGATTGCAAGCAGGCCTTCCAATCTCAAAAACCTTGAGCTCATCGCCAAAGTTAATGCTCAAAATAACAGCTGGTCAGAAAGGTTGGATTTAAGTAAAACAAAAAGATATTTGCACTTGTTGACAAGGGTAAACATTTTTGGCACGCCTTAAATAATTAAAAAAAATCTTAAAACTGATATTTAATTTACGTTGTTGTATAACCTTTGGAGAGATGCCTGTCTAATTTCTAATCAGAAAAAAAATTGAGTTGAATTAAACTAAATCTTAAGTCTGAGCATTAACCACCACACTTAATTCATATTTGAATTAAGTGTGGTGGTTAATTGTGATTTTTTTTCCTAAAGCACAGATAGAAATCTCATCTTGATATTATGACCCAATATCATGCACCATCTCATCTTGAGCTTAATGTATATTTACATTCCGAGAGTTGACCCAAGTCTAACCACAACTTTAGGTGTAGACGCATTGCAATTGGTCTTCTTCAGAACTAATGGCCCCAACAAATGGAAAAGATTCAGGCTGAAATTAAATAAATACATTCCTAAAGGAAAATGAAAAAAAAATGTATTCATCATTTGCTTTCCTTAGATAGGAAACTTTTTGACCAATCTGTATGATCTGATTGAATTTGACTTTGGAAAGTACCTTGAGATGACACTTATGAATTGGCGATATATAAATAAAATTGAATTGAATTGAATCATTTTCCTATTCTTTGGTCAAAAAGTGTTAAATACACTACGTTCCCTCTCTTGTGTTCTTCCAACCCAACACTCATTAACCATCATGTCGAGTTTATCTTCCACAAACAAGGTTCTTGACCTCTTGACCAACAGTTTACACATTACCGCACGCAGTTACGTGTGTGAGGGACAAACTCCGTCAGGAAGCGATTGTCTTGAAAACATCTGCCGGACGGAGACCGGTTCAGTCAGCGGGCTTCAACGAACACCGATGAGTTGAGTGAGAAGGGAATTAGCAGTTAGTTGTTTATCTTTTACAGCCCATTTAACCACTGAAGTCTGAAGCCCTGTGGGCTATAAAAATAGGATTTAAAGGAATATTCATAAGTGAAGCTTATTTAAAGAAGTTTGTAGCAGTTTGTTGCACTGAGAGACATGAAAAGAGCTTGAATATTCATAAATTAAAAGTAGGTATTCACATTTCTTCTTTTTTTTTTTTAAATATAAATCCCAAGACGTAAAGAGAAAATTGCATGAAAAGAACACCCAAAGCAGAACATGCACAGGAGGTTTGGGAGTTGTTCCCCTCATTTATTCACAGTCATGTGTTTGAGCTAGCGGGTGGTCAGGGGTTGAGTGTCCCTGTGGTAAAAGTCCACAGTGGCCTCGGTCTGTCTGAGTTATTGGCTAACAGACTGTTTGGCCTCAGAGAACTAACCTCTCGCAGACGTCACTGGTGCTGCGCTTGTGCAAATATTGTAGTGTAGTGATGAACCCACTAGCATACAGTGAGCTGGAGGAGTATCAGCCAATTACACAATCACACAGCACTGGACGTGAGAGGGAAGAAAAATCACCCACGACTTGAAAAAATTTCCCTGCGTCTGAACCCACGACTCAAAAAGTTACGCACGGCGCTGGAAAAACAGCTAAATCAATACTGATCACAGTAGCCCCATTGCGATACAGAACGGGAGGAGATTCATGATAGATCAGGGTTTCCCAATCCCCCGTCTCACAAGACGACTGATAACCCCCCCCTTCCTCTTTTCATTCTGTCTCTCCCTCCCATCCCACCACTCCTCCCGCAACTTCTCTCAGTCACTCGGAGGGTTCTAGGTGAGAAGTCTGAAACCTTGTAGAAAGTGCCTTTATGTAAATTAGATAATCAATGCTGCAAGCATGCCTCTCTAGCACCATATCGCCCACTCATTTGCAAATCCACATTTAACTTGAAAGGGGGGAGTGATTTCCGAACCTGATCAGAACTGGTGGCGTAGTAAGTTGTTCCTACTTGAGCTGAGAAACAATACGAGGAAATAACTGTTACCTCCTTCCTCATATCTGCCTTTTCTTTTTTTTACATAATTTATATTACAGCGAAATAATTCATAAAAATACTCAAATATCGATTGACTGTAGCCGGTAGTTTCTCATTGCCAGCATGTCAGACAATGATCTGTTTGTCAGCTCTTATTGGACAGACCAATATTTAGAAAAATGGAGAAAACTAACTCAAACTAACCCAATGAAGACCTAAGTAGGTTTTTGCCAATGTTGGAGGAAGGAGCAAATTCTCCCCCTAATATGGGAGAAACTTGGTTAGGATCAATTCAGGAAGCAAGCCAGCCATGAAGCAGGAAGCTGCTGGAACACCAGCATCCCTTTCCACAGTCAAGTGAGTTTTGCATCACCATAGACTGAGTGTTCCTATTAAAAATAGAACACCCTACTAGCCGCTTTTTTCTATATTTTACACGCATGTCTGAGCAAACTCCTCTAAGAGGTTTCAATTTACAAACTTCAAAATGATCGTGTAGTCTTCAGGAATCGGAGATCAGAGGTTATTGAAAGCTTTTTGCTGCATCAGCGCCCCCTAGAATATTTCAGACGTCTATACCTCCCTGATACATCATTAGGCACACCACATTTTGTTTAGATTATCATGGATCAATGTCTAAAACATTGGTAAGTAGATAGATAACATCACTTTAGATCTACCCACTAAGAATAAACCCTCCATAAAAGTCTGTAGCAGTTCCAAACATTGTCTAATTATAGATGATTTCAAATGACATTTTCAAAATACTACAGGAAATCTTTAATAATCCTTCCCCACCAAACAGGATGTGACCACAGCTTCCAACAGGAAGTTTGTATTTTGGCCAATTGTTTGAAGACTTTTTAACGGAGCTGAACTCAGTTTGACTGAATGCAGAATTGAGCCTTGCTGTTGGCAACATGCAGAATTGAGAAATAGACTGGTTGGAGAATCTGAGGTGAGAATCCAGACTGTCCACGGTTGTCTGACAAGCTGGAGCCATGCTGAGGTGAGAGGGCCGCCCAGTGCTGCTAGTAGCTTTAATTAAAATGAGATCAAAAATTATTTTCTTTTAGCAATAAAATTCTAATAACTGCTGACAAGCTTTTTTGCATGATTACACTGATATTTTTATTAATTATTTTTAGGAAATGAGCTCCAAGTTTTGAGATCTGAAGGTCTTAATCTTCAGCTCGGTCCAGAGATTTTGGACCAGACGTAAATGAGGGTTCTGGCTCGGCCGCTCAAAAATATTTAAATAACATCCAGTCAGAAGAAACATGTTGGTAAAGATAAAAGACTACTTTAAATCTTAATCTACCATACATGTGAATAATTTTGACAACAGGATTTAAAGAAAATTCACAATAAATCTAAGCTTGTTGATCAACTGCTTGTTTTTAAGAAAATATTGAAGTCGGGTATTGTATAAACATTCTACCTTGAAAAAAGTGGTCAAATAAAGTGATGTACATCTACTTATACTATTTGTCTACACACACATATTTAGTATACATATTTAGTATATATATATATATATATATATATATATATATATATATATATATATATATATATATTTATATACACAAAAACAAAAAAATGCTCTCTCACCCACCGCTCATACCCCTGAGCAGGGTGGGTGGCTCGTCATCTCAAGCTCGGGTCCTCTACCAGAAGCCTGGGAGCTTGAGGATTCTTCTTAGGATTTTAGCTGTTCCTAAGATTGTGCTCTTCTGGACTGAGATGTCTGATTTTTCTCCAGGTATCTGTTGGAGCCACTTCTCCAGAGTGGGGGTTACTGCCCCAAGTGCCCGATGACCACAGGCACTACTGTCTTCACCTTCCAGGCTCTTTGTAGTTCCTTCCTGAGTTCTTGGTATTTCTCCAGTTTCTCGTGCTCTTTTTTCCTCACAACGGTTGTCCTCTGCTGCTTATCAATGATCACAATGTCTGGTTGGTTGGCCATCACCATTTTGTTTCTGGAAGTCCCGCAGAATCTTAGCTCTGTCATTCCCCACCACCTTGGGAGGTGACTCCCATTTTGACCTGGGGGTCTCCAGTTGGTATTATGATCAGATGTTTCTGTACACTATACCAGCCACTTGGTTATGCCGTTCCTTGTATTCTTTCCCTGCTAGTATCTTACACATTGCTCTGAGGCCTCTTTCCATAGTCTCCACCTGGGATCTTGCCTGGTATGGTAGATATAGGCCTCTATTGCTCTGGTGCTCAAGGCCTGCTCCTGTGCTGCCATGATCAGTGCTTCAGTGCTGTCCTTCAGTCCAGCCCTCTCTAGCCATTGGTAGGATTTGGTCATATCAGCCACTATCTGTCAGTGGTACATCCCATGCTTGGCTTTTTCCTCCCACGATGGTTCCTTCAATTTCTTCTCTTCCAGCTTCCATTGTCTGAGATATTCACTGAGCGCTTCATCCCTTGGGGCTATCTTCCTGATATATTCTTGGAACTTGGATGTTTCATCTTTAATGGTGGGTCTGATACTCACTAGGCCTCTGCCTCCTTCTTTGCGCTTAGTGTAAAGCCTGTGGACACTGGATTTGGGATGAAATCCACCATGCATGGTGAGTAGCTTTTGTGTCTTAACATCAGTGGTCTGGATTTCCTCCTTTTGACAACTTATTACCCCAGCATGGTATCTGATTACTGCCAAGGCATAGCTGTTGATTGCCCAGACATTGTTTTTGCCAGTGAGCTGACTTTTCAGAACTTGCCTTACTCGTTGCAGGTATTCGGCTGTTGCTGCTTTCCTTGTGGCCTCTTCATGGTTGCCATTTGCTTGTGGTATTCCAAAATACTTATAGCTCTCTTCAACATCCGCTAGTGTTTCTGTGCTCTACTAATTCTGCTCCACAGGTGGCTGCTGTTGACAGGTGGGCGTGGCGCACCTGCGGCTCATTTTGGACTGCTCTTCTCTGGCTTAAAAGGAGTGCTCAGTCAGCTGGAAGACGCCAGAGTGTGACCCCGTTGTGGTATGCCTAGGCCATAGACCTGTCAGCTGAGCTTCGTACCTGTGAGTTTTGAAATCCCTGTTTTTGGATCTAACTTTGTTTCCTGTCTTCTCCAGTTTGTCGTGTTTTTTGGATTTACTCACCTGTGTTGGCTCCGTGCATCGAAGACCAGTTTCCCGAATCCCCGCTGCTCAGATTTTGGTCTGCCGTTTCCCCTCAAGCCCCCTTGGTATTACCAAGCCGGACAAGAGATGCAAATCCTCATTGAGCCTTTACTAAACATCTTGAAACTGTTTCTGTAGTCCGACAGTGTCTGCCTGTGGGCCAAATATATATATATAATCATCTGAAAATACATAATATGCATAAAAAATAAATAATCAAGCCTGTTTTAGGCTCTCCATGTTATAATCTTTGCTACCTAATAAAAAAATGGAAATTTGCTTCATTTTGCCTTCTCAAGACTGGTATTTTCTGGGTTTACTGTTTTGTTATCGTGTACTAGAACGTCAATGAGCCTATCTGTTTTTACCACTACAAAGCAAAGGCTCCGTAACACAAATACGAGGCCTTGAGGTGCGCTCGTGAAAATGTCACGATGTGGTGAAAACATCACTTATGGGGCGGGGAGAGGGAAAACAATAATTCAGCCTGCCTCTCCAAAAACACACGCATGTGTGGATGCACGTGCACACACATGCAAACACATCAAATAGCATGAAAATGGCACAGTTTTCATAGCACCGCAGCTTGAAACACAAACACTTGGTCAGTGGTGGGGGCTTTTATTTTTCCTTCATGCACTTGTGACACACACACATGCGGGCACAAACTGGGTGATTTGACATTTTGCTGATTGTCCGTATTGATGCACCTTAGGCGGCAGCTCCACCTGTGGCGATGACTCTGTTTTGGGTCCTGACTTGTCACACCTCGCAAGAGGCGTCAGGTGAAGCGCTCCGGGCAAAAACTGGCCCTGTTTAGCCCTGCAGTGTGCCTGTTTGTAATTGGCCAAAACACCAGGCGGCCCATGGCCATTTGTCAGTTTGAATAATTGATACAGGGAAAGGGCCACACAAGCAAACAGGCCGACTTTGGGCTGCAGCTCGTGTTTTAAAGGCAGGGGGGAAATTCCCTGTTTTTCGCTCAGATTTGACTGCGTGGAAATATCTCCCGTTTCATTTAGATTAACATCTAAGAAAAAACAGACTCGCAAGCCATTAGTCAGACTAATCAATTATGAGATGTTAAAAATGAGTGAAGATACAAGCAGACGGAGATTAAACCGGGGAGATAACCAATCAAATTAACTGCTTCATGTTAGGGAGGAGAAGATGAGATTATTTTCTGCTGCTTTCTTGATAATGCAGCCTTCCTTTATGAGGCGCTCACTTTTCATGTTGTCACTCCTTAAAAAAAAAAGAATCGTGAGGGTGATTAAAAAAAAAATAAAACCTGTGCTACGGGTTGGAATATAATCAGCGAGAGCAAACTGCTTAAATTCTGATTTCAGTCAAAACTTAATTCGGGACATGCTTTTTGTTCTATGCAGCACAGTGAAGAAAAGTGATAGTCTTGATGAGTGCCTTTTGTTTGGTTCACTTTTCTTCCATTTCTTTTTCTTTTTTCATTCCAATGTCCTAATTAACTCCCCTTTGTTTTAGCATGTTTTCCAAATGAGCACTGTGATTCCCTATCTCCTGCTGTTATTTTTGTCCCTAATAAATGAAGGTTGAGCATGCATCATCTTGTAATTAGTTGAAGAAACAATGCAGGAAATCAGCATTTCTTTTTGTATTCTTCTTCCTTTTTCTTTTCTTTTTTACTTTTTGGGCTTGTTTTGGTAAGACTCAAAGACTGGGGAGAAAGACGGGCAGGCACATATAGAGAAAGAGAGAGGAAGCACAGCCAGAACCCCATGTTGAGAGAACATAAGCTGCGTTGCAGGACTGCAGAATCTGCTGGCTGACTTCTAATGCCAGATTAGTGATTGCAAGACATGGCATCAGGACATCATACAGCTTTATAAATTTGGAAATAAATAAGTAAGGAGATAAACTACACTGTGAGACAATCTGTTAAAATTGATGCAAATGGGGGTATTTTTAAATTTTTATTAGAATTTAAAAATACAATTTTGATTTGTACTAGAATCTTAAACTGTTTAGGATCGCTGTTTCTTTTTCAGAAGCTACTGTCGGCAGGATGAAAAGATGCACATGTGCATCTTTAAGTTTAATCAAATCAAATCAGATCAAATGTTTTCATGCACAGTTCTGTATACTAAGGTTTAAGAATATTGCACATTAACTATCAGGAATGTTCATTGGACAATCTCATATTTAAATAGGACTGATTTTCAGATCTCTAGAAGAGACCCTAAAGACTTTTTCGTTTTGCATGCTTTAATCTCTTAAAGAAAAAAAAACTGTACACATTATGTGCTGTGTTGTTACCTGTAACCATTGTTTATTTATCGCTCGTTGTTTATTGTGTGCAACCTAAGCCAGAGTATGTCCCAGAAAACAAATTCACCACGGTAACACACGGTGACAATAAACTCTTGATTCTTGAATATGCCAGTTTGTTTAATTTCTTCTTTTTTTTTCATAATAATGATCACCGGACCATCTTGGGTTGAAACTTCATCGCTTTATACATAGTCTGTGTGTGCCCACAAGTGGTTAAATAATAATGAGTTGTAGTGTTCAGAAAATAGTTAATACGCTACTAGCAATGAAGCTACTATAAGACATTCAGAATTCATCAGCATATCATGAGATCAATCAGTGTTAATATTCATTCACTACTGCATTCTACACTCAAGATCACTGCACATTGATGTTATTGATGTGTTGCACTCTGAATGTATTTTTAACTACCATATAGTATTTATTTCTTGCAACAAGTGAAACTGAATTAGACAAAAAAAATCAGAATCTGAATGTGGCTGATGTCACTTAATTTTTTTGTCATGTTCAATAAAATTGGTGACAGCTGGAGATCCGACCTTTATGCTACAGTGTCAAAAACACAATATTTTTACTCAAAACTGTGTACATTTGTAAAAGGTAAATATGCAAAACTGTGAAGGGAACAAATGTTCCTACGAAGCCCTACCGCCATGAATGACACAACTGCTCACTACATCTAGTGCTGTGAACTTAAAATGCTAACAAAGGGAGGATGAACGACCATTTTGCTCCTTGGATTTCCACGAAAAATATCCTTTAGTTTAGGTCTTCATCTTCATAAGACTTCAACAACAACAAAACAACAGTTTTGGACTTCCTGTCCTCTATGTTTCTTGGACAGTCAGGTTGTAAGACGTCTTCAGGTTTTTGAAAAAGGTTTGGTTTGCAGGTTGTGGTTACCCTTTTAAGAGAAAACCAACAGACACAACCAAAGAGATGGACTTGAAGATGATGAAAAATTACTAAAAAACTATAATTTAATTTCATTTAAAGGACTTTTTCAATTATGCTACCACAAACCTTTATTCCAATTTACTAAATTACCCTGAATCACCAATCTCCTCTGGGCAGTTTGTTTTGGGTGCCTTAATTGCTGTGCTGTTTAAGTCAACCATATCAATAAAAACCCAGAATATCTCTTATTTTTCCTTTCTTAATCAATTGGTTAGAGGAGTAGTGCAGTGTGTCAAAATATTTCCTTTAATTACTAAATAAATACTGGACTGGCTGTTGCTACTAGTAATGGTCTCCATTACTAGTCCAAACTCAAAACTGCTGCGAGGTTATTAGCTGAGAAGCTACTTTTTTAGCTTCTTGCTGTAGCTTCTTTCTGCTGCCCTGAGCTTCTTGGTCAGTTTGTTTCTTGCCTGCTTAGTGGCTCAGTCCCCACTAGAACAAACTGAACTGAACCGTGCCAGACACAACCGCGCTAAATCTAGACCAGTTCCATGGGTGGGCTCGGCCCGGTTTTTCAGTGGCTCGGTTCTCAGATAACAAAGAGCGCATGAGCAGACCGCGTCATCTCCTTACAGTCAGCTGACTAATTTTGAGGTTTCAGACATTCATAAAAATACTAGCTTCCTTACCGTGCCAAACGGTTTCCAGTGATGATTCTGCTTAGCAGTGTGATGAACCTCAACGTCTGTCGTTGTTTCCTGTGTCTGTAAATTCTGATTAGACGTTCGTTTGTCTTATCCACTTCCCAAAAGCAAACTCCGTCAAGTAAATTCACCAAAGGTTGCCTTCTTCGCCTGACTATCCGCAAAAAGCAGTTATAACCAGGGCTTTGAACCGGTTCAAGGAACGAAAACGAAAACCGGGAACTTTTTGTATTTTACAGGGAACAGAAACGAAACCGGAAACGTTATTATTTTTTATGTTCTGGAACTGGAACACTTATTTAAAAATAATGGTAACCGGTTAATACCGGTTTTATTTCGTTCCTCAAAGTTTTCGTTGCCTAATTAACTAAAAAAAAAAGTAATTATTTTCCTGCGCACGTTACCATGACGGCTGAGGTTCACTTCCTGTGTGACATCACATCACACATTCGCTGACTGAATGGAGAGAGAGCGGTGTCTCCACTAGAGCTACATATCTTAAATAAGAGGTAAATTACGATCAGTGACGGACTGGACGGTCTGGCATTCGGCATGATCGTCGGGTGTGCGCGGCCTCTTTCACCCTGTTCATTGTAGGCCTACATTATCTCTCGGCCCACTAATAAGCCAAATGCAGGGTTTCCCACAGCGCTGTCTTGGCGAGGCGGCCGCCTCGCCAAACTCACGCTACCGCCTCGCCAACATTCCAAAAAAAAAAAAAGAAAAAGCAAACAAACGAACTCGATATGCTTGCATGTTTATTTGACGTTACCAAGCGTTTTTTTGTTGCTGCTTTCGCGCGTGCATATACTGAATGGCAGAGAAAAAACACATGGATACGCCCCCCCCCCCCTCAGTCCGCGCAAAACTTGTTGTCTCCCCCTCCCCCCCAACTCACCGCCTCGCCTAAGCAAACTCCTGCGGGAAACACTGAAATGCCTCTTGGTTCAGTTTTCATGCATATTAAAGTTAGAGTTCAACACCAATGGGGCTACAAACTTGCGTGTTATTTCCGTGCATGTGAAGTTATATCTGTGTGTTGCAGAAACGTTATAATTCCGTTTCTGTTCTGTTCAAACGAACCGATTGGGAAAAAAATCGGTTCAAAGCCCTGGTTACAACCAAGCATAACTTCCTGAATGTTACGGGCGCCGCCATTTTGATTTGCTTGAGTCCCTCCTTCAATCCCAGAGAGCAGTAGTACCATAGATCGTCACTAGGAGGCGAGGAACCGTGCTAGCGTGATGTGTAAACGGTCGTCAGAACCAAGCTCGGCACGGTTAACTGATCCAAGCTCGGTCCGAGTTTGGCATGGATCGATTTAACAAGGGTAGTGTAAATGGGGTTTTAGTGTGTGAGTGTACTTGTGTACAAGTATAAGGTTTTTCCTGAGCAGAAGATCTTTGCAGGAGGGCGTGGTCGCCAGTCGCGGAACGCACACCTGATTGCAATCTTCTCGTCAACCTGCAGGGGATATGATCTCTGAGACGACTCATTTTTGCTTGATGGTAAACCTGGTCTACCTGGGTAAAGGAGCTATACCTGAATTTATTTTTGTCTGGTTAAGAAAAATGATTTTACTCAATGTATTATTAGTTAAAAGATGAAAGTTTATAATACAAATTGATTGATTCCACATCTGAGTGAGTCTAAGCTTTTTATAGTAGGATTAAGCAGCAAAGTAGGGACAACCCATAACGACTTTTCTCTGCCAAAGACACAACGAGGGGCGTTGACCATACACACAAGAAAATGTGATTTATCCATTTATGTCAAAGAAAATGAAGTCTCTTGATGAAGCCTCGTTTTCTCCGGAGGATTGTGCAAGAACTTGTAGCGTGTGTATAGTCTGATGCATGTTGAGGATTTCTCATGGGGAAAAGACTGCTGTGCTCTTCACTGTTCTCCTCACTCACTGATCTCCTTCGAATTTGTGCAGGATCAGGGATAGATCCTTTAAATTCAAACTGAGAGAACCATCCTGAATCCACTTTCTAGAAAGTTTAGTTCATTACTTTCATGCCTTAACCCTGGAGTTCATCATTGTCTTTGTGCCTCCCAGGTTGCAGTCCCTTACTTGGCTCCACGCCTACTGTGGATCACATTAACGAGCAATATCCATGACAGTGACCTTCTGGAAAGCCACCCAGAGTCAGTTCCTGCAGCTCCTCTGTCTTCAGTGGTTTCCTGCCTTCCTGCTTCTCCAACTCTTTCTACTGAGTTCCAACTTTGATCTCAAACCTTGTTTTCGCCGTCAACGCCTGCACTGTGAGTCATTTCCTCCAGCTAATCCTTCAGAAAATGCTTAATTGTTTTCCCAGCTGCTTCAACTAACTAGTCTTCTTCCTTCTAGAGGCTGAAGAACCATTTTCCGAAGCCTCTGTAAACGCATTCATTTTAAGCTAAAATTTCCAAATAAATTATAGATTTTTCCCATTATTCTGAGTCCTGATTCATTTCTGCATGTGGGTTAAATTTTTCCTGCAACCATAACAGTGAGCTGAGTTCTAAAACTGCACTGGGAACATTAAACAAGATATAAGGTGAATTGTATCGGTTGATCTGAAGAAAACCTTCAATTCCATATAAAACTTGGAAAAAAACCTCTTGTAAAGATGCTTTATATATATGTAAAAAAAAAACATTCTGTAAGCTTAAAGAGCCGGAGCAGAAGGTAAGGAAGGCAAAAGACCAGTTATAAGACTTCTTGAGTAACCTCTAAAGGCTACTGTCATTAGTTTAGGAATACTTCAAAATAAAGATGAAAGTATTTCTTAGAAAAACATATTCAGGTTTCTTTAAAGGTTTTTGTGTAATGTTCCACATCAGAATAAGTGTTTTAATTTATTCACTACAATGCTTGTTTTCGGTGTCGTTTTGGCTTTGATTCAGAATAGTTTTTTACATCAACACAATGATTGTTGTTAAGCTGATCCAGTTCTCCAAAAGTATCAGACTCTGTTTTTGTGAAAAAAAAATGACAAGAATAAATATTTCACTATATTTTTCCACAGTTAATGTGAGAAATACAGTTGAACTGACAAAGGTGGGGCTGCTTAAGTTTTCTCCTCCAGCTCATGTTGACTAAATAATTTTTGATTCAAGTCCTGCGTTCAATCCTCTAAATATTCAGCTACTAAATATTGAGCTGACAATATTTGCACAGTTTACCCGTCAAATGTTCTCCAAAGTTTTGTCCACAGTACTCTTCAGGTACTCTTCTGAACTCTAACTGCGATATCTAAAAAAAACCACTTTTTTCTTCTAGTAATTTTCTTTTAGTTAAACCATTGCTTTGCGGACGAATAGTAGGTCTCACTGTGAAAACTAAAAGCCTTCTTCGGCTTTCTAACAGAAATCTAAACCTTATTGAGTCGTATTGAGACCTGCTCAAAGTGTTGTTAATCTTGCAAAAGTACAAGTTAAAGGAAAAGTAAGCCCAAAACACAACGCCGACAGTGTTGTGTTCTGTTAATTGTCTTGGCCTCCGTCAAGCAACTCCACTGCTTAGTTTAGACGTACGAAGAATGCGGAAGATTCTTGTCAAATGTAAAAACACAACAAGTATTTGGTAGAAATTGGTGCAGTTCTGAATATTTCTACTAACACTTAGTATCCATGACCAATTGTAGTCTTGCCTCTTGCTCAGGTTTTTAGAGAAGTACAGATTTTGTCCCAGGTATCCCATATTTTCTTCAAGTGTCGATGCCTGTCCAATATAATGTAGTGAAATTCTTTGTATCATTCTCCTGACTGACACCTGTTTACACTGAGAACCGTTTGATCTGTTGTGACCAGCAAAATCACATTAGATCCTACAGACATATCAGTCCATTTATAAATGGGCAGTAAGATAAAGACCGTAATGCACTAATCAGAGTCGGACTCCTCTGAGACACTGTATCTAGTGTCAAATAAATAATAAAAATTAGACATCAGTAGCAGCAGCAGTCATCCTAACCAGTTCTCCCTGAAAACTTTAGACAGTGATTATGAATGTGAATTTACCGCAGCAAACTCGGCATCAACACACTTTTCCAAGAATAGTTAGGACATTTGCTCGCATTTACTGGTACCCAACCCCCTCAAGAGGTTTTTTGGGTATCCATAATTCGCAACGAAAATTGTTTGGATTTATTTTTTCACCATCACCAGCAAGGTGTTGGTGGAAGAAGTGCGAGGATCTTTCCGTCTCTTTGTTCACGCAGCGGTTGACAGGAAGCACCACATGTCCCCGAGCACACTGATCGAGTCGCAGCTCAGCTACCGCGCGCCGAGGAGCTCCCTCCTGTCGCTGTTTTGTTTGTGTGTCTCAGTTTCTTTGATGCACGTGCGCATTAGCATCCAAGCCGCATTTGCAATTCACAGCAGCCTCCCTCGCACATTGTCCCAATCTCTGCCTACTTATACTGCCATGTTTTTTTTTTTTTTTCGTTTTTTTTTGTTTTGTTTTCCTCTGTGTATTGTTTTGGCCTGCAGCTATTGTATCTGTTTAGATTGACTGGTGGTTTGGCTTTACCTCTTGGCTCCAGGACAGGGAATCGGCTGGCAGAGGAGGGAGAAGATAACAGAGACAGACAAGGTCTTGATCACAAACACATATATACCTCCTCCGCTAACAGCCTCCTAAATATTTCTTGAGAGCCGACGACTCTTATAGAAACAAACAGGTTAATTTCTTCTCTCTTTCTTATCCCTCTTTCCTCTTACGAATTCTTGTTTCTGCTCTCGCAAGCATTCCCTGCTCCTCCCAACTTTACCCCCCCCCCCCCCCCACATTTTTCTCCCTTCCTTCTCTGTCTCTTTTCATTTCTCCCCTCTCATGTCTAGCGAAGAGGAGTGCCAGTGATTAGAAGGCGTTAGGAAGAATGGACGTGCTGTTCCCTTTAAACCGCTTTGTGCTGTCAACACCAGCTTTGGAGGAATGGAATCAGATAAAAATAAAAGAAAATCAGCGCGTGGGTGTGTATGTGTGCGCAATGAGAGGGGTCAATTAGAACGGCGGCGGGCCAGCTCCGAGTGAGACGCATGACTCTCTTGCCCACTACTGTAAAGTCAGTTTTGCCCTTCAGTTGAACTTTGGCTCACTTGAGAACAGCAAAAGAAACACCAGACAGAGATGAGAGGTGCGGAAAGAGAGAAAAAGAAGAAAAAAAAAAAAAAAGCCGGCAACAAAACTGACTTGCAGTGATGGAATTAAGACCCTGACCCAGCCACCCCCCACACACCCCCCGCCGGCACACCGCGCCTACAAATATTTGGCCACATTGCAGCGAGTGATGTGACCCTTTGGTGGAAGAGGGGGAGCAAAATTTAGTCTGGCAGCGTCTACCAGGGAGAAGGCAAACAAGTTCCAGAGGCTTCATCAGCTGCCTGTTACTTTCCAACTCCATATACATATCCGTTTTATGTTTTTCCTTTTCTAAACAGCACCAGAGAGGGTGACGATTTAGAGAAGAAAAAAAACAAAACAACAACAACTAAGAACTGTCAACTGGGATAACTGCTCCTCAGCTTGGAGGATGTTAAAACAAGCGCTTTATGCAGAAAACGGTTGCGTATTAAATCGGAGGTAGCTGAGCCCCCCTTTTGAAGCTGCGATCATTCATCATTTTCCCAGTGTAGCCTGTGCGGTCACAACTCCATTCACGAGACGCAGATTCATGGAAGTGCTCAAGGCAAAACAGCGCAACAAAGCATGGATTTGTCATTGTTTGTACCTTGCACACTAGAGGGAGGGAGAATAAATGGTGTTTAAAATTGTTTGGGACGTCCCACAAAGTTCTTTGTACTGTAAAACAATAACATGTCTGGACAAAACCCACCAAAACTTTCAGATAAGTTCAAAAGCATAGTACAAAAAAAATATATAATAAAACAAGAGGGCTTGGAAATTATTAATTAAGAATATTTTCTATTAAGGAAAATGTAAAGCAGACCAACGAAAGTAGTGCCTATTTATATAGAGAAATAAAAGGCAATAAAACGCCTGTGATAACGCTAAACCTCTCATTAGGAGAGTACGCAACAATCTAGGGAGGTTTTGCAAAAAGGAATGGTCAAAGGTCATTCTCTCTGTAGCTCTAACCTTTAGAAATGTTATTGACCTAGTTACCACCCCCCGGAATAATGCGCTCTAAATTTTCCCCTGTGGCATTACGCTGCTACATTACCATGAATTTATATTTAGCCTATTTTTCTCACATCTTCCCCATCGGCGCCAGGCAGTGGATAGTGTAAATGACTTCCTTTTCAACTTCGTGCGGGCCCCGTGCGTCCGTCTGCTAAGTGGCCCGGCTTGTCCGTCCCTCCTTCAGCCGAATTAGCAGGACAAAGAGAGAACACAGCTCCTGTTAGCTACATATTCTCATTTGCAGTGGCCATGCATCATCTACTCAGAGAAATCAGGGCAAGCCATCAGAATATTAAGGAGGCTGACATTTACTTGGATGGTGGTTGTGTGTGCGTGCGTGTTTGTGTCTTTAGTGTCTACTTGATCACGGTGTTCACCACTTTTTACTTTGCAACCCCCCCCCCCCCCCCCCCCCCCCGCTTCCCTCTAACGCACAAACAGTACCGACATGCCTATTAGCGGTGCATTTTAAGCTGCCAGTGTTTGCAAGCGTTAGATTTGCAGTGACAGCGAGAGATGGAGGGAAGGAGGAAAAAGAGGAAAAACTTAGAGAAGCTGACAGTAAAAGCGAGTGGCTATTCTCTCATGCTGACTGAGCGGAGTGTCAAAACAGGAGTGAAGTGTAGCAATGCCATGAAAGATTGAACGCTCGTGTTCCACATAGCGTGTACAGACAGACGGGAGCAGAAGGAAAGAGAGGGGAGTCACAGAGATAATGTAGTTTCAGAAAACACAGAGGGACTAGAGGAAAAGCTTCATGCTACAATGAACACTAAAGGTAATATAGTGAAGTTATGGGTCTTACTTTGGCATCTTCTGTTAAAGCCTTGCTATCACACTCTGCAGCGAGCCCATTACCAGACCCCCGCCCGCTCGCCGCTGCTTTACACCGCTGCCCAATAAAACGGAAATTCTATGAAAATAATCTTAAAAATGGATCATCGTGGTTATGGGATATCAAAAGCTGAGGATTTAATGAAAAGCTGAAAATGGGAATCACAAATCTAATGTCCAATAGTACTCCACCTTTTTTTCGCCCTTTTTTGCAAAAGGCAAGGCAAAGCAAGCTTATTTATGTAGCACATTTCAGCAACAAGACAATTTGCATGATGAAAACAGAAGAGAAAACACAAAATAATAACAAACAGAGGCATAATAAAGGAAAGTGAAGAAAAGTTAGACTGCATACTCAAATGGTTCAGTTAATTGTTTAATTACACCAGTCAAAGGTGACTCTAAACAAATGGGTTTTTAACCTTGATTTTGAAGAAAAAAATGTCATCTTTTTTTGTTGTTTTCTGGGAGTTTGTTCCAAATTAGTGGAGCATAAAAATGCTGCTTCTCCGTGTTTGGTTCCGAATCTGGTGATGCACAGTTTTCATATCCATTTCACTTGAGCTGACATTAACTTTGTCACGTTACAGCAAAAAATTCCAATGTATTTTATTGGGATTTTATGTGTTAGAGCAAAACAACCTAGTGCATACTACTGTTCACCGATTGGCAGAGGGCGAGGAGAAACTAGAAACTTTTCTGAGAGGAAGTCAAGTTTTTATTTTAATCAAGAATCTGAAAACTTAGCATTTGTATTCAGTCCCCCGTTATTCTAATACTTCTAAATGAAATTGAGTGCAATCAATTGCCTCCAAAGTGAATAAAAGCCCCATGAACAGCATCATATAGACCAAGGACCACACCAGACAGGTCCCTGGAGGAGCTGCAGAGGGTCCCTTCTCAGATCAGAAAAAAACATTGGTAAATGAGACAAACTTTTAAGACTAATCTTAAAACTTTCCTTTTTGAGAAAGCTTATAACTAGAGTGGCTTATCTTGCTCTGACCTACCTATGGGGATGTGCTTCTATGGGCTTAGACTACTGGAGGACATCAGGATCTATTTTTCTCACTCTATCGAGTTTTACTGTTCTTCAATTATGCATTGCTTGTCATCATTTGTGCTTATAAGTTTTTGTTCTCTCTCTTTTTTTCTTCATAGTAGGTACATCTGGTCTGACGTTCTGTTATCTGAGTCATCATCCAGAGAAGACAGCTCACCCGCTATTACCATCTAATATAGAACAGATTACTAGATCAATGTGTGCTTCTGTGCTTCTTTGTCTCTCTTGTTGTGTCTCTGCTCTGTCTTCTGTAACCCCAGTCGGTCGAGGCAGATGACCGTTCATACTGAGCCCGGTTCTGCCGGAGGTTTTCCTTCCCGTTAATGGGGAGTTTTTCTTTCCACTGTCGCTTCATGCTTGCTCAGTATGAGGGATTGCAGCAAAGCCATGGACAATGCAGACGACTCTCCCTGAGGCTCTACGGTTCTCCAGGAGTGAATGCTGCTTGTCGGGACTTTGAAGCAATCAACTGGTTCCCTTATATAGGAAAATTTTGACCAATCTGTATAATATGATTGATTTTGACTTTTTAAAGTGCCTCGAGATGACATGTTTCATGAATTGGCGCTATATAAATAAAATTGAATTGAATTGAAAAAATCCAAACTTTATGACATATATGCAAAATCTGTGTGGCAGAAAACAGCATCATGCTGTAGATATGTTTTTTTTCTTCAGCAAGGGCAGGAAAAGTGATCAGAGGTTTAAGGAATTTTGCAAAGGCGAATGGAAAAACTGTCAATGTTTAAAAATGTAAATCTGACAGAGACCTCCGTCTCTAAAAGAGTTGCTGATCATCTGTGAAAGGTGGTCCGAAAACGTATTGACCAGCGTGGGCTGAATACAAATACTCAGCTCCTTATGGCTTTCTATTCACAAAATACTATGAAAACCATGTTTTCGGTTCCTTCCTCTGTAAAAAACAAAACAAAAAAATTACTATTTTGTGCTGGTCTCTCACGTGACGTCCCAAAACACATAAAACACATCAAAGTGTGGGGTTGTTTTTGACAGAAAGCAAAAAAGCTTGTGCCTACTTTTGCAAGGTGCTACACTTCTGACCACTAACTGGCATAAATCGGAAACCCTTTCTTAAACAATCACTCTCCACTCAAACACAGACGCACAGCAAAGAAACTAGAATGACCTCATTCACAGGGTTTAAGGGGGGCTGGCGGGGGGGGGGTGGTCTACACTAAAGGGTCTCTCACTCTATCTGGCAGATTGTCAAAAAAAGTGGGTGGCCGGTTTAAGTGAGAATCATGCCCTAGTTTGGCTTGACCTGTTGGGAATCAAGTGGTCTTTTGACAAGACTTTTAATGGATAAGAGTGCTCTGTGTGGATCGGGACCTTTGCCCCTCGCAGAAGCAGCTTTCTGAAACCTTTAGCATGGTGCACATTGAAGAAAATTCCTGTTATTATTCTGAAATTGGATTCTTGAGGTTTGCGATAAGACCTGTGGCTGAACCTTGGGGAACTTTTTATATTCCTTATCTCTTTTATTCGCCAACACTCCAAAAGAACTCTGGACCTCTCATTCTTGTGATATCAAAAACCTTAACAAGCCTATATTGTGCTGCCTTTGCCTCAAATCTGTCCGTCCTGCTGTCCTTCCTTCCGACCTTCCGTCCTTCCTTCTCTACAAACCAAGCAACCGACTTGGTATGTGTGTGTGTTTTCATTGCAAACACACAAGTCAACACGACTACTCACAGCTCCTCCCGGACACACGAGTGCACTGAAAGAGCAGGCGGCCTTCTCGAGAAATGCTTTGGATAAAAACAGCCCATCTGAGTCCAGCAGCACATAGATCAATCATGTATCACAAGACAGTCGAGAGAAGAGCGGGATAACACAAAGAGAAGAAAGAAGCCGCCTGTGCACACGATGCATTATGCATCGGACGTACAATCTAGTGTACAATTAGCAGTGCTTACACGTAAACAGTGCACGCACTGAGCCATGCCCATAGTGTTGAGGCCCGAGAGTCTTGTTTCCCTCCCCCTACTACAATGTCTTTTTTTTTTTCTGCATCTTGTCAGAGTGAAGAAGGGCGGGAGGATAAGATATGGCCGGGTTATCTGCTAGCTTGCCCTCCATTTGAATGGAGCAATGTGGCAGTATGTGTATGTAGTATGTAGAGCATGTTCTGACCCTCCATGCTGAGGGTCAGAAGGATAATATGGGGAGCTGATTGGGTAACCGGATTCTTTCCGATACAGTTACTTTGGTACTTTCTCACATATTTAACACAACCTTCAATTCCTTTCATTTATTTAACTTTATGTAATAGATCACAACTAAGTGGCAGATAATTGTAAAGTGAATGGAAAATAGTAGATGAACATCATTTTTAATACGATACCCCTAAATAATATCCAGTGCAATCTGGAGGTTGGATGAATATCATACACTCAGCCTGAGATATGGTGGTTCCCACATTCTTTTCTGAAGGAAATTAAAAAGAGCTATTTCTCCAATTTCAGCTTCCCTTCATTGGCTTCCTGTTAAATTAAGAATATAATTTAAAATTCGCCTTTTCACCTATAATGCCCTTAATAATCAAGATCTATCATACATAAGATACCTTAATACCATATATGTTCCTAACAGAGAACTTTGCTCTCAGACTGCAGGTCTGCTGGTGGTTCCTAGAGTCTCTAAAAGTAGAATGGGAGGCAGATCCTTTAGCTATCAGGCTCCTCTCCTGTGGAACCAACTCCCAGTTTTGGTCTGTGAGGCAGACACCCTGTCTACTTTCAAGACCAGGCTTAAAACTTTCCTTTTTTACAAAGCTCATAGTAAGAGAAGCTTATGTTACCCTGAGCTACCTCTGTAGCTATGCTGCTATATACTTAGGCTGCTGAGTTCTCCTACTGTTCCCCAATTTTGCATTGTTGGTTGTTATTCCAACTATTAACTTTATGTTCTCTCTGTCTTTTTCTTTCTTCATAGTAGGCACACCTGGTCTGGCGTTCTATTAGCTGTGACATCATCCAGGGGAGGCAGATCATCTGCCATTACCATATAACACAGAAAGGATTCCTGGATCAATGTGTGCTTCTGTGTCTCTGCTCTGTCTTCTGTAACCCCCAGTCGGTCGAGGCAGATGACCGTTCATACTGAGCCTGGTTCTGCTGGAGGTTTTCCTCCCTGTTAAAAGGGAGTTTTCCTCTCCACTGTCACTTCATGCATGCTCAGTATGAGGGATTGCTGCAAAGCCATCATCAATGCAGACAACTGTCTACTGTGGCTCTACGTTCTTTCAGGAGGAGTGAATGCTGCTTGTCGATGCAATCTGCTGGGTTTCCTTAGATAGGAAACTTTTTGTCCAATCTGTGTGGATGACTTGATTGAATTTGACTTTGATTACCCAGTCTAGAGACTGGAGTGCATGACTAATAGTTGTCATCTCCAAAGAATTACACAGACGTAGAATCTACTAATTTGGCGACTTCTGAAAGAAATTAGTGGCATTGCATACTCTGGGTATCAGAGTAAAGATAAAAAAATGTTGTCACACTTCTTAGATTTTGATTTGCAAAAAACAAACAAATATGTTTTGAACTTTGCATCAATTATGGTGATCTAACATATTAAATCCGAAAAACATTGAGCTTTGTGGCCTATGGACAGAACTAGAGTCTCTTGTCCCGTATGTAGTAGCACAGTATGTAGCCTTACCTCTGATGGATGTATAGAGGGTCCGCTTTAATCCTAGGCTAACAGGCTCTTCTCTGGTCCTTGATTGCTGCACACCGAAGAGAAACAGCCCGAGGGCCAACAAATCCTCAGCCTTTGAAGCTAAAGGACCCAGAGAAGAATTTATACCGGGGTGTATGACTACATCTGTGTATACGTGAGGCAAGGTTAAGCAAAAGGAGAAGAAAGCATGTAAAAAAGTTTGATTTCATTGTTCATGTGTCTGGGAGTATGGTCACGCTTGAATTCTAGCGGTTAATAACTATCTTGCTGTGTAACAGTTAATTCAGAAATTGTACACATATATCCATGTATTATTCTTTTTAAATTGATTCAAAATCTGCATGTAGACTGTATAGACATTTTTTGATACATTTTATGGAGTTCAAAATGCCCACCCGCTAAGCCGTAGGCATGATATCAACAGAATGTAACTCTTTTTAGAACTAAGCTCATTTAGCTCAAGCTGTTTTGTCTTTATCAGTTTTTTATCGCCTGACCACTGAAAGGAAAGGTCCAAATGTTGCCCCACTTTTTAAATGCATGCATTGAAGTCATGAAGTCAGTCAGTGAAGAAAACCATAATTTTTTTTTTCAAGTAGTAATATAAAAAGAACCAACAGAAATGTGGAATCGTTTGCCACAAATCCCAATCAACGACACAGTCCAGCGAAGAGGCCAAAACACACCGGATGCTTCCGACTGTTCGTGGTTGGATCCCGTTTCTTCAAAACTCAATGTTTTGAAGAAACGGTGCAAGGGCCAAAACACATACCACATATCTGGTTTTAATATGAACTCCCAATTTTAGAATGAATTTAGACTATGTTTAGAACAGAAGTTTTCAACAATTTTAGATCTTTGCTCAGGATATTTTAAAGTTTTTCCTAATATTTGTACAAATAAACTATGAAAACTCAACTGTATCTAGATTCCCCCTGCCTACTGAAGAACTGCCTTCCCACAGCATGATATTGACAATACCGTGTCTCACTGTGATGTGTTTAGTGGGTCAGTTTTCTGCCACACTATCTAGGTACGTCATACATATTTTTATTCCAGTAAAAGTAATAAAACTATGTATCAATATTCTTCATTCATACACTTCTTTGTATTTTGCTACCACATCAACAACAAAGAAATCTCTATAAAATACATACAAGTTTTTGGTTGCAATGTGATGAAGATCAAGCAATGTGAACGCTGTCTTGAGGCGATGCATTTGAGACATAATTTAAAATGATTCCTACATTTTTGAGTGTTAACAAAATGTTTAATTAACCTTTAATCTTTTCAGTAATATAATATAGCAGACTATATAACGGGGTCACATCAGCCTTTACTCTCATCTGCCATTGAGTCTCAAGTTTCCTGGTTGACTTTGTAACTCAGTTCAGGCCTGACCAGAGGCGTGTGTATAACTATGTACAAGTACTTGTGCTAAAAAGCATCTCAAGCACAGTTGCTTCTGTCTCCCAGAGAGAAACCGCTAGACATGCAGTCGGGTTGTGGGGAGACCCTGCAGCTTTAGCAGAAATATTTATGACCACCCTCAGCTGCTTGAAGTGTGTCCCTCCTGACACTTAGAATGTCAACCTTCTTTCTGTTTATGAAGACCTGGGGAGCAAATGGTCATTAACATGCTGGACAGACAGCAACAGGTTAGGGCTGTTGACCAGCACGAAGCTGTAGCTCATGTAAACATTTAGACAGGGAAGAGATGTTTTCACCAAAGGCTTCATTTAGAGGTGCTGCTTGCCTCCGGCTACGATTTCATGTCATTATTCAAGGTGTGTGCAATGCAGTCATTGTTTCGAGGTGTGTAAAAGAAATTACAAGGCTGCTTTACAGAATGCGTGATTTGCCTACACTGCCTCATCTAGATGGGTTAATTAAAATATGATTAAGGTGAGTGAGAAAATGTATATCCTAAATCTTAATGAGCGAAAATAAATCACCCAACGCCTAATTATATAAATGTGCCAATCTCCTGGGAGCAAATAAGTCATTTTAATAAGGGGCCTCATTTGGTGACAGAGATGCTCATGTCATTAAAGGTGACAGTGCCAGCTTGTGCTGGCATCTTGCTTTCATGTCTCTGGGGAACCACATGTGGTCTACACCAGTGGTGTGCATCTGTGCCAGCGTGTAAACCAGTCTCTACCCAAAAATATGCTCACCCAAATGCACTCCCAAGCAAAAAGCCAATGCAACTATTGCAAAACTCGCCGGCCAACCATCGCCAGCACAGCCAGGAAAATGGAGGGTGAACACTTTTTCACCATCCTGTGAAAAAGTGTTCACCCTCTTTCAGTTGTTTGTTGTTTTTTTAAACACACTTAAATGTTTTAAATCTTAAAAAATATAACCAGATATATTAAATACAAAAAAAGGGGTGGTGGTGTTATGTTTTAACATGGGGACAGATTGCTTTGGACGGTTTCTGTTTTTCTGTGCGATGAGTTCGTCATTTGAATATTACTTTCTGTAGGCACTCCAATTATTTTTGTCTGATGCTCTGAAGCGTTTCAGTGTGACCGAATAAAGTAAAAACAGAAGATACGTATCTGTAAGGTGGGAAAAGACAATTTCATGGTATGTTTGTGTGTGTTTTAACCAAGCTACCCTGACTCCATGGTGCCCTTGTGAAGGGAAAGCGACTGTAACTTCTTCGTGCACATTGTGTACAGTGTTCCAGATCATCCATCTCAGCTGCCTACGAAGCTACCTTGCCCGGGGGTGGAGCTATGCACATTGCCTTCCTATAGGGAACAGGGCCCCTGACACTTGAAGTCACCTCTTCCAGTCCGGATTCCAGTTCTACCCCTTCTTCTTCTCCTCTAACAGCTTCCTTTGCTCCTTCATGCTGCTGCAAAAAATAAACAGCAAAAAAAAAAAAAAAAAAAAAAAGGCTTAAGGGTGGCAAGAGTGGCTGATTTCTTTTTTTTCCACGCTCTCCTTCCATTTCCTCTAAAGTTACGGTCCCCAAAAATGGGCTTTAATGGGAAACTGAGGACAAGCTAAATGGGGACTTTATCTGGCCATCAGTTTGGCAGTTAGAACTGCTGCCAAGAGGGCTTTGAAATCTCCTTAAGGTAACTCCGAGGTGGGCAGACGAAGAGAGGCAGAGAGGTGGGGGTCAAAAGTAGAAGGGGAGAAAAAAAAGGAGAGGAAGATAAGAGCGGGATGGAGAGAGTGGATGGCGAGAAAGAGATTGGTGGTGATGGGAGACAAGGGCGGCTGAAAATGAGTGCACGAGCTAAGCATATGGGGGGGGGGGGAGAGAGAGACAGGAGGAGGCGGTGGAGATATGATCGGTCAGTGAGGACTAGAGCGGGTCAGAGTTGGATTAACCTGCATAAGGATTAGACAGCACTGTGTGGGGAGCCTCCCGCCTACAGCAGCTGTTGCCCAGGGTGCTGGTCACTTTTCACTGCTGGAGGTTTGTGTATTCACTTCAGTCAACAGATGAAATAAACTCCCAGGGAATTTAGTATCCAGAATGAGGAGTCTGACTTGCAATAGAGCTCCAAGTACATCTTTTTAAAGTAACAGTACAAATGGTGTCAACGAAAGCTAATTGGTGTCAAATTCTGATGCCTCCGTCAATCTGTACCGCAATCTGTCGACCCCTAAGACGCACAAACATCTCAGCGGTCTACTTACAGGAAATGTATAAAAAAAAATAATCTTTCAGAAAGGTAGACGCTAGAGCTGCATTTCTTCAAACAGTAAACCTTTATAGCAGAGTGTAGGAATATCTCAGTCCAGGGTGGAGTAAAAACACACCGTTTATTAGTGTAGCTTGTGTGTTAGAGTTGTTCAGGGCCAAATTCTTCAGGAGACAAAAAAAAGAGACAGCCCTAAAAGCTAGCAAGATGGAAATGAAATGTTTATGAATGTGGCAAGTAAAAAAAAACTGTGATAGCCCTGGGCAAACACGTCACAAAACCTTTTGCTCACACTTCAGTCGCTGACCTTCTATGGCACTCAGAGGTCTACAGCATTGCTTACTGCATTTTATTTTTGGGTGAGGCCCCAATTGATTTCCAAATATTGAATTAAGTTCTTGATCTAAGCATTTTTAAATGATGGACATCAAAGTCCATGAGTAAATGCAATAACCAATCTTTGTTTTGGGTGTGCTGTCTGTGACATGCGATGTTAAGCCGGGCGTACACTGTACGAGTTTTTGCCCTTTTCGGGCCGATTCTTCAGTCGTGCGAGAATTTTTTGGATCGGGCCGAGTTTCAGCCTGACCGTGCTTCCTGCGTCGTGTCGTATACAGGCGGTAACGAGGGGCGTTTCGCCTCTCACGAGCACCTCCCAATCAGGAATTGGACGGTCGGTTGAAAATCAAACATGTTTGAAATTCAGTCGGCCCTCGTGAGGTGATCGTGATCGCCTCCTGCTGTTGAAGCAGAGCTACGAGCGTCTACGAGCCGATTTCCCCCAACTTCGCACACTGCGCAAACAAACAAGGAGCAAACAAAGAAATTCTTCTTGGTCTTCTCAAACGAAAACACAGGAGTGGAGAGAAGCATGGTGGCAGTAGGTGTGACATGGAGTCAAACTACGGAGGAGCAATTCGTAGAATTGCCAAGGCAGCGCGTTTCGTTCGTGGATGGCTTTAGGAACATTAGGAGCTGTGCAGATTACGTTGATCTAATGGATCTGGGATTTTCCCAACAATGTACCTTTTTAACAATAAGCAATGACTTTCACATGGAGAAAGAGAGATAGACTACTGGCTGCTGCAGCTCCCTGTCTGTCTTTGTCACGTGACCCGCTCCCTGTACTGTGCTCAGAAATCTCCAAACAGCTATTCTATGACGTTCAAAACGTAACATTACGTGTAAAAATGTGAAGAACAACTTTTTCTATGAGAATTGTCTGCAAATGATCAACTGCAAGCCCATTTATGTGCGTGCCAAACTATCAATGAGTCATTCAAGACAAAAAATAAGTGTCACCATCCCCAAGTGTTTAGCTTATTGTTAGTTATGTTTCCCAGGGATCATGCATCTTCCTGTTTTCCACCTCTTCAGTATCGTTTATTACTCTCTAAATTCTGCTCTTCCTTCTTGTTTCCTGCTCTGTTCGTTAGGAATTTAGTTAGTTTATTATTGTTTCTGTTGGATCTTTTGTTTTCCTGCCTATCTTCATTTTTTTTTTTACAGTCTGTTCATTTATTGTGGTTTTTGTATTCTTGTTTCCTCTTTTTCTAAACTGCTGTGTAAATTTCAGGATTCGCGGGTTGCATTTTTTTTTTTTTTTTGGGCTTGTTTGTGACCATGAAGACACTTACTTGTGTTATTAAATCAACAACTATAAACCCAAGTTATAAAGAAACCCCCACTTGCTGCTGCATTACAGACAGCAAGAGATGGCAGAAATATCCACCCCTCTCCGACAACAAATTAATTGGAGGACTGCTTTAGGAAAAGTCACGGTGGGTAAAAATACAGCACTGTGTTGTGGTTAGTTGCTTATTGTGTTTCTTTTGGGCTTGTTTTCATAGAACTGGTCACTTGTTTGTCTCCCAGTATCTGGCATCAATGAATACATCTAGTTTTAGACCAATAAAATACTCGTGACAGAGGCTTTTAACCTTACCTATCGTTGAGTGAAGAGCACATACATCTCTTATAACAAATCTTAAAATGCCCATTAAACAAGGACGTTGTGAGACCTCAGAAAAAAAATCTCAATGACCATTCTACTACTTTTATGTATTCATAACTACTATTCTTCATGTCTCGCAAAAAATACTATAAGTGATATTTTTAAATGTAATTTTGTTTCTGAAAGTGAGCTGAACTCATCCAATCTTTCAGAAGCTATAGTGGAGTCCACACCCAAACTCTGGTAACCGCTGGTTTAGAGTATTGCCTGGTTAACAGATAACACCCAGCGAGAACTGTCTGCCATCAACAAGCAGCATCTTGCACAGCACAAAAAGTGAACTGCATAACAACATCAAAGCATCACCCAAAAGGCAGAGCATATCAAGATGGAGGATCATAATTTAGATGTGAATTTCTGCAATGCCAAGAGGAAAATAAGTTGCTGGAGTATTAGAAGTCTCATAAGGTAATTTGAAGACTTTTTTTTTTTTTTTTACAAAATATGCATCGAGAACTAAAGTGGGCCTGAGCCTTACATAAAAAAATAATCTATTCCACTGTGTGTTTTCTTGCACGTCATGTTGTCTAAACTTGCACACATGGACACAAAATAAAGGCTTCATGTTAATTTGCAGCGCCACTAATTTGTACTCCTATTACATAACCATGTGTTGTCATTTTGTCAATTCCCTTTTTGATTTCATACCTGTAAACAACCCATGTTTTACCTTTCCAATTAAACTGTTGTGTATCAGTTTATTTCTCATTCAAGGCAATCGCTTTCATGAGTTACTGTAACAATGAAAATGCTAAAATCGTACGCAGAATGTATTTGTATATTTCCTGGGAGACATTTAATTATACTGTGTTTTCATTGATTGTGGTTCCAATCTCCGTCTGGGCCAGATTATGAGTCCTTGTCAAACCAAACTAGTTCAAAGGGTCCTAATGGTGGTAGAAATTATTAATTGGAGTCATTTAAACCCACTTCCTTTCTATAAACTACCAGTACATAAAAGAGAATAGCCTTAAATCCTCAGCTGTCAAAGCAGGTACCAAATATCTTCCTGTTTGTTGTGAGATGAAAACTACTAGGTTCCAAAATCCCAAAACGAATGTCTGTACATGGTTGTTTAATTCTGAAAAAGCTGTAATTAAAGGAAAATTGTTACGCTCTTAGAGTGTGGTGGAACTATGCTTTACTTTAAAAGATAAGGTAAGAGCTTAGTTTTAATGTGGACCAGTTTTAAATAGCAATGGGATTTCTCTATGTATAAAATGATTTTTTTTTCCATAGCTATAAAAATCATAAAAATCTTAAAGCTTTAATTGGATAAATAATGCACCTAACTCTTAAAATCACTTGCTCAACTTACTGTAAAGTCAGCTCAAAGTGACTAGATGCACTATTTTGCATTTGACTTTAAGCCTCTGTCAAGATTTATGTTCTCAAATATGCATAAACATGCAGCTAAGTGTCATCCTTCTCATGTAGAAGTACGCAAACCGTTTAGCTAAAGTCATCCACCATCTGTGGAGCTGCCCATTTAGCTTTCTCTCTTATCTTTTGTACCTGCAGTGGGGCTCTGGGCTATGTCATCTACCCTCCAAACACACCAGCATAAACACACGCGTCCTCCATCACTGTCGGAGACAGTGGGCTTGCCTTTCACTCTGATCTCTCCATGAAGCCTCCGAGCTTCGGAGATAGGGTCAGGCCGGCACATCGTGGCCTTCCAATCCGTCTCTGATACAAACAATAGTCGCGTGCACCCCTGAGCGTGTTCGGTGCCAGAAGCTCGCACACGGCACGGGTCAATAACCAGGGTATACTAACAGCAATCACAGGGCCGCCTGACGCGGGGGCTGTGTGTTTGCGTGACATTCGATCGGATGGATTCGCCTTGTTCTCTGCCAGTCTCCCAGGGGAGGAAGCCCATGGAGGAGGACCGATCTGTGGCATCCTTTTTCAAAGATGATTCTCTCCTCCGTCTCTCTGATGATGGTGGCCTTGGCTCACCAATGGGTACACTGCGGACTCTGCTTTGAAACAATTGCTCCTCCGCGGGCTCCCAATACTTTCTGTCAAAACAGGTGGAGAGGGTGGTTTGTAGAACGATTGAAGGTCTGGTTTTCTTTTTCACAAGCACATGGGCTATTTTAACTCGGTGTATCATTGCGCCTGTGTCATGTGTTTAGGGAACAGAGAGAGCAAGAGAGAAACAGGGAGAGGGACCACTTTTATCTGTATTGTCAGGGGATAATGACACAAAACACCCTTGAATATCCCTGGTGATAACATCGGAAGAGACACTGTTGGACACCAGGGATGATTGAAATCTCGTCTTGAAGAAATCAAGCAAATCCATTGTTGCTCTGCTTGAGATGGATACCGCATAACAATGTCAAATAACTATGATTAAAGTATGAGGATATAAAGGACAATGTAGGCCAGCGTGCCCACCTTGCATACACCAGAGACAAATTATTTCAAACAACCCTTTAGCGGATTAAATCTCAAAGACAAATTCTGCTATCTGTCTCTGTGTGCTGGTGAACAAAGCAAATAAAACACAACAGACATTAAACAAGCTGAAAAGAACCATCTTTAAACAAGGGGCAGACGCATTCATTTGTGAGCATGTTTGATATCCGTTCAAGGTTTTCCACTGTGTAATTTGGACTTCAAAGGGATTTTATCCCCCCTAAAATGAATTTCTCAGCAGTAGAAAACAGTGTACTGACAGATGATATGATGGCTTTTAGATGTGTTTAAACAGATTTTTTCCTAAGATACAGCTCCCTTCATGCTTCTCAGCACTCCTATTAAACAACGTACAGTACAATCTTGCTCTGATAAATCCGCTGGTTGAATTAAGCATTTATTCATTGGGAATCTTTATTTCACCAAATCACCAATTGGCACCCATAACAGTCCTATAACATAAATGTAACTAGAGCCTTTTTTCATTTATTTTTGAAGAAGACCACAGACTTGCAGAACATCTACTTAGTAATCCACGAGTTTCTACCACCGCACAGAAAGGGGGATGGAAGACAGAAGTAAAGGAAAGTCTCCACTGCTCATTGTAAGGGAACTGTGGTTCACCAAATTTTGTCCCTCTGACCAATTGTTGGGGAGGACATGTCAAGATAAAAAAGTGATTTTCTGTCCTACTGTCACAAATGTAAAAATATGAAATTGGCTGAAAGCTACTAAAACCAGCTGGATAGTCAATTTAAACTGAACTTTTAAGCAACACACTCTCCAAGTAGCTCTAGTGTGAAATAAAGCAGTAAGGACATAAGAAGGTGTGGAGAAGCAACTAATGCCTACTTTTAAGTGCAGTGGTGGTTCTGTGTTGCTGTGGGCAGGTCTGTTGATAAAGTGAATGGGTGCAATACCAGGAGATATTAAATACAAATGTGGTCAGTAACTCAATCAGAAAACTGAAAATGGGTCATCACTGAATCTTTCAGCAGAATCATGATCCAAAACCTGCGACTAAGCTACCATAAGACTCAAAATCAACCTTTTTTCCTTGCCAATCTGAGTGCCCAAACTTAAATCCTAATAAATAAATAAAAACCTGTGAGGGTAGCATAATAGAAGAAGCAGCTCTGGACTCTGCAACGTTTAGGGCAATTGTTTGTATTTGTATTTATTTTGCGTTTGACACGCTGCTGTACCTGTTGTTTCTCTACGGCTTGCTTACCAGGGCCACCTTTCAGTTTCTACTTTGGTTTTTGTTGGACATGGGGAGAAAAGGCATGTCCAACTGCCCACTGAATTGACTCAGTGAGCCGTTGCTGTACTGGTACATTTGTTAATTGAACAGAGTTGTGGTTTCAATACTGTCATAAAACACTGTCACCACCATGATTAGAGACACAGTCTCTTCTTGAGGAAACTTATAAGATTCTCTCTGCAGGAGCCCAGGCAGTCCGTTATAGGAGGATAGTCGTATTTTGGCCGGGGTACGGTCAAAATATGAAGGCTGTATTTTAGTTTGAGTCCAAAGTTATTTTGTGCAATGTAGTCTTTTACTTAGCTAGTGAGATCAAGATCTTTTACACGCATGCTACCCCAAAGCAGGGATTGCTGCAGGAACACAAAAAAAACTCGCCGAGGGGAACTCCCTCCTTCCTAGGAGCTGTGGAGTCTAGGATTCAGAAGCCTTTACCAGTTATCTGTCCTATGTGCAGTCCTTTTTGCTCTCCACGTGGCTGGATGTCCAACAACGTGAACTGCATCAAGTATTGGGAAAAGGGAATACGTTCAAGGTGTATGAATACTTTTTCAATGCCTTTAGAATAAACAGTTTCCTTTTTGAAAGATATTACTTGCCTTGCATGAGTTGCAAAACATGGGGAACAAACCGCCTAAAATGGCAGCCGGTGTCTATTAGCATGCAATCTGCAGTGCATGCAGTGAGCAAGAAAAGCCTAGGCCATAAAGCCTTCCGTCTCTTGAAAGATTCTCCATGCTTGACCTTCCAGATAATACTTCCGCTAGGTTTTTGGGGTGCTTAATAAGTAATATTCCGCTAAAGGCCAGCAGCAGGTATTTGGAGCAGGGAATCATTATTGAATGAGGCTCAGACCAAGTTTATGGTCCCAATTATGCCAGGCAATAAAAGTCTGGTAGTGGTTGAGAAAAAAACTTTCACAGAGTTTCCACGCTGCTGGGGGAGAGACTTGGATATTGGAAATTCATTTGAGAAATTAAATGAGCACTTACGGTCGTAAGATGGGGGAAGACATTGCATCACACTTACACCCGGTCTTATCTGTGGTCATATTAAAGCTAATATCTTATTAAACATGCAGCATTTCAGTCTGAAAGTGATTGAAGTGAGACATAAATTAATGGCATGATAGATGGATGGACGTAATAGATTTTGAGGTCAGGCTATAAAAACATGGATTTAAAAAAAATAGATCTGGGTCAAATTCATATTAGGATTAAAATGCCTGTTAAATAGCTTTCTTATTGATGATGAATGGGGTCGGGCCATTCTCTTGTATGTACTCGATGTTAAAAGACCACTCTCACTGAGGTTTTTGGCAACGTCAATTAAGACGTCAGAAAAGTTAAACCATCCATAATGTTCAAACTTCTCTTCTCCCTCCTTTCTTTCCATGAACCCACACATGCACCAATACTCGTTACTTTTCGCTGCTTCATGGTGCCATTTGTCTTCTGGCGTTTCTCTCTGCCAGTCTCTGTCATTCTTTCACCCCTGCCCCCCCTCACTCATCTCTTCATCCCCTCCTCCCGCTCAGGAATGGATTCAGGTGAGCCAATTTCATCTTGGTCATGCCTCTTGTTTGCACCGGTCAATTCGGCTTCTCCGGAATGGCCTCCCCTCTTCATCGAGGGCCTTTTCATTTGGACAACTTGGCTTCTTTGCCCTAACCCTGAAATTACTTTTGGGAGTTTGTGAAAGGGGTGATGGGTTAGTGTGATATGGCGCTGTCTTTTCATGCTGGCCTGACATCACTGACCAGTGGCAATTGTTTCCTTTTCTTTTCTGGCACAGGAAAAAGTTTTGGGCCAAAGGAAATTATGAAAACACCATTGTGACTTTACACTGGGCTTTAGCAGAAGTACAAGTTGCCTGTAAGTGATCGCTGCATGATCTGCAAGTGCAAATTCAAACCCAACAATGCCAGGCGTCTTGAAATCACCAATTTTGTACAATTGTTGTGACATTTAAATGGAGGAAATAATCTAACATGCTACATTTTAGAGACATTTGTAAATTGTTCTCACAGTATAACAATGTAAATGATGCATTTGTTTCATGTCTATATGTTAATCTAAACGTATAACGTGCTATTGTTGTTTCTTGAGCTGTCTGTTACTTTTACAATCAGTTCCTTGCTTTGCTGTGACATACAAAAATTCCATAGAGGATGTTACTTTGATGCATCAAATAGGAATGGCACCTAAACAATACCTTGTTGACGACAAGGAATTAAAACATATTGCCATTCATTGGCTATTGTTTCGGGCAGAAAAATGAGGCTGCACAGTTATAACACTAAGGTACATGCAACTACCGTTAAAAAACATGGCTGCGATGTTATGTTAGTCACATGTTAATGGCAGGAGAAGGCATTACACTTTGGTCGCACAATGCAGATTTATGAGACAATGAAGACGAAGATCAGCAGAAAGCCATTACACCAAAGTCATTACAAATTAATAGCAGAAACTGTTTTAATAGTGCACATTAGGGCCACTTAGAATTCTAGATCCCCGACCTCGAGCTTGAATCAAGCCTCAAGTATTTGGAGCATGATTCAAGCCTGAGTCTTTGTCTTTAAATCTTAAAAAGGGAGAAATATGTAAGCTGCAGATTCAAGTCATAAGCTCTGGTTCCTACTGCTAAACAAAATGCAGATAAAAGTCCCCCAGACCTCAACTCTGAGCTGAGTCTCAAATATATTTAGGAGCCTGAAGTCTTTGTTCTGGAAACTTCAATGGATGTCAATGCCAGGCCTTTATAAGGTCATAGAGGTGTATCCACATTGCATTTAAAGATGCATTGAATCATGAACTGATCAACAGCAATCGAGTCAAATTGTGAGGGCAGCCAAGATTCACAGCTCTGGTCCGGATTCAGAAAGTAACACTTAATTAGTTTCACTCAATATCACTAAACATAAATAAATCCATCAGCTTGTATGTTTTGTCACTCTGTTTGCTCAAACCATTAAGCAGAACCCAAACCATGTAAGTGAAATACAACTATATTTACTTTGCAGCCGCAGCAAACTGAACAAGTGTTGAGAAAAACAATTTTCGAGGGGAAATGTTGCAGCGTTGCACATTATGCTCAGAAGACAGCAGTGGCATACAAAGTGGGACCAGATGTTCCCTTGACATAGTGCTTTAAAGGGAGGATGATGTAGTCAGCAGCTCATTAATGCTTTGTTAACATTTTCTGTAATGGGATATAAATTAGACACAAGCAACATGACAGCATCCTTTCCAAGAATATTCTCTCACCTGCTCGTAAGCCTTGACATTTCGGAAGAGAGAGACCTTTAACTCACCAATCACGTTTTGTACTGGGTAATAAACATGGGCCTAATATGATCCTGATCCATGGTGTTAAGTTTTCTTGAAAACTTACCCCTTTGGTTGACTTGCAGTGTTTTTTTCTCCATCTCTGATGCGAGAAAACTCAATCTTCCCCCATGTTCTAACAACTGGCTAATAATTCTCTCAGTTTATAAATCATCTACATATAACTCATATGACCAAATGGCTGGAAATTCTTATTTGTGTATTAGTCTGCATAAATGTGTGTGTGTGTGTGTGTATATACATTACCTAAAGATGTATCTGTTATCTGTCCCTCCTTCACATGTCATTGGCTGTGGGAAATGAGGAGCCTCTCAAGGAATACGAGTTGAACGGCGCACGGCTCTGACCGGAGGCAATCAGAGTTAGCTTTACCGGTCAGAGCTAATGAGAGAGGGTTCGCTCTGTGACTGTGTAAAGAGGGTGCAGAGCAAAGCCAAAGCAGACACACTTAGTTGACTTTAACGCATCGCACACATGCGCGCGCACACAAGAGCAAGAAAATGGAAGACCTAGTTAGATTGTATTGGCATTTAGATGAGGAAAAGGGAGGAAGCAATTTATTCAATAAAATACTTGTGGTCCCCAGGGTTTTTTAAAGACTTAAGACTAACCCCCAAGTGTGCAATACCTTTAAAATGTACCAAATTGCTAGCTATATTTGGTTTAAATCCATTGATAAACTTGCAACTAACATTATGACTTTTCTCTCATAAAACCATTTGAACGTTCAACATGTACAGAGCCACGAAAACAAATCTTTGCCCCCTTACAGTTTCTTCTGCTTTTGCTTTTTTGCACACCTCAGTGTTTCAGGTTAACCAAGACATTTCAGACAGATAACCTGAGAAGATACGAAACAATTGTTTTCAAATTGTTTTAATCACTGGCCTATTACAGATTAGCTGTGATTGACATCCTTTCTTTTTATTTTCAATTTCACTGACCACACCCTGGGAACTGTAGAATGTAGACTGAAAAATCCCTTTAATAGAACCTATATTAAAAACATTAAGTAGGCTAAAAGCAACACATTATGCCCGGACCTAAACAAATGCAAGAACAGATGACAAAGCAATTGATGTTTATCACCCCATAAACGGTAGAAAAGCCACATCTAAAGCTTTGACAGTGCAACAAACCACCCTAAAAGGTATTATCATGGCCTTATTTTTGAGACTATAAATTGCTCTGGAATATAAGTCGCTTCAGTCTAAAAATGCATCATACAGAGGAAAAAAATATATAAATCGCACTAGACTATGAGTTGCACCGGACTGTACGGATTTATTTTGACATTTATTTCACACAATCCAAGACTAAAACCTGCCATTTAATCTGGTAAACCAATTTATTAAATGACACAGCTGCATCCACAATCGGCTGAATAACATGGAAAATACCTGGGAGACTGAATGGGGTAAATTAGCATAACAAGCCAGCCACTCCAGCCGCGAAGGTTCTTGCCAGCGCATTTCAGTGTAACTGACTGTTACGTTAAAATCTGTCAAAATGATGCTGAAATTAGACCATGAGTGTAACGTTGCTATGTGCTATGTTGGACTCTGGACTTACAGTACTTTGGCAGGATATTCCTGGCTGTATGCAAATATGCAACCAGTAAAGTTTATTACTTTAAGTTATTAAATGCTACCACTTGTTCCCCTTTGTGGTTTCATGATAGTGTGAGTCAATCTAAATGTCCTCTGGTGTGCCTAACTTTTTCAGTTGGACACATCAGTGCAACAAGTTATAAGTAGCTAAAGTTTAGTTTGCCAAGGAGGCAGACTTTCTTTAAATGTTTTCAGCAACAGCTAAATATTATGATTATGAGAATTGTCTTCAAAATAGTCTCTCAGTTTTTTATTGGAGACTTGGTCTCCTCTCCCCAATAGGTCTCGGTCTTGTATGTTCTTGACTTGTTAAGTGGTCTTGACTACAACAGTAATGACCAGCCTTCCAAAATTTCTCCAGAAGTGCAACAGCATTGTCCACGAGGTCACAAAAAACCCTGAACATTCAAAACATTGAAAGCATTTACATATCTCACTTAAGATCAGCATTCACAATTCAGTGATAAGAAGAAGCCTAGACAAACATAGTGTCCATAGGAGATGTCCAAGGCGAAAACAACTGCCTACTAAAAAGAACACAAATGCCCATGTAACATTAGCCAAAAACATGTTATTGATCGAGTAATTCTAAACCGGAAACATTCCTCCACTCTACCCAAACACACACAAAGAAAGAACTGAAAGTTAGTCTACCTACCCCCCTCCAACCCCCTCACCCTGTTCCCTAACCTTGCTGATTCTTCCAGTGGAGAAATAGGGATTGAGAGACAGGAGAAAGGAGCGAGAGGCAAGGGGGAGGGAGGGACACGGGGAGGCGTTGAATAGTATTATGTCTATCGGTGTGGATAATTGAATGTTAGAGCGGTTTTCTCCAAGCCTTTGTTGTCCAATCAATACAGCAGTTCCCATGGGAGCTAATCTGTATTAGCTGAATTAGCCTGCTGGCTAACTTAGATGTCTCAACAGAGAGGCCTTTTTTCTTGTCCCTGGGAGTGATTTGACGCTGTGTGTGGGCCAGGTGAAGGCAATGCAAATTTATAATTCATTCAGAATCAGCTTTATCCAACAAGTTTGTGCAAGCGAACAAGCATTTGGACTACGGTTTCACTTTGCTCTTAATGAATACATGTTCAAAAAAAAAATAAAAAAATAAAAAAAAAAATATATATATATATATATATATATATATATATATATATATATATATATATATATATATATATATATATATGTAGGGTTCAAATCCCAGTCTGCAGTCATGGGTTATTCAGGCTTCCTCCCACTGTCCAAAACCATGATTGTTGGGTTCATTTCCCTTAGGTGTGAGTGCGTGCATGGTTGTTTGTCTTGTGTCTCTGTGTTGCCTTGTGATGGCGACCTGTGCCTAACCCTGTTTATAAAAGAGAAACATTTTTTTTACCAAGCCATATCTCAAGTAAAAATGGTTTCAAACAGCTCTTAAGTATTAATTGCACAAATCAAATCTCTCAAAGTGCATTTTAATTTATGTTTGTACTTGGTGGCAATTTTTGCATTATTCACAGTATTTGGCTATAGGAATAAATTGTAAAATAGTGTCTGGTTGCAGGTAAGATGCTTGGTATCTAAAAATGTTGATGCTATGATGATAATGCGATTTAAGCTAAGCCATTAAAATAGCTGATCGTATTTCTGGTCATATTAAAACTAATATCTTAATAAAAGTTAACTCATCTACAATACTGAAACTTTTTCCCCCTCTTTTCTTTCCTTGAATCCGCACCTGCATCAACACTTGTTCATTTTAGCTGCTTCATGCTACCACTTGTCTTCTGCTGTTTCTCTATGCCAATCTCTGTAATTATTTTACCCTTCAGAAATATATTACCCCTTTGAATCTTTTTTTTTTCTTTTAGATTTTGTCAAGTCACAACCACAAATGTCATTATATCTTATTGGGTTTCATACACCAACACAACGTAGCACATAACTGTGAAGGGGGAAAAATGATACAACGTTTTCAAAATGAAGCCCTGTTTGCAGTTTGCCACAAGTAATTTAGAGGAAAGGGCGAACATGTGGAAGAAGGCGTGCTAGTCAAACAAAACAAAACTTTTTTGGCATACATATCAAAAGCTGTGTGTGGATGAAAGCAAAGGCTACACAACCCCCTGAAGACTTCATCCCAACAGTGAAGAAGATTGTAGCAGCATCATACTGTGGGGTTGCTTTTCTTTAGCAGTGACAGGGGAGCTGGTCAGAGTTAACTTTTAAAATGTTAGGTACCTTAAGATTATAATTAAAGCATGTAATAAACAGTTTCAAACTAATACAAACCCCTTTGGCACACCACAAGAAAATCTTGGAAACCAAGTAGCTAGAGGCTGCAAAGTACTTGAGAAAGGGGTGGTAGTTAAACTTCCAACAGGAAAACAACGCTAAACATACAGCCAGAGCTACAATTTAATGGTCTATATCAGTGGTCCCCAATCCTGGTCCTCAAGGGCCGGTGTCCCTGCAGGTTTTACATGTGTCCCTGATCCAACACACCTGACTTACTTCCCCAGTGTGCTGTCAAGTTCTCCAGAGTCCTCCTAATGACCTCATTATTTGACTCAGGTGTGTTGAAGCAGAGTAACAAATAAAAGTTGCAGGACACCGGCCCTCGAGGACCAGGATTGGGGACCACTGGTCTATATTATACTCAAATGTTAGAATGGACCTGGAAAAGTCCATGCCGAATCCCACGGGAGAACCTGTGGCAGCACTTTAAAGTAGATGTTCGCATTCCCTCTTCATCCTCAATCCGACTGAGCTTGGACTATTTTGCATGAAAGCATTGGCAAAGATTTAAGCCTGCAGATTTGCAAAGCTGGTAGTGACATATACATCAATATTTCCTTCTATATTTGGAATGAAAGGTGCAATCATGACACTCTTGATATACACAAAGTATTGACTCAGAGGCCAAACACAAATCAAACCAGTTTTCAACTATTTTTAAATGATGTAAATCCACATTTCTTTTCATCAATTGCATAATTGTATAGTACTTTTGTGATCTTATAAACCCAAACAAAGTCATTGAAGTGTTACATGAAACCCTAACCATAACCCTGACACATTTATGAAAATGTGGCATCAATGCTTTTGTGAGTTAAGTACACTTTATACACATGTAACATACAAAGGTGGGAAACCACAGCACTATTTAGTGAGTTTTACATTAACAATATGAGAAATAGTGGATTTTGTGTGGTTCTTCTGAGTCCAAATCTGTTTATGACTTCAAACATGTTTGAGATTAAACATTAACAATAAGTACCTCGCTCATGCTAATAAGAGGTGAAATAAAAAACTGTAAATGAACCCCAGGGGAGAGTGAGACATAGCACTCCCGCACTGTTTTAGTCTCTCCATACGTGGACGCTTAAAACGGCGCTGAAGAGAGGAGAGCTTGTCTTTGCTTTTCCCACTAACACAACCAGTTTTGCAACAAAACACACAGTCAGGACCTTAATCAGACACTGGTGACACTGCTTTTTGTGTTTCCCTATTTACCTCACCAGGATACTCGGCAATGACATCCGAATGTCATTCAGAGTGGACAAGAGCAGTTAAATGGTATGGCGGGATCTACCAGAGACAAGGCCATGACATCTGACTGAGTTCAACTATCAGAAGGCAACATAACGTGATCAGGTCAGCTACAAATACCTTGATCTTTCTCAGGCAAATGCCAGCCATAAAGAGGTTCAGCAAAGTCAGCCACTACCAAGTGCAAGACAGGGCCTGAAGAGCCAGCAGAATGGTGAGAAAATAAAGCCCAAGTCATAAACACGTATGCCGTGCCAATAACCAGACACCCAAGTGGTATAAAAGCTTGGCTGAATGAGGATACAGAAGATGCTGAAATAAAGACGAGATATCTCTGGACGAACATCCGGAACCACTAGGGAAGGTCAAGTCTCTGGATGGAATGTACCGTCAGCAGACCGAGGAAGACTGAGCAACAACTGGCTAAAGAAGGCAGCGCTGAAGGACAGTATAGAGACACTAATCATGTCAGCAGAAGAGGCCAGGGGCTACCACTGGCATTATCCAGGATCGTAGAGACAGGCTGTGAAAAGATGCCCCTTAGACAGTACAGAACATAAAACAGGCTGGCAAATAGTAAACGAACAGCCATACCAAAGTGGCTGGAATAGTGGATAAGAATATGTTTTTGCCAAGTGTGGGCTCTAAGATCCAAAATAAAATGAGGAGACTGCCATAAATGCAGTAGTTAAGGTCAAGGTTTCCAGATACAAACTGACAGGCTGGTAATGGTAATCAACAAGACACTGGTTGTAGACTTAATGACTCCAAATTACTACTCAATAACCCTGCATCAACCTAAACGAGCTGTATTTGTATGTACTGCTGTTTTTAACAGGGCAAAGCCCTTTCTGTAATTATTCCTTTATTCTACTTATGGGGAAGAACCTTTCTTTAAATTCTTACTTTAAATTCTCCAGAGCAACTGTTACTGGTTATGCACACTCATATCTTTATATGCCGTACTGTTAGCACTCTTGCTTCTTCACGCTAGCGTCTTTTTTCTTGATCCACCATGTTCAACTTGTTCTTTCCTATGGGACAAATTGTGCCAAGGTGCTATTTCAGCTTGGCTGTGATAAGACACAAGCATGGGTTTATTTGACCCTGGCCATATCTGGACGCTATGCTGCTTGCTACAGGGGACCGCACTGTTGTAACATTGTCAGCGTGTAATAACTCATGGCCTTGGATGATGACAACTAAGGTGCTTTACACACATGCGCTCACACAAACTTCAGCATCTGGGCAAGGTTTCGAAAGCTGAATGCTATTATCCCAGAGCGTAAAGTGCTAGTGATATATATATATATATATATATATATATATATATATATATATATATATATATATATATATATATATAAATATATATATATATAAATAACTCCGAACTGTTTGTTTGATGCTTGCCTTTGAAAACCATGCAAAATACAGATAAACAAATAAGTTAAAAAAAGAAAAAAAAAAAAGAGTAGGCAAGGTTTTTAATCAATTTGCCCACAAAATGATCTCTAAAGTGTCATGTGCTCACACAAACATATGCACACACTCCTGGAAAACTTCCCAGGAAACCTCAACTGATACTATCCCCTCTGGCCTAATAGCCTACAGAAACAGACTTGGACACACATACACAGACCAGAACACTGAAACTCATAGAAACAACTTACAATTATACATGTGCCAAGGCTGCACTAAAAGATGTGAGTGAACAAATATAGCTACTTCCAAATGATGCTAATGGAGACTTTCCCTGAGCACTACACAGTACTTAGTACTTTTTGAATTATATTTCTACGGACCCGAGTATACACACACACACACACACACACACACATATATATATATATATATATACACTACCGTTCAAAAGTTTGGGGTCACATTGAAATGTCCTTATTTTTGAAGGAAAAGCACTGTACTTTTCAATGAAGATAACTTTAAACTAGTCTTAACTTTAAAGAAACTCTATACATTGCTAATGTGGTAAATGACTATTCTAGCTGCAAATGCCTGGTTTTTGGTGCAATATCTACATAGGTCTATAGAGGCCCATTTCCAGCAACTATCACTCCAGTGTTCTAATGGTACAATGTGTTTGCTCATTGGCTCAGAAGGCTAATTGATGATTAGAAAACCCTTGTGCAATCATGTTCACACATCTGAAAACAGTTTAGCTCGTTACAAAAGCTACAAAACTGACCTTCCTTTGAGCAGATTGAGTTTCTGGAGCATCACATTTGTGGGGTCAATTAAACGCTCAAAATGGCCAGAAAAAGGGAACTTTCATCTGAAACTCGACAGTCTATTCTTGTTCTTAGAAATGAAGGCTATTCCATGCGAGAAATTGCTAAGAAATTGAAGATTTCCTACAACGGTGTGTACTACTCCCTTCAGAGGACAGCACAAACAGGCTCTAACCAGAGTAGAAAAAGAAGTGGGAGGCCGCGTTGCACAACTGAGCAAGAAGATAAGTACATTAGAGTCTCTAGTTTGAGAAACAGACGCCTCACAGGTCCCCAACTGGCATCTTCATTAAATAGTAC
Source organism: Fundulus diaphanus (assembly GCA_037039145.1). Lineage (NCBI taxonomy): Eukaryota > Metazoa > Chordata > Actinopteri > Cyprinodontiformes > Fundulidae > Fundulus > Fundulus diaphanus. The sequence goes on from CM073131.1 coordinate 31,410,111, forward strand.
CCGCAAAACACCAGTGTCAACATCTACAGTGAAGAGGCGGCTGCGGGATTCTGAGCTTCACGGCAGAGTGGCAAAGAAAAAGCCATATCTGAAACTGGCCAATAAAAGAAAAAGATTAAGATGGGCAAAAGAACACAGACATTGGACAGAGGAAGACTGGAAAAAAGTGTTGTGGACGGATGAATCCAAGTTTGAGGTGTTTGGATCACAAAGAACGCTTGTGAGACGCAGAACAAATGAAAAGATGCTGGAAGAATGCCTGACGCCATCTGTTAAGCATGGTGGAGGTAATGTGATGGTCTGGGGTTGCTTTGGTGCTGGTAAGGTGGGAGATTTGTACAGGGTAAAAGGGATTCTGAATAAGGAAGGCTATCACTCCATTTTGCAACGCCATGCCATACCCAGTGGACAGCGCTTGATTGGAGCCAATTTCATCCTACAACAGGACAATGACCCTAAACACACCTCCAGGTTGTGCAAGAACTATTTAGAGCAGAAGAAGGCAGCTGGTATTCTATCGGTAATGGAGTGGCCAGCGCAGTCACCAGATCTGAACCCCATTGAGCTGTTGTGGGAGCAGCTTGACCGTATGGTACGCAAGAAGTGCCCATCCAACCAATCCAACTTGTGGGAGCTGCTTCTGGAAGCGTGGGGTGCAATTTCTCCCGATTACCTCAACAAAATAACAGCTAGAATGCCAAAGGTCTGCAATGCTGTAATTGCTGCAAATGGAGGATTCTTTGACGAAAACAAAGTTTGATGTAAAAAAAAAATCTTATTTCAAATACAAATCATTATTTCTAACCTTGTCAATGTCTTGACTCTATTTTCTATTCATTTCACAACGTATGGTGGTGAATAAGTGTGACTTTTCATGGAAAACACAAAATTGTTTGGGTGACCCCAAACTTTTGAACGGTAGTGTATATATGTATACATACATACATACATAGGGTATTTACACACACAGACACATAACAAATCAGACACATGCTGAGACAGACCTAGACTGAAATAATACTACCATCGTGGTAGTATTATTTTTGTGAAAGGCTGCATTAGTTTTGCGTCAGAGTTAACAGGCCCCACAACCTCCGATATTAAACATTCTCCCAAACCTCTTGGGGTTTATCGAGATGTATTTTTGCCAAAGACACAGCTTCTTATTCTTTTTGGTCAGCATTGATTTAGGTCTTGGAGCTTCTCCATAGATGCCATTTTTCTCTGTCTCTTTCTTATCAATGTCAAATCCTCAACTGAGGCAAGAGAATTCTACCGTGCTTTAGATGCTGTTCAAGCTTAATCTGTGACCTCCTCGATGATTATTCAACATGGTCTTAGAGTAATGGCTCTCACTTTGTTTTGCTGGAGTCCCAAAGATTAGAAACGGCATTGTAACCTTTGTCAGACATCAATGTGTCATGGATTGTGCCCGTCTTCCTTCTGCTTTGCACCATGCCCACCTGCCCTGCTGTAATCAGCCTCATGTCTCACACCTGTGATCTGTTCCATGCCTTGCCCCTGTGTCCTGCACTATACGCACTCCACAGCCACCAATTTGGCACCAGATTATCAAAACAACTTTTCAGCAGATGTCCAGCGTTTTTCCATTTCTGATCAGCACATTTTTGAGCTTGATTCCATCTCCTGGATTTCCCTGCCTTGCCTTTCCCTTGTCGGACTTCTACCAGCCTTCTGATATCTGGACCATGGCCTGCCTGTGATATGCTGTGTGTGACCATCAGCTGTTCCTTGGACTGCCATTCTGTCTGACGCCTCTGCAGTGAGTAAAGCCTGCTCTCGCCACTGCCAGAAATAAACTATGTTGCTCCTGCAGAGGCTCCTTGACTGTATCCAGGTTTCTGTTTCCAATAAACCTTTCAATTGCAACTCGGTGTCTGGCTCAAATTTTGGGCGCACAGTCTGGTAATCTTGACACAGTGACTTTCTTTCTCACCTGATTTTGAATTTCTATAGATTAAGGACATGATGTGTAGCTTTCTGAGATCTTTCAGCCTACTTCTTGCTGTCAGGCAGGTTCTGTTTAAGTTCTTGATTCTACAGTTCAGGCAGTAATCAGGCTTGTGAGGGGCTACTGAAACTGAAACCCAAAAAATGTGATTACTCAAACTTTCTCCTTGATTTAACAAGTAAATACTCATGTTATCTTTGATATTAATATTTGTCTAATGATCTGAAACATTGGAGCTTAACAAAAGTAAAAACAAGAAAATTCTATAATGGCTCAAGTACTTTTTCACTACAATGTGTTTGGTTCTATCATTAAAAACCAAAAGACCGTGAAATTTAAGCAAAGGCAGTAAAATTGGGAGTGTCACCGTGTGTAGACAGAGATCATTTTTGTGAAATAGGATCCATTAGGACCTTCTTGTCCACCCATGTTAGCGAAGGACACGGCCTTATTCGTCATACTGGCAACTGCGCAACAACTGCAACACTCTAAGAAAAGAAACAATCATAAAATGGGGGCACTGTAATCGACCGGGAGGTGTGCCAACACATGAAGGGTCTCATGTTCAGAGGACACATCATGAGTCATAATTCTGGGGTTATTTTTGGAAAAAAAAGGGTACGGTCACATGAACTACTAACAAAAGGGCAAACCCTTTTACATTTGGTCACAGGGGCTCATGTTCTTTTACACAGCAGCATTGAAAGGTATACTGCCGCATTCAATCCAAAGATAGTGTCACTGTAAAGACATACCATTCACGCACACACAGACACCTTTGAAAACTACGGGTATATTTGCACTCTAAACAGTCTGCAGTTGCTGTCCTCAAATCACACCAACAAGTTCCCTCAGACACAGCAGCTGGGCTCGCATCCAACAGAGAGGTCAGAGTCTTACTCGCGCTGAGCCGGTGCACACATTTGTACATGTAAGCTGATGCATGACGCAAGATGGTGGCCGGCAGCCACTCTGTGAACTGTGAAGCCAACATTCCACCATGCATCCAGCTGTAATTTAGGAGCCTGCTGGGTGCCTGGAAAAGTTGAGGCTGAGGACAGCGGTTCAAATCGGTGACGTGCCCTGGATTCAGCACATTTCCTGAACCTGCACTGATACATGTAATCCCTTCATAAAAATGGGTTTTTAAATAAGCACGTCGCTTAGGAAGAGAACTAGAGAGACCGTGTCGGTTGTAGATTTTGCACATATCATCCAATAGTTTTAAAACAAGGTTGTGAAGTGAACACATTTCTGATTCTTACTGGCCTTTTTTTGATTGTAATATTTCTATTGTAGAGTCTCTGTACAGAAAAAAATTACCACCTTTTCTTCTCTCCCTGTCTGTATTCATGCATGGAGATCACACGGCTCTTAATCTTTGGTGCTATCTCATCAATCCAACAATGTAATTCACAGGAAAAGGAGGGTCTTGGGAGGAATTTGTATGTTAGCTGCTCCATAGCCGCTCATCTGCCTGCGATATCATTGTCGAGGCCATTAATCAGAGGAAAGTGAGATCAACTTTAGTTCTACAAGTGGGAGACAGTGGTGATGGGGCCATGATGGCCACCTTTTTTGGAAACAGATTCTCCAAAATATGGTTTGGTTTACATAATTCATAGCACATTACAGATGTCTTGCCTAAGCTCCACCGATAACGTATTAGGACACTTACGAAAGAGGAGAGATGTGATGAAGAGGAGAAAGCGAGAGACGAGAAAGCCTTCCTAACATGCATCTGTGTATTTGCTTCTCTTTCATATCATAAGTGTTTAAACCCAAAGCTAAAAAGATTACCCTGGGGTAGCTTTAAGTGCAGCCTTTTTTTTTTACTTTCTCAAAAGTAGAAATAATGTACAATATGAGTTTGTTCTCTCCTCAAGCATGCATACGGCCATGCACTTTATCCAACGAGCATCTGGGCAGCGGTAAGTTTTCAGTTGGCTCAGGGGCTTTTTCAGCGTTCACAGAGGTGCACAGTGCTGTTTTGGGATCAGCTAAAGTAGGGCTGGCTTAACTTAACTGGAAAAACAAATGATACAATTCTAGCACTTATATATTTAAATTCCAATTTTGCCTCCATCAAAGAGTAGTAAAAGTTTTATTAAACTTTGTTTCCACAATCCAATTTTAAAACTGAATAAAAGCAAGTAGGAATAAAATGTAGAAACAAAATAGAACATGGAAAAATACAAACTAAAAGCAAACATTAAAAACAGTTGGACTACAAAGTGGAACTAATGATATTTCAGTAAAACAGTTTAACTAGAGCAGTCGAAGGCAATCCTAAACAAATGTGTTTTTAATCTTGATTTAAAGGAACTCAGGCTTTCCGCACTTTTACAGTTTTCTGGAAGTTTGTTCCAGATAAGTGGAGCATAGGAACTAAATGCTGCTTCTCCGTGTTTAGTTCTGGTTCTAGGTATGCAGAGTAGGCTAGAGCCAGACGACCTGAGTGGTCTGGAGGGTTGATAACAATCTGTGATGTATTTAGGTGCTAAGCCATTCAGGAATTTATAGACTAACAGAAGGATTTTAAAGTCTATTCTCTGAGATACAGGGAGCCAGTGTAAGGACTTTAGAACTGGGGTGATGTGCTCTACTTTCTTAGTCTTAGTGAGGACACAGGCAGCAGCGTTCTGGATCAGCTGCAGCTGTCTGATCCACTTTTTAGGCAGACCTGTAAAAACACCGTTGCAGTGATCAATTCTACTAAATATAAACACATGGATTAGTTTTTCCAGATCCTGCTGAGACGTTAGTCCTTTAATCCTGGAAATGTTCTTCAGGTGATAGAAAGCCGACCTTGTAATTGTCTTTAGATGCTTTTGGAGGTTCAGGTCTGAGTCCATCACTACTCCCAGATTTCGGGCTTGATCAGTGGTTCCTAGCTGAAGCAGCTGAAGCTGTGTACTAACTCTTGATCTCTCCTCTATTGGTCCAAAGATTATTACTTTAGTTTTGTTTTTATAGAGTTGAAGAAAATTTTGACACATCCATGCATTGATTTCTTCTAGGCATTTACTCTATGCTTGAACTGGTTCATAGTCACCTGGTGACATGGTGATGTAGAGCTGTGTGTCGTCTGCATAGTTTTTAATGATCTGAGCTAGAGGGAGCATGTAGATATTGAATAGGAGGGGACCCAGGATGGACCCTTGGGGAACCCCACATGTAATTTTTGTCGTCTGGGATGTAAAGTTACCTACTGACACAAAAAAGTCCCTGTCATTTAAGTAGGATTTAAACCAGTTTAGAGCTGTACCAGGGAGGCCGGCCCAGTTCTCCAGGCGTTCTAACAGAATGGAGTGATCGACAGTATTGAATGCTGCACTGAGGTCCAATAGAACCAGCACGGTGGTTCTTCCACAGTCTGTATTTATATGGATGTCATTAATCACCTTGACAAGGGCGGTCTCTGTACTGTGGTGAGCACGGAAACCTGACTGGAAAATATCAAAGCGGCTGGTCGTTGTTAAGAAGGTGTTTAATTGTTGAAACACAGCTTTTTCAATAATCTTACTGATAAAGGGGAGGTTTGAGATGGGCCTGTAGTTCTGGAGTAGTAGTTTGTCTAAATTGTCCTTTTTCAGCAGTGGCTTGATAATTGCTGTTTTTAGGGACTGGGGGAAAACACCTGTCCCTAAAAACTTGCTCAGCTGAGACTCGACAAACTGCAGTTTAGAAAAGACCCGGACTCAGCGCTTCTCACTGCGTTAACACCAGTCATTAAAATTTTCAGCGTTTAACATTAGATTGCAATTTTTCATCAAACTGTTTCCTTAGCAAAAAAAAAAATTACAATGCAAGACACATGTTTACTAAAGACTTTTAGTAGTTGGATGCACCAAGCCAGCTATTTCATTGAAAATATAAGTATACACAAACTGATGAAGTGCAGACAGAAGATGAAGTTCATATTTGATAAGCTCTATAAAAAGGACTGGTTTGTTATTGTGAAAAATGGTGCTTTTTAATTAAAAAGATGTATTGAAAATGTGTATTACTAAACAATAAACAGTACTACACAAACATAAGTTATGAAAGGTATGAATACAAAATAATTACAAAATGTAGAAAAAGGTATAGATAACAGAGGTGAGTTCAGGTTGAAGGATTAAAGTAACATGGTTTTGTGAATGAAGGAGACCTAAGAGTGATAAAACTCTAAAATCAAAATACAAAAAAGATGTATAGTAATATATTATTAATGAATTATTAAGTAAACAAATAGATGTTTAAATATATGTTATGTTAAATATAAATCTGCTTTTGATTCAAACGACTAGTGTAAAATGTATTCAGTCACACAAAAACCGAATAGATGTATTAAATGATATTGTTGTAAATGAGTATAAAGCCAAACTAGAAGTGTAATCAGTACTACACATACGTATAACTGAAGAGAAGATTTAATTAGGAATAATAGGAATGATAATAATGGAAACAAAGATCAGCTAAGAGACAAAAAAAGATGAGTAGTTTCGATTTGAAAACATCTGTGGTTTCATCTGTCTCACAAGCAAAGGCTGGGAGAAGAAAGTGATGCCTCACCATGTGTTATTGTCCTCACTTGCAGTATTATCACCTTTTTCAGGAATTCTGAGTGATCTGGATGGTATATATGAGACAGATCTGGAAAATACAAGGGACTAAAACCATTCATGAATTCAAAAGTCATTAAAAGCACCATAAAATAAGTTTTATCAGTTCTAAAATGTAGGTTCCTGTATAGCTGTCTCTTGATTTACATTATAAAGAAAGCTGCTGTTACGTTCTAGTGTCTTGTTCCATTTTGTCTTCACATTTTTGCATTTTCTTTATTGTTCTGAGCAAAGAAATTGACTTTAGTTGATAAGGCAAGAAAAGCATTTTCAAATTTCAGCTAATATTTAATGGATCCTTATTTCTCACTGTGAAGCATTTAAGTGGCATAGTATCAAATGTTGGCATTCCTTTTGCATGTAAGTTGTTGGCAAATCTTACACAAGGCATTTGCAAATCACTAGCTGCTCCACCCTTGGAATATTTCTAGAAAACAGGGAAGGTCAGCCTCGACGATCCTCTCCGCAGGCCTAATTGTTTGTTGCAGTCTGGACCTGTGCTGTTTTGTGGATGAGCCAAACCACACAATGATGGATGGATACAGGGCAGAATGCGTGATGGCATTGTAGAAGATGACCAGCTGCTCCTGTGGAAGGTTGTACTTCTTGAATTGTTGGAGGAAGAAAAATCTCTGCTGGACCTTCTGTGTGTGAGGAACGTCTCAGGTCCTGAGAAAGGGTGGTTCCTAGGAACTGGGAATGAGCCACAGCAGAAACACTGTTGTTGAGGAGGGTGGGGGAGGCAGTGTGGGGGAAGTTCTCCCAAAGTCATCTCTGGATCAGATGAAGCTCCAGATGGTCCTGACTGCACCAGTGGACCAGCCAATCCACCTTCTGTCTGTATGCACTCGTCATTGTCCTGAATATGACCAATGACAGTGATGTCATCTGTTAAGTATAGGAGCTTCACAGATGGGTCCACTGAGGTGCAGTAGTTTGTGTACAGACGGAACAGGAGCAAGGAGCCACCCGGTGGGCTCCGGTGCTGATGGTTCTTGTGCGGGAGAAGATGTTCCCAAGTCTCACCTGCTGTTGCTGGTCAATCAGGAAGCTAGTAATCCACCGTCAGGTGGAGGCACGCACTATGAGCTGGGTGAGCTTCTGGTGGAGGATGTCTGAGTCTACAAACAGGATCCTGACGCAAGTCCCTGGGTGGTTGAGGTGGTGCCGGATGTCCTCCCAGGTTGACTGTTTTCCCAAGAAGTAAACAGCAGGGTTCCAGCAAGGGGCCTGTGATCTCCCTCAGATATTTGCACACCAGTTGCTCAAAAGATTGTATTATCATGGACGTCAGGACTACTGGCCTGTGGTCATTTGATTTTGTGATGGTTTTCCAGGGGACTTGGATGATGGTGGAGGATTTGAAGCATGGGAACCCCATGCAGCTCCAGAGACTTGTTGAAGAACTGAGTTGAAGATGGGAGCTAGTTTCCTTATCTTACAACGCCGAAGGAGCTTATTTACATGTTCCTCAGAAGTCTAATGTCTAGGTAGGGAGTCTGAGGAGAGGAGGGAGGTTGGTGCATGGGAGTGAGTTGTGGACGAGTTGGTCAGGGGTGTGAAAGGCTGCTTTTCAAAGCTGCAGTGGAAGCTGTTATGCTTGTCAACCAGAAGAGGATTCTGCTCAGGGTAGAGGGATGGGCTCCCTTATTTAGTGATGTTTTTCCAGAGTTTGAGTCTGACAAACAGAGCTTTTTTGTTGGTACTGAACAACAAAATCTTTTTCCATCGCGCTGACCAGAAATGTTACTAATGACGCGTCATATTGCAAGATGTGTACATCATCCGTGGCGCTGTACAGCTGCAGGAATAAGTGTGTGCAATCATAGTTATGGAATAGATGGGCGATGCAGAGGGAAGGCAGAGAGCCTAGCAGATAGCTTGCTGGTGGTCTGATTGCTCTGGCCTCGTGGCCTACTGAGCAGTGATTGCCACAGCTGGGGCCTCTGGGACAGATTTCTGCAGGACTCCCATTGCTCAGAGCTGACACCTCCCACTAAGCACCAACTGTCCGGACCAACCTCTCACCATGTCATTTGTCCGCAGAGATGGCAACACAGAGGTTTGAAACTAACCTATATCTTCTTTCATTGATATGTCCTTTTTTTCCCGTCTCCCCTGGCTCGTCCATCAATCATTTTCACCCCTTCTTACTCACTTTGTGTTTCTGTCCACACTTTTGTCCTGCCCTGCAATCGTCTACCCCGTTTCTTTCTGCGTTCCATCCACCTGTCTGTTGCAAGAGCAGCATCTACCCTTTCTCAGGATTCACTTTTCAGCTTAGTGCCCTGGCATCTACATTCACTTTTACGTATCGCTTTCACCTCCGAGGGAATAATCCGCTAACTGCTTCATTCACACAGGTGACATCATCAAATCCCTCCATTGCCGTTGGCTGGATTAATCCTGCTCATTCTCCTCTCAGTTCATTATAGAGGTACAAATCCAGTTGGTTTAAGCGGAGAAGGGGGAACCAAACCGCTACGTTAAAGGAGCTCCAGGGGAATAGAAATGGGTGATAGGGACAGTAAAGCAGAAAATAAATAGGGAAGTGTAATGGAGATAGAGAAAGTGAGTAATTTCAGAACAAAGTCAAACTGCATAGCTGAATCTATGTTGGTGCAAGGCTAAATTGGTCAGTCGTTTCAAGGGAACAATCCCAAGGTATGTAACAAAACGACGTGCTTCACTTTGCTGAAATGTAATGCTAGCATGCAGTCAGTACTTTGGTGTCCCTGGGTTTACAGACGTGTATCCATTCTAAAGCAGAGTAATTTGAACCGCGCTCACATTTAACCTCTAATATTCTGCGAAAACAAAGCTTTTGCAACAAGTAATTGTTTAATATGTCAATTATTTTTTTTTAAAAATCATCTAATTTTTGTATGTTTTAAGAAGCATAGCAGCACCACTTGCCCCTAACACAAAGGACTAACCGGCCTCATAATCAAATATTTTACTTACAGGACCAGCTACATGTGTTAGGCTGTGTTAGAGTTAATGAGTTAAGCTAACACAGTAGACTACTGCAAACACTGTGATAATGTTTTAGATTTAACCAGCCTCGCTCAACATGCACCGAAATCCATCACTAGCATTAGAATATAGCAAGCATTGTGTTTGTTCAGTTAAGGGAAATGAGTAACTGTGAATCAAAAGCCTAATTTGAGAATTTGTGACTTGGTTTGTTGGCGATTGAAATGCAGCAGAGGACATGACTGCTATAGTATGTCCACTACTGCTCGCACCCCTCTCAATAGTGTGACGTCAACGTATTTGGATCAGTGGATGACACACCGAAGCAGTCTCCTATTTTCTACGGTATAAGCTCAACGCAATTGAAACATTAGACACTGTTTTAAACTTATTGAGAAATACTAATAAAAAAAGGACAGTAAAGCAACTGTTGTGAAAGAGAACAAAAATGAAAGGAATACAGGTGTACACCATTATTATTGTTATTCAGAATATAGACACTCACTATTAGACTGGAATGAGCATCATCCTAGATCTTCACAGGTACAGAATAATAGAAACAACTAATTTGTTGGATGAAGATCAAGGACTGAGAATGAGGACAAGGCCTTATACAACTAGGGGGTTCTTTGTGGAGGAGGGTGAGGAGGGCAGGATATTTCACCTGCTCATGCATGCGTAACAAAACTGATAGGATTTCTTTGACTAACTGGCATTAAAGCAGTGACCGCAACATGAGGTCAGCCACTCTGTGGTCAATAACAGATTAAATATCATTTTTGCCATTTTGCGTGCTTGCATACATATGTGTCCTAAGAACATATATGAATGAAAGTTTTTTCTTCCAGGGACATAATTGCACACTAAATGATTATGTTGGGCTAGAAAGATAAAAACATATTAAAATGTATTTTATTGCTGAAACTGGGAAAAGAGCTTCTCGGTTATTCCACCCGCCAACATTCACTTGTCTGCGTTGAATACTCTTGATTAACATGATTAATTTGCACTTTACACTTTCTCGTAACACAGCAAAATCAACGGCAGAACAACTCGACTGTATATTTGTAGTTAGTTACAAGGCAGGAAAAAAAAATTGTGTGCAGGTCCATTAAAATTACCAAACAGATTTAGATTTTTTTTCCCCAGTTTGCAAAAATCTATTTTTGTGAGTACCCTTCCCCTTGTGAGTCTACCATAAAAAGTTACTTTGCTCATCTCTTTAAAAAGTTGTTAAATCTGCTAAGTGCATTTATGCAAAATTTCTGTTTCCTCTTTTGCCACCATCATCAACTTTAATAGAATGAAAAAAAAAACTGCCAACATGTTGTTTGGATTATCCAATACCTCTGGAAGCTGTGGGAGGTAAGGAGCACTGCAGTCTCTAAGTACCTTTTAACATATAGTCTGTTATTATGCATAGGATTGTTAAGTGTGAGAGAAAGGTTGGAATGCATCCCTCTTGTGTTTTTATGGCTCTGGAGGTTTTAATAAAGAGTTATTTTGAAGCACTTTTGGGTCAGCTAGAGCTTTGCAGCCTTAATGAAACAGTAAAGGCAGCAATAAGGGAGATTACCACAGAAAGTGAAAGGCTGCGTTAAGCATCTCCCACGCAAACTCTGCATTAGTTAGTTTCCAGTGCTAGGGTTTCCTATCCAGTCTGGAATATAATGCCATTTCATTCAAACATTTTCAAAAAATGTTCTTTGGTTTGTTTTTGATTCCCCGTGCCATGATCTAAAAGTTGCATCCATGTATTTATCCAGCCGCCATGCAGCCATCTTTTGATATTCATCCAATGATGAAAAAGTTATATCCCGCATCTTTCTATTCCTCCCCCTGTTTGTCCATCCAGCAGTTTATTAGTCATCCCCCTCTCCTTCCATTCTGTGGTTGTTTCACTATCGATAACAAAGGCCTCACACCTACAGAACTATCTGCCATAGCTTCGTAATGTCTGCTCCTCATCATGTGAAACCCTCCTTTTGCAGAGCCTCCCAGCACACAGACAAAACAAAGCTCAAATAAAACGCTACAGTCATGACTTTATGCCATGACGTAATATAACGGTTGGGGGAGTTGTGGCGATTATCCCCGTCTATATGTCCCTCATCCCGCCTCTCCTGCCTTTAGCCAGATGACACACATTGAGGCTGATCTGTCAGCGTGCTGGCAACATCGGAGCAGGACATGCACGATGTGTCACAGATAGAATGTCACACTGGAGCTTCCAGGGTGGAGGAGAGGGGAGGGTGGGGGGGATAAAAGAGGGGAGAGATGACAGATGAAGCGAGATCAACAAAAGAGAGCGGTACACAAAGACGGGATGGAGGGAAACAGGTGGATTGGAGGTGTTAGGCAGAAAAAGAAACAAGAATGGAAAGAAGGGATCAAGAGGAGAGGAGGGGGCTGGGCAGGCACACGAAGACAGATAGATAGAGATTATTTTCAAATACGGGGTTGGGCACGTTGTCAGCGCAGGCACAGGGGTGGCTGCTTACACAAAACACACACACACACACACACACACACACACACACACACACACACACACACACACACACACACACACCACACACACACACACAAAGCTACATGTTGCCAAGAAGACCTGGTGGATGCCTGCAGAGATGTGACTCATAGTATCCATATCACTAAGCCCCAACACATACAAATAAACATATTGTGCAACTTGAGCGAAGCCGTTTCAGGATATTTGACATTTTCCTGAGAGAAAGCTGAAGATCTGAGGGATTCTGCCTTCTTGTGTTAAAGGGGTAAAGAGGAAGTGTGTTTGTTACGGTACGCGGGAGCCGGTAGAACAACGGTAGAGCCTGTGTGTTTTCTGATGTGCTCAGTGTGGGCTGGTGTATGTAAGTAAAGACATAGATAGCTTGTAGGTGTATTTGCAAATGTGCGTTAGTCGAAGGATGCAGTGCGCGAAAGCAACGAAAAGAGTTTGTGCACGTGTGCGCGAGCGAGCGTGCGTGTGTGTGCAGTAGCGAGGATTTAATGGGATTTCCAGCTCAGCAGAATGCGCCTGCCCGTCTTGCTCCGACGTGCAGCACACACACACACACACACACACACACACACACCTCCACATCGATCCGACCAGCAGCCACAGGGTCATTCATCAGATGGCCGGACACACCCAGGTGTGTTTTACTATTGGGCGATGCTCAGCAGCGCAGTCAGGGAGCAGACAGCCATCGCAAAATCAGACACACCATAAGAGCAAAACAGAAAATGCACTGGATCTAAAAGAAAGCAAACTTTGTGTGCCACAAAAGATTTACAAAAACGGCTATAGTACCTTCCGAAAGTATTCCTGACTCTTAAATTTGTTTAACATCTTGTCACGCTGCAACCCCACCAACTATAACATATTTAAACTCAGTGTATTGTGTATTTTTATGTCACAGGCAGAGCAGTGCACAGTGGTGAAGTGTTAGAAAAAGGCTGCATTGTTCCCTGCCTTTTCGCAACAGCGTCAGCCCGTGTGAAATTTAATCTCAGCCTAAGTGAAGCTGATCTACGGAGGCCTCAAACCACGAGGACGTTTGTGAACAAAGAGCAGAGAGCTCAGAGAGGAAGCTGTGGACACGTTTAAAGCAGGGTTAGGTTTTAAGACAATATCCTAAGCAGTGAACGTCTCACAGAGCACTGTTCAGTCCATCTACTGAAAACACAAAGAGTATGGCACATCTGCAAATTTACAAAGAAATCCCCGTCCGCCTAAGCTGGGTGAGGAAAGCGTTTACTCAGAGCAGCAGCCGGTAAATCCATGCTAACTCTGGAGGAGCTGCAGAGATCAACAACAACGTATGTTGCGTAATGTACTATTGTGTACTAAACAAATCTGACCTGTATTGTCACAAGCCATGTAGGGTACACAGTAAACATCTGGAAGAATGTGTCCTGGTCAGATGAAGCCAAAGTTGGAACCAAGATTCAGCTTTCTGGCCAAATGTGGGAGGAAAACGAACACCGCACATACCATTCACTTGATGAAACGTGGCAGTGGTAGCATCATAATGTGGGACGCTGAAGCTGTTCAGAGTAGATGGGAGAGTAGTAGGGAGATATATTCAGAGCCATCCTGGAGGGGAAGCCTTTAGATGCTATAAAATGCATGAGACTGGAGCAGGGGTTCCACTTCCAGCGGGACAGCCTTAAACATGACGCCAGAACTGCAGTGGAACGGTTTAGATCAAAACATTTGTATGGGTTAGAATCACCCATATCTGACTCTGGGTGAAAAGACTTTCATGAATGCTCTCTATCTAACCTAACAACTACAGCTATTAGGATGGTCAAAGCTAAATTCTAGCTAAAAAAAAAAGGAAAGAAGTCTAGGCTCAGATTCATTTAGTTATTTCTAGAGAGAAACATGCATTGTTTCCCCCCCCCCCCTACTTTGCCACCTGACAGACACTGAGTCTGACCTTTTTGATGATGACTGTCATATCTCCGAGCCACAACGATGCAGCCTGACACAGGACAGCATCACCCTCCACCTTAATGGCGGGTTATCAGACGCCCCCGAACCTTTGGCAACAACTCTTTGGCCGCTCCGCATACCTCTGATTCAATTACCTTGACCTCGGCGGGGGCCTGGGCCTCCCTCCCAGTCATGTTCCCGTAGTCGTGGAAGGTTAATTGAAACGGAATGCAACATTAATTTCCTTATTAATGAGAACAGGTGACTGGCTGCTAACTGTAGGGAGAGGGTGACCTCACCTAGGTGCGTTCTTTTAACATTCGCCTGTTTCCACATGACGGATCACGATGAGTGCTTCTGGAGTACGAGGGAATTGATGAGCTTTCAATATTTGTCTGAAGGAGAGTCTACGCGCCTTTCAGTGACGACTGACAATTTTAGCAAGCTTTGGACATGAAGTGCCGCACAAAGGTTTTAAACCTTCCCCAAACTCTTTATATTTTGCTTCCATGCAGCCAGACCCTCCTATGATGGTTTTGGATACAGACCTCCTTTATGAGCTGTTGCCCAGCGCAGCGTCAAAAAGAGACTGCACAAGCACCAGGTAATATTATTTATTTATAATAAATAATATTACCTGGTACTTTTGTCCCGCCCAAGACTTTAGATGATTTCCTGCATTTTCATGGTTGGGGGACAGCAGAAGGAGGTTCATAGAAGAACCACAACTGGTCCTGCTTAACAGTTTCTAGGCTTTTTGGTTCCTTTCTGTCGATGTTTTATTTAGTTACTACATAAATGTATTATCCTTCATCCTAAGAGGACGACAAACTGAAGAAAAATTTCCTTTTAATCCTTTGCAATATACAAAATATGTCTTTTAAACAGTTAGTTACAAAAATATCGGTACCAATGTTATGTGTGTAATATAACGTGTGTGTATATATATATATATATATATATATATATATATATATATATATATATATATATATATCTTATGATGAAATTTGTGAAGTCATTTTGTTTGCTGCTCAGAAGTTCCAAAAAGTTTGATTTTAAGTCTAAATCCAATTCATCTGCACTCCCACAATGCGTCAGAACAACACAAGTGTGCATCTTTGTGCCTCACACCTCTCATCTGTCAAAACATGATAAGATATAAAACTCCGCTGTGACGGCAACAAGCTGCCTCCTCCTCAATCTTCTTAAACAAATACCAGGCAAATGAATGAATTTTGAACAGCTACCGCTGCCTCTATCAGGAGACGGATCTCTACTTTATTTCACTCTCGCACCTCCATGCAATGTTCCAGAGGATGTAAGAAACCTGTTCTCAGAAGATTCTGCACTCTTTTTGCTCGTCCAATATTTCGTCTCTTCCTCCAGCCGAGCTCAACTTCCTCGTTTAATCACAGAGTCTATTAAAAAGGCAATTAAACATCATGCAGTTAATATGTATAATCCATTGAACAAATCCTGGATCAAATATGCAAATGGAAATAATGGAATGTTTATTAGCGCACCATTTTGCCTGCTTTATTGATTTGACAGAGTTGGTGCAAGACCTTAAGTGGGTTGATGCCATATTATATTATATTATATATACATATATACATATATATATATATATATATATATATATATATATATATATATATATATATATATATATATACTTCATGTTTTTGCCAAAAGGGATTATTGGAGTTCTGCTGCACATTTAGCCAGAACATGATTTTTATTTATTTTTTTATTAAAGACATGTGAGTAAAAGAAAGGTCTTGTAGACTATCTCCCCCAAGGCAAAAGCCTGAAAGCTTTGTACACCTGTAGAGGCACACACCATGCTAAGCAAACATTAGTTTGGTCAAAGGAATACAAAAAAAGAATGCAACGGAAACAATTGTTCCCAGCGTGATTTAGGGGTGTGGGATATTTTATCAATGTCCTGCAGTGCCTTGGCTTACTAAGTCACACCCATTAAACTACTTAACATTTCTTAGGCTGCAAACCCAACCAGGAGATTTTATGTCACAGACCAATGGATGGCAGTGCATATGTGGCATGCACACGTATTTAGCCCTACTGAGTCAAAACTTTGTTGAATCAGCTACTGGTCTCCACCTGGTTTTCACAACTATTGGAATCTTTGTCCATTCTTCTTTATAAAATAGCTCAACCATCTGCGAACATCCACTATAGAATCATTCAGCTGATTCTTGATTGGATTGATGTCTGGACTTTGACTGGGCCATCCCATTGTAGCTCTCACTGTGTGATGAGGATGAACTGACCCGCCCCTGAACCTTAAAGCAGGGGCGGGCCTTAAACGTAAGTGGCGCAGCTTACGGGCGTGTTTTTAAAAGCTTAAATTTACACCAGACGCTGCAAAGTACGCTCCACAGCTGCGTGTTTCTGCGCAGAGAAGAACTTCCGCCACATTGAAAGAGCACCAAGTACAAGGCGCATCGTGGCCTTCCTTCTGCTAGTTGACGAAGTGTCGCGAGAGGAAAGGCAGAGTGCTAAGCAAAAGTAGCTGCACCCATCAATCCGCAGCGTCAACAACAAGGTGACTTCTACCACCTGTCGAACAGAGACTGGACAATTGTGGGATACTTTCAGAGGTGAACTTTGACACAGGATGTTGTATTCCCATCCATTCTCTGCCAAACAGGAGCGTATATGCATCTGAAATTAGAACTTCAATATAATTTAGGCGTCGCGTAGCGTAAATACGTGCGTACAACATGCGTATTATACTTCTGGAGTAAATTTATTTACTGATTAATAGGAAACACGTATGCGGCATTGCTGAGCTTCCGCGCGAACGCGTCTGGTGTACTTCCTCCTTAAGTCTTTTGCAGCCTATGACATGTTTTCTTTCAGGGTTGACCTGCCAGTAGCATCTCCACAGCATGATACTGCCACCAAAACATTTCATAGTGGGTATGGAGTGTTCATCATGCTTGTTTTCCACAACACATATCCGAAAGCACGTCACATTTTCAGGTTTTTATTTGTAAAAATCTTTGAAAACTTGCATCACTTTCCACACATTTCACAATTATGTACCAATTTGTTTTGGTCTGTGTGTTGACAAAATGTGAAAAAGGTTAATAGGTATATTAACTCTAGCAAGGCACTTCACCTGAGGGTCTGCAAGATACATGCCTCACTTTGCTTTACTCTTCAAAGATTAAGTAAATGTGTAAAAAAATAAATCACCAGTTACAATCTAGCATGTAAGGAAAGTTTGACTGCACACAAGATACAAAGATCAAACAGCCTGAATGCAATCAAAGCGAAAACCAGATGATTTCAGGGTGAATGCATGCTTTTATCGAGCTTCACGCTCAGGAACCAAGGTAAAACCAAAGGGGAGAACCTTGCACTCCAACAAGAGCAGCCGTCTGAGCAACAACAAGAGCTAACCACTTTTGTCTGGTTCTAAAATGCTGTAACAATTCAGCCAGTAAAAGCCCTCAAATAAGCAAATAAGATAATGCTTTATTACTCTCTGAGCTTAATGCGGTCCCTTTTCTGGGGGCCTTGGCATTTTGTTTTGAAAGATAGAAAAAATGGCGCAGTGGAAAGAGAAAGAGAGAAAGGGAAGCTTGGGCGTTTTTGGTACAGAAGACGAAGGGAGGGTGGGAAAGGACTGAAGGAAGAACTGGGGGGAGGCAGGGGATGGAGGTGTTTGTGTTATTGATGCGCAGCACTGAGCTCAGATAAAGGATTGGTGGGAGCGAACCAACTCCTATCTGGCTCCTCCAGCCAAAGGCCCTGTTTGCTTTCTAGGGGTTGCAGACACCCAAAGTGTGCACGCGTGCGTGTGTGTGCGTTACAGAATGGAAAGGCAGACTGTGGCGTGGCGCACCGTGTAGATGCTTCTTTCAGAATTAAATTCTATTTTCTAACGGCACGATTAGAGTACGGCTGCAAGGAGCAGGAGGGGGAGGAGAAATTCTCCGGCTTAAATAAGGACTGTGTATCATAATGGACGGCAGAGCACAGTGTCACAGGTGGAATATGATTACCATAGATCCATTTCAGTCTAGCCCAGAAAGGAAGAAAAAAAATAATAGAAATGCTCGTGTACCCAAAAATAATCAGAATTAATGCGGTTTGGTAAAATGGCGTCAAAGGGTCCTCGATGAATGGGTTAGCTTTATCACAAAGATATGTTTTATAACTTGTTTTAGTTCTGTTAGAAATTATCCATCACTCTGTCTACTATCAAAATGCCAGAATAATAAAAAAGATAATTTACATTAATCAAGATTACTATGCCTTTGAAAAAGAGGTAAAGTCAGATCGGGACGTCATTGTGTTGTAAGCTTCTTGTAAACTATTTCAAAGTATATAAAACTTAGACTTTTGCATTCATGGTTTAAAGAAAGGTTAGGTGCTTGGTTCACAAATGACCTCAGTAACAGACCTCAGTGCACTAAATGTGATGGTCTATGTTCAGAATTTGTACTGTCCTTAAGGAGGTGCCACAAGGTTTAGTACTTGCTCCCCTGTTATTTATTATCCAGATGTTCTGGGTCTGAATGTATCAGATGCTAATTTGCATCTTCACGCTGATAATATAGTTATTCACTGATGTGCATCAACTCTTGAGGCTATTGATTTACTACAGAAAGCCTTTGAATTGATCCAGAATTCATTATTACAGTTGAAGCTCATTCTTAATGAAGATATCCAGAAAGCAACTAAGGTTAAAGTTGGGTTTTTATTTTTCTAATAATTGTTGTTTTTCTTTTAATGTAAAAAAATATGGTAGGTGCACCTTTTTTTTTTTATTGTGTTGGGATCGAAACGACAACCGGCCAATTGCAGGTCAAACTCCCTAACTACTTGTTTTTATATATGAGGCAATATTTGCATTAATGCCCTTGTTCATATGTAACCTTGCTGCACAGAGAAGTGCTGTTCCTCGCTCTTTTCGCTTATGTGGCTTTCTGTTGCTTTCAGTTCTGTTTACTGGTACTGAAATGGGTAAAGAGGTTTTTGTTTATTCTGCACCTTTTTCATGGAATATGTTGCAGCATGATTGAAAATTAAGAGACTTTATATGTTTCAGAGTTTTGAAATTGACACTGAAGAGTTTTAAGTATAATTCTGTTATATGTACATGTTTTCTTAGTTTTATGTTTTAAATCTATTTCATATTCTTGTATCTTCTATTTGAGTTTAACTTACTAACTTAACTGTGTTGCAGCTGCCTATCTTGACAAATATATATATATATATATATATATATATATATATATATATATATATATATATATATATATAATTTATTTATTTACCTTGAAGGGATCTTCTTAGTAAAAGAAAGGTTTAATAATAAATAGTAATTTTAGACAGCGACTAAGACAAAATAGTAGGAATTGAATTGTGGACTTCCACACATGTCTGGTTAATTTTTAGGAAAAATTTCCAGATAACTGAAAGTGCCATATTTATTTGTTCAAACAAGGATAAACAAGAATTAGTACCATGGGAATGTCCAGCTGTCATACTGTTCAAGAAGGAGACAAATTCAGGGTCCCAGAGATGAAAGTGCTGGTGCAAAACATGGGACTTAACCTTAGAACAAAAACAAGAGATCTTATGAAGATCTTTTGAAGATGACGGCTATAAGAATAATACGTTTATAAGAATAATTAATAATAAGATTTAATAATCATCTTTATTCTCAATGCAACATGCGTTCCAAGAAAGATGTCCTCTGTATTTAACCCATCCCTTAGGGAGCAGTGAGCCACTGTGCGGTGCCAGGGGAGCGTTCTGGGGCTAAATGGGTCTTGCTCAGGGCAGTCTGTGGGTTTTGAACCCAGAACCTTGTAGCCTCTCCCAGATGCAAGCACCCTGCTGTCTAACTATAAGGTCAACACTAGGCCTAAGAGAGTCATCCATCAACATGTGCTGAAAGGCGACTCAGGGAGGAAGAATTCATTACCTGAAAGGCAACATAACAAAAACAAATTGGTCTTTGCAAATTTCCTCAGAGATAAACCCCTTGATTTTTGGTGACATGCCCTGTGCCCATTATATTTAGAAGCAAAACAAGGAAATTTACCAACCCGAGATCAACATCCCAACTGTGGAGCACAGGGCTCATAGCATCATGTTGTGGAGGGGTCTCTGCAGGATGGACTGGTGCAGTTAGCAGAATAGATAGAGCATCATATGGTTATATTAAAGCAACATCTTAATGCATCAGCCACAAAAATAAAGGCACAAAAGGTCTTTTAAATGGGCCATGATGCTACACATATCATCAAATTGATTACAAAGTGGCTTAAAGAGCACAAAGTCGATGTTTTGAAGTGTCCATAACAAAACAATAGAAAATCTGAGGGAGACCTGAAATATGTGTGCAAGCAAAGTTGCCTAAAAGCCTTAAACACGTCCATCTGCCATGGCCAACTCCCAGTCGGTCGTGGCAGATGGCCGTTCGCACTGAGCATGGTTCTGCTGGAGGTTTCTTCTTATTAAAGGGGAGTTTTCATCTCCACTGTCGCTACACGCATGCTCAGTATGAGGGATTGCTGCAAAGTCAAAGACAATGTAGACGACTGTCGATTGTGGCTACACACTCTTTCAGGAGTGAATGCTGCAAGTCAATGACTCCTTAAAAAGGAAACTTTTTAACCAATCTGTCTGTATGATTTGATTGAATTTGACTTTGTAAAGTGCCTTTAGATGACGTGTTTTGAATTGGAGTTTATATGAATAAAATTGAACTGAGTTAATCAGCTTCTTTAGTTCGGTTTGGAACAATTGTTATAGGTTTGTTTAAGGACACCCAAAGTGGTTCACCTAAGTCATACAGTTTAAAAGCCACCGAATATAAAGCTTTCTTTGGAACATTTTTCTGCTAAACTAAATATTAGATGATATAAATAAACATCAAATCGCTTCACCTAAGACTTAGAGTATTCTGCTCGAATCAAAAAAAATGCACATAGTTCTACTTGATGCTATGCTTGCTAAATAAACTGCTTACTGATATTTCCATGTTCTCTTTTTTTTTTAGTTTTGTTTCTTTCGCCAGTCCATACATTTTTAATAGATTTGGGATTCAGCCTAATAAAGAAGCATAATGTTAACCTAATGTCAACGTTTCAACACGCAAGCTGTTGATTTTAGGGCAAGTTAAACAATTTGGGAGTTTCTTATTCATTAATCTCAAAACCCTTGGAGATTCAGGGATGGATGGTATTTGGATAGACCTATCTGGATCATGGATGGCTAATGGATAACAACGGTTGGTTAAGACACCTGAAAAAAACTTCAACCCCGGAAAACGAAAATCATGTGTCCGTTTACAACCTATCCTGTTCACAGAGTTTAGTAACAGGAGGCAAGGTTTAATCGTACAAATGATTCATTGTTAAAAAACAACAGTAGTGACAAGGGAGTAAAGACAGACATTTAATGGTACACCACTGACTGGTTGCATCATGTAAAGGAAGCTTACAACCTTTTTTTCCCCTCACTCATATAGAGCACAGCAGCTTAGCTATGAACGAGGTTTTGACCGTTTACAACTGTCTTACTGAAATGACTTACATATCTTAAATCTCACTCATCACTTTATATAATCTAAAAATAAATAAAGTTCATCCTCCTTATCCCCGTCCTTTTTCTCCTTTCCCTCTCTCTTTCCTTTCAGTTTGAGTGATATTGTCTCAGTGCTACCCTCCATTTGTCTGACCCCGAAGAGGGGAACTGAAGCGCTGATCCATCAGAACCACACGGCTCCGTTTACCGGATGGACCCCTGCCTGTAACGAAGCTTCTCCAGCCGGCGTCAACAGCTGCCCGCCTGTCTTAAAACAAGCGTCCACCAAGGGCAAGGGCAGATTTCCGATGCCAACGCTGAGGCTTCTGTAGCTCAGACCCTGTTGACTCCATCGCTCTTTTGGCAGATTATGTTAAAAACAATGGAGTGCACATTACATCCAACAATGTCACAGGCTCAGCGAAGGGTCCAAGAGGTTTACAGGGCGGTGGAGGGGTACAAAATAATTAAATGAATAGGTAATGAATATCCCCTGCAAAACTTACAACTGTGCTAGAGCAAGAGGCACCTGGAATTTGCAGGAGAGTGGAACCCAAGGGGGTCTATTTCATCATCTTCACTGATTTCTTAATATGTTGCTCTTTCAGGATTCCTGAAATGTGACCCTCCAGGTCTCTTGATCACTCCTCCCCCCTTCAAAAGTTTCCTTCTCTTTTTCCTTCTCATCACTCACTTTTTTGCCAAAGAAATTGTCTATTATTCCACTTTTAAATTTCCTTTCCTTCCTTTTCAGATTTAAATGATTCAGGTGTGGTCTACATAAAGTGGAGCTGCAATGCGTTGCTCTGGATTCAGCAGTTGTCCCCCCTTGCCGCCCTGTAGATCCGCCCCAGTCATGCTCCCCTGTCGTGGATTGACTTGACATTAACTTATGAGCACTTGAATGATGCATTCAGTTAGAGTTGGCATCTTGAGCAGCTTGGAGGTGTTGAGCAGTTTAAAGCATGTCAATGCTTACTTAAAATGTCCTACCAAAGTAGTCACACCCATTGAACTTTTTAACAATTGATCACATGGAAACAACAAAATTCACAAACTTTTGGTTGGGAACATTTTGTCAGCCTCTTTTTACTCTGATACCCCTGAATAAAACCAAATAATTGCATTCAGGGGTCCCTCAAATTTGTGTGTGTGTGTGTATAATATATATATATATATATATATATATATATATATATATATATATATATATATATATGTGTGTGTGTGTGTGTTCCAACTTGTAATTTAAATGATTTATAATCTTATTTTATGTGCTGGATCTGTGCAAAATAGTTGTGTGTGTAAAAGTAAAATGTGGGGAAAAAAAAGAGAAACAAGAGTAAAATTGTTGTGGAAATTTTCTATGAAGCCCTTAAAAATCTGATACAACTGATTACCTTGAAAGATCACCAAATTTGTGCAATCTAAGTGTCATATGATCTGTCAGTGTAGACACGCCTTTTTTGAAAGGCTCCAGCACCACTAAGCAAGAAGCATCACACTAACAAATCAGGGACAAAGTTGTTAAGAAGTACAAGTCAGAGTGGACTTATAAAAAAAATATCCAAATCTCCGATGTTATCCCGGAGAACCATCAAATCCATCATCTTCAAGTGGAAAGCACATACCACAAAAAAACCTGCCAACAGAGGGTCGTCCACCAGAACTCACAGACCGGGCCAGGAGGACATTAATCAGAGAGGCAGCATATGGACTAAAGGTAACCCTGAAGGAGCTGCAGAGCTCCACAGTAGATATGTAGATCTGTTCATAAGATCCCAATCAGACGTATGTTCCATAGAACTGGGCTTTATGGAAAAGTGTCTTGAAAAAAGGCATTACATGGTGTTGAAAATAACAGCATGTTTTGAGTTTGCTAAAAGGCACCTGGGTGATTTGCCAAGTATATGGAGAAAGCTGCTCTGGTCACATAAGACTAAAATTTAACTTTTCAGTCACCAAGGAAAACACAGTGTCTGATTCTCACTCACATCCCAACACAGCCCATCACCTCAAGAACACCATCCCCACAATGAAACATGGTGGCGGGGAAGTTTTTCAGCAGCAGGGACTGGGAAGGTGGTCCGAGTCGAGGGAAAGATGGATTGTGCTAAATACAGAGCTATTCTTGAGCAGAACTTGTCAGTCGGCTTGTGATCTGAGACTGGGACGGAGGTTCACCTTCCAGCAAGACAATGACCCTAAGCATCCTGCTAAAGCAACACTCAATAAGTTCAAGGGGAAACATTCAAATTTGTTGGAATGGCCTAGTCAAAGTCCAGAACTCAATCCGGTTGAGAATTTGTAGTTAGACATGATACCACTGTTTACAAGAGAAAGCAGAGATGGGCTGGAGCAGTTTTGACCAAAATTTTAGGGGTAAGATGTGGCTAGCTCATTGAGCCTTATCTAAGCCCAATTGTAGCTCATTGCCTGAAAAAATTGCTTTAAAAAAGTTCTGACTTTAAGGGAGGTTTTCTGTTATTTTGTCCTTTTCGCTGTTTGCCACAAAAAAAGTTGTAGTCATGTAATATAAATTAAATAGTATAGACTCTCGTATGTATATATATATATATATATATATATATATATATATATATATATATATATACACACACACACGCATACACTTTTGCTTGCTCCTGCAGCGGCCCCATCCAGGATCCTCCATGCATGATACAGGGCATATTTGCTTATGTGCGGTCCCACTTTTCCAGGCCATTCATGGTCTCATTTTGCAGGGAAAGAGTAGGACATGCTGTTAGAAACTGACCCAGGTAATGTGTCCCGATGTTTCTGTCAGTAGGGGAAAGGGGAGGAGGGAAAGTCTAGTGCTGTGTGTCTATATGTAGAGCAGAGCAGGAACTGATATAGCCCACAAAGGCACATGTCAAAGGAAGAAAGGACTGGCAGTTGGAAAACTAAACCCGCATTAGCTTGCTTTCCAATTCCACACTGGCAGCCCAGTCATGAGACTGAAACTCCATCCGCTCTCTGGAAAGGAGCCTCTGAACAGTCTGTCTCAAGAGGAGCTTCTGAGAGGAGGGGAGTTCTTTCCAACAGCCAAATGCCACTCCAGGAATCAAGCAGGGACCGAGGGACGCATTTAATGTTGGTCATCGCAATCAATGCTCCAACAAATAGTCGCATAACTTTTGTGTAAAATAACCTGATATTGAATAAAACGGGATTCATAATGAGTCCATTCTGGCTAAATTTTGATCAAAGTCAAAGTCAGGGGTTTATCTGGTAAATCAAACCATGCCATACTGCACCACATCATACGGTACCATACCATACCAAACCATGCTATACCATGCCACAGCAAACTACATCATATCATAGCACTTTGCACCTTACGCTGCCATACTGTAGCAAACTATGACGTATCACATTGTAACTTACCATGGTATAGTATACTGCACTGTACCATGCCACACCAGGGCCAGCAGAGGAAGAGAAAGGAGGTCCAAAAGAAATGTCCACAGACATCAGAGAGCAAAACCAACCCCCACAAAGGCAGGTGTGGAATTTACATCTGGCAACTGCTAAAAAGCCTGCCACTCCATCGTGGGGGTCTTCAGTCACACCAGGTGCTAAAATCCAACAGGGGGGAAAAACCCATGTGAAAATTTAAAGGTCACTGTCTTGCAAGACAGAAGCTGGCTAACTGAATGGCGTATACTAGTCCAGTTCGTACAGTTAACTATTTAAATATTCCAAAGTCAATAATTAGCTGTATTTTATATGGGCTGCGCTCAATGTTGCTCTCAACAGTGAGAGCATGTTGAATTAAATGCAGACTACCAGCGTAATGTGGCTTATAAATGGTGTGAACAAGATGTGGTTAAAAACTTACTCATGTTACGTGACACTGTTAGCCCTAACAATTCTTTAATGGCATTATGATGTTTAATATGGTGTTTCAGCTCCTTATTCTGATTGAATATTGCTTGATTGTGTGCTCATAGGTATATCAGGGAATGGACCTAATCGTTTTGTAGGTTTTTTTTTGTATTATAGCTACTGTAAGACACATAAACACGTACCATACAATGAACACTGAACCATTTTCTGTCTTTGCAGAACAACTGCACATTATTATGGAGAGGTTGAAAAGAGTTTTTGTTTGCATAGCAATAGAGCTGATTTACCTGAGGTGATGGTAACAATTTGAACACTCTCCAGATTTTTTGAGTTAAGGCTTACCAAGTCATTTAAATGAGTTGATTGATTCATCCCCAGATCTTGAACACTTGACTATACCCGCTTTCCCAGTTTAAATTCTGTTAGTCTGAGTAGCTAGTGCTTCCAGGCTCGCCACCATCACAAACCCTCCGTGCAGCTAAGAGCGTATTCCTCCTCTTCGTCTAATCTGAACTGCTCCTCAGTTTGTTTCAGGTTCAACACAGTATGCCGTGGGGTCACAGCTGGGGCAGTTCATGCAGGACCTAGGTGTTGTCACAAGTTAGGTTTCCATGGTGGCCCATCTCTGCTGCTGATTTTTGTTTTTAGAAGCTCTGCACATGATATCCACAGGCCCCTCCTTTGCCTCTCTCCTGCCTTGCTCTGTGCCTACATTTGGCTCACTCTCGGGCTGTGTCACGAGTTGTGTCAGTAGAACTTAAGAGCTGTGGTGTGGCAGAATGCCTGTCGTGGCCGGGGGATTGGGTAAGAATCTTCCATTAAGGTTAGCCTCCAGTATGTAGCACATGATTTGAGTCAGAGTAAAAGGGAATGACTCAACAGCAGACAGACTGTCAGATAAGGAAGAGACGCAGAAGGAGGTTGCTACCCTCACATGAGAGAAATGAGCTCCACGCTCTATATTTTTCCCCTTACTGACTATTTATAGTTTTCCATTTGCAAGTGTTGACTGTTAACAACAGGGTTCCCATGCTGTCGAGAAAGGTATGGAAAAACATGGAATTTGATTTCCGTTTTCTGGGCTCGTATAATTAATGGCAAAGAAAATAGAAGTATGGGAAATTATTAGTATTTCTAGAATTTTACATGATCCATTGTCTAAATGCGGTATCCTTTCTACTCTCCTTCCCTCCTTGATTCTTCCAAAATGAGCACAACCCAAAATGGAAATGTCAATATTGTACCCAACTAGCTATTTTCCATCCCCAGTGCCATGCGGTCCGTTAGTGTTACACAGGCTCAGGTGTGAATGGGGTGGTGTCTTGTGCAGGTGCGTTAATTTGGGCGTTTATTGCTCTCACACCTCATGTCAAAGAATTCTCTAAGGATCTGGAAAAAAAATACTGTTACTCTACCTAAAGATGGCTGAGGCTAAAATAAGACAACTAACACCCCGAAACTGAGCTGCAGCCTGGTGGCCAAGATCATACAACGGTTTAAATAGGACAGGTCCCAGTCAGAACAGGGTTTGCCATGGTCGTACAAAGAAGTTGGGTGCTTGTGCTCAGCGTCATATCCATCCCTTTTCTAACACATCTATCCCTTGTGGGGTTGCAAGGGGTGCTGGTGCCTATCTCCAGCTGTCAATGGGCGAGAGGCGGGATACACCCTGCAGGTCGCCAGTCTATCGCAGGGCAACACAGAGACAAACAGGACAAACAACCATTCTCACACAAGGAGAATGTGAGAGAATGGCCAATTAACCTAACAGTCATGTTTTTGGACTGTGGGAAGAAGCTGGTGTACCCGGAGAAAACCCACGCATGCACAAGGAGAATATGCAAGCTCCATGCAGAAAGACCCCAGGGCAAGGGTAGAACTCGAACCCTGCATGTCAACAGCGCTACCCACTGCGTCACTGTGCAGCCCAGCGTCATATCCAGAAGTTCTCTTTGAAAAATACATGTTTGAGTTCTGCAAGAATAGCAGCTGAGGTTTAAGGGGTTGGTGGTAAGCCTGGCAGCACTCAAACCATAGGTTCCACACTGCATCAGACTAGTCATTGCTGTTGCCTTGCTGATGATGAGCAAAACAAAGGCATGGACTACTGGAACCATGTCCTGTGGTTTGATGAGACCAAGAAAAACTTATTTAGTTTGGATGCTATAAAGTGTGTATGGCGGCAACCTGGTGAAGAGTACAAAGACAACAGCCAAGCTTATGGTGGAAGTCTCATGGTTTGGGACTTCATGAGTTTCTGCTGACCGTGGAGAGCTTCAGTTCAGAGAGAACCACGGATGCTAACATGAACTGTGAGATACTGAAGCACAGCATGATCCTTGGCCTTCAGAAACTGGGCCTCAGGGCAGAATGTTAAACATTACGATGACCCCAAACACACCTCCAAGATGACACCTATCTTGCTAAAGAAACTGACGGTTATGGTGGTGTACTGGCCAAGCATGTCTCCAAACCTAAAGGCTATGGAGCATCTGCCCCACAGATGCTGAGTAGCGTGGAAAACAATGGAGGCGACACAAAATTGTGACACTTTGGGCACAATTTAGACATACTTTCACTTAGGGCTATGCTCTCTTTTCTCACCAGCAGTCGAGCCATCAAGGGCTGTGTGTTGAGGTATCTTCATAAGATAAGAATTCCTTTAATGTCCGTCAATGGGGAAATTCAGGTGTAACAGTGGCAAACACACAATTATTAGTAATGAAAAAAAGAATACAAGAAAAGATAAATAAAATGCCTAATCTAAAATTAGCTCTAAAGAAAACACCAAAAACAGAATATAATGATAGGACATCAAATTTACATTGTTATACAAGCTGTACACTTACTACTTACTTTTGTAAGACACTGTATGTTATGAAGGCAAAGGACTGAAACTCTGGAAATTTGATTACTTAAATGGAAAATATGTGGGAACCGTTTAACTAAGCTGGAGATTGCAATTGTAAAAGCTCACATCACATTCTTAATAGCCCTGCGATCATAATGTACAGATAATACCAGTGCATTAGATTTAAATTAAACATTGCAGAGAATTTGCAGGGAGCCTGCAATCTTTAAACATCAGATGAAACCGATTCCATAAACCGTGACATAAAAACAAACATTCCCTTTTATTTCATCCGCTCGGCTTTCCCTGCCCGCTCCTCACCAGTCTTCAAAGGCTGAGGTTGACTCTCACAGCTCCAGGCTGTGCTTGTTCTTCGGTGAAATCCTGTATCCCTCGCCTTGTTGCCGAGCTTCACAGACAGTATAATTTCAGTCTGACACCGCCTTGAATGCGCTGCTGTCAAGCAGAAGGAGTGCGGCAGAGTGCTAGCTGAGGGATGCGAGCTCAAAAATGTCACTTTCGTTTCTCGGGTAGATGAGAGGGAGCAAAAAAGAAGAAGAAAAAGACAAAGAAGACAGAAAGGCTCGGCAGGGAGGTGCAATTGGAGAGGCCTTGGAACAGCTGTTTAAATTATGACAGAAAAATGACCAGAATCTTACCTGGCATTGTGCATTAGGTAATGTTTGTAAAGGAGCAACAACGTGTAAGAATGGGCTTGTCTGAATTAGGCACAATGCATTACAAAATATTCAGAACCTTCCTATTTATTTCTTCTAATTTTGTCATGTTAGAAACAGAGTAGTGCATAGTTTTTAAGTGACAGAAAAATGACAATATTCAATATAGATCCCTATATTATGAGCCCCCTTTACCCTTGACAATCCCTAAATTTAATCCAGTGCAACCGACTGCCTTCAGATGTGATCAGAGTGCTGTTCTGTGAAGGCCTCAGATGTTTGTTCGAGAACATCAGTAGCAAGAACCAGACAGGTCAGGGAGGAAGTTGATTAGAAGTATAAAGCAGGGTCAGGTTACAAAACAATATCCCAAGCTTTGAACATCTCAGAGAAATGTGCAAATCCGTCATCTGAAAATGGGAAGAGTTATGGCACAACGGCAAACATACCAAGACATGACTATCCACCAAACGTGATAGACCCAGAAAGAAGAGCATTAATCAGAGGGGCAGTAAAGAGACCCCTAATAACTCTGGAGGAGCTTTAGAGGTCCAAAGCTAAGGTGGATGCTAGTCTGCCGACACAACAGCTTTTGGTTGTGTACTCCAAAAATCTGGACTTTATGGGAAAGTAACTGAATCTTTTGGGATGCAAATAAAGCCCTGATTGTTTGAAATCTAACACTGCAAACTCTAAACACAGCAACCTCACAGTGTGATTTGGTGGTGGCAGCGTCATTCTTTCAGGGTGCAGTTCTTTAGCATGGACGGGGAAGAAGGTCACAGTTTAGGGGAAGATGAATGGAACTAATTACAGGGTTACCCAAGAGGGCAACCCATCAAGCGACTGTGGCTTGATGGGTTGAGTAGTCATCTGGCAATCCGAAGGTTGTGGGCTTGATTCCAGCTTCCCCTTGCCGCATGTCGATGTGCGCCTGGGCAAGGCACTTAACCCCAGGTTGCCTACCCAGCTGCGTCTCGGTGTACGAATGTGTGTGCGTTAGTGAGAGGGATTGGGTGAACGTGGCTATAGCGTACAGCACTTTTGGTGGTCAGCATGACTGGAAAAGCGCTATATAAGTTAGACCATTTACCATTTAGAGAAAATCTTGCTTGAGGCTGTACAAGACAATGCGGTGGTGGTTTAATTGAGGACAGGTTCTATAGTTAGGAATCTGGGGCAGGACTGTAAAAAACGTATCTTCACAAACACCCTCCATCTAGTTTTACTGATTTTGAGCTATTTTGCAAAGAGGAATCATCAAACATATGTGCCTAAAGTTGTGTAAAGTTGGTAGAAACATCTCAAAACCTTTGGTCGTTTGTGCACAAAATATGACAAAATGTGAAAAATGTTGAGGGGTTTGAATACTTTAAGGAGCTGCATAGAGATTGAAAAACTACAGTGACTCATGAAAACAAAAAGGGCTTATGCTTTTTGCAAAAAGCCCCAGAAACAAATTAAAGTGCGTCAGCAGCCCTGTAAGCACACAAATCCAACACGTGTGTGTTTGTCGTTTGCTCCGTATGTGTTAAAGCCTGCATTCATCTGTGCCCGAGCATATCTGGCCTCAACTACAAAGCCCCTCTGTTCTTAGCATGAGCCCCATCTCTGGGCCTTGTCAAACAAACGGCTCCTGGCAACCCTCCTCTGGGCATGTGCCACGGCCGTTGTCTGGCCTGCCGTGGCTCATGGAGCCCCGGTTACTGGCATCTTGCGAAGCGCTACTAAGTATTAACGGCGGTCCCCTCCTTCCTCATTTACATTCATTAAAACGGTGAACTGGGCTCCCCCAGAGTGCGGGGAGGCTGTGCCAAGCCTGCCGCCGCCGATAAACCGGGGCAACCTCTCACTGCCCGCTCTCTTTGCTTTCTTCTGCTTGTCCCTGAGCTGCTTTCCGTCTGAGATGGTGCCCCTGCAGCACCCCTTTGTGGGCAGTGGGCTACCGTCTATTGCCAGGACTCTTCCTCGGTTCTGGTCATAAAATTTTTTCTTTGCCCGTTGCTGTTTGTCATTTGTGTCAAAATATTATATTATTGCGGGCTGCATGAAAAAAATGTTCACTGTGGGTTTCAATGGCATAGGTACAAGACATCACTGCACCACATCAAAGCTCTGTTTCCTAGAGCAGGATGTAGATCCAAAGGCCTTAACTGGCTTTCTTGACGAAGATCACAACTATGGCGTTGATCGTGGCCAGCCCTGTTGAAGTGAAAAAGAAATCTATACCTCAAAGTGGAAGTGTAGAAGCCTGCGGGCTAGTAGAGCTCAAGTCTATTACAGCGCTAAGCCATCAGAACACTAAAGAGCAGGACTAATCTTGACAATCTAACCATTTTAGGTCAGTTAAATTGTCTTTCTTTTTAAAGGAAAGTGACACATGCGCACCAAGAGGAAAACGAGCCCCAAAATATTCATCTATGTATTAGGAATAAACTTTTAGACATACTCCTTCTAATGAGTGTTATTTGTGGGCATTTAAAGGACTATTTTGGTTTTTTATTTGTGTGGCAAAGTCAATGGAGGTCGTTCCTTGGCTGTTTTAAGGAAAATAAATAAAAACTTTAAAACTACGCATGAAACAAAAACACTTCTGCTATCTGCGATCCAGATCGGTGGCTTGAAACATTCTCCAAATGTTTAAAATTTAGTACCGCAAAATGATAGCAGCAGAGACTTGTGTCTGTTGTAGAAGTAGACAAATGTAGCTGAGCAGCAAAATAGTACAACCGCCCCACCCACACACACCCCTGAAAACAAAACACAGCACCCCAGCCTTAGTATGTTACAGTAGCATTTGCATATGCAGAGAAATACTAAACAAAATATAAACCTTGTCAATAGCCACTGTTAAAAGTTGATAATTTTAAGATATTCATTTACTTTCCTGTCGATGTGAGCCGTTACTGTGTTAATCAATTTAACATTGCTTACATTTCCGATTTTGAGCAATGAAACAGACAATAAAGCAGAAGCGCAATAAGATTTGTGCTTCATGTGGAGTAGAAACAAATCCACGATGATATCTGGTCCACTGAGGAATTGTGCTGCTTTTAACAAAAATTGTGCTTTTTAAAAATGGGGAATAAGACTTTTTGTTCATGCAGATTTTTTTTTGCTGTGTATGAATGGAAAAATTATGCTTTTTTTTTTTATTTTCTAATAAAAAAGTGAAAAGAATGTAAAAACACAACGGTAGAATATTAACATTGAAATAAAGCGGCTGTGAAGTTTAATTATTTTCCTTTTCTCTTGGTGACAAGTGCAGGCACTTTCTCCATTAATCACAAATCATTTATTACTTCTCTCAACAAGTTTGCAACATTACTCCCTTTGTGGCTTTCGTGCAGCGGTTTAGTCTCCAGAACATTTGACACCATTTTTCGCTTGTTAGAAATTCAATGAGAAGTGGTAGCTACCTAGGGGTCAGTTGCTCTGGAAGGCCAACCATCACATGTAACACTTCAATTACTCCAAAACCATTAGCTTTACATCTGTGTACAGCTTTTGGATGGCGACTTTTATCACATGTTTGCATGCTGGTATGGTGTATTGTGGTTTGAGCGTCTGCACCATCTTTTTTTTTTTTTTTTTTTTTCCCAGTGTCCTGTCTAGCAATGTGGCAATAGGAATTGATGTCTCAATGCCAGATAGAGCTCGACAGATTTTGCTTTTACAAGTGGAGCGAACAGCTTTCGCCATAGTGCTCCACTTGATTTATGCTTGTAAATAGCTTTATTGTGATTCCTGCAAGGAGAATTTCAAATTATATGGACATGACAATGGGAGAGTAAAGGAAGAGCAAGAAGTGAAAGAGAAAGAAAAGAAAAAAAAAAGAGTAGAGGTGAAAGAAAGAGGAGATAAAAGGGAGAGAATGATAAAACCTTCTCCGTCTGCTCCGTCACCTGCAAAGAGAGATGCAAAAAGAACAGTACAACCAACAGATATAAAGCAACAAATACAATCGAATAACACCTAGATGCCATTGCTAAATCATATATATTATTATGTAAGCTGACATGTGTAATGTGATACTTGAAAAAAGAAAGTGAAAGAACATAAATAAATAAATAAATAAATTATAAGATTACTGTATATAAGTGAACACGTAATACCTGGGACCCAGCACCTTTGGGAGTTTGTGAGAGTGCACTAGTTTAGGTGAAAATCTTCCAAAAGGAAATAGCTTGATAGTGGTTGTGGAGAACCAAAGGCCCACCTTCCCCGAGCACAGAGGCAGGAGTCAGGGGACCCATAACCCCGGACTCCCAAAGGGGCCCATAAAGCAGGTCGCCCAGGAGGGGCCGACACAGGATATCCGCAACCCCCCCCCCCCCAAGGAAGGAGCAGAGACGACCCCGAGGAAATCCCCCAGCCACCGCAATGCCGACGCCCTCAAGAGCCGCGGGGACGAGCCCGTGGGCCCCGCCGGCAGCCAGCCCCGCTGGAGTGGTCCCAGCCATGGGCCCTGGGGGCCAGAGGCCCCAGGGGCGCCCCGCCCCCGCGACGGGGGCCCCGGCCGCCCCCCGGGGGGCCAGGCCCCGCGAAGAGGCCGCCGGGAGTGGGCCGGCGCACGCCCGGGAACCCGCCCCAAACCCGAAGCCAACCAATGCGCCAGAGGGCCAAGGCGCCCGCCAACGAAGTGGAGGAGGGCAGGACGTGGGGGGATGGGCTCCGCACCTAGCGGAGACCTGAGATGTTTTTGGGAGAGGGAGCGGACCACACCCATACCTGGGAAAAAAAAAAAAAATGGAAAACTCATTCACACCATCCCTCCCTTGTGCCCCACTCACCACACACAGATAAAAAAAAAAAAAAAAAAGACGCTGTACACACATTCCCACATAACACTCGCATCCAACACTGACCAAAGGGGGGGGGTCACCCCAAATCGACTATACGACCCCGGCCCCGGACCAGACGCCCCCCGGACCGGGCCCCCCAAAGAGGGCGGGCCAACACGACCCGCACGAGCCACCCAGCCAGAGCCCCCCTCACCCCCTAAATACCTAATAAACCCCCTCCCTCCCCCACCTTACCCTTGCCATCCCTGCCCCTCCTGGGGGGAGCGGAGGCATCAGCCCCAGACCTGGCAAGCCGCTGACTACGCACCGCAGCCCCCCGCCAAGACCCCGGACACAGTGGCCCGCACCTCCTCCAGGCCCCAGACTCCTTGCCGCCATCGGAGAACGGGGGTGTGCAGAAGACCCCGATCCTCCCTACGCCCGCTCAGATGTTGTGTTGTTGCATGTTGTTCTCAAGTGCGTTTAAAAACTGGGAGCGCCGAAGGGGATGCACGGCACAGCCCACCCCCCTTCCGGAAGGAAGCTGTTGCCAGCGCACCCCCTCCGGGCGACTGCCCAGAACCCTCAATGTCTAAGTGGGAGAGGAGGTGAAGGGAGCCGTCCGAGGTGAGGCTCACACAACATAAGCGCCCCACCAGACGTCTTCCCCCCACCCCCCCCTACCATGGCCTACATGAGTGTGCGATGTGAAAATGTTTGAAGTGAAGGTGTCTAAGATGCATGATAAAATTGGGGAGAGGGGCGTCACCAGAAAGTGGCAACCTCCAGTAACGCCCCCTCCCCCAGGACCTACATGTGTGGAGGCGTGATGGAGCAGGCAGAGGGAGGAGTCCGGGGATGGGGAGCAAATGACTGGGAAGCTATCCCAGGGAGCCAGCTCCCCTACTGACTCCAATAGGCACCCCCGCTCCCCGAACGCCCCACCCAGAGAAGGGGGCCTCGCCAGCGGCACCACCGTAGCCCGGGGGCCAGGGAGAGGCCGCAGGGCCCGCCAGCCAACCACCCACCAGGACCAACACCTCAACCCCCCCCAGCCCACCCACCAAGCCTACTGGCTTCCCCCCCCCCCCCCAAAAAAAACCCTAAATAAATAAATAAATAAATAATAATAATAATAATAATAATAATAATAATAGTAAATAAATAAGAGGGGGGGACCCTGGCCAGACGGCCCGCACGAGCCACCCCAAACCCCACCCCCCAAGCGAAACCCGCACCGGAAGACGACACGGACCAGGACCGGGACAGGGGGCCGGACACAAGCCCTCCAGAACGTCCACCCCCCCCCCCACCCGTAGATTTAATCCCTCCCCAACACTAACGTTCAAACAACTCACCATACATTCGACAGTAGACATCCAGGCTGGGTAGGTCCCTACTCCCCCTCCTTCCCCCTCCCCCCACTGGCAGAGTGCCTATCCAATGAAGGAGAAGAGCATCTGCCCAGAGATGTTAATGACCATGCCCCCCTACCAGCCCAACGGGCCCCGAGGCCCCCCAGCGCACCCGAGGGCCCCGTGCAGGGGCGGACACCCGGGCACGCGCCAGCCCACACCAAAAGCGGCACACCCCCCGGAACCGGAACCCCGAGGCCCCGCCGGGGCCCCCGCCCGAGGGCGGCGCGCCCCAGGGACCCCAGACCCCCAGACCCACCCCGGCCCCACCCAGCGGCAGCACAGCTACCAGGTCAGTAACCCACGTCCGTCAACACGCAGCTCCCAAAGAGCGCCGCAAGCGGCTGCTGTAGGCCACCCGTAGGCCTCCCAAGCTCCTCCCAGATGGGGGCAACAGACCCCGGAGCCAGATCCACCGGGCGCCCCACTCCAAGCGCCCCCAGCACCATCTTCTTAAAACCCTCATTTTCCACAACACAGTCTGGTTGCAAGTCCTTAACATATGAAGATGCTAGAGACTATTTTCTTTCGTACGCAAACAGAGGTTGGCGGCAGTTTGTAAAGAATGGATCTGTCAACAAACCAGAGGTTCAGCCACAAGTTGTTGCAGAACATCTACAGGATGTCGGCTAAAGTGGTTGCGCAAGTTTATCTCATTATTAAAGTACTTTAGTACTACTAAGCAGATGTTCCACAAGACCTTGCTTTTATCCATTTCCTGTGTTCAAGCTCTCCAAACATCTGCTTTTACAGTTGAAAGCGGTGGAAAAAAAGCAGCATCCTTCAATCTGACACCTGTGAGTTTCAAAAAATGCCATTCTCAGCTGGAGTGCCTCGCTGACAAGTGGGGGAACAGGCAGTGACACGGAACTGCCATTTGCGTCTATAACTTAGACACGATCCATTTTGTTTGGTCATTAAATTTACCACATATGATTCCTCGCCATACAAACAGTAAAGAAATATGGTGTCTTTCTCTTTGTTTTTAAAAGTGTGCCTGGTTGACTGACATTTCCCATTGCCACCATGCTAACCCTCCGCTCAACCATCATGCAGACCATGGAGATGACAGGCGCTCAACACAACACAGAACCGTATCACCGTGACCTCTGCAGCTCAGGGAGTGGCTAACTGGTTCACTCGTAGCTTTAAAGTGAACTCTGTGACAAGTAACATGGCACCTTTTGCTCAACCCTCAGACTGCTTCATATCAGAATAACTTTAAATGAAGCTCGCTGTTCACTTAAGCTCCCATGAGCGGTGATTCTATGTTCGGGGTCATCCTGCTCAGAAGTAATGTTTGTGCGAGGAAAAACCGAATTAACATCACCCTCTACACATAGTGGCACCCCTGGTAAAGATGTGTAAAAAAAAAGAAAAGGCTTTTCTCATACTCTCACCATTGAATAGTTTGAAAAGTCCAACCTTTAATCATTTGTTTATCGGTGAAAAAAACCTATGTAACTTTGTACAATGCAACAAAGTTTCAAATTGTTGGAGCACACAGATAGAGGGCGCTTTTAGCATTTGCCTTTGCAGAATCACTGCAGGTCATCCAGAGTCAAGGGTCCTCTCTTTATGCTCCCTTCTCTACAGCTCACACAACTGGCTTTCTGTAGGACTTAGCGCTCGGAACTGAGGTGGCCATAGAAGAAGATTGATATTGTGTCTGATGAACCATTTCTGAGCCAATTGGCCTTATGTCTTATCACTGTCCCACTGGAAGAACCAAAGATGACCCGTTTTAGGTTTAGTGACAGAAGCTGGTGGATTTTTATTCAAGATGCCCTGGAATTTCAACGTGTCCTGCATCACAACAGAGTTTTCAAGGCATTTACAGAAAAACAGAGGCTAGAGCATCACAGATCTTCCACCATGCTTAACAGTCAACATGATGTTTTTTTTTTTTTTTTTTATACACGTGTCCTTTGATTTACACCAGGGCAACCAGCATTGTTTGCCCACCAAAATCTCACAGTTATCATATGAGCCAAGCACACCGTTCCAGTCATGGTAGACTAAGTCTTCATCCGACCTTGTTTGTTTACAGTGTTTTTAAACCTTTAATTATATTTGTGACCATATATATGAGCAATTTTACATGAATGACTTGCCTCCCTTATGTATCAACACAGATCCACCATAGTTGGAATGCATATTTTCCTCTTTCCAATTTTAAAGAGCGGTTAAGTGAAATGGGCCTGAGGGCCACATAAGATTTATCCCACAGGGCAACAAAGTCATGACAACTAAGATGTTCCTAGACACACAGATTAACCGTAAAAGGTAAAATCCAGATGTTAGGAGTGTCAACAACTGTGTTTCTTAGTTTAGGATTGCTTCCCCTGATTCCAGTGTAAGATTATGCTACTGCAACAAAAACAATATAATACATGTTTTATGGCTTTTCACACACCATTTCCAGGGTTCAGAAATAATTGCACAGGTCGCCGAAGATGGTGGGACAAGACTAGGCCAAGGGAAAGATTACCTCTGGTGAGATGACAGAATGTCAGGCTGAAGGGAAGACTTGCTGGAAGAGAGACGAGCCCAAGGGCTCACTGAAGGGACAGCAGGCAGAGTTAACAGAGTCACTAAATAGACAGATGAGGGAGGCAAGTGTTAATTAAAAACAGCAAGCAAGGATGAGGAAGGGGATTATGTCAACCATGGAGCTGAAAGGAGATTTTAAAAAAGGTCCCACTTTAATTAGCTTTGTTGGACGAGGAGTCACATGTTAGGACTAACCCCTAGCTAAGGCTAGTTGTCAATAGCATTAATAGGACATGGTTTTAGTAGATATAGGCCATGTTGGTTAGTTGGAGGCTTGGCTAGAGCGATTTTGCTGGGACAGTACACATAAGAATAGTAACTTTGCTGCTGGGATGACAGTGGCAGCGGGAATGGGTGACTGGGAAAAAAAAAACGACTGGATATTAGCTCTAACCAGCCTTAGCATGTGATTAACTTCCCCCCATGGCCTCACACCCACCCTGACTTGACTTTACGAGCTTATCACATGGAGCAAAAGGGAATAATTACCCAAATACTATCCAGCACAGCCATCTTTAATCAGAGAAGTGTGTAATTACTGCCACACAAATGAGTTTCGTTCATTACTAGGCTGCCGTAACATGTTCTCTGATGGATTCTTCATCATTCTGGAGTGTATTACTTACTGACGTGGCAGCAAGCTTGGGACAGATAAATACACGATTGTCGTTTGTCAGAATGGGGGAAAAAAAATGGACGTATTTGTCAGAGACAAGCATTTTTCAAAGATGCCCAAAGTGCTGAGAGACATTGGAGGGCAAGTAAGACAAACAAAACAAACCCAGGATGACTTGGGGCATCTCTTAAAAGCGACTTTCACTTGATTAACTCCCTCTTCTCTGAAAAATCTAATTTCTGCATAATTACATATACATATATATATATATACATATACATATATATATATATATATATATATATATACATATATATATATATATACATATATACATATATATATACATATATATATATATATACATATATACATATATATATATATATATATACATATATACATATATATATATATATATATATACATATATATACATATATATATATATACATATATATATATATACATATATATATATATACATATATATACATATATATATATATACATATATATATATATATACATATATATATATATATATACATATATATATATATATATATATATATATATACATATATATATATATATATACATATATATATATATATATATATATATATACATATATATATATATATATACATATATATATATATATATATATATATATATATATATATATATATATATATATATATATATATATATATTTGCATTAATTTACTGGCATACTCAGCTTTATTTATGGCAGAGCTTTATTACCCCCCTCCCCCACACACAACCCGCTCTGGAAAGCATTTTCAAGGCATGTTGTTTCTTTGTTGTTACACGTGATGTGTATTTTCCCGGGGTCCGTAGTAGCACACTAATCTTGTGGAGCCAGATGTGCTGGTAAAAGGCAAGGCACAAAGCCTCCACCACTAGACGTCTCTGCTTTGCTCCTGGCCAGATATGATGCTGCATCCCTGGGGGCATTAGCTGAGAGCTTTTGCCTGGCTCCAAATAGAACCATGTTCCTGCTCTGGAGACAGCAGCATAATGGAACTGTGCTAGGGAAGAGGACCAGTCAAACTTATGGTCTATCGAGGAAAACAACTTGTGCAGCACTTTCATAACAAAAACATGTGTGTTTTTGAATGATAATTAAACAAAAAATGAAATTGCTTTGTTAGGAAGTAATAGACACATATAGCTCTCCTTAGGTCATGGTTTTTGTTACAATATTCAGACAGCCCCAGTAATTTTTAATCTGAATTTTAAAGAAGGACAAACTGAGACTATTTTTAGTGCCTTTCTAAACTACACAATTCATACCCTTTAAACCTTTTCCCATTTAGTCATATTGCAATCTCAAACTAGTATGTAATCTATTGGGAGTCCATTTGGCAACCCAATGTAGTGCTTAATCATGAAGGGGAAGGAGAAGATAATACAAATGATGGTTTGTATTCATACCCCTTATGTCAGTACTTTGAAAAATCATGTTTTGTTTTAATTAAAAATATGACCCAAGTTTTTGTTGTGTAACTCAAAAAGCTTTGTACAATTGCACTTATGTCATAACTGGCTAATTCTAATTTTATCCAACCCATTTCCCAATAGTTCTGGTTGTTTCAGGCTCTTGTCTAGTTGGAAGTTGATGATCCCGCCCAGTTTCAAGTCTTTTACTTCCTCTAATGCCGGGCATACACTCTACGATATTTTCAGTCGTGGTACTCATATACAGCTCAAACTGTACGATGAAACCGCAGGGTTTAAAAGTTCACCGCTCACGATATGTGTTCTTACACTGTACCGGCCGATGCTCTGATGCGACCTGACTGCTCACACAGTGCGTTCAAAAACCACACGTTGGATTCAGCCCCGTAGACAGATGGCGCTATTCGGATTTGTCTACCCGGAAGCCAAATGTCAACAGTAGAAGAAGAAAAAGGCGGAAGTGTCGATGCTCACTGTTAAATATGAGGCTCACTAGAACAAAACGCGCTGCTTTGGAAATTCTAAGAGTTGCTCCTCCGTATTTTGACACCATGTCAGACGTACCGCCGTCATCCTTCTCTCCGCTCCTATGTTTTTGTTTCAGTAGACGAAGAAGAATCGACTTGTTTGCACATGCGCAGTGCGCAAGGTCGGGGGAAATCGGCTTGTAGACGGTCGTTACTCCGCTTCAACAGCAGGACGCGCTCACGATCGCACAAGAGGGCCGACTGAATTTCAAACATGTTTGATTTTCATCCGACCGTCCGATTCCTGATCGGGAGGTGGTCGTGAGAGGCCAATCGCCCCTCGTTACCCCATGTATACTACACAACGCAGGACGCACGATCAAGCTGAAACTCGGCCCGATCAAAAAAATCCTTGCACGACTGAAGAATCGGTCCGAAAAGGGCAAAAACTCGTACAGTGTACGCCCGGCTTGACAAGTTTTCTCCCAGCATTGTCCTGTAGTCACCACTTTCAATACCCCACTGACCAGCTTCCACGTTCCTGCTAAGGAGGAGTATCCCCACAGCATAATGATGCCACCACCATCTTTCACTGTGGAATTTGTGTGCTCAGGGTCACGTAGTTTTAGTTATCTGCCACGTGTAGCTTTTTAATCTACACATAAAAGTTCTAGTTTTTCCTCATCCGACTGGAGCACATTTTTCCACATTTGCTGTGCCCCTGTCAAAATGGCTTTCTTATTTCCACTGTTCTAGATTTGTGGAAGGCAAAGCGAATAGCTATCCTGCCAACAAACTCCCATCTGAGCTGTAGATCTCTGTGTGTTTTGGCTGCGTTTTTTCAATTTAGGTGGAAGTCCAAGTCTTGGATAGGTTTGTGGTTGTGCCACGCTCCTTTCTGTTTTCAGGTGATGAAATGAACAGTTCTCTAGGAGATTTTATATGTTTTCTACCAAGTAAATTCCTTTAAACCTGACCCTGTTTTAAACTTCTCCACAACTTTATCTTGCCTGTCTGTTGTCTCTTGGCCTTTATAATCTTATTTGTTTACTACTGCTCATGATGGCAAATGGGTTCATGACATATTATTTAGGGGTATCAGAGTAGCAGAAGCTGGAATAGATATGTAATTTTTAGGTTTTTTGTTGTGACAATGTATCCTTTTTTTCACTTCATATTTATTCCCTACTTTGGGTTGGTCACTATCATGTTGAATTAAAACAAAAACACTGAAAGGTGTAGAAGTTTTATGACAAACTGAAAAAGTTCAAGTGGCATGAATACTTTTTTGAAGGCACTATATCTGTGTAATAACACCAGAACATTAGGCTGGAAAATCTAAAACTTCCAACATCCTTGTTTGATTTTCCGAGTAGGATTTCAAAACTGCCTTTAACCCCAATCAATCATAGCAGCATAAAGCTTTTTGGAGCAAAGAAAAAAAAAGAGTATGCTGAATTGCCTCTGGATCAGCAACCACTCCTAAACACTTCATGTTGTGCCATTTTGGAAAGCAGGAAAAGCAATGTCACAGCAAGCAGCGCCGCAGCGGCCGCATTTTCATCCCGGCTGAGTGGCGGTAATTGTCAAGTTGTCGAGCGGGCTTCTGTGGCTGCAGACGGAGCTGGCGGAGACCATCAGTAGAAAATTACACAGCAAAACAACAATCAGCTCCCCCACTGTACTTAAAAAGAACGAGTCGCCAACAACAGGAGGATCCAAGTGAAGATGAAAGCAACCCAAAGTGGGACTGTTTGCTTCGAATTTTCTTTGTCTTGAGACGGAAATGTCAATGGAAACCCAAACAGGAAAAAAAAACCAAAGAAGGGAGAAAATCCACTGAAGCCTTCAATGGTCATTCCTCAAACATTTGACAACAAATCATTATGCAGTCGCTACGATTGATCAACAGTCACCTGGTAATTGATATAAACATAGAAAGAGTTGTTTTTATTCTAGGCTTCTCTGAAGTAGCTGTCGTTTTGCTGTTAAAAACATTATAGATGCTCCTTTTTTATTGCCACTTGTCTCAAAGGCAAACAGTTCGATATATCAACCAACGCTGAGGAATCAGACACAAACAGCTTGTTCAAATAAGATGTAAAGGTGTTATTTAAATTCTTTTTTTCTGGTATCATGTTTTTCACCCCTTCTCCTGAAATCCCTTTTGATGCTAGTGAAACGGAAAATGACTAATTATTTTGTATATAATTGTTTAGACTCTATAGAATAATGCTTAGCATTATTCTATACAATCCTGCTGAAGAGAAGAGCAGGCTATGGAAAAAAGCAGGATATAGTAAAAAAAATATATAAAGAAATTAATAACATGAATTTAGGGGGAAAAGTAGCTATGATGTCAGCATAGATTAGAAGAATGTA
Organism: Fundulus diaphanus; assembly: GCA_037039145.1. Classification (NCBI taxonomy): domain Eukaryota; kingdom Metazoa; phylum Chordata; class Actinopteri; order Cyprinodontiformes; family Fundulidae; genus Fundulus; species Fundulus diaphanus. Next base: position 31,452,791 of record CM073131.1, read on the forward strand.
GCAAACACATGCCAGTACTCCTGATAATAAACCAGTACAGAGCACTTGCTTGCAGCAAAGTCATTCAGAGGCCTTAATATTGATAGACTGTGGCCGGGCCATCAGCTATTTTCTACATAACCCAAACAATTGTTGTGTGTTGGCACTGACACAGCACAGAAAACTAAAATGCATATATTTTCACTAATGCAAAGCTTGCAACACCAAACCAACCTCAGGAATCTGACAACGACCAAAGCAAAAATCAAAAGAAAAACTAACAAAAAACTAACTAAAGTAACGTACCAAGAGCTCAGATATGCATTTTATTAGGTTAACTAGCAAGTGCCTGGACAATATTGTATAGTAAAAGTTGTACATCTCAAAAATAATTTCTTCTTTGTGTGTATGTGTGTGTGTGTGTGTGTGTGTGTGTGTGTGTGTGTGTGTGTGTGTGTGTGTGTGTGTGTGTGTGTGTGTGTGTGTGTGTGTGTGTGTGTGTGTGTGTGTGTGTGTGCGTGTGTGTGTCCGGTCTGGCAATAAGAATTGTTGTCTTAATGCCAAAAAGAGCCCAACAGATTTTACTTTCACAAGTGGAGCCTTACTGCTTGTACCATAGTGCTCTGCTTGATTTATATATGCAAAAAGCTTTATTAGATTTTATGCTCAGACCATTTCATCTTCAATGGACATTGAAATGGGAAGGTAGCAGAGGAAAAAGGGAGCGAAACAGATGAGACAAAATGCTAAAAGGGAGAAAAGGTGAAAGAAAAACAGGAGAGGAAAGGAAGAGAGCAATATAACATCCTCTGCTTCTACACCAGGATATAAAAAGCCAACCGATAAAGTTTTACAGGTACAAACAACCAACGCCTTGATACCATCACTGGAGAGTATATGCAGTGGTTTTCAATAGGTGAGGCGCGCCTCCCCTGGGGGGCGCCAAAGAGTCACAGGGGAGGCGCGAAGAATGTGCTGGAGAAGAAGATATTTGTGCCTTTTGTTTGAGCGCGCAGGAACCAGTCCAAGCGCGCAGTGAGACAACACGCACTCGCTCAAAACCGGTCTGGCGCGCGCTCAACTCTGAAAAACTCTTCTCAACCCACTGTCCTCGCGCTCAGTTCCATCTCTGCTCGCGCACTCGACCTGCTCATTCAACGCTCAACACCAGCTGTGCGCTCGCTCGACTGTCTCTGCGCTCACGACTTCAAAAACTGTCCACTCCACCAGCCAATCACAGACAGGTTTTTTTTTTTCATCCAATCAGCGTATGGCTTGCAAACACTGCATTCAGATGGATTAAATCAAAATGCTGCAGCCTTTGGCAGAAATGACTAAACATAACGGTGGGATTGAAGAAAAAAAAAGAAAAAAAAAAGGAAAAGTTTAATATTTTAGCCTAAAATATTTAGACTAAAATATTTGAGTTACTAAGAGTTACTAAGTGAGGTGTGAAAAACGTTTTTGTCCCTTTTCTTTCCAGCTTCCGGGAGGTGATGCAAAAGTTTATTCTGATCATAATCATTATCATTGTCATCAGGGGCGTGCATACATAGACACTAGGTGGTGCTAAAGCACTAGGAAGTTTGCCCTTTATCAACGAAAATGCCCTTTTGAAACTTTTTTTTTTAACTTATTAATATTCAGTGCAGTCAAAAGTAGCAACAGCGGCAAATGCTGCCGCCTACATTTCCCCGATTATATAATGGAGCGATATTTGTGCCTTCTGGTTGAGCGCGGAGCAGACCCTGGACTTGAAGCCGTCTTCTTTTCTTTCTTTTTTACCTCGGAGTGGCCATCGTCCTTTTAGTACTATCTTTGATGTGTCAATCATACAATTTAACCAATCAAATCAACGACTGAAGGCAACATGCTAGCCAATCACAGCTGCAGTGGGGCGGGACACTGAGTTATAGCCTTCAGTCGCCGACGCAGTGTTCGGCTGTGGTCACCGTTGGTGTCGGTAGAGCGGGATGGAAATTTGGTCTGATTACCAAACAATTACAAGAAGTGACAACGAAGCAGAGAGCGAGCTGGAAGGAGCGTTATTAATTTCTGTTTGAAATGTCAGCACTGAAGTCTAAACTGCAGTAAACATTCATGCTAGGAGGGTTAGCTAGGACAGCTAGGAGCAGAACCAAGCACTAAAACTGCCAAACTGAAGAGACTTGAGTTACTTGCAGGTAGAAGGGAACTCTGCTTTGTTCTGCTCCTTGTTCTCATAGCTGCTGTAATTAAAGAACCTGTTCTAGTCAGAATTGTTACTTCAGTGTTCAGCCTGACACCAGCGCTCATGTTTATTAGCGTCTAGCTTATGCTGGACTTTTGAGTTAAGACACAGCGCTACAGGTTACCCTATGTCACTGTTAGTTTCCAGTAACCCAAACCAGCATAAAACCTGCCCAACTTAAAAGAAAAAACAAGCCCAAATCTCAAACTCTCTCATGTTAAAAGCACAGAACTATTAAACACATAAGAACATGTCATTAGCACACAACTGAGCTGAAGCAAAGAAAAAAAACTTGCGCATATGGCCTCCAAACAAAATGTACAATCAGACAACCAAATACACACAAGATCTCTTTAACAATCAGGATATTTCACCCAGAAAAAATAAATTATAAATAGCTTCCCAACATGAGTTGTAAATCTACCTTAATATAAACGTAATTTCTCTCAGTATAGCTCAATTAAACATTTCTCTTACACGCAGTCATGAAATATTTTTAAGTAGAACTCAACCCCTCTTAGGCGTTCACACTGACCAAACACTTGATTAACCATTATTCTTTTCTTGTTTTATTATAACAATCAATATTATTCATTATAACTATTATTCATTGATGATGTCAGATCGACAGATTCAACTTATTTAAAAAATAAATAATGACTATTTTGATATATTTTGTTAATAATTCTTTCTAAAAGCCCAACAAATGTTATGAAAAGCTTCCGAATTTTTTTACAATCTGCCCATAAGCTATTTTTTTTCTAGCTCAATGTGTTCAAAAGCCTAATTGGTTGGAAACCTGCCTAATTTGGCAACACTGACTACACTATTGCTATTTGTTTGTTTGTTTGTTATATATAAGTGCACCCTCCTACCTGATAGTGTGTAGCCTGCTACTGTAAAAAAGTTTGACTGCCCTGAATATTATTAAGATTTTACTGAGGTCGGTTTTGAAATGATCTTTTGAAAACCTGAGCCATTAAAAACGACTGAAACAGTGCCTCAAAAAGAGCCACCTCCTTGCGCACACCCGACCAGCCTATCTCTCTTCCTTTGTCACGTGAACTCGCGCGGTCGCCCGCGCGTCGCCCGCATCTTCTATGGAGAAGATGAGGATCAGCTTAAGACAGAACTAAAGGTCTTCCACTCCAGCTTTACTTCAAAGAACCTATAAGAAATATGTTCAATACTGAGGGAAAACAATGGCCAGCTGATCTTTCCTGCCTTTGTCAAAATGATCCAAATATATGCAACATTACCAGTGACGACAGCTTCAGTTGAAAGATCATTTTCCAAGCTGAAAATCATCAAAACTAAACTAAGAAGCCTGTGTGGAGAAGAAAGGCTCTCTGACCTTCTTCTGCTTGCCATTGAAAAAGACATTGAGGTAAACCACAGCGAGGTCATCAACATCTTTAAAGACATGGCACCAAGGAGGATGCTGCTTTAAAGTAGTACGCTTTAGTCTGTTCTGTTGGTAGTGTGACTTTTTTCCATTGAAAACTCACGTTTAGAGAATGTTACAAATAAAAGTCAAATTCCATTCAACATGCGTGTGTATTTTTTTTATATATAATTAAGTGTTCCATATGCGCTAAAAAGTGCCCTCCCCCCCTCCTGAGCACCTGCCCCCCAAAATGTCTGTGCACGCCACAGATTGTCATCATTATTTAAAGAGCACTTTAACACAAGGCAAAACAAAGAGCCAAACATCAGAAATGCATAAGATAAGAGATAACATCTAATAAAATGCCTGGTTGTTAAAATAGCAATAGGTTTAAATTGTGTATAATTAGCCTAAAAAGTAAATCAGAATATGGAATACGTTGACATCTGTTAAATTCAGGTTTTCTTTTTTATTACTATCATTTCAGTTGACGTCTCCTGTTGACGTGAGTTCAGTTTGACATTGGCGTCTGATAAGTTCAGTTTGTCTGCTGTTGAAAACAATAGTTTATGAATTTGCTCTAATGACAGTTCAATTTTAAAAGTAGGCCCTCTGTTCGTGATGTTTCAGTAAAAGTAGCCTGTAAGATGGAAATATTTGGATGGATATTTTATGAATAGGCATTTTTTATGAATGTACTTTGTTAAAAGAACTACAATAAAAAAACATGTATTGGACTAACAGTTGTTTTTGAAACACAGCATTCCAGGAACACAAAAGAAAGATGCATTTACTGCAGGGACCTGTGTGTGGTAGGTTTGTGTTTGGGGGGGCAGGGTGGAGTGGGGGGTTTGGTTATCCTTATCTATTCCAAGGGGAGGCTCACTTTCAATGACTTTGAAAACCCCTGATATACAGTATTATTTAATACGAAATGTATAAAATGACAGCTAAAGATAATAATAGGGGTTTTCTGTTTAGAAGTGAATCTGTAAGCACCTGGATCCAAGCATCTGTAGATGTTTGTGAGAGTGAAATTGTGTATGTAAAGTTTTTCCATTAGAAAAATGCACAGTAGTGTTTATGAGGAGCCAAAGACTCGCCCCCCCAGATTGCTGAGGCAGACGCCAGGGAAACCAGACCTCGAGCGGCTCGAAGGGAACCCCAGAGCAAAGGTGCCCAAGAGGAGCCAACACAGGGAAAACTGCCTCCCCCATCCCAGTGAAGAGCAGGGAAGAGCCCCAGGAAACCCCTTAACAACCACAACAGTGAAGCCCATGAGAACCCGGGGGATAAGCCCGTAGGCTCCGCTGGCAGCCAAATACGCTGGAGCGGATCTAACCATGGGCCCAGAGACCCGAGGCTCAGGGGGGCCCTGCCCCCCCAGCGGGGACCCCCAACAAAGCCACGTGGAACCAGGCCCTGCAAAGCAGCCGCCGGGAGTGAGCGGGCGCCCACCTGAGTACCGAGCCCCAGACACTGAGGACCACCAACGCACCAGCTGGTCAAGGTGCCAGCCAACGGATGAAAGCAGGACAGGGGAGGGGGGGGGGGGGGCTCCACACTTAATGGAGACCTGAGATGTCCCAGGAGAGGGGGGCAGTCCAAACCCAATCTGACAAAAAGACAAAACAGAAAACCATGTACACAGTCACATTCACAGGTTCCCACCCACCGCACACGCGAAGAGTACACACAGTACATACTCTCACACTCACCACACATGTCCTATACTCCCAGGTCAAGGCACTGGCTCCCCAGAAGTTTATCCAGCCTCCAGACCCAGAACCAAAAAGGAACCAAACAGGCCAACCGACCAGAGCCCACCCCACAAACCCCCAGGTGCTACCTCCCTCACACCCTGCCCTCCATACCTAAGCCCTACACCCATATTCCAGGGGTGAGCAAAAGCCCCAGCCAACCCACAAAAAGTGAAAAAAAGGAGGTTGAGGGAAGGACATAACTAATGATGCTTGTCTGGTCTTAATCTTTGTGCATGTGTAGCTGGGTCACCTACATGACCCAAAGCCAGTGTGGCAGGGCAGAGCTGGATTAATGAGACTGTTTGGTCACTTGCGGGGCTGTTGTTGTGCTTCACAGTTCATGTAAGTGAACAAGCTTGTTGTAGAGCACATTCGTCTTTGTGTGCTCTTTCCCTCAATGCAGAACAGAGTTGTGTACATGAGCAGTACCTTTTTAACATGTTTTCATCCCGAATTATGCTAAAACACGAATAAAATGGGAAATTTAACTCTTAAATGTGCAGAGGTTAAGAAATGCTTGTTTGCAAAATTAGTTTCAGGGCTACAGCATGGCAGCTATCACCTGCAGGGAGCAGGACTTGAAGAGGCCCACTACAGCGGCTTTGCAAATAACCCTTGCCCTAATGCGCCCGTATGTCACCCAGCATGTTTTATAGGCACAAAATAGTCTGAGCAAGAATCAGGACAAAAAAAGGAGATGAAAGTTTATGCAAATAAATATACCTGCCAATTTTTACAGAGCGCTCGCCCAAGTGTGTAGCTGCTTTTACAAAAGCGTGTGTGTACGCAGCGAGAACAACAGTGACTCCCTAGTGTAAAGGTAGGGTATTAATGCTTCATTTCATGCAGCACTGCCGGTGGAGGCTGGCAATTTTTATTTTGGATATTTATTTTGCTGCACACATTCAAAAGGGGGAGAATGGAATGTCATCTCTGGTGCCCAGAGCCATTAAATAATGAACAGAAGGAGAAAAGCAATACCTGTTTCTAGAAACGGTTAGCTCGTTTTAGAGAACATAGTTTGAATTTTATTTGTTTTGACCTCTGAAACTTCAAAGGTGGATTAGTTAAAAATACCTAATTTGAAAAAAGATCCTACTACTAGTTCACTAAAGTTTTGTAGAAACTAAAGAACTTAAAGGAAAACATAAGAGGAAGTATTCTTGAAGTAAAAGTACAAAGAAAACACAAAGGTTTCACAGTCATTCATCCCAACTATGTTCCGGACCCGTGTCCTAAAAAAGCTACAAGTCCCATGCCCAGTAAGGTAAAGAGACATATTTCACATTTGAGCTTCTTCATTTCCACATGAAAAAAAAAACACAGAGCACAAGGACTGAAGAGAACGGGCTGACTTATCTGACAGATATACAGATGTGTACACACCCCTGTTAAACTGACAGGTTTTAGAGATACTGTATATCAGAAAGTAATTTAAGCACATTTTGCTTTAATTTCAGGAATCAGTTGGCTATTATTTATCCTTTTGTTAAGATATCAACTGTGTCAAGTGGAACAGTGTCTTAATAATTTCTACCTTACAAAAGTTGTTTAAATTGGTCAGATTGTGAGGACGTCTCTTGTTCAGAAAAGGGAGCCCACAGTGTGATGCTGCCACCACCATGTTTACCTATGGGTATGGTGGGGAGGTTTTAGTCATGTGGATAACTGTTATAGGGAAAAACATACCTTCTGAAATGGTGAAAAAAAGTTAAACTTTGGTTTTAGCAGAACATAATTTCATGTTTTCCTTTTCTTTTTCAAAATGATTGAGAAAAATGCTCTTGTCTTGCAACCCAATTCTTTAACCCAAACAAATGGTTACAAATGGGACATTACTGTCACATGTTGAACATGTAGGTATCAAAACTCTTGAGCCTTCGTAAGTAATAGGCGTATTTATGTTAGGATTCTGGCCCGGATGACTGTGCGTTTTACCACGGCATCCAGTAATCAGGATCACTGGATGTACCTGCGTCCCTCATGCTGCAGCGCAATTAGACTCACTCTGTTCACCTGCTCCCATGCCTTTATATACAAGGCATCCACTATGAAACGGTGCCAGATTATTGAACGCCTTGTCATGAGTACATGTCCAGCATTCCTTGTTTGCTTTGCCAGTGTTTTGACCAAGTTCCCATTTTTGGATTCCCCTCGCCTCTTTTTGCCCCACGTCGGACTTCTCATTGGCTTCTGAAATCTGGACCTCAACCAAGTGCCTGAATCTCGGACCACGTCTCAGTTCTAGCCCTCGGATCTGTCTGCCTTTCTGTGCATGACCCCTGAGTGGATCATGGATTGACCTCCAGTCTCTGTGCCAGTCCTCCGTGCTGAGCATAAAATATGTCAGTGCCTCTCTTGAAACAACCTGCTGTGAAGTCGTCAGTCACATGACTGTCACCATCTGGATCCAAGCCGAGCACCAGGAACAGCTAATCAGGACTATCTCTCCCTCCCGGATTCCGAGGTTAGTGGTTTTGTCTTTGAGTTTTAGATTGATTATTAAGTCTTCAACAGTTACAAATCTATCTCTCTCCCCTACAGTTGTTTCTTGTGAGCACTCCAGGCAGTTTCTTGTTTCCCACCAGAAAGTTATTGTAATAAACCTTTTCAATCACCCTCTGTGTTCAGCTGAATTTATGGGTTCTCAGTCTCTGCATTACAATATCTATATATATCTCCAACTGATGGTTGTTTTTCAGTTGGACTGTAAAAGGTTTTTGTAAGATGAAAGATTGAATTTTTTTGGGGATAATTTACCATAGTCTCCGGTCTTTACGCCACAAATCCAGGCATTTTGACATGGGGTGTGTAGCTTTTAGAATCCCCCGAGCATAGGAACAATGTCACCTTAAATCTTCGCACAAATTACTTGCCGCAGTGATTTTTCTGACTGAAGAAACATCAGGATAAGCAAGTCCAAGAAGCAACATCAAAGGGCAAGGAAATTTATCTAGGATGTGATGCAAGAGCAGACATCCGTTTACTCCAATTGGCAACGCGTTGACAGTGGAAAATAGGTGAATGTGAGAAAGAAAGATAGAGACATAGAGACGGAGGTAGAAGGAAAATTACACTGCCTTGGGCTATGTTTTAGCATGAAGAAGCAGCCCATTTTGCATGGTTGCCTTATCAGGGGTGAAGGTACGCCTGTGTAGAACATACAGGTGTGAGGAAGAAAAGTGTTGTATGTTTTGTTTAAGTCTGTGTGATTTTCGTCTTAGGCAGAATTTGAGCAGTGGATGGTTTTGTGCCGAAGCACAGAAGCACACTAACACACACTTACATGCTCATATATTTCACACAAAGTCTTTGCTCTTGTGTCACATCAAATACACAATATGGTGTTCATTGAGAGCACCGTGTCAAAAGAGTTTAATGCCAATATCTAGCTCCCTTGTATGGCTAGTAGTGAAAATCAATACACTGGCGTTCCCTTGTGAGAGCAAAACAGTTGCACACAAACTGCGCTGCCACCATTAAGTCTCCCCAGGACCCTGTGTCACCCCAAGGCTATGTTGCACCTGTCCACCTACACTTAGGGTGGCTACTAATATCTTTGATCCGGAGTGACAGGGTCTTCAACTTACAACCCTTACAATTTCCTGTTGCAGCGACAGGTCTCTTGTTTTTTATGTGGTTTGAATGATGCTGTGATAATGTGGTTGTTCATTTTCTATCAAGGGCCATGCTTATGCTCAAAATATGCTCAAAATAACGTTTAACATTAGGCTTATGTTTATTTGTAGTGAAAATTGAGATCATTGCTGCAAGCCTCTGAAGACATGGAAATCTGCCTAAACTGACAGGCCAGACAAGGCAAGGAGTGCATTAACGGGGGATGCAACCAAAATATCCACGTTTACTCTGGAGGAGCTGCAGAGATCCACATCACATATGGGAAAAATCAGTTGACTTCTAGACCTGCACTCCAAAAATGTGTGCTTTTATGGAAAACTTTAAAAAACCTCTCTGTTGCAGATTGCTACAAACCTTGCAGAAGTGACAACAAACACGAACAATATGGTCTGGAAAGATGAAGCTAATATATATATATATATATATTAGCTTCATCTTTCAATGCAACCTGTTATCCAGGTGTTGGCTAGGGGTCTTTATGCAAGAATCTGACCACCACCGGACAAATGAAGGTGCATCGTCACTTGTGGTGTAGGGGGAACTCAGCCTGCAGGGATTTCAACACTTGTAAAGTGAGTGCTTGCAGGATCAGAAATTGCTGAAAGGGCTAAAAGTTGCTTGCAATTTCAGTGTCCAGTGTGGTAACATAGCGGGAATTCGGCCTTAAGAGCAAAATTAAAACAGGCATGCTGACTTGTCAGTTGTTTCTAGTGTAACCTCAGGGTCAGACAGAGGGGAGCACTTGATGTGATCCTGCTTTCTTGAACTTCTACTGGCACGCAACACTTTTTCAGTACCAATGGACTGTGTTCATTTACTTTTGAAAATCCTAAATTGTTGTGACCCACATTCGATTTCTTGCATAGTAGTCAAACTTTTAAGATGGCCATTTCAATCAGTGCTGTATAATTTCCCTAAATAAGGTCAGAGAAGTTATATGTTGGAGTGCAGCAAACTGGTCAACTCGGTCTTACATTTCGATGAGGGTTTCACACATTAGTCACAATATAAAAAGACTTGTGGTTCATTTATGATTTACGTATGGAAAATCTTACTAAGAGTTAAACAAAAATCATAGCTTTAAGAATCAGTCACAGATAAGATGTAAGCAAAGAATGCAAGTATGGTAATACAACGCGGCAACCTAACAAAGCTAAAGTTTGTATCCGATTTGAAGCTTCCTTAAATAAACTTTTACTTAGGTCACACTTTAAATCGATTTGTATACATTCTAAATAGATTCCTCAGAACACAGTTTGATATTTATGAAACTTTTATTCCAGGTGTGAAAACACACGCACATCTTTTTTTAGTGCTTAACTAGCATTACCACTACCTTTGAGATAAGAAAGAAAACTAATGTATGCATTGAAATTCAAATACTGAGCACCGATTACTGGTTACTTTTCATAACACCGTTTGTGATTTGTGAAATTCTTTTGGATAACGCAATCTGCAGGTGTCTGTAATCATTTCTACCCATCAGAGAGGATGACCATCAAAAAGATTCTAAGGGTTTCTGGACAAAACAAACAAGGTTCATCAGCGTGCTTTAGTATAAACAATTAGGACCATCGGGTCATATTTTATTTACTTTTTTTCATGGGGTAACTGTACTCAGAAAAGTTGTCGGTTTAATTCCAGCCATTCCACATGTCCACGTGGCCATTTGCAAGGCACTTCTCTTCCAATCCGTGTATTGGTACCCAGTGTGTGCATTTATGACTGCAGATGGATGAAGGTAGCTCTAGTGCAGGGGTTCCCAAACGTATCAGCCTACAAACCCATTTGGCGGGGTGGGGTGTTCTTTTTGTTTACTTTTTTAGGAAATTACGAGAATAAATTTATATAAATTGTGATAGTACAGTAGTAATTTTTGGGGAAGACTACAGTCCTCCCCTTGTATTTATTCTTGTAATGTTCTTTATTCTTGTATGCCTACTTGACTTTATTCTCGTACTTTACAAAAAAAAAAACAGAACGACAGCAAATTTCATGGACATTCTTGATTAAAGAAAACCAATTAGTGCCCACTGAGAAGTACATTTGTACAAAAAATCTAAAAGATTTTAGATTAATTTGACATATTTGTTTTCTGATGTTGAATGGTCTTAAATCTTTGAGGAAAACATAAATTTCCTTGATTAAAGGCAGACATTGGCTATAATAAAACAAGTATGTCTGACACTGTAAAGTCAGACATTTGGATTGTTTGGATCATCTCATGACCCCCACTTTGGGAACCCCTGCTCTAGTGTAGAAGTGCCTAGAGTGGTTGATGTCACCAAACAAGCTGTATATGTTTAGTCCATTTACTCTTTCCCTTCTATGAACATAGCTGTGCTTAATACAAACATCTCCATGTAGCTGTCATGTTTCAGCGAGTCAAATATCCAGATATTAGTAAGAATTGTATCCCCATCTTACCCGGTGGTCTAATTTTCAACCTGAACGATCTTGAAATTGTTTTTCTTTGTTTTTACTGCTGTCTCTTTGTTCTAAAAGCCTTTGTGCTCCATCAGCTTAAAGATTTATCATGTCCTGAAAAAGAAACAAACAACAAGCGTGCGGCCATCCTACTGTGAATGCTTCTAATTACCTCTTTAAAATACCACCAACAAGCTATTAAACATACACATTTTCATTTTTCCTCATGTTATCTTGTATCTTGAAGCACCGCGAGCAATTAGTCCGAGTGGCTTTATTCATTAGGCCCCCATCCTAATGATTATTAAACTGCAGCAGGCGTGGGGGCGGGGTGGGGCGGAGGGAGTGTGAGGGGGGCTATAAAGGGAAAAAAAATTGACAAGGGGAAGTGACTGGAGGGAGAACAGGGGAAAAAGAGACAGAGGGATGCATAAGAGAGTGTGGGAGAGATAATGGGGATCAAATGGAAAAAAGAGACAGAGCACATTTAGTTGAAGTAAAAAGAAAAAAGTTGAATATAGCGGCAAATACAAGCAGAGACAAATCGAACAAAAAAAAAAGAAAAACAAGTGGAAATGGAACCGTCTGGTCCACTCTGAAATTAGGGCAGATCATCTACATCGTGGCTGGTGGATAATCACCCGTTAAAATCAATCATATGTCACCCACACAGCCACCAAACGCGTGTGATGCAGGAAATGAACGACAGACAGCAGATGCATCTATAAAACCAAAGCAACAAAACATACACACACAATCTGCTTTGCAAACTCAAAAAATATATTAAAAAAATTTGAAAAAAATACTGCTACCAGCAATAAAAACAGGCATAGACTTTATACTGCGTCCCCGCTGCTCTCTAGCTCTCGTCGATACACACCTGATGTTATCTGTAAAGGGAGATTTATGCACTTGCTGGTGTGAATTTATGAAAGACGGCTTCTTCAGTCAGAGGGACGGCAGCTAAGAAATTGCTTTGTTGGGGCAAAGAAGACGAAAAAAAAGCTGATTTGAAAGATATATTTCTATCTACAGCGAGGATGCATGATATATTCAATCTGTTCATTTGAGTGAAACAATCATTTCAGCAAGGAAAGCCTATGAGACATGATAAGGCTGAATTGTGTTTAGCGCCACCCCCCCAACCCAATGCCTGTTTGCAGAGGTACTCGCAAGCACTTACTCAAATCTGTTTGGCTGTCATTGTTTTTGTTTGCAGAGAAAGGAGGGGTGGGGGGGGGGGGGGGGGTTGGGATGATGCATCAGTTTTGGCCTTCTGTTTGTTTTGCTTTTTGTTGATAGATTGATTGCTACCTAGAATGTGAGCATTGTGATGAAGCATCTTGGGGGAGAAAAACATGAAATTCAGTGATTAATCTATCCCTATTTATTCACTTTGTTATTATTGCTGCGGCTGAAATGAAATGAAACGTTATACTTCCTTAGAGTCCTCGTTTTTTTCAGAGCTTTCCCGAAGCATCTGTTCTCAAAAGGGGTGAATTTAAGATGGCCTTTTAAATGCACATAACTTCAAGTATATATTATTTCAACAGCACAAAAAGAAACGCATTACTATAAACCGGAAGGGAGAGGAAGGGAGAACAGAACAAAATGGAATAAAAAAATACTTTGTTTCTCCATCAATCGGGAAATCCTATGTGTCAGCAGCTAAGGTACAGGCAAATGGAAAGCACAAAAAGACACATTAAGCAATAATAAAAAGAAGAAATAAAACACAGACTGCACAGTAATGTCTACACATTGTACAATTTTCCTTTTAGAAATAATAAATGCGTGGCACACGTTTCTGTCCAGCCCCCTTCACTCTGATATCCCCTGACTAAAATTAAAAATAGAGAAGTAAACAGAGTCCAACTGTTTGCAATGTCAAAGTATGGACCTTGAGGATTGCCCTGTATTTGTTACCTCCATCCACCTTCCCATCAACTCTGACCAACTAATGAAAAGCAACTCTCACAGCATGATGATGCCCCCACCATGGTTCACTGAGCAAACTGCTAATTTCACATATGGTATAGACCAAAACGTTACATGTTGGTGCTCCGTGAGATGTCGTGTGGAGGATTTGTAATCTAATCCCACTTTAACCTTCTCCAAAACTGTACCCCTGATCTGTTTGCTGTGTTCACTGGTCATGATGCTGCTTTTTCACTAATGTTTTCCAATAAATAAATAAAATAAAAAAACTGAGGTCTTCATATAGCAACTGTTTATTCTACAATTACTGTAACTTCTGGAGGCAGATTGTTGCACTGGATTTTATTTAGGGTGTCAATATAAATCCTGCATACAAATTAAGAATTTTCAGATTTGAATTTGTAAAAACACATTAAAAAATCTATTATTTTCCTATTACTTTAAAACTTGACATTTGTGGTTGTGACTTGACAAAATGTAAAGAAAAAAAAAAAAAGAAAGAAAAGGTTCAAGGGGAACAAATAACTTTGCCAGGCACTGTAGATATGAGCTAGAGTACAACCGGTACCAGAGAATGAAAATTGTTGCGTTTGGTGGTCCCGGCGTTTGATATCAAAGAAAAGAAAAGGTCAGGGTTTGATTGAGTAGCATGCTGAAGCTCAAACCAAGCCCGGTCTCAGAGGGATAAAAGTTCGGATTGCTGCACACATGTGTGTTCCCTATATATGCAGTACATCTCCACTTCTTACAAAAAGCCCAACACTTCAGGTTTTAATATGGACTCCCACAAACTATCCACTTGTGAACCATAAGTGCATATTCAAGAATGATGAACAAAATGTCAAGCAAGTATTTTGCAAAAGTGACGTACTGCAGGCTGGTTTTAATTAGAGATGCCCCAATCCAGTTTTTTTCCGTTCCAATTCAATACCCGGGCTAAGCGTATCAGCCAATACCTGATACTACTGTTGAATGAATAACCCATGTACCTTGTCATGTGAGTGAAAGTTATCAGGCTTGAAAAAAACATATAAAAAAAGTTCTGCATGTTCTTTAGCATGGTGCTTTTGGAGGTGCTTATTCAAGTTTGTGGTGTTGAATTTACCAACCTCATCACCCCACTCGCAACTTACGCATTGCAGATGCTGCATGCTGGAGTCAGACTTGTTGCCGTATCAAGTTAGAAATGTTTCCACATAGCTGACTTGGCTCCGTCCGGCACTTGCTCCATGTTGCTCTGTGTCTGCTCACGACTGGCTGCTGTGCGTGCTCTGCATTACCGCCATTGCAAACATAGAAGTGACTAGATCGCCGTAACTATATTGCTATGATATTAATGAAAAAAGAAATGACTGGATCAGAATGCTGGATTGGCAATAAATATCCAATATCCGATGCAGCTAATTGGTCAATTTTGGAGCCGATATCCGATCCAGGCATCGCGTCTCTAGTTTTAATGAACAGGATTTTGGAACAACATGCTTATATGACCATAGAAAAATGTCCTTCATAAATACATATGTCTATTATACATCACTGAATACACAACGGCATGAAATTGACACTAGATGTAGGTGCCAACTCAAGCAATCCAGACAATCAAAGAAATCCAATGCATAAGTTATAAAGTGGAATGATGTAGCGAATCCGTACTGAACACATAAAGAAACTGAACTTACACACAAGCAAGCTGAAGTCTTTAAATATTTAAAAAGCAACTCATCATCCTAATAGTTCCAGTTAGTAGCAGCTAGTTTGGTCTTAATCGGTGGCTTATAAATCTTTGAATCGTCATGTTACTGAAAAAATGCTTTATAAATAAACTTGCCTTGCCTTTTAAAAAGGACTTCAAGGTATCACACAACAAGCATGTCATGATGAGTAAAAGCAAGGAACTCTCTGAAGACCGATGAAAGCTTATTGTTGCAAAAAAACAATGCTATCAGTTTTAGATTGATTTCAGAACTGGTGAATGTTTCAGTGAGCACAGCTGGGGCCATAATCCAGAAACAGAAAGAGCATGATTTCATCCATAACCGGCCAAATTCAGGTCCATCTGGGAAACTTTCCGACAGAGGAGTCAAAAGAATCACTCAGAGTTGTCCAAGAGTCAAGGAGCATTCACAGAGGGCTTCAGAATAACCTGAAAACAGCAGATATAGTTTTTCCATGAAGTCGAGTGATACCTTCGACAGTAACGGTCTTTATGAATGCTCACTGCACAAAACTCCACTACTGAAGAAAAAGCATGTTGAAGCTCATATAAAGTTTGCTGCAGAACCTTTGGACAAGAATATATTCTGGATGAACAGTGCCTTTCTAATTAAATACCAGACCAAATTTTACATTATTGATTTAAAAAAAAAAAAATCAACAAATTTATATCCACA
Source organism: Fundulus diaphanus (assembly GCA_037039145.1). Taxonomy (NCBI): domain Eukaryota; kingdom Metazoa; phylum Chordata; class Actinopteri; order Cyprinodontiformes; family Fundulidae; genus Fundulus; species Fundulus diaphanus. The sequence goes on from CM073131.1 coordinate 31,468,544, forward strand.
GATTTCCAACAAAAACAAAAGGTATTTTCATCCTTTTCATACTAATCAATGTGAGCTAAAAAACAACAACCTCAACCCCACATAAATATATATTTGTTCTTAATTACAACTCTTGAATAATTGTAAAATATTTAACATGATTAACATTTATACAATTATTAGATTATCCCACAGACTGTGCTGCTTTCAACTTATTAACTACAACTATGGGTTATAAGATAAGAAATACCTTTATTGTCCCACAAAGGGGAAATTTGGGCATGACAATGGAAAGCAAAACATATAGACACTAGATTAGTCACAGGGTTACACATTAGATTAGTGATATGAATAATCGTTTTCAGCACTTAATCAAAAAGTCAGCACTGAATAAATTGCAACCACAGAGCATATTAAGTTTAAAGCATATTGGTCAGGGGTTTACCATTAATCTGAAAGGTACAGGCCAGCTCTATGATGGAGTCAAAAGGTTAAGATCAAAATCTTGTAAAATCTGTGTGAATTATAGTAGATAACTGAGATTCATCAAAACATTTTGTTTACAGCATCTTTGAAAACTGAAAAATGCCTCTAGCCTTTGTCAGTGACACTGTAGTACAATAATAACTTAACAGAGAAAACTGTCCATTTTATGACATCTGGGCCGTAAGATATTGCAGGGGGCAAATGGGCAGATTGATGGAAAAACCCAAGCCAAAGGTATTTTCTGAGGAAAATATGTCATGCCTCACATTCCACTGCCAATTAAAGTGTCTGCACCTAAAGCTGAATTACTGCACAGTTAACTATAATGAGCAGTAAAGTTTAATATTGCTGTCTGTCACACATAAAAAAAGAAAAAGAATCTGCAACACCACAAGAAAAGTTTGAATTAGTTAGGAGCAATGACAGTAATGGCGGTCAATGTTTTACCAAAACGCATTTATTTAACTGAGACGTTCCAGGCCAATTAGGAATTAGGAATTAGCAGTTCATATCAAAATATCTCTGCTTTAACAGGACATTTATAAGTCGTTTCGATATTTTGTCGAGGCAAAACTATCCATCCATTGTCTGCATCTCTGATGACGGGTGGCGGTAGAAATCTGCCCGGGAGGGAAACCCAGACATCCATCTAGCCAGCAACTATCTCCAGCCCATTCTGGAGGATTACAAGGCTTTCCCTGGGCAGGAGGGAAACATAAAATATGTAATCACAGTAATCAGGGAGTTCTGCATTTGTCTTGAATTCTTCACCCAAAAGTCGTACAGGCGGAGGCAGACACAAGGCAGTCTCATCAGATGCCCGAATCCCATTACCTGACTTCTTTGTGGTACTAATGCAAGCTCTTCCTGGATAAAGGAGCACCTCAGGCTGAGCCTGAAGCTGATCTTAACTCCTGTATGCGGCCTCTCCATGTGGAGTATCCATATGTAATGACCATAGGTGGGGATTTGAATCTAGATGGTGTGCTAAAACGCAAGCTTTGCTTTTTGTTTTACTTGACTTGCACCTTAAGGGGTAAAGTGGTTTAACCAGGCAATTATCCTGTCGGCTATGTTGTCTGGAGTTTTGGACCCTGGTAGCGTCTCCTATTGCAAACTGGCCCAAAGGGGGAGGATCAGAGTGGGCCATCATGATACAAAAAGACCAAATAAACTAGAAAACCTCACCTGGATGAAGGACACCAGAGCAATCTCCCGAAACAAGGAGTGGGGTACGTGGTCTCCGGTTGGAGTGACTGGTGGTCAATCGAATGGTGCTTAAGTGCACAAGATGTTGAGTTCTCAGTAGTTAAATTTCTCGTGATCAAACATTAGCAGTTGAGTCCTTTTTGCTTGATCATCTGGTGGAATCTAGATTCCTAAAAGTCCCGAGCAATTTTCTTTCATGTACATTTTAATCCATATTTTCCCTTCAATCTAGACCCTTGCCCTGGTAAGAACGGTGACAGATTTCATTAAATAAAAAAATGGAAAACAAAACGTGAAACCCAGAGCTGGATTCCCTCTCTGTCTGCTCTTCATTATGCTAATCTTGCCATCTCGTCAGTACACGGACAAAAACAAGAGTTGAGCTTAATGATTGCTTCAGGACCTTGGGGGGAGGTTAGTTCATCAGCACTGGTGGGAGAAGATGTGCCATTAATAGATCAATAAGAAGAGCCCATGTTTCCCAACACCCTGGTAAACTCCGTCAGGCCACACCCCATTTACTTTTACTAATGAATAATGTACCACGTCCTGCCGACTCCAGGTGCGACGTGACACAGGCGGTAAAAGAAAATATGAATATTCAGCGGCGGGTGGTAATGAAATCAAAACGTTCGGGATGGGAGTCCATTTTTAGATTGAGTGTATATCTGCTGTGCAGAACTAGTAGACTGTGCTGATGGAGAGAAATGAGAGACTTTATGTGCACTGACAGGGCTTAAATTTCGCCCTGCACTTTTAATGGTTTGTCTGACAGCAGATGGAGATGTCACTGTGCTCGCACTGATGGAGGCCATTTTGCTTTGGCAAAGCAACAGTGATTTGTTTGTCTGGGAGGACACTGACGGGCAGGAGGACAGAGAAATGACCCACTGGTCAACACCGACCATTTAGATGCTTTAGAGCGCCTCGGATTTGAGATGTCAAGGGTGGGGTTTGTTTCTGTGCATTGCAAAATTTCTTGTTGTATAACCACAAATGTGTCAGATTCAACACTGACATGTTAACACCTCAAAGTATATAAACCATTTTTCAAAAGTAACCATACCTCTTATTTTCTCTTTTCTCCTTTGTGTTGTTTTACAACCACATATTTCAATGTATTCAATGTAATTTTGTCTAGATTTTGTGTGAAATGGCAGCACAAAGTAGGCTATAACAGTGAAGTGGAGGGAACATGATAAGTTTTTTTAAATGTACATATAAAAATCTAGAAAGTGTGGGATGCATTTGTATTTTGCTCCCTTTACTCTAACACCCCTACATTAATTTGTACAAACAATTCCCTTTAGTAGTTATACCGTTACTAAATAGATTCCGTATGTGATTAAATCTCAGTATAAACTCAGCTGTTCACTGAAGGCCTCAAGAGTTTTGTTAGCGAACATTAGTGGACAAACACCCTGAAGACGAAGGAACACGGCAGACGGGTCAAGCAGCAAGTTGTGGAAAAGTTAACGGCAAAGTTATGTTCATGAAACAACATGCAACACTTAGAACATCTCACAGAAGACTGTTCAATCCATCCAATCTAAGAACTGCAAACATTCAAAATTAATGGCCAGCGTTGTGCAACAGTATATTTGGCTTGGCAATGAGTAATTATTAATAAGAGTCAAGGGCAATTATTAACAAAGTTAGCACTTTTGATCAAAACTGCCACCACCTGATTATCAGAAATTAACAGCCAAAAAGCTCCCAGTCTCTGCCAATTATTGTTTTTATGAATAGGAGACGTAGTATGATGGAACAATAGATGAAGGAGTGAATTTGTGCACTGGCCTTCTTAAACAGCAAGCCCTGCACATATATACAGAACAAACTATTACATTTCTCACCAAATACAAGAATTTGTCAACAGGATACCTCAACTTCAATTTAAAATGTGTCAGTCAACAAACTCTTTAACTAGATGAGTAACATTTAACTAAAATAATAAGAATAAGGAAAACTGAAACTATGGCTAAGGTGTGACAATCTAACGACTGGACAACACTCTTCTTTAAGAAGAAAACCTTTTAGAGATTGGGGAGGAAGTGTACCATCCAACAAGACAACAACCCTAAAGATATACCCAGAACTGCAATATAAATTACCTGCACAAAAGATATTCATGTGTTAGAACGGCACAGTCAAAGTCTGGAGTTGAATCCAGTTGAGAGTTTGGAGCAAACCTAGACGCTCTCTATGCAGTCTGACCAAGGAGGAATAGACAAAAACCAGTGGATCTAAATATTCAAAACTGGTAAAGACATAGAAGACTTGCAGCTGGAACTGTGTTGCAGTAAAAGGTGGTTCAGTTCTACAAACTATTGACTCGATAGCGCTGAATGCCAATGTACGCTGCACTGTTCAGATTTTTATTCACAAAAGACATATCAAAACCATATACTGTTATCCTGCCACTACACATTCGTACACTTGTGTTGGTTTATATGACATCCCGAGTAAAATACAACAATGTTTGTGGCCGAACCAAGACAAAATGCGTAAAAGTTCAAGGGTACGACTACTTTAGCGAGGCACTATATCTTTATTAGATTCACTACACATAAAAGCAAAAGAATAAAAAAAAACATTCACTGATTCCCTTACTGTCCTTTCTCTATGCTCTACCAGTCTCCAAAGCACACAGCTCTGGCATTTACAGGGTCCATCCAGTAGCAGAAATGCAGAAGGAAAGGTTATGAACAGCGGAGCATGAGCCCGTCATAGACAAATGACCAAGCCTAAGAAGGTTAATGCCCACCATGTGTGGAACAGCGAGCCGCAGGAGGCCGGCGTCTTTGCAAAAAGCACGTCGCAGACACCCCGGCAGGCGTGGAGGGCTCTACCCGCTGATTAATGCCATACTTTGGCTAATTACCTCCTCAGCGGACGTTAGCTTTAATGACACGAGTCATCAGAATACGTCAGTGTGGATGGATGGTTGGCTGGAAGAAGGGAGAGGCGGGGGGGTAGTGAAAGAGGGGGAAAACAGGAGACATATCAGTGTATTGGAGCGTCAAAGAAAGCCATCGACTGCACGTTCCCACCCCATTAGGTTGATTCTAGGGAGCCAGCCAGTGTGCCGTTCATATCTGAATAATAACTGCCGCTAAGTTGCAACCCTCTCACCCCGCCGCCCTTTTCCTCAGCCCACCAGACCAGCAACGGCTGGGTCCGTTTGGTACCCTGTGACGCCTTCAGTCAGACTCCAATTTACGCTAAAATGAATGGTCTTCACATTAACAAGAGCCTAAAACGCCTCAATCCCAGTGATTCTGCCCCTCCCTTCCGCAACAGTCGGTATTAATGCAACACAACAACAGTCAGCCCACAGGAACGGACGGCGGCGTCAAGCCGCTGACCCACCCATAGGTGATGAGCCACAAGCCTCCGATTGGCTCAGTTCGCTGTCCCAAAGTGTGGTCATTTAAGCCCCAGTGGAAGAAGTGAACTCTGATGGCAAAGCTAATTTGGATATTCTCTCAACCGTGAAATATGGAAGAGAGTTACTAAATGAGCAATTAATCCCATCGAGATACCATGTACCTGAAAGGAACTTAGATGGAGGAAGGAAAATAGAACAAAGTAGATAAATGGGAAAATTTCCATTTTAACTTTCAGTCCTGCAAAATGTTTTGAGATGCACTATGATGTCAGGTATTTATACACAGGCGAGGCTCAGGGTTGACAGTTTCATATTAATTGTCAGAGGATTTGTTAAACCTCTTTCTCAGCTGGTGTGTACTGTTGTGTCAACCAGCAGCGCACTACTGGAAATCATATATTTTTGCCATTCATCTGTCTAAATATATCCAATATCGCTGCCGGTGTAAATTACACAGCAGCCTAATAAAAAGGAGACTTTCCTGCACACAGGAAAGAGATGCTATAGGACCTTGAGGTTCTGCCAAGTTTTGTTCTTAAGTGTGACACTGAGGCTGATTCGGGCCTCGGAAAAAGGCAATGAAAAAGGAATGAGATAGAAAGGGGTGGCCCACGTCTCTTTGCTCTGCAAAGCGAGAGAAAAGGGTTCATCCCAGTGCCACGGACAACAAGTGCACGTCTTAAGTGTCTGGCGCTGTGACATGTGGCTGAAGAAATGGCTCTGCAGCCCTCCTCTTGGGTCTCTTCTGGGACATGGATAAAAAGGGAAAAGATACATGCTGCTAGTTTTTTACTACACAATCAAAGTAATACATTTTTTTTTCTTTAAAGAAGCATCAAAACATCTTAAAATAAACATGACATTTATTGCAGTAGGATTATCTCATTTTGAAAAATGCTTCAAAAGCCTAACTTTTATTTGATTACCGTTATTCAACTGGGGGAAAAGCTCATGAAATATTTCTTCCTTCATAAACTCAACAGTGGCACATTAACTGGTACCCACACTGACATGCTGTACAACCCACAAGTAGGACAACACTTAAAAAATATATAAACCCCTATTATTTTCTTTGAAACAACCCACACCAGCGGCATCTGGTAAGCCACCAATGAATTACCAGACCAGGGTGCTATGGAAAATTGGGTTTTCTATAGCATTAGTTCCTAAGGGACTTTGGAAGAACAAAAGGCCCACATCATCATAGATCCTCTCCCATGCTAAACAGTCTCAGTCTAATCTGACCAAAGCATCTGGTTCCAATTAAATATTTAATGGCATTTTACAAAACTCCACATGTTGGCAGGACAGAAAGAGTTTATTCACTGGTATGACACCCAAACGCTTTTTTTTGCTTGTTAATGGCATTTAAGGGTTGGAGACTTGGTGACCTCTCAATGCCACGGTTTACAGCACTTTGCTGAGCTTAAACTTCAGATATTTTCTTAAAATAAAAAGAAAAAAATCAATGCAAAACATTTAAATATTTGTGATTTTATCTAAAATAATGGAAATCAAATAGATGATCATTTCACATTTGGTAAAGATGTTGAATAATGATGATGATTTCTTAAACTAACATAATAATGATAAAAACAAGTAAATAAACTAAATTAGAAATGGTAGGCATTACAATATAGATAACACATGTACTCAAATTAAAGGTTAAGATTTTTGAGGGGGAGATTATGCACTGAAAAGATAATATCTTACAATGGGGGCAACATACAAACACACAGCAGTTTGCAGCATCTGCGGTGTCAGTTTTGTCCTTGGTGCTAAGTTAGACCAGTACAGTATTAAACTATTTTAATATCAATTTGCGCAAGACTGCCCCTGTCCTCTTTATTTAAATGAAAGCCGCTGCATAATCCCTTTCATCCACTCTGTGTGTGTGTGGAAGCTTGCGTGCGCGCCCCACACACAGATGCACCCTTTCGCACACTAATAACCAGCAATCATGATAATCTATAACTGCATTCCAACCGAGTCCCTGGACAGGCATTACAGTCATGTTGCGGGCTAATAAATAACAGCCCAAATAAAGCACCTGTCCACTCCCGCACCCTGTGTGTATGCAAAATAGGTCAATAACACTATCCTGGAGGTCACTGCCAGACAGTTGGATCTTTTATTGACTGTACCGCAATTCCAAAGGAATTAAGCTTTGTCACAATTCATCGTGGTTGCTGCCTTTGGGTCTTTGAGGGGGAAAAAAAAAAGGGGAGACTCCTTTTGGGACGACAAAACCCATTTGTCTTACAAGGTTGCGAGTGCCTGTTTAGTTACTCCTTCGCTTTCAGTGACCTGAATGAAAACAGAGAAGAAGCATTTATGTTGTCTTGCCAGTTCAAGTTTCTCCCGATGTGGCTTTCAAATATCCATTCAGCTTCTCATATGGCAAATTTAAGACAGCGCTCCTGTTCGAAGAGATACGTTGAAGTACGTTGTCAACAATGTAATCTTTGAGAAATCTGTATACGGTAGCGCATCTAATGCATCGTTATTTTACCCCTCTAAATGAGGTATATTGCTGAAGAAAGCACAAAATATTAAAATTGCATTCCTCTGTCTCTAAATTGAAAGGAAGTGCAAGTTTATTTTATAGGCTTATTCACACACATGGTAATTCTAAGTGCTTTACAGGAAAACAAAGCAACATAAATGAAGAGAAATACATACAACTGATTAACTATTTCAAAACAACAAGCATCACCTAAAAGGTAGCAAATGCAAAACTGCTTATTTAAAACAAGTAAAAAGTCATGAATAAAAGGGACATGATGAAGTATTTATTGGTCCTGATTTGAAGAGGCCAAGAGTCTCTGCACATCACAGGTTTTGGGGCAGATGGTCTCAGAGTTGATAGAAAATAAAAGCTGTATTCCTTTTAGGGCCTCAGAGAACACAGTGATGGAGATTGAGAGGACCTTAGAGGTCTACATGGTTCATACCTGACCAGCAACACTGAAATGTATTTAAGACCAAGAACAAGAAATAAAAAAACTCTCTGCATAAGTCCTTCTTATTGCATTATTACAGCAAACAAAAAATTTCCAAGAATTTGGTACCCTCTCAACCACAATCATCACCAACTCCTTCAGGATTTTCCCTCCATAATCTCACTGACAGCCTCCCAGCAACATGATCCAAGGCCAAACCTATGAGGATGTTTGTCGGTTTAACGTCATCAACAGCTGTGTCTCCTGCCAAAAGCTCAGATACGTGGCTCAATGCCCAGCTTGGGAACATGTCCTTCGTGTTTTTGTCCTCCGGCTCTCATAACGGTGAGTGATGGAGGGACGGAGGGATCCTCAAAGACAACCATCAGTGTCCATTTTGTGGTCTTTATTCCAGCTGCATTTATTCTCTCTAACAGCACATCCCAATGTTTGCTTCCAGCCAGAAACCGTATGTCACATAGAGACATAAAATAAAGCGATTTCTCTCTTGCATACAAAGTTCCGTGTAAAATACTACAGTCCAAAATGCACTTTTTGGAAATATTTCTGCAGCAGGGTGACTTTAATGTTGCAGCCTGCAAAAACAAGGAACTGGAAGCAAGAAAGGAGGACCAAGGGGAGAAAGAAACAAAGGACACAAGGATGGATGAAAGGTAAGAAACAAGAGAGAAAAAGGGGTAGAACATGAGGACGGAAAGATGCAAGACAAGGAGGACACTAGAACAGAGGGACAGACGGAAGGGAGGACAGAGTTAACGAATAAAGGCTCCACTTAAAAGTCTGTGGAAATTCTCAGTTTTCCGGGTCATCACAGCAGCAAACGGGCTTAAATCAGAGGCAACCGGACTTTCAATCAATTCTTTCTGAAAACGTTTCGACATCTATCCAGGAGTCTTTGTCAATTCTGGGGCCTCGCACTTGAGCAACCTGCAGTTGGTGAACTGCTGTTGTTAAAGGACACGAAGGCCCATCCTCCTAGGCGCATTTTAAGTCAGATTCAAATCAATGCACCACCAGTCAATCTCCAGGCTGTTGATGTAATCTTCTTGATGTAATCAGCAGTCTCGTCATGATTCAGGTGACCAAGTACTCCACTCACACCAAGCAATAGCTTTAATGACCCAGGACAGTGACAGGCGGGTCAATGCGCCTACAGCAGCGCACCAACTACAGGTTGCTCAAGTGCGAGCCAACAGAATTGAGAAAGACTCCTGGATAGGTGTTGAGACGTTTTCAGAAAGAACTGAGGCAGTTTCCTCCAATTTAAGCCTGTTTGCTGATATAGATAATGACAGAAGAAATTAGTTACAAATGAAGGAAAGAAGGACACAAGCAAGAAATGACATTTGACAAATGGAAAGAAAGACTGGTTGCAAGAAAGGAAAGGAATTAAAGGAGACAATGATCCAGAAATGAATAGACAAAAGGAGATCAAAAATAAAGCAAGGACACAACGAAGTATGCAAAGTAGGATGGAAGGAGCCAAAGAAGAAAAGAACAGAGTAAGAGCATAAAGAAGAAGGTATACCTTTTTTTTCTGTAGGGGCAGAAGGAAGCTTACTGGGGTTGATGAAAATATGAATGGAACTGAACACAGTGCCATTCTGGTAGAAAGTTGCCAAAAACATTTAACTTAAGCAGAGGTATACCTTTCAGCAGGGCAATGGGCCTAAACATAGAGCCACAGTTGCAGTGGAAGGGTTCAGATGCAAGTATATCCATGTGGCCCAGTCAAAGTCCAGGCCTAAATCTAATTGAGAATATGTGACAAGACCTGTATGTGAATTGATGTTTACAGATGATCCCCATCCAATCTGACTGAGCTTGAGCTATTTTGAAAAAGGAGCATGAGGAGAGCTGGGGATGTAGCAGTGTCTTTAAATGGATCCACATCCCATTTTTATCTCAACACTGTTTGTTTGATATAGCTGCAAAGCAATTTTTTGTAGTTATAGTTGCAGGTATAACCAAAGGGGAAAGCCTAGACGTAGCAGCAGAAAAATGGGATTTGGCCAAAGGGTAATCATTGCTTGTAAAGCAAACTAAATCAGGACAAAGGCTTTAAAGGACCCTAGCCTGTGTGTGTGTGTGTGTGTGTGTGTGCAATCACCAACTTCTATCAAAGCCTCTTTACAAGTATTTAATGTTCGCTGATGCTTCTGCTCCACTAAGCCAGTGGCAAACACTGTTGAGAGAAGCTGACAGACACACTGGAGCAGAGTGTCTGTTGGGTTTTGATACTGTCACTAGAGATCTCTTCCTTCCCAATTCTGCAATTCTTCTTTGTCCACCGCTCGACACGTTCCCCCTCCTGGTCTCATCATGATGGCCTAAGCATGAAGAAGCCATCTGTCACTCTGCTCATTCCCACTCGGATCCTGGGAGCCCGACACTCGGCTCTCACCCGCCTTGCCTGTCATGTCCGCTAGTGGACGGGAAAAGTGACAAGCGCCGACAAACGTCCCCAGCTTGAGTCTGTCAGCAACCTCCCCATCCCATAGCTCCTTCTATTCATGCCCCTTCTAAAGCCATGGCACAAACACACATCTGAACGTACATACATGTATTTATTAAAAGTCTGCTTGCAAAGGCTATACAGGCAACCATCAGAGAGCTCACATTCAATTGATCGCCTCCATTTTGGAGCAGCACGACATCGTGACAGGGGAGAGTGCGAGCAGAAGAATGGAAGAGATGGAGAGAGCCAGGGACACTGTTATTCCCCCATCTGACCATCATGAGCAGAATGTCAGACGAGGACGGGAGACAGAGGACTTGACACGGGCCAGCCCACTTGGGGCACGGTTGACGGTGATGAGAAGGAGGGGAGAAGAAGGGACCAGGGAGGCAGGGGAATAGAGAGAAATGAGTAGGTGAAAAAAAAGGCAGGGCAGAATCCATCCAAAAGGGAGGGGAGAGATTGTGAACTCGGCAAAAAAAGACAAAAGAGAAAGAGCACGAGGCATAATGAGGTGGGGCAGATGGAGAGAAGGAGGCGGAGAAAAAAGGCGCTCTTTAACACCCGTGCATCGATCGGGTTACAGTTAGATTTGCCACAGCGGCCTCACCTTTCCTCTCCTCCAAGCCAGCTCCAAACACACCTCGCCCTCTCCCCACCCCCACCGCACTCATAGGGCCCAGAGTTAGCGACGAAAAGGATTTCAGCGATAGCATTTGACTGTCAGCTGAAGTGGCAGTTATAAATTTACTGCAGGATAGGCATTTACTGTGACGGGTGGGGGAACTGATTGAGTGCGGCTTTGGGCGTGGAAGAGGAGATACACAGAAAGAAAGATTAAGCTAGATTGATATTCCAGAGAGGGGTCAGCTTTCTGATCTGTACCTCCCATCCAGCTCTGTGATAAAAGTGCCACCAACAGGCATGAAACCCTTTGCGGGGATTCTGTCTCTGTCTAAATGTGGCAAATTCTAAGCTTGTAGCTAAGTGACAAACAAGGAAGGCAAGGGGACCACTGTGGTGTGGCCATTTTGCAGCCTTCCCATCCAGCCTATTTTTAGTGGATAATTCCTTTAATTTCTTAAAAACCAAAGCCTCACTGTCGTCGTGAAATATGGGGGCAATATTTCAACGCATGTGGGACAGTACTACTTGAGCACCTTTGCAAACATCTCAGGCACACGTTAGCAGTCTGCAGGAGTCAGGTGCATTCGTGTGTGTGTGTGTGTGTGTGTGTGTGTATGTGTGTGTTTGTGCTGTTGGGGCTCGCATGACTTGATTTGCTTGCAGCTTTGACACCACTTTTCAAGATAGCTGCAAACACATATGCAGTGGACACAAAAACTTCTCCCATGAATGTTTTTGTCTCTGTTCTCGAAAATACAAAGGTGAGGAACTTAGTCACGAACCACAAGGCCACACACAGACAGTCTCAGTGTCTTTTACGTCGCTGGATATTATAGTTGCATTGCTTGTTTTAAGATTTAAAGCAGGTATTTTATGCTACCAATCATGATGTTCCCCTATCCAGATGTATGCAAATTTCACAAGCAATGCAAAAACAGTACAAGTAGTATATTTGATTGAGGCACAGGATTAGGTTTTTAAGTGTTGTCCATTACTGCACACTGGAAAAAAAGTGCATGAAACAAATGGAACAATTGGAACTTTATATTGCATGTTAATATATGTTGGTACGAAACTCAGTAGTTTAATTAAACTTCGATACCTTGATCTTCTCCTACAGTAAAAAAAAAATGTCAAACTGCTGCATTTAACCTTAAACAAGTAAGACCACTGCTAACAGTGCTGCCAGTATGTATCTTTATTTATTGTTTGTTCTCACATTTATTACTGGAATAATTTAGATATAACTAGCTCAAACCCTAAAAAAAAAAGAATAACAATTCAAGAGAGCTTAAAAAGCTTTTCAGGAAATGCCCGTCTACTAACCACTAACATTTTGGAGAAACACAGTTTATTAACATCAATTTAAATAAGCCAGTCTTACATGGACTACACCTTCTGAAACTGTGTTTTCTAAATGGAAAACAGTGTCAGCAAGTGGTGCTACCACAAGACATGGTTGTGGTATACCGTCAGCCTTCCTAGGATTACAAATAAAACTGTGTCGTGTGAAAAACACTTCAAGGGTTTAAGCATGCTCACACAAACATGCATTGTTCCTTTCTTTAAATAGATAAATAAACTAATGTTTGTATATATGCGAAAAATCAAGCAAGCATAAATACTTATGGCTGTGTAAACAACTGGCTTCAACTATCAGAAGTGCAAAATAACAGGAAGAAATGTGTGTGAAACTGCTGTGTTGATGCGGATGTAAAGTTAAGATCCTCAGTTTGTCTGTACGCTTATTATCAATTCTTCTTGAAATTTGTATTTTCTAGCAATTTATTGGCTGAAGTTCATGACCGACTGCATCATAGTAACATGAGGATATATGCATCACACAGGATTCTACGAGTGAACCATCAGTGAATCATCTTAAATGAAAAAAATAAAAATATATAATAGATTTTATCTCAAAGCTGAATTAATGATATTTTCTGTTTCCTGAAAAGAAACTTACATTGAACTCTGTTTAATTCCATAAATATGTGTTAATCTAGTAACGTATATGCTTTATGCTATATCTATATGCTAAACTAACATGAGAGTCCCTGTCAACCTACAAAGGCAAAAATTGCTATAAAACAAACACCAAAGATTTAGGCCTGATGTCACTTCTAAAAATTGCATTGACACATGTCCTGTCATACACAGGAAGGTGAAGCACAACTAAGACAGGTGCAGCTACTACATTAGACAAATCAGTGCAAGTAGAACAGGAAGTCTACATGAGCCAAATAAAATAAAATAATAATTTACCCCTTTTTTCACACCTGCATTCTGTACACCAGGTGGAAAAATAAACTAGGTTTTCAAGTTGGAAATTCAGCCAAGCCTGAAACTGACCTCTACTGTTTTGTAAGCAAAGAAACACCTAGCTAACTAGTTCTGGAGTAACTTCGAATTAAAAGCTAATATACTTTTAAAAATGAGAAATAATCATACTCGATCACAACACTAAAAGGTTGTGGAGCAGAAATAAAATGTCACAAATTGCATTTGAAGGCTAGTTAAGGGAAATATGAGCCACCAACACACACACACTCATGAAATTTTGCTGAGGATCAAGGACTGTAGAGGAGTCAGTAAAACATGACACAACTTTGGCTTTTACCTGAAAAAAGCTAATTATATGTGTTATACCATATAAAATATACACAATGCAATATTTCTAAGACAATATTTCAAAGAACATTTTGTATTCCAAGGGTCACGGGGGCTAGCAAAAACTAAACAAACCCAGAAGTGTTTGTGCCACATCAGAATGCATTCAAGATGTACTACCAATAAAACACAAGCTTCTCAGCATGGAATGGTGTTTTCTACATGCAGTTAGGTTTTCCTCCTGTGTTTCCAAGAGGGTGACAACAATAGAGGCAACGATTGCTGGAGGGCAAACATTTGGTTTATTATGGACTCAGGTGCCAGCGCTCACAGGCATACTCACCGTGGATGTCTTAGGCATCACTGTAATTTCATTAGCTGCTGCGGTGACAACGAGGTTTCGTGTGGCATCAACACTTCAGACCCCAGGGCCAGTGACATCCTCCAGCTACTACATGTGCATGCACATTTGTGCACATGCATACATAACGATGAAACCTACCGCACTACCTCCCTCATTTTTCTCACCATCTCTCACACATTCCCACTCTCTTTCATGCCTGCTGGGCTTTGTCTCCCTGTGGTTCTCCCGGTGGTAAGTCTCCGCCGGGCAACGGGAGGAGGATTTCTTCTGGGGCTTTCCCTGTCTTCTTGTTTTAGCTCAGCAGAGCCGGGAAGGAGGACAACGTGGAGGAAGAGGAGGGAAGATGACTGTCTTTGCTTTGATATTTGAACTCAGCTTTGATTTTTTTTCCTCTTCCATTTCCTTTCTAAAAATAGCTGGCTACATTTGGGAGGAAAGAAGGAATTGGCAAGAGAAGGAAGACGTGAGAAGGATGAGTGGAAGATCCACAGAGATAAAGTCTGCATGTGTGTATAGTTAGACACGCAGATATGTGCAACAATTTAGCATGAGAAAAAGGTCTGCGATCCAATCTTTGATGGAAAAAATACAAACATTTCAGAGTTTGCAAAAAAAGGCAGGATTTGATACAAAACCTCTTTTTTTCCTTAAAGATGCCTTATCCACATGATAAATGTGCATTTTAATGTTCAGAGTGGACCAATAAAAAGTAACAGCAAATAAATTGTATATCTCTTATGTCTTCAAACTTTGCTTTCAGTGAAAAAATGTTTTCATGGTGGTCTTGATTGCTCTTTTCTTGATGGTCAACAATTCTCCAGGCCACGTTTTCTTGCAATTTGGTTTCTTTTTCATCCATTTTCAGTCTTGTCCTCGTTTCTGACCACAGCAGCATATTGGGCAGTGTGTGTTTAAAAAAGGATTCAAGATTCCTTTTGAGTTCATTGTGCAACTATTTAACAGGATATTATTGCCCCAGGTGAAAAGAAGCTCTACCCATAAAACAAAAAAGCAAAAAAATAAATAAATTTACCTCACATGACAAGTATCTGAAAGTGAAAAATCCAGCAAAGACTTTTCACAGAGCCTGAGAGATGCACGACCTTCCAGTTAATAGTTTATTGTATGCAAAGTCTTCTGCTGTCAGGACTTTGACAATCACTTTGTTGGTGCATAAATTGTAGGTTTGTTCTCAAACTGGGATTTCTCATAGATACAGTTGAATAAATGGGAACAAATGTGTAGCCCATCACAATGTATTCCTTATTTGAGTAGTCCACATGCCGTTTACTTTAGTTGTATAATTCTAAGGTACTTCTGATACCATGAAAGCAATGAAGGTTTTCCCTTTCGTCTTTTTACAAGTGTATTATAGGTTTCAAAAACTGTAAAATGAGTTTTAAAGAATTTCTGTTCAGCGTAAAAATATCAGGTCCAGGTCTGACCACTTTCTCTTAATCAGAGGTGAACAATGGTGGGGCAGATTCTCTAAAAACACTTACATAACCAATTAGTTAAGCATTGCAAGGGAATCTTTGAACCAGATGCTAACGTTTGCGTTCTTAATCGTTAACAGACGAGTCATAGCATTTTCACTGAAGAAATTGTCTACATGTTTGTTTGTTTTTTCAATCCCTGGAACCCAATCAAATGACATTCAAAAACTTTTAATTTTAAACTTGTTTTGAAGTGCTACTGTGACCCTGTCCACCACTTGACATGCAGTGATTATTAGCCAACCCTGTCAACACAAGAGGGAAAAAAATACATCCTGTCTTATATCAAAACAAGAGTCTCAAACATAGATAGGTTGTAGACTCAAAAGTATTTACCTTTATGTTTGGAGCCCATAGTGTTAGGTTGGACTAAATCCAGCAAATGAATAGCACTTTATGAGACAGACGTCAATATGACGAGAGCTATTGTGACATTTTAATTTTGCAGGATCTTGTTACACCTATCGCTGAGAGTGTAGTCTTTCTTGGGACACAGTCCTCGGTGCATAAGGGGTTTCTGAATGGTTTTAAAATAGTAAACAATGAAAACGATTCAATACAAAAGTTGCTGTCAACAAATGTCAGTCCAGTTAAGTGCCAATGGGGGAGTTTGGTCCAACGCTATCTACCTCCATCATTAAAACACAGGATAAGGCAGATATTCCTGGAAGAACTGTGTCCAATTATTGCCAATCTTGGCTTTTCTTTAATATATAACCTAATACGACACGGTGTATGGGGTATAATTATATCTTGTGGCACATGATGCCGCAATATTAAACTGCCACTACATTTCTCATCAAAGTGCAGTCTGTCTTGAAAAGCACTATCATTAGGCTGTCATTATGTGACTTCATCCAGTAAAATAAATCTAAGCCATTATGATGAGTCCTAAATGAAAAAGTGAGGGCTCTGCACTGGACACGCTGCTGTATTTATATTTGAAACATTTATTGTTTAGTACAATAGGAAGTCGTTCTTGAGAGTTGCCATTTTGGCTGATAAAGACCGATCAACGGGCTGGCCAACAGCACTCAGATACAGAAGCCTCCACTTTAAAATGTTGGATGCCTGGTAGGCAAACGTAATGCTGATACAGTAAAAGACAAACTTGCAAATGATCTGTAAACTCTGTGAGAACGTCGTGACTGGCTAGATGCTAACGACGCTAAGGTTGGGACCGGAGTCGTAGCTTCAAAGGAAATCAAATGTAGCCCCTGAACTAAAGGGCAGTTTCAATAATTTTTGTCTGTATTAGGGCTATCTAAGAATTAGGTGAGATTAAAAACGCAATATATGGACTTGTCAAACGTGGATGGGAATAATCTACACTTATAACAGACTCAGTTTGTGATCTGTGAAATATTCTGTTTGTTAAAACAAGAACATTGCTAAAACCTAATCTCGTCTAATGTTTGCGAACCCTCCATCATGTACCCTGTCATCTCATGAGCCGGCCGTAACATTACACCTTCAGCTATGGTGGATTTTCTTTTGACCTGTGCGCTGACGAAATGAACAGCTGAAACAAATGGGTAACTTGTCCAGAACGCACAAACACGACATTCAAGGCCCCTGTGGCTCTGAAGAAGAACACGTCGCTACCCCTAAATCAACTCAAATTTAACAGAGAAGCTTCTCACAGCCAAAATAATTTTTAATTGAATCAATAAGCATTCAATTATCGATTTCTTGTCCTGCATAACTTTAATTTGCGTCACATTCGCGGCAAATTGCAATTAGAACACAGAGGAGACCCGAAAGGCCGAGAAATGTGGTTTTTACAACATGCCGTTACTTAAGTGTAAACTGAAGCACACTAAAGCAGATCCAATTTAAGGCCTCTCTCGGGGCGAGCCTTCGGACTCGTCGCCTCCTTCTCCCTGATTCTCTCACCGACACTCATGTCCACAAATCAAATGTAAACATGTAGGAAGGGATGTCTCCGTCAGCCAGAGGGGGTGGGAAAGGAGACAGGCGGGGGCCAGCTCCACGTGCAAGGTCTCATTTTTACCACTCAGAAACAAATGACCAGTCCTTCCATTTCCCCGCCCCGCCGCGACACCGTCCCACCTAATCACTCGTCGGCGGTGAACATGACAGAGCTCTGCCTCGAGTTATGATCGTGGATAATGACACACTTAAAGGGCCGGCAGAGGGGAGTTAGCGCCGCGATGGATTGATACATTTTTCGCTTCACCGGGGACCAACGGCCCCCGCCCCCACCAGCTCACACTTGCAACCACAAGCAATAAATGACAAATGATTTTAACTGCCAACGTTAGAGGCATTTATAATATTGATCCGGCAGGAGTCAATAGCCAGCTCTATGCTCAAGCACTCATAATATTACTTTGAGTGGCGTGCGCGCGAGCATAAATACATGCACAGAGGCAGAGGAGCGCTCTCGTACGGTCTCTAAAAGAACAAAGGGGGAGGATCAATGGACAGTGGTGCTGCAAGGGGAAAGACTAATCTTTCTAAGTAATGAAAATAAACACATTAGGAATGTACAGCGTTAACCGACCTCTGTGCTGACCTCGCTCCATCTTGACACAATTAATCCCTCGTTAGGAGGGTAATTGTTTGCTACTGCTTATATTTATTGTTGATGATTGTGGCGAAGGTGCCCGCTGCGTCTGAGCCCGGGGTTGAAGCCCGTGAGCGGACCCCTTCCCCTGCACATGCACAGCGCACCATCTCTCATACAAGGGAGCTGATGATAGCAGGGGTGGTCTGAAGGCGCTTGTGTTACTCAGGTCTGCAAATCGATAGAGAAAAGGAGAAAGCCGGCGCACCTTGCTAATTGAAATGAATTTAGAGGAGTACAGATAAACGAGTGGACATGTAAGGTTGAGACAAGAGGGTTAGGTTGGAAAGCGGGAAGATTTTTTTTCCTTCTTGTTCCGCCTTTCTTTGAAAGGCCGAGCGTCTGGGGAGAGTTTAGAGGAGAAATACAATCACGTATCATCGCAAGCAACTGAGAGGGATTTTACAGAGGGATGAATCAGTCGCAGTCGTTTTTAATAAGAGGGTTCCTACACCGGCTGGAAAAGTCTTGAAAAGTACAGAATTAAATAACAGGATAATATTTCTATTCTAGACTTTATTACTACTGTCCATCCATCCATCTGGTTCCCTTCTGTAGAAATAGCCGTAGTATGAAATTCATTGAGGGCTTTGTTTTGTACTTGTGTTGTGTCTAAACATTCTGCAAATCTAAGAGTAAAGCATTGAATTCTGGTATAAAAACAAATGTTCTATCAAGAAAACTCTCAAATCATTTAATCACTAAAATACGATTAGCAGCTAAAATTCTCTAGTTGTCCGTATCACTCTATTCGCGTAGAATACTTGCCGCATTCACTTATTTATGTAACTTCTACTTCCTTTTCCCTTCTAATATTTAAATGTTGCTCTGTGTGCACAAAGATTCGCTGAACGGCCATCAAAGCACACACAAATCAAAAAAAGTTCTAGAGCAAAAATTGCAGTACATATTACATATTTAACGTCTTTTTTTTCCCCAGCATACCATCAGAAGCATTTAAAACCAAGCTATGAATTTCATCATCAAACGAAATGCCATGGGTGCATTCAAATGACTGACAGCTCTGCTCTCTGTTGGGAAAACAGGCGTGCCGACTAAGGTCAACCCCATAGCCGTGCAAATGTTCCTCTTTGGAGTTCACCACCGGGGTCCAGCTCTGACAAACATGTGAACTTAACCTCTCTGACACGGAGTGTAGCGAGCGGGCCTGGGATTACGCTCCGTGTGCAAAGGAATTCATGAGCAGGTTGCGATTGGGTCTGGCTACACAGGAAGGAAGGGGTCTTGTAAAAGGTTGAGGAGAAAACTAGAAAATTGGGGGCGGGTGGAGGGGGGAGGGGGTTGCAAAAGCAAAGAAAGGAAACAAGGTGAGCAAGTCCACAGCAGGTGTCCTGCACTATTTATGTAGGCCACAATAGGTTCATCGATTTTAGAGGCTTTTTTTGTGTAGACAATATTCTCTTCAAAACAAGAGGTGTCTCAACAACTATAACCTCAGAAATATGTTGAAAAACATATCTTTTTTCATTTTGTCCACCTGTTATGGCCTCTCTGTAATGTATTAACTTGTTTTGAAGGAATGGGCAAGACCTGTGATCTCTTGAAAAGCACATGTAAGCAACTGTGACATAAATGAGACTTCATCCCCTCCTTAAACAAGGTAACATCCATTCAAGTGTGACGATATTTTCCAAAGGTTCTCTTCCTTTTCTACATAAAGTTTGGTTCAACACCCTGCATCTGCTTATTGACCTCATTTATCCAATAACCAATAATTTGGGCACAGAAATTATTGTACAAGTTTTGCCAATTTGAGTGTACAGTTGTCATTTACATACCAGACCTGTAATTAGTCATAGTTTTGGTGGCGTTAGCCCTCAGAAGTTATGATACGCATGAATAAAAGTTGTCTATGTAAAAAAAAGCAAAACCTACATTTTTAAGTGACAACATCATAGCAGAGGATTATTGACACTAAAAGATGTTAAAGAAAATAAGCAAAATATAGACTATAAACAGTTAAAATGGTAAACCCTGTCACCCTTCAGACCCGCAGCAGTCCACAACACTGCACAGCACCAAATCCGACTGTCCAGCCCAATATTGTGCAGAAATGCATATGCCATATAATATCACACATCTTTTTGGGCAAAGACGTCCATCATAGCCTGTTTTCAAATGTATGCATCCTACACCTCATGCTAAAAGGTCTCTGTGTCAAAAGAATCCCAGGGTGGAGAACACCGTTAAGGCTTTGAATCACCAGGATTTTCTCTTTAACAAGATATGTTGGATGGGTGTTTATTTGAAAGCATGTTTAAATGGTCAACAATTCATCAAAGAAACAGACCAGATTCATATGTTTATGTTTTAAGCATGAGGAATGTGCAGTTAGTCACTTAATGATTTTTAAAGTGTTAATATTGTTATCTGTACTTTATATTCCTTATTTTGATGTTGATACACACAGTTAAGCCCAAAAGTATTCATACCCACAGCAGATTTAGGTTTAAAATGTTTTTCATTTGACTTGCATGTTTGTTTCAGGAGATCAGACATGCACCCCTCAAAAATTAGAAACAGAAAAATCTAAGAAAAAAAGGAGAAAATTTCAGTTTTTAGTTACATTTTCTTAATAAGCTGGCATGTCAAAAATGATTTATAACCTTTCCAATAATAAGTGGAAAAACCTTTAAGGGGCAATAAAGCAATCTATCCCTTCTTCTGATTGCTGACCAGCTTTTTGCATGTGCATTCTGGTATTTTGATGATTTATGTTTGGTGACAAGTTTAGAGGCTTTCAGGTTGGAAGGACCCCCTGCCATCGATACTCTTGTCTGCTTCTAGTCTGGCTGCAAAATGTTAATATCACCTAAAGTCAGAAGAAACCTGCTGGTAAAATAGAAAGATCCCTTTAAACCTAAATCTGGTAAGGAAATGGACAGTTTGGGGCTTCGATGTTAGAGCAAAACAAACTTGGAGAGTACTTTGCAATCAAACATGCTTACAGAGCAAAATAATTTACCTTTTTTTGCTATTCTGCCGTTTATAGAGTAACACAAATACAACAGACCTATAACAGCCAGTTAATCAGGTAGAGGCAGCAATTAGTCGTTTTACGGAGATGCCACTAGTGGCTCGCCAACTGCAGTTTTACAACGCTGTTACCATGATAGGGGTGATTAGTGGCCCTCCTTTAGCTCTTACATACTTACTATTCATGCATTTCACAGGAGTCCACATGTCCAAAATTGCTTACAAGAAAGCTAAGGAAAAAAATGTACAGTGCGCAGCAACAGGTGGGGGAAAGGAACACTGCATTACTCTTTGTAAAACAATCAGATAAAACTGTGAAATGTAGGAACGCTATGACAGAAAAGTTTTGCTGATTTGAAACTGCACCTTATTTAAAACTTGGCATTTATACCAGTAACAACAATATCAGAAGTCAACAAATTCCACTTCATGTATCTTACAGTTTGCAGTATCACTGAAAACAGCAATGAAGCATAACATTTCTAAGGTTGTAACCCTATAACTCCAAATGTGTCATTTTTGAAATCCTGACGTTTTATTTTTTTTAAAGCAACCACAAAAGGCTTTCTTTTTTAAAAGTGAAGTTTCCTCACCATTACCTGTATCAGGCTTTAAAGGATTAATCAGATGAACCATACTTTAAAATATGCATGGTTAAAAACGGTAAAAAGGGTTAATTGTTTTTACCAGGCCTAGGTGTCATGTTTGTGTGAATATTTCTTTTTAGCATTGGTCATTTTGTCCATAGGTTGAATGAAAGCTTAAAGAAAGACAAGAAAATAAGACTACCTGAGAAGAGATGTTGTCCAGTGTCCAAACCAATCCAAGTCGCCAATTGAGACATGAAAAAGAAGACAGGAAAAATAATGAATAAAAAACATTAAAACATTTAATTGATAAACAACTAATCATTGCATCTTGTTTATTTCATTTTACTATCAAATAAGTAATATTTAAATATTGTATTCCATTATGAAAACCCTGTAGCCCATTAAATGACTCAGTCAACTTTCTACACTGAACAGCGATTATGGCCCAATATGGTCAGTCACTACGGGACTAGATCACAGCAACACATCATCTCCAGAGCAAACATGTTTCTGAGAAGAGCTACTGTGTTTAGGGCAGCCATAATAAGAACGTGCTGCGCTTAAAGTCCACTGCAAAACGAAGCAAATTAACCAAAATGAATTACCATGAAACTCCAATGAGAGGCATGATGGATGACAGCTGTCTGCCACTCCTGACAGTTTTTACATTTGACTTTCTAATTAATGTGGGGATTTAACGTGTTTGTTCATTCTGTCAATAGCAATTATGTCTCTTTTGGCCGGCTTTGCCCACACACACGCGTGTGCCCGGTTTTATGCAAATGTCGCGATGTGTACGGGACAAAGCCGTGACTGCCAAAACGAGGCCCGGCCAAGCAAATGGGGTTTGGCTCCCTTCAGAGAAAGCGCTATGCTGAATATACATAGCACATGATATGAATTCTGGACAGATCTGCACCGTTGTGTGCTTAAGGAAATTAGCAAGCGACCTGGGGAGGTGGACTGCAATGGTTTGTCGAATGAATGTCGGGAACGGATCGTGTTTACAGAACAATGAAGATTAACTGGGGAAGATATTAAGCTGAGAACATGGAGAAAGACGCAGTGGGCATCGCGCCTTCTGTTTCTTTGTCAATACAACGTCAATACATGAAAATAGGGCTTCATAAATTTTCATTTTTTTCCCCCTTTCATGACATGGTTTGTGTGAAAAGCAGCAATAAATGGAAAAAAAAACAAACAAAGTTGCTAGTGAACACTTGGTCCTTGGGAAAACTTTTGTAATAAGGTTGCAGTCTTGGTACAGTTCTGAGGTGGACAAAGACAAACCCTGCTTAGTCAGCGGTCTCAGCCCAAGGGCATCGGGAAGGTAGCTGAGGAAGAAATGAGGGAGATAGATTTAACTCACTGTGAGACAAGTCCCTTGCTACCCACCCACTCCTCCTCTTTTCTTTCACCTGGACCGACAATCTCCTGTGAGATATCAATCCCTTCACTTCGCCTCCGTCTTTCGTCTGTTCCCTTTAACAACCCCTCCCCTCCAGCCCCCACGTAAACATGCAGAGGACATCAATCACAGGGTGGCTCTTTCTTTAAGTGACTCACATGTGACATTTGGATGCGAGCGCCGCGGAGGAGAATCCGAGCTAACGACAAAGCGCTGCTGATGAGGTTTTTAAATACAGCAGACGCCACAATTAGCTGTAAAATGCTGCAGAAGAGAGTCTACAGTGCTGCAGCGGCATCGTTTCAGACTTAAGCATTTGGAAAAATCCAACCATTTTTTTTTTAAGAGGAGATAGAAATCCCACTGTAACCGGTAACTTTGGACTAATTCGTTTACTATTTTGAGTTGATCAGAGTATCTACAGCACTTTTAGCGAGTAAATCATGACTCTGGGGTTTCTCTGACTGCTCTTCTAATGAGACAAATAATGTCAGTGGAAACGACCCATCCGAACTCAGAATATTAAAACTTTGCAAATCATTTGTTTGAGCAATGTTGAGTTGTCTGAAGAGTTAAAAATTAGCTTTTTTTATCATCCCTACTTTGCCTAGCAGCTTGTTTGACTCTGGAGGACTTTTCGCTTGTCGCTCTTAGCTTGACTCCGACTAGCTGTGAGCTTCACTCTGATAATATGGTTGCTTGACTCTCCAATACAAAAGTTTATAGAATAAGGGAGACAAACATCTTTCTGAACATTGACCAACACAGGGGTTAAAAAACATGAGGGTTGTTTTTTTTTTTTTACAAATATTAAGTAATAGAAATTTTTCTCCCTGGGTTACAATGAGGAATGTTGAGCAATCTTTTAAAGTTATACTTTATTATCAGTTTCACAAATAAAAATAAAAATCAGAATCAACTTTATTCACCAAGTTTGTGGGTACAAAGAAGGAATTTGACAGGAAGGAATTGTAGCAGGCAGAACAGCAGGCTACAGTTTGAAGAGGGCAGTATATACAGGAGAGTTTTTTTTGTTTAGTTTATTTTATTATGTCTAACTGCACATATATACATCTAAGGATTATAAGACAAACCTATCACTCTAGTGCAAAAATGCCTGTTGTTTCCTGCAGAGTAGCTGGCTACCCTGGCTGTAAGGTGTTCATCAGAGATAGAAAGGAAATGCAAAATATTTTTAGCACATCAGCATCAGATGATAGTAGTACCAGGACTTTGAAACGATTTATTCTCATGATATTATGACTTTGTTCTGATAATATGACTTTTTTCTCATAATTCATAATTAATAATTCTTGTACACCTAATATTTTTTATCATTGCCACCCCCCATGCACCCCCATCACCATAGAAAATATTATTAGGGCCAATGTAAATTAAGGACAATTAATTATTGGCCATGGAGCAGTACATGTCCACAAAAAAATTACATTTTTATTTTAATTTCACATCTTTGAAAGAAATTTTTTTTTCAAAAAGTTGGACATTTTCAAGAAAGAATAATTTTCCACAAGTAAAAGCATAAACCTGCTATATTAAGAACAGTATGAGTCTGACATTGTGAAGTCAGGAATTTGAATCTTCTTATGACCCCAACATGGGGTCTCGCGACCCCCCGGGGGGGCCGGACCCTGACCCCTGGCCTAACACAGTCCTATCTTCACTGCTTATAAAACGCTTCTAGCATCAACCTCATTCCTTTAATCATTCTCCAGCATGTCGTGTAAGATTATGTGTCAACAAATGACAAAGTCCTGTGCAAATCTTCATCCGTGGCACCCTAAGGACCATGAAAAACAAAATAAACAATCTTAGATAGGATTGACTCGAACTCCACTCTTCACAGCAAAACAAAGACATGGCATTTGTTCTCATTTGAATAAATATCACAGAAGTCTGACATTTTTATGAACGCAAGACATTACTTTAATGGAGGAAATTTACATTCCTCCACCTTTCCGTTCTGTGTTCATAAGACTCTAGATAGCTTTGATTGGGTGTATAAAAGCATATAGTTCACCAACATAAAAGCCATTTCAAAGCCCGAGCTCGGTGTAAGGAACAAAGCCATACAACAGGAAGCTATTTGAGGAGCTGTTTTTAGCTGAAGAGGTCCCAGGTTGGTGTGAGTGACAAAGGTTTGTGGTCGCAGAAGTGAGAGGGGGGAAAAGCAAGCCACACCTCGCAGACACAGTACATTACTTTTTCATCAGCACATGTACTCCCCTAAGCCTCGGTCCACGGGGGTGTGTATTGAATCCAAAGTGCGGCTCGGGCTCTCTCCCCTGCACTCTCGTACATTGCGTACTATAGGAACGGCTGAAGTCGGAGCCAGAACTTCACAACAAGCTGTCAAACCCCACAGCTGAATACAAATAAACACTTGCTGTGACATGTTGCATGCATTGCATTAAACATGTCTGACATCAGAAGCCGAGTGGGACTGGAAAAACGTGGATGTGGCACATAATTATACAGAAACATGATCAAAGATGCTCATTGCAAAGATCCTCATGCAGTCATAGCAAATTAGAATATGACTAATAAGACTTAATGAGGAGTCAAATTACAGTGTGGCCAAACAAAGCAGGAGCAGAGGGGGGATTTAAAACTTGGGAGACTGAGAAGAGGCTGCTACCGGTAACAGCATGTCAGATTTACAATTTAGCATGACGGGAAAAATAAAAAATAAAAATAAAAACTCGTTGTGTCCTTGTCAAAGTTATCAGTGTGTAATTACTGCTTACATAAAGTTTATTATACATCTGGCTTACCAGATAAGACCCAAAAGGATGTCCACATATGGCATCATGGGACAGCTTTTAAAAGCCACAAAAAGAACTCAACAGTCCAGGTTAGATTATGGAATGTAATTTGAATTTCTCTGGTTTCCTGTAGGCTGGAGAAATGTTTCCAATGCACACACAAGTAGAAAAGGTCAGTTTAATTGAATAATTTAATTGAAAAAAAAGAACAAATTCATTAAACACAGAATGTAAAATGTTATTTTTTTACTTTAATATTATTAAATGTACAACTAACAAAAGCCAAAAATGTAACAGATTCTGTAATCCAGAAATGTTATGCTAGGCATTCATGTGAAAGGCTGCTAGATAGTTGTCCAGCTGATTGCCTCCCGCCCTCCCCCGCCACAATGAACGTAAACCATAAAAGCTCATTACTAAAGAAGCTGGATGATCACAGAGAGCTGTGAGTACATTAGTGGAAAATTGAATGGAAGGAAAACATGTCAGAGAAAAGGGCGCACAAGCAACAAGGATAACCTCAGTCTTGACAAGATAGAATAACCCTTCCAATGTGACCTTAGCTGGAGTCAACGCTTCAAGAGCCACCCCACACAAATGTATCCATATGTATTATATGCCTTCACCAAAAAGACCAAAATCTAGTTGATCATGATCAAATAAGGCTATATACTCCAAGCGTTGGTCCAGATAGTGTTTTGCTAGTTCTTTTTGAGCTTAAATAGAACGGCAGTAACGGGAGCAATGAGCTGATGTAAACAGACGTGGCGTCATCTACAGGCAGTACTATCAGAAAGCCAGATGGTCGCCCCTGAGCCTCCTTCAACAAAATCGAAGAAAATCACAGCTCCTACAAAATGCAAACAAGGACACAGCATCACGGTAAGAATTTTTTAAATTACATAAATAAAACTCAAAGGCTAAAATCTTTTCATTGGAACGAACACAAAATAAATGCACTAGAATGCCATTTCCCCGATAAGTAAATTGTTTATGATAACCAGAGTGAGTTACTGCCGTATAAATACTCAAATTTCAAATAACGTGAATATGTAACTTTAAAAATGTATTTATTGGTTGTCTGATATAACATTCTTATTTACCGAAATTTTACTTTTTTATCATCAGTAGTTATCAAAATTACAACTGAGTGCAATGAATCAATCTATAGGCTGATAAATGAATTACTGAAACAAAGGAACACTTTGATGATATTCTACTTTATTGAGATGCAACCACATGTGTCAGAGTGGAGAAAAGGAGCTTGTGCCAATGTTAGGAGTGTAGGAGAAATCCGTCATGGCAGAAAGGATGTTTTTTCATTCTGTCTTCTTCTTTAGTGGCCTGTAAAACCTAACAGGCTTCTGAAGCGCACAGCTGATTTCTTTTTTTCCTTGCCTCCTGTCCCCATGTATCCCTCTCTTTCTATCCCTTAGACAAAGCAGCATCCTGGTTGGAGGTAAGGGGTCATGAATAAGGAAAACGGCAGTTGTCATGCGAGGCTTTTACCTCTTCCTCACCACAGGCAGGTGCACATAAAGTCTAGAACAGCACTCCTCGGCTAGCTAAGGACCTCCCCAGAAATAGCCCTTCCTTCTTATGTTTTTAATTTACACATCATGTTGCCACAGGTTGGGGAAAAAGGAAACGTGAGCAAAAAAAAAAAAAAACTTCTAAAAATACAGTCAGAGCAGTCAGTGCCACCGCAGAGGTTAAACAACCTGAGAGCTGCAGGCAATCATTCAATTTAAAACGCACCAGGAGCCCTTGGGGCACGAGGAGAGCAGGACGCATAAAGAAATTTAACAACTCAATGTTTTACAGCTCGGGAAAATGAGATCTGAGGATGGGGGCGTCGAGAGCTTGCTGCATGCTTTCTACATGTACGCACAAAAACGGCTGGACAAAAAAAATATATATATATAAAAAATAGAGATAAAAAAGGGGTCAACCTCACAGTGTGGAGTTGTGCTCATGGCCCCCTTCTCCAGGAGTGAAGTACTCTGCTGCCACAGTGAGTGTAGGAGGGAGAGGGAACAAAAAACATCAAGCTGTGAAATGTTGCTGGCTTCCTCTCTTTCGCCCCCAAATTTCTCCATTCCTTCACTTTGTCTGCCAGACGTGTGAAAGCGGACTTTTCCTTCAGCAGTTTTCAATGTACACCTCTCACAGCGTTTCGTAAAAACGTCTTCATACATCAGTGTTTCAGCCATCAGCTTCAGCGTCGTTTTATTGGAATTACATGGGTTCATCAACAACAAGTAGTGTACAGATGAAACATCGAGTGTGGCTTGACCATCACATCCAGCTCTGGTCTTTGAATACCTTGTAGAACCAGCTTTTGCTGCAATTATATTTGCAAGTCATTGGGTGTCTCCACTAGCCTTTAAATCTAAATGCTCATTCTTCTATGAAAAATAGTTCAAACTCAGTCAGATTAGATGGTGAGTGCCTCCAAACCTTCATTTCCATATCATATTATTAATAATAACAAGTATTAATCTTATTATTATTATTAATTATTAATATTTTCAATTGGATTTCTGTCCGAACTTTGAGCCTTTCTAAAATTCTTACTTTGAATAAACAAGGGGTGTCGAGATCCAGTCCTCGGGGGTCGGTGTCCTAAAGCTTTTAGATGTGTCTCTGCTTCAGCACACATTGATCAAATAATCTGTTATGAACGGAAACAGGTGGACCCAGAATTCGAACCAGACAAGCAGGACGTATATTTAAGAAGGTTTATTTCTGGACAGGTAATGGGTTGGAAACGGGATGAAAGGCTGGTTTTGAAAATTACAGGGACAAAGTTCGTGGTCGATTACAGTTCCAAGTAACAACCGGGTAATCAGAATAGCTGGACAGTCCAAAAGCAGAATCCGGGTTCAGAATCGAGACACAGATCCAGGTTCGATACACATGCAGGCTAGACGAGGTTGGGCAGGCTTGGTGGTCAGGTAGCAGGTCCTGTTCGGTACACAAGCGGGCAAGGTAAACAGACAGGGATCAGGCAAGCTCAGATAGTCCAGGTACAGACTCAGGTCAGGCAACACAGGAAAGCAGTCAGAATCAGGCAGGAAAAACAGGTAAACAAGAGTCAGGCTGGCTGATCGGGTCGGTATCAGAATAAGGATGCTGTATATGACTCACCGATTGGCTCGTATGATCTGGCACCAAGCAAAGGTTTGAGGCAGGTATAAATAAGCAGTGGACAGGTGAACCGGAGTGAAAACTAATTACAGGTGACAGGTGAGACTGATTAATGGTTGATAACTGAGAACAGATCCGGACTGGTTGGTGATTGAGGTGTGAAGTGAGCTGGCTGATGCAGGCAGGTGAACAGATAAAATAAGGAGAAGTGCAAAACAGAACCAAAACAAAACCCAAACTATGACAGAAACCAAACTAAGAAATAACCAAAAACAGCATCTAAACTAAGAGAACTCAAGCTATGACATAATCAGGTCATTGGCATAATTCTGCAGAACCAGACTGCATGAAGTGGAGGACATTCAGCCAGCTGATGCAGGTGTGTTGGATGAGGAACATATACAAATTTGGGACAATATTCATCACCACATTTGACAAGGCTTATGGGATACCTCAGACCTTTGCATTGGGGCCTAAATGTTTCATTCTTTATATAACAGATATTTGTAGTGTTTTCAAACATGTTAAAAAGATGTTTTGTTTTGGTCAAAAATTAAAAGTGGACAAAAACGGGGGAAAATATGGCTTGGTGGACACCAATTAGAGTTCAACTGAGGCATGTAAAAATGTCCAAGTGATGTCTGCACAGAACATTGGGCGGTAACAGACTTAAAGTGTGGCAAATTCCAGGAATTTTTACAGGAAATCTTTAAAACACATTTATACTCTAACAAGAGATTTGTTTTTCATCAAATTATATAAAAGGTGT
Organism: Fundulus diaphanus; assembly: GCA_037039145.1. Classification (NCBI taxonomy): domain Eukaryota; kingdom Metazoa; phylum Chordata; class Actinopteri; order Cyprinodontiformes; family Fundulidae; genus Fundulus; species Fundulus diaphanus. Next base: position 31,498,411 of record CM073131.1, read on the forward strand.
TTTGAACTAGAAACTCCAGCTCTTTTTTTTGGGGGGGACTACTCGATATGTTCTAACAAATACGCGGTGCTGGTGAGGTGCAGGTAAATAAAACACTGTCACTCTTTACTTTAAACCAAAGAGGAATCCTGTGGGGACCGAGATAGATCCGGAAAAGAGAACAATCAGGAGAGTCGAAGAAACGAGACAAGACAGCTAGTGACAGACAATAAAAACAGACATACAGAAATTAGAAAATAGGAAGGGACAGGCTGATAAAGGCAACACAGAGGGAAAGAAAAGACAATGATCCATACAGACAAAGACAGGTAGGGCACGGTAAAACCTGGACAGGCCGACAGACAGGCAGGCAGGCAGGCGGAAAGGCAGAAGGTTTAGTCGAGGCCAGAGAGGACACAGTGCAGCTAAGCAGTGAGAGCAAAAAACAGGAGTGTGTCACAAGCAATGAAGGCAAGCGCCCAAGACGGACTGTATTTTTAAAGACGACGGAGGACAGTAGGTAGCGAGGGGTGGGATGAGGTCAGGGTGAAGAAGGGAGCCGGGAAGCGGTGCAACTTACCTAATATTTCTATTTAATGTTTTATCTGCTTACTTCTTTTAGTCACATACATTTAAAAAATATGTGGCGTTACTCAGCTAGTTACTCAGCTAGCCAGTCTTATTCTTTGCACTAATATATCAGATGCAAACAAAGTGGTATATTTAGGTCACAAAGGTCATGATAACAAGATGGTTGAGGCTTTTACCTCATCTTTACCCTGATAACCCTGTAGAAGACTGTACATATTACCGAAATGTTGTTACGACACATTTTAAATGGTTTGAGAAATTTGTAACCTGTTTTCAACACATTACAGATTGGTTGCAAATAAATCCCTAATTATCAAGCAACAATGTTTCTCTCTTGGAAACTCTGTAAGGAAAAAACACAAAGTCACAATAAGTCACTGTTTCTAAATCACAGGACCTTTAGAGCCACCGACGCATTGTCTGGTATGATAAGACCGAGGGCATGCAAAGTGTTTTTAAACAGTTTCAAGCACAGAGTCTGTTCCAAAGATGCAAGACATGTTGCATCTTCCAGCAGAACATCAACCTGCTGTTGATGTTCTGCTGGATTTCCTACTGCTGGATTACAGTGCATGTAATCTGAGATATGATAATCTTGCCTGAGTCTTATCCACCCTTAGGTAAATCATTCACATCATCTCTCTTCTCCCCTTTACCGCATATTTAAGCCTCACAATTTCTTCATGTCTCCCCGTGACCTTTTAATATGGTTTTATTTTATTCCTCTCCTCAACATCCACTGAGAAGTCTCTTGTGTAGTTTTCTTTAAACACCACAAGTCTTTCCAAGTCAAGTCTTTCTATCCACTCTTGAAATTTTCCTTCCAATTTACTGCCATTTTAATCCGCTCCCCTCTTTCGTCGATGTTCGTCATTCATTCCTCTGTCGCTCCCTATGATAGAGGAGCATAATTCCATCTTCCTCTCTGGCTGCCTTTGTTCCCACCACCCCTTCTTTCTACCCACTGTCTGGCAGCGCACCCCCCCACCCCTCCCTGGCAGAAGGCCCGGCGGCAGGCCTGTTTCCTCGCCGCAGAAGTCGACCGCCACATGCCCGCATTGTGAACGGGGGAAATGTGCTCCATTGTGCCGACACGAAGCTCGGCCCTCGATATGGAAGTGGTCTGAATGCAGCCTCGTTAACCAATCAATAGAGCAGACGTGTCTAAAAACTCGCCCTTGAAACCCTTCTCGGCTTTTGTTTTACGCATGACAAATGAGCTGGGTGAAGGAAGATATCTTGTGTTCCCCCCCTCTTTCTCTCGGCCAGTTTCTTTTTCTCAAATGTATCCATTATCCAAAAATTCCCCCACCAACAAACTTGATTAAAATGTGTAGTTTTCTGCTTAGATGTATGTGATCCCTGCCAAGTACAGAGATTTATGTGTAATTGAATATCTTGTGAAATAGCATAATAGAGTCTAATGGGGCATGCTTCAAGGTAAATAATTCAATTTGACCTAAAAAGAAGGATGCCATCTGCATTCTGATTTCTTTGAGGACGTTATGTCAGAAGTGCCGAGGACCATGTTAATGTTAAACAACAGTTTGTAATTCAGCTCGCTGCGATTAAGGAAGGGAGGGATTTTCAACCAGCTGGACGTGAGCCACTTGGCAGCTTCTCCCTCTCCTTTCCAGACGGTATTGGACACAATCTCGTTCATACTTCAGTCATTAATTTGGACATGCCAAGGGCACTTAAGTGCAGTCTACACTGAATGTTGGACTATTAGCTGAGGACAACACTGGTAAGTCGGTAGAAATGTCTACACACTTGTAGCCCAAACAGAATATAAACATATCTACGCAGCACCTGGAGAGACTAAGTTAAAACATTTTGCACTCCCAGAGACTCCAAGTGCACAACAAAATGTATTTAAGGGCTAAAAAGTTGGATTTTGCATATGTCCCCTTTAATTTCACTAATAGCATGTACAATTCAAATCAGAAATTTTTTAGACAGCCAGACAGATAGAATGTGTAACATTTAGGGCTGTTAAAATGATTGTGTTAATTATTTGCGTTATTTTATTCCACTGTGGTGGAAAATAAATAAATTAACGCAATGATTAATTTGAAAACTTTTCATCGACTATGAGTAAGTACCGGGCCACTATGCAGATGCATGTGTTCAGCACGTCCAGGCTGTCGCACAAGAATGGACGATAGAGAAAAAGTTAACACGACGGTGCTCGACACACGACAGCGGCTTCACAGAGAGCAATAACTGTGTCATTAGGTGACCGCGGATTTCACGCCGCTTTAACCAAATGTAAAAAATAACAATGTTTTTATTTCATAGCTTTTTTAAAGTTTATGTAAACAATAAAAGCCATTTTTGTTGAATTGATTACCTAAATTATTTTTATTATAAACTGATTAGGCATGTGAAAAATTGCGATTAATTGCAAATACTTTTTTAACAGATGTTCAATTATTTTGTTCATTTTTTAATAATCAATTAACAGCCCTAGTAGAAATATTGATTTCATTATTTTAAACGACATCACGATGCAACGACTTGTTCTGACAAACGGATTGTGCAATAACTTGTAACTAAGCGTTGTTATGAAGCTAGTAATTGATGAGCCCCATTTCTATCAGTTGCTCTTTAAAATGGGAAAGACAGCAGAACATGCCATTCAAGTAAGGCATCTTCAAAAGTCAGGAAATGGCTTCGAGAAAATAGACCCACACCTAAACCTTTCCACATTTGCAGTAAGAGGAATACAATCAAAAGTTTGCAACAACTGGAGCTGTGAAAAAACAAGACTGGAGGAGGAATAAAAGAAGAATTGAGTTTAAGGTTTTCGAAAGATCTTTAACAGGGTTGTTAAAAATTTGTGGAGGGTACGGTAATGGCTTTGTAATTTAAGCCCTTGATGTGCTCATATATAATAATAATAATAATAATAATAATAATAATAGCTTATTTATTCAGAAAAGGCTGGAGTATCCAAGTACCGTGAAAAAAAGACACTTGAGTAGCATGAAATCCTGATGACACAGACGTAAAGTGGTTCAGTGCCAGTGTCCGATTTACTCCTTGGCATCAAATCAATCCAATCACTCCCAGAGCCGTCTAGACAAACTCTAATCACTTACAATTCAGAGCAATCACTTTCATCCCATGATGCATTTCTCTGGTGATAGGACAGGTCGCTTTCTCAGGGTGACAGAGCCACTATCATCCAGCCAGCAATTACAGTAGCGCAACAAGCTTTGGATAGCGTGACAGTGATTTGATGATTGTGTGACAGTGAGCAGCTCCACACTGCCAATAATTAAACACTTTAGTGATACCACATGCTGTATTCAATATCAGTCCGTCAATAACACCATTATTCAGCCAAAAGCCATACAATGGTATATATAATTTTAAGTTAGAATAAAAAAATCCAGGCGAAAGGGAAGAGGGTGCTAAATGAATGAGGCGGGGGTCGGCGGAGGGACTTTCCTTGCCATTCTTTAACCCAATCTATACAGTGTTAGTCGCAAACCCAGTCCAAGCAATTGAAAATTAAAGGTTGTCTAATTCGAACTGTTTGCTACAGCCATGCAGGGGGGACATGGCCACCATGGGGGCAGAGGTGGTAAAATTTGAATCTGAATGCTTCACATCTAGATGCTGAACGTTGGCACTACCATTGTGTAGAGAGGCCTTTTCTCCAGCAGGGGCAGGAAGTCGGTTCATTGGAAGATGGTTGGAGCCAAATCCTGGAAAACCAGGATTCAGGTTCACCTTGAAGAAGGACAGCAACCTCTAACTTACAGCCAAGACAAAGTATGTTCAGGTTTTATTGAATGGCTTAGTCAAAGTACCAATGTCAGTCCGACTGAGAATAACTAGATGCTCTCCATCCAATCTGACTGAGCTTGTTCTGCCAAGAAAATGGGATTTTGTTTAGCATCAAGATTTGGTAAACTGATGGAGACGCACCCTAAAGGATTGATGGTTCTACGCAGGATTGACTCCAGGTGGCTGAATGCGAATGCCTCCCACGCTTTTCTGATTTTTATTTGTAAAAGAGAAATCGAAAACCAGGACCCAATAGTATATGCTAAAGTTTGTAACAAATTGAAAGTAAAGTTAAGCAGAAGAAAGCAGCAGACATAGCGCACGCCGTCTCAGGCGTTAGCCGAGCTTCACGTTTAATCCCTCCGGTCTCGTATACGTGGAGGAACAAGGCTGGTGCCTGTTTACAAGGAGGATTTCTATCCAGTTGTGAGTTCAAGACTCAGGGCTCAGAACTTGTCAAAACTTTTGCAGCCCAGAAACCCTTAAATCAGAGTCACAAAGGAACAAATTCATCACCGTTCTCAACGGGACAGCTGGTGCAAGGAGCGCAACGACAATAAAACTAATTATAAGGATATAAATGCCAGGATGAGAAAAGGCAGGGACTGCGTCACAACACGGGATCTGTTCTTGTTTTTGAATCTGCATGCCGACAACCTTGGAAATATGCTTGTGTTTTCCCATGAAGCAGTGTCCTTGTTCATTTTTATACCCTTCGCCACGTGTGCCCAGGTGCACGGGACTTGAAATATACGAACACCACACCTGTGCGCTGTACTAGATAGAGCGAGCAGCCCAGCATGTCCACAAACACCCCTTTTCCTTTTTCTCCATTTGTCTCCATTGGGCTTTTTTTTTTCCTATGTTCTGCCTGAATGAACCCTCTTCGCTTCCGTTTCCATCATAAAGCTTGCCCTCTCATTTCTCTGCCGTCATCACACGTCTCCCAGCTCTGCCGCGTCTTTCTCGGCCCTTCATACCTTTCAGCCGACGCTGCCCTTAGCACATGGCTGAGCCGTATCTCAGAGAAAAGCTTGTTAGAAGGTGTGAGCTTAACCCCTGATTGATTTCTTAGCACGGCGCATTGAGAGAGAGAGAGAGAGAGAGAGAGAGAAAGGGTTGACTTGTGGTGCAAACACTTCTTGAGATGACTCAGTGTGAGGGTGCAGAGAGAAAACTGGAGTTGAGGCTAAAGGGGAGTCAGGAACAAGAGAGAGAGAGCAGACGGGAACACTTGCCCAGAAGCCGACTACATTCCTTCGCTCTTTTATGGGCACTTATATTTTGTTATTGTTGTTTTGCTACTGTTCAGAGGTGTGCAATGAACTGAGGAGTGGCTAACTCGCCCCAATTTGTCAAAAGCCCTCCCGACTGTTGTTTAGGCTTTGGCTGGGGGTAAGAAGGCCACAGCAGCTGATGCCAGACCTCCCATAGCAGAGCGATTACTGAGCACTGGGCCGTGCCGATCCAGGCTGGGGCGTCAAAACACAACGTCCCACCTCAAAGGACACGGCTCTGCGCAGATGTTAGTTCAACAATTTGAGCCCGGGATATAACATCGCTATATATTATATGACTGGAGCAAATAAATGAGAGGATTTGAACCTAGCGGCGTCAAGCCAGGCTAAAAAAAAAAAAAGGTATGATAACCTCAGTGTTAGGTTGTTACTTTTTATTGAAAATGAAGCTTAAATTAGAGTTTACCCATCACCTTAATTTAAGATTCATCTAACACTGTCCATGACGATCCTGGAGAGCTCGGCAGGGCTCGCTGTGCTTTATTGCCAAAGAGACTGTCAACAGGTTTTGTGCATATTCAAAATGATACGCTGGAGGCGCAGCCGTAGAGCTCCCGCTCCATATCCACACCGTAGCCACGAAACCTTCGCTGCATCTCTCCATCCTACTTTCCCTGCCAGTTTTCCTATCTGGTTACTGTGAATAAATTACTGTCAATGGGGTCTAAGAATCCTAAAAAAGTAAAATAACACACAAAGATGATCAAAGGGAACAATTACAGCTTGACATCAATATAAAATAATACGTATCGTAATTCAAATGATTGGGCTACTCAATAGGAAGTGTTGTCGTCTTGCAGTTGAAAAGCTGTAGATTCGATTGCAGCTTTCAACATTGCCACATGTAAATGTGCCCCGAGGCAAGGCACCAAACGCCAGATTGCCAACTGATCTATGAACCAGTATGAATGTGAGTTTGTAGGTTCAACTGGGTGAGTGTATGAGTGAGGTAAAGCGTTTTGAGTTCTTAGTGTTAACAGAAAAGCTATGTGTAGATTTTGTTCATTTACCATGTCTAACATACAGTTTATTCACCCTTCACTGAGAGATCGACAGGCAGACGCGGCTTCCTGAAGAAAATACTGTGGACTAATGGGCATAAAGCATTTGAAAGTGATATCCTAGATGCCTGATTTTCAACATTAATTGGTAACAAACAAAGTCTCGTGTTGCTGAGTTGACAACTCTGTGATAAACTTAAGAGCTTTCAGGTTTATTCAGAAAGAGAAATCTCCAGAGGCATGATGTCAAAAAAAGCATGTGGAGAATTCAGCTTGTTTTCACAATAAAACCAAGTCTGAATAAGATGCTGAAATCTGATCCCAGCATTGAAGTTAGACAAAAGAAAAAATGTCATTATCAAGATTATTTTTTGTCGTTTGTGTGCAATGTGTTTGCAAACATGTTTGTGACACACACACAAACACTTATATAAATAAAGTACATACTTTTACTTATATAGCATCTTTCACAGGACAAAAAACACAAAATGCTTCACAAGCATTAAAACAACACAGAAAGTAAAAACATAAAAGAAGCAATAAAACCAGCATACATGCAACATCAAATAGCATAAAACCAGATAAAAGCCAATCTGCATAAATGGGTCTTCAGCTTCATCCTAAAAGAATCAACAGAGTGAAGACGGCGCAAAGTGCATCTTCATTTCTACCGATGCATGAATGGGGACTCTTTGAGAAAGAGGTGATCTAAAATAATTAGATTCTACAGTTTATCTTTACTTCTTTATCTTTGCCATTCAACTTTACAATAACATCACACACAATCCAATTCCTCTCCCTCCACTTTTCCTTTCTGTGCTCAGGTGTGTGCCTTCACACAGATATATTCATCTTTTTGTCCAAAATCTAGCAAGAAAAAAAAAAACAAGAACGCAGCCAAAAGTCAGCTACGCCAGGAACGCTGAACTGCTGTCAGCAAGAAGATTAGAAAGGTATATTTTCAATGCCGTTTTATACATCTTCATATTTCATAGCTCGTCAAGGGAAATGGCATTCAGCAGGTCAAAGCCTTTTAAGAAAAGGCTGCAAAATTCTGAACTGTAGATCTCTACCACGCATTCCTGTGTCATGCATGCATCCAGTTTGTTGGAAAACGTGTCGCAAGTGAAACAAGTGTAAATATGCCATTTCTTCGAGTCCTGAGAGGCCTGCCACCACAGCGTGCAATCCTTTTCTTTCTAAATTCTCTCTTTATATATGCTTTGTGCATGCACCACCGTCTACAGGACCTGGCCTGTTTCAATTCCCTGTTGTAACACTTCCCTACCCTCAGCATGTATGTGATCATTGATTCTATAAAGAGACGTCCTTCAATAGTGTCAAGGTATTTAGATTAGCATTTATATTTTCACTGTGATGGTGTTGCTCTGAAGCAAAGAGACCTCTCGCCCGCCTGGGGATGAGCGCCAGCGAGGGAGGGAGAGGGCCGCCTGATAAGACTGTCGTCATTCATTTCAATTTCCTTATCGAGCCTAAGTACCTTTTATGAATTGGCCCTTTAAAGTACACAAATTAGAACCATCAGTTATGCTAGCTGGAGAAACAAGGATCGGGCAGCGGCGAGGGAACGTTACAGAGGGGCGCGCTGAGAGTCACAGGCAGAAAATTAGACACACTGCAGAGAGAGAACGGACCCGGGAAAATAGGAACAAGAGCTAAAAAGGACGTTAATGAGGGGGACAGTCAGACCACTGACTGGGCAGGCCTAAAGAAATCTCTCTAATGCTTAAACCCATAGGGAGCAGTCTGGGTACTGTACCTATCATCCCATAATGATGATTACTCAGGCTCCACAGAATGAGCGCCCACTCAGGAGCCATACCGGAAGAGAAAGAATAACCAAAAATAACACTCAGAAAAAGATTACAGGAAGTAAAGCATATGCAGAAAAAAATACAAGATATTCAATTGCTTAGATTATGGGTTTTCGTTCTAATAAGTGTGACAAAGGAACAGAAAAAAAAAAAAAACTAATGCATTTAAATATGCTGCTTAGACTGCGGTAGATTTCCCCAGTCTCAGTGTCACAGCGGTTCTGGAAAGAGACGCGTGCAAACAATGCTTCTATACCACGTACTGTTTGTTTGTTTTACATATGAATAGCGCACTTTATTTCTGGAAGTGCACCAATCACTTTTGGTCCATTAAATTCTAATTAGCAGAGATACAGCCTCGAGCCTCGCAGACAGAGATAATATTGTAGAGGCTTGGAGAGAGCTGAAAGAAGCAAAAGAGCAGCTGACAGAGGAGAGGGCTGCAAGACTGACGCAGCCTCAACAATGCTTCATAATAGAGCTATTTTAGGAACATTAGCCCCTTTTTAATTCTTAACGGCCTGTTAGCTAATACCTGCTAAGATTTGCAGGGACTCTCTGAGTCTATTCATGCATAGAACCACTCAGATTTTAGTCACATGGATTTTACTCCCTGTTTATATCAGTATAAGTATATAGGAGCTGTCTTGGAAGACGCTGGTTAAGTCGTGACCCACACTTTTTGGTATGGCTACAGAAAACAGTGAACAGGCTTAAATCGGAGGCAACCGGACATTGGCTCAGTTTTTTGGTGTGACTTGAGCCTTGCTGCAAGCAGCTTAGCTAATATTTTACAATCGCTATTCTGGAAACGTTTTGGCCTATAGGATGCTGGATCACCTGGGTCTTTGTTTTGCTTGTACATTACATTGGTCATGGCCTTTTGGAGTGACTGAAGAAGTATATGTATAAGTATATACGAGCTAGTTAGTGTTATGACTCGCCCATCACCATGCAGATGTCCCATATGGGTAGCTGGAAAAGTCCAATTGTTTAGTGGACAAAGCTGATGATTTTACAGAACTCGCAAATATTTTCCAACTCTGAGAGGCAAATATAGGGTGTGTGGGGGGTTTGATTTGCTTTAATGATTGCAGATTTTAGGTAGGTCCACATATAACATTTCAAACAAAAATAAACTTAGCTGAGGTAAGTCCAACTGGCTCGACACAGCAACATACTGCAGACTGCTGCTTTTTCCACAGTGACCCTTTTCTAGCAGGTAAAACAAAAAAATTGCTGTGGAAAACCCATAAATGCACTTTAATCTATGAAGTCTTCACAGAGTCCAGCAGACAATTCAGGGCACTGAACATGGTTTAAACGCTTATCAAACACAAAAGTGGGTTTGCATGGTTTCCAGATTTACAGTTTAAAGGGTACCACTATACATAAAAAGCTAAGCTGTCTAAAAGAACCTCTGACAACCCAGTCAGGTCCCTACCTCCTCATTTGGTTTACCTGCTATGCTTGGTGGAGTTATCTTTAGTGACAGTGTAAGGTGCAAAGGTGGTCTCATTTTGAAAAATAGGACACGTCAGACAAAAACCTTGGTTTTAAACCTCCACTGCCGTGTTGCTATAACCAATCATTGAAAAGGAAGTACAGCAGTAAACCTCAAGAAAAAGAAGGCATATTCCCACAGGTATACAGAAACTTTACTCAGTCTGGGTTAGCAACTTATTTGGGGAGACTCTCCTTTGGATTAAAATGAGAAAGCAGAAAAGGGGGACATGTGACATGGGCCACAGATTGTCTACAAGGGCACAAGGTCCAGGGTTTGCACCCTGGACAGGATGCCTAAAGTTATAGTTGGCAATACTGCTCAGAATCACTTTTTGTTATACTGGGTGAAATGGTCCTTCCATCCTGACAGTAGTCAGTGCATTATATATTCAGAATAAGGAGGCTAAAAAATGTGTTCTCTGTGAGAGCTGCATGTGTGTAAAAACTGACCAATCCCTGCCTTTCACACTGAAGGGCAGGGATTGGTATGGCCCTCACCTCCTTCTGTCCCTCATGTTTCGGGGGTATCACCTTATCTATTGGTCCTCCCACATGCCAGTCATTCTGAAACGCTCACGTAACGCCAGTGTGCATGCTCGTTCGTTGTTAGTTTCTGCTTGCTGGCTGCGCATGCGCACTTCCAGTCTTTATATATCCGGTTAGCTTAGCGGTTAGTTTAGCAGTTAGCCATTATTTGTAGTTCTGCTGCTCTCACCCTGGACTTTGAACATGGCTGAGAGTAAAGAAGCAAACCGAGGAACTGTCAAATATGACAACCGGATTTGTGAGACTACTTTTCACAGTAGGAGCTAAAGAAGTAAGATGCTGCCTGATTCCATGATGTTTTCTTTCTGTCAGGGGAAATACGAGTTTCTGTTGTTTGCATGTAACTGCAGATAATTGTTGTACAGCCATTGTTTGACTTCTGGCAGACAGTTCAGACAGTTTGTACATCTCGGATGCTCAAAATGAGCAGTATGATTGTATATTATCAGCATGCAGATAAGACACATTCTTATTAGCGTTTGCTACCTTGTTAGCTTGTCACAACTTTCAGAGGGGAACTTTGACACAGGAGGTTGTTTTCCTGTTTATTCTTTGCCAAACAGGATCATATATCCTTGTCTGAAATTAGAACTTCTACCTAATATAGGTGCAGCGTAGCGTTGAATCATGCATCTAGTGTAATTATCTTGACTGATCAAAACGGAAAGCTAACCTACGCGTAGAACACGCGAAAGCTGCTTTGCTGCGGTTTTGTGCTGTAAGGCGTCTGGTGTATTTTCTGCTTAATGGGGAAATTCAACCATTTGTGTGTACTAGAGCGGAGTTGCATGTAAAAGTGTAATAGTAGCACTCGAGGACTGGACTCTGACGTCTCTGGTTTATATAATTTCTGTTGGAAGGAATGGGCCAAAATCTGCCCTGAGATTCATGCAAATCCGTTGATCAACTACGAGACATGACCTCACGTTATGCTTGCCAAAGGTTTGTTCAACAAGCCCAAAATCCTGTCTGGCAAGGGAATTCAGTTTTTATCTAAATTATCTACTGATCAGTTTTTTTTTAACTTTGGAAACTGCTAGTTTTGCTTAATTTTTCTGTCTTTAAGATTAAATTAAAACTACGACAAAACTCCGACCCCTCTTGTTTGTAAGTGAGCAAACACCACATTTCCCCGACAGTACTTCTTTAAGTTTTGATTACAAGTTCAGAGTCTGAGATGTGCATCGTACTGTGCTGGGGAAGAAGCACTGTAAGAGCAACAGTATATCTTTTTAAACTGAGCTACAAACATGAACTTCGACAAATCCCCCACTTCTGTATTACACTTCTTTTCTTATTTATGTTCTTCCCTATGTTGGTCCCTGCGCTATTTCTCTCTGCTGACTCCATGTTCTAATATCCTGGAGACTCAATACTTTGAGTACAATGTTATCAGAAGAGACAGAAATAATTGCTCTAAGTACAAAAGAATAAACTCTAAAGTGTAATAGAGCAGAATTATTCCAGTGTAAAAAGTGCATTCATGCTTGACTAAACCAAATCAGCAATATTGTTAGAGTATTGAAGTTTATCCCTAAGTAATCTGAATGCTGTTGAAGTGTGAACGGAGCCAACATCGATCTCATGCAGTCTATAAAGCAGCGTCCGGCTTTGGTGGCCCAGACTTGTGAAAACTGCAATACTGTGTGCCAAACAGCAAGCCTGATTAATGCACTGATAATCTGGTCCATAAATAGGACGCCAGTCTCTGTTTTCTGTTTTATGTACCTGCCTTTACGGAGGCAGTAACCGTTGGGGGGGTTGTATTTCATGACCGCTCGGCTGCCGAACTGCTCTCACTTGCACTTTGTGTCTCTGTCTCATTCATTTGCTATCCGTTTTCCTCTGACTAAACTGGGCTTTGCCAAAACATTAAAGTGCATCATCTTTTAAAACTCTCTACCTGCTATAACTCCAGCAGCGTGCCGCTTACTTGAGTCTGCTTTTTATTTCCTTCACCATGTTTTACTAACAAATGAATAAATGAGTGCCAGCATGGACAAGGAGGCTGGAAAAGAGGGCATCCTCATTTTAGTTAAGAACACCTGGCGGGAGAACAACAGGGCCGCTGGTTTGCAGGCGTAAGCATACCGTGACAAAGAGTTGGGATACCAAGGCTCAACCAAGAGGGCAGGTGACACAAGAGGAAAACCTTTTACCACATCAGCAGCAAAACACATCGTTTTTCCCTAAAAAAGGTACAATGGTAGCTATATGTAGATACAGCTTTGAGGCACTGATGCTCTGTCGGACCTTCTCCGAACCCGATCTGATACTGCATTTGTGTTTTCGGGCGAGTAAAAAGTATTGACATAGATAGCAGAATAGCTCATGCTAAGAGAAGATGGTGGCTAGCCATATTAAGAAAATATAAGTTAAAAAAGTTTTATTTCTATAGCACCTTTCACAGACATACATCACAAAGTGCTTCACATGGGCAAAGCAGTTAAAACAGAAAAGACGTCAAACAAAGGCCAGTGTGGGGGAAAATGTCTTTAGTCGTTTCTTAAAAGTCTGTGCAGCATAGTGACGGTGGGAGAGCGTTCCAGAGCCTAGAAGCAACCGCCTGAAAAGCTCAGTGTCCAAGTATTTTAAAACGAGTTTGTGGTACCACCAACCATCAACACCGACCGACTTGAAGACCTCAGAGTACTAGACGGAGATAGAGGATCCAAAATGTCCAGAACACATTGAGGGGCCTTAACGGTTAAAACCAAAATTTTAAAATGAACCCTCAAGTGCACAGGAAGCCAGTGCAGAGAGGCCAGAACAGGAGTTATGCATTATGGCGAGCCAAGGAGGTTTTATTCAAACAAGTAAAATGACTGCTATGACAGTCTAAACGGGAGAAAAATAAAAGCAGGAACAATCATCTCAAGTTCAATCCGTGACACAAAGGATCTTAACTTAGACATGTTCCTTAAGTGATAAAGCTGTTACCAACTAGTTTTGTTTTTTTTACAGGTATGGTTAAAAGGCGAGGAACTGTCAAATATGACACCCGGATTTGTGAGACTACTTTTCACAGTAGGGGCTAAAGAAGTAAGATGCTGCTTAATTACATGATGGTTTTTTTGTATCAGGGGAAATACGAGTTTCTGTTATTTTCATTTAACTGCAGATAATTGTTGTACAGCCATTGTTTGATTTCTGGCAGGCAGTTCAGACAGTTTGTACATCTCGGATTCTCAAAATGAGCAGTATGATTGTATATTATCAGCATACAGATAATAAGACACGTATAGCGTTTATATACAATGTGGGAAGCTTTTTTTTTTTTTAAGCAAAATACTGGAGTCCCTTGCAAAAGTAGTTTTACATTTTGTGGCGCTGCAACCAGGAGCTTCAATGCATTTTGTTGAGATTTTGTGACAGACAAATTTAATCTAATGCATAGTTTACAAATAAGAATAGGCCTTTTTTTCCTGGCAGAGAGAATAGAGTCCATTTGGATGTAAGCAAATCACAGTTAAGTCCAGCGTTTGTAAAAAAAAAAAAAAAAAAAAAAAAAAGTATTGTAAAACTGCAAATCTGCCAAGACATGGCAGTCCACCTTAACTGACATGCTGGACAGGGAGTACGTTAATCAGAGGAACACCAAGAAACACACAGTTACTCTGAAGGAACTGTAGAAACTTTAAGCTCCGGAGAGAGAACCTGGTTGTGCACTCCACAAATCTAGTCTTAAAGAGAAAGGGGCAAAAAGAAAGAAAGCCCCATGTGTGTGTAAATGGTGCTCCATTTAGATGAGTCTGTATAGACGAGTCCAAAACGATATGTGAAGAAAATGACTAAACGTAACCATCGCCCTGAACACACCATCCCCGCAGAGAAACATGGTGGTGGGAACACCATGCTGCCATAATACCATTCTTCAGCAGGGGCAGAGAAGCTGACCAGAGTTGATTATTCGGGGGGGAAAAACCTGCTTGATCCTGCAACATACATGATTATATTAGAAACCCAAGGCAAAGTCCAGACTTAAATATGCTTGAGAATCTAATGAGACTTCAATAATTATTCTTTACAGAGACTCTCCATCCAGTTCGACCGAGCTTGAGCTCAGCTAAATTCAGTCTCTAGATGTGCAAAAGTTAGAGAACACCCACCACAAATAACTTGCAATTAGAGAGAAACGTGAGAGTATTGACTCAAAGGGGCAGAATCCAAACCGTGCTACACTCTCATACTTTTGAGAATCCTGTACAACTTTTCTTCTATTTATGTACTGCTTTGCGTTGGCTCATTACATGGAGTCTAATAAAGATGCATTAAAGGTTTTGACTGTAAAATGAAAAATGTGAATACATATGCAAAGCACTGTATGATCTGAACCGCATTACCACACAGCAAAAAAAAAAAAAGAAAGACGCCACTGGCTAAATCTGGTACCCTTTAGTTAACAAGGACACACAATAAACTATTTATAAAGGAATATCATGCACTGTTTTCTGTGGTTTAAATTTTTTACCGCAAAACATACAAATAAACAATGCCCTTTATCCTTTTTTTCAGAGAGCACAAGTCTCAACCTCACAATTTGCAGTGCTGATGAATATTTTAATTTAAAGCATGAAAACAACCTTTCAGTGGCTGGTGGCAGTTTGGCTGTGATTGTGTGCCAGCAGAACCACGGCTTAACAACAGCAGCAACCTCTGCGTGATCTCCCAACTTGACCGCTGTTTTAATTACAAAATTATAATTAGGGCTAGTTGAGTAAACTTGGCTTTCGGGCTTGCATCCTTTAAAAAACAAAAAGGAGAAGGAAATAAAGAAATCATAGTTTGGCGATAAACAGAAGAAAACCTGCAGTGTGTGAATCCGCACACCCAAAGCAATTGTTTCTTCGTTGTATCATAAGATATGTCCTTAATTTACTGATACCTGGTTTGTTTTTGATTAGAGGCTTTCAAGGGTCTCACTGAAAAAGAGAGGAAAATTTTTCAATTATGCTCCTGGAAGAAAGGCAGCGACGGGAGGCTTTCAGAGCACAAAGCTGCCCTGTGACTTGATGAATGGCCGGCCTTTAATGTTATGGGGGATTAAAGATAACTTCTCAACGATCAGCACGCCAGAATATAGGCATCTCCTCTTTCACCAGCATAATAAGTTCTCAGCTGCCACTGTTTTAATTACCTCCTTTTAAAACTCAATCCACGAGGACCCTTCTTTAAGAAAAAAAAAGAAAAAAATGAGATGGCAGCAGGATTAAGTTGAGGGGGGCAGTGGGGGTCAGGTATTCCATTGATTACAAGGTACCATTAAAGATCAAAAGAGGAGGCACTCAGAAACATCCATCAGGTAAAAACTGAGGCGGCTATAATGATCTGCCTGTATGCCATAAATAAAAGTGACGTGTTGCCTCTATCTTATCAGCGCTCCGAGTTTGTTATGAGGCAGCGCGGCCCCGTTCCATCTAGACGAGAGCATCGTTGACAGCCAGTGTGGACCACCCTTCCTCAACCCTAACACCCACATCACCTACTGAGAAAGTTTTCAAGAAATCCATCAGCATGATGGGATAAGCGGATCTGGTAAGCTACCTGCAAACCCCTGCTGTGGACAGAGGTCATGGAGGGTATGAGCCGCTACACTAAGACTATATATGAGACTAGAAATCTGAGTGGCACCGGATTTCTTTCCCCTTTCTGTTATATATCTCTTCCCCCATACCGAGATATATATATACAATGCACAAAGACAGAATGCTCCACTTGTTACCTCCACACTCTTGCTTGTGATAGCAGAAGAAATTTCATCATGGTATCAGCATGACCATGATTTTAACATGTCTTAAAGTTATTAAAGGCATAATATGCAACATTTTTCAGTTAATTAATGTGTTACATACCGTTTTGGATGATTAAATGAGTCATTTCAGGTCCAACAAAGGTTTTCTCGGCCGCCCTGGTGGTCTGTAGGGGAAATACCGTACTTGCAATTGCAGGAGCCCTCGGTCCGCACCCACAGGCTCAGAAGTCTGGTGCATCGCGAGAGTCGGTCTTGCTTTACGGCGAGAACTGCTACCAGCCCCCAGTGAAACGCATGCTCGTTGCTAGCGCAGTGGCGATATTTGTGCAGTTATCATGGCGGAACCAGCGAGAAAACAGCGAAAGCCCATGTCGGAGCAGGCAAGAAAGAGGAAAAGGGCTCTGGACAGAGAGAGGAGTCGTACATGGGTGAACATCGGGCAAGCTTTTTCCGAATGGCGAGAGCTAAAAGAGAAAGAAGGCTGCAAGGCTGACGCGGACCTCGCGTTTGTGCTGATGCGATTGTAAGTAACATTGGAATGGTTTCTCTCTCTCTGTGTGCATGTTCAGTGTTTCCCGCAGGAATTTGCTTAGGCGAGGCGGTGAATTGGGGCGGGGGGGGGCGACGAGTTTTGCGCGGACCGACTGGCGGAGCGGGGGGGGGGGGGGGGGGGAGCAGCGTATCCATGTGTTTTTGCCGGTTTTTTCCCTGCCATTCACTATATGCACGCGCGAAAGCAACAACAAAGAACCGCGTGTTAACGTCAAATAAACATGCAAGCACATCGAGTTAGTTTTTTTTTTTTTCTTTTTTGGAATGTTGGCGAGGCGGTAGCGTGAGTTTGGCGAGGCGGCCACCTCGCCAAGATAGCGCTGCGGGAAACCCTGATGTTCATACTTTCACTTTGTTACTCATTGTTTGTACTGCCGTTTTTTCGACTTTTCGTTGCGTTCGCCTGTCTGCTAAGCTCAAAACAACTGCGCCTGGCTTGACGGAGAAACCAGTAGAACAGCTGAGCATATTTACGACAGTGCACTTTTACTTTTGCCCTCTGGGGGGAGCCTCGCTGGAAAATCAACCCCGGTTGCATAGTATACCTTTAAAAGTGCATAGAAATACTGCATGTGGATTTTTCTTTCAACAGCATCAGTGGCAATTTTTAAAATGGGTCATATGGGCAATGGCCCAGGGCGGCATTAGGAAGAAGGGCGCATGATCACCTGATAAAGGATACAGCTTCACTGTCAGTTGTAGCCTGAACCTAGAGAGGCACGTAAAGACAATTATAAAGTCGGACTTCACCTGAAGAACATTTCCAGGAAGAAAGGAGCAGGGACTTAAAAACCCATCCCAGTGTTTATCTTTAAATTGATTACTGCAACAGCGTGTTCACAGCGTTGCCTAAAAAGTCAACCAGACGGCTGCAGCTGATCCGGAACGTTACGCACTGAAATGGATTAAAGATTTGGTTTAAAAAGATTAAAAATTTAAACCTTCCAGACCACTGAGGTATTCTGGTTCAAGTGTACTCTGCATCCCCATAATCATTATTTGTGGCTAGCAACAATTTGGAGGGAGCTAATTTATAAAAAGGTGTCACATTTACTTAATTGCATTCCTGTCAGCAAGTTTGCAATGGTAAAATATCTTCACGAAACAGAAAGCAAAAGCAAATTAAAAACAGCATGAGAAATATATGTTGTGGCTTCCAGTCAACTGGGAGACCACAGGGACAGAGTAGCCTCACCCCTCACTTTCCTACACTCTTTTTCTTCTACTTGCCTCCACTGGGCTTTGTTCCTGAATTAAACAAAATACAAAAAAAAAACAGAGTTATTTATTGGCTGGTGATGAAGAATGGCAAAAGACTAGCAGCTGATCACAGAGGATACCTGAAGGAGCTGCGTTCAAACAGTCCAAATTTGAAAAGACTGGCTGTATTCCAGTTCCCAGTGCTGCACCTACCATTAGCTTTCTTGGCCTTCAATGCGACGTCGCAACGTGTTCCGGTTAAAACATTCGACATCAATGACCGCCACAAAATATGTTTAGATACACCGAAGCAACGTGGCATAGCTTGCTAGTTAAAAAGTTATCAACTAGTAATTAACAGAAACCAGCAAAAACACAACTTTTAACGCCTTAATAAATATTGCAACCAAATAAAATGCATTGGAACCCCTAAAGCGACATTTAAAGGTTACAAATCTTCACTGGAAAAGTCTGCAACATTTATAATTGGTCAGGCTATGGTAATCAGTCTGCATTCAGCTTCCCAACATATAAACTGCTCATAAATTCCCATATGCATGTTTTATTTCTTTAAAAAAAAAGTGATTTGTGGCATTATTTTATGTTGTCACTCCATGATTGACCAGACATTTTCAAACATAAGAATTTGTCATTAACATTGGCAATGAAAAAGCCTTCTTTTCAGCCAAATGACCTACAGTGCGTAGCAACAGGTTGGTAAAAATGGAGGAGTTAATGCTCTGCGCCCCATGCGGATTTATCCGGCAATTTCTTTGGGATCCTATTAAAAACATTTGAAACCGTGGGGAATGGCCTGATGGACCATTTTTTTGGTTGGGCTGTTAACTTCTTATGTACCGCATAAGAAGTTACCGCAAATACCGCATCTAAGCACCTGTTTATTGGTGCCACAGTCCTCGTTTCAGCAATGGAACCAAAAGGGACTAGTGCTAAGCAATAAATGTCTCCAATTTACAACTGAAATCCATTAGATGACAGAGAACCCCAAAAAGGCTGCTGACCCTTAAGCTTGAATCTGAAAGAGAATCCGGTAGGGGTCGGATTCGGGGGTTACTGTGTCCTCTCTTTGTTAATTAGGTCAATAATAATAATTAAGGATTAATAAATAACTTGAACAAATTGAGTGCATTGGAAAACACATGAACGCCGTTGCTATTTAGCGTACACGTTTCCCAGTCTCAACTCCTTTGAAGAGTTCGGGGTGCCTCACAGTTTAACAGAGCGCTGTATCATCGCCCCGGGTGATGGCATGGTTTTTATTTTGCTATTTTTGGGGGGTTTTTTTTGGAGCACAACAATGAAGGCAGGGTGGAACAACAGCAAGGAGGGAGGGGAAGGTAAAATCATGGTTAGGTTCTTGCCAGCCCGACAGCAAAACAGTAGAATGAACTCGACAATAAGATCCCATGGGATTTACGGAACAGCAGCGGACCCTCTGCAAGGATAGCCGCAGGGTGTCCATACATTACACCCCCTACTGGTGGAGAGGAAGGGCAGGGTACCGCCGACAACTCATCTCACCACGAGCTGGCGAGGGCATATCGTTGTGATTAGAAGAACCTTTCGTGTCTCTAGTTACGCTAAAGGCAACAATGCATTAGGCAAAAAAAGAAAAAGATGAAGTTGAGTTGAAGCTGTGGTCTTCATCATTTTCTGTGTAGTACTACTGTGCTGGTTGCTGAGGAAGCATAAAATACAAGAATGAACAGGGAGAATTTTGCTCATTTGTGCAGTGACTTACTAAAAGTATCTGACTTTTTCAGATTTTTTTTTTCACATCAGAACCATGAGCCTCAATGCCAACACCGAGTTGTGCACATTTGTAAAGTGAAAGCAAATCGGTCTTGGTTTTAATTTTATTTAGTAACTATCTGAAAAGTTTGGCTTGAGGACTTTGGGCCATTTTAACATATCAAGATGCTTTGGTCTAACCCATCTTATTGTAGCTTTGGTTCCTGGCGAATTATGATTGCTCCATGTAAGTCTTAGAGCATGAATTCTATTGAAAATTTTATATTACAGGTTTAAATCCAGCAAAAATGGCTTTGAGGTGAGGGTTGCCCCCTTAGCCTCCAGAGGTCTGGGCGATATCCAATTCCTTTGATTTCAGTTTCCGTAAAGATGACCACGTATTTTATTAGATTAGATTAGATTAGATTCAACTTTATTGTCATTACACAGGTACAGGTACAAGGCAACAAAATGCAGTTTAGGTCTAACCAGAAGTGCAATAGCAGCAAGTGCAGGATAAACAATGGTTCCATAAGTATAGGACATGGGATTTTACTGAATAAATATAGAGATGGATACTATTATAAACAGAATTTTACTGATAGATTTGTCCTATGAGTATAATATATAGATAATTTGAATGCAACCACTGTAAATCACTGTGGCTGGGCTGTGGGACAAGATGACCAAGGTATCTTTGTAATTCATATTTGGGAGCATTAACAGATACAGCCTTGTTTCCTGGGTATGGTTCCTGCAGTGGAAACGCGCCGCCTTTTTCACACTGAACATCAAGTGTTCACGGATAGATTCTCCCACCTGAGCGGTGCATCTTGGCACCTCCTCCAGTGTTACCATGAGCCTCTTGGCTGCTTCTCTGATTATTGCTCTCCTTCCGCGGCCTGAAGACATCCTGCTCAGATTTGTATTTGGAAAAAAAAAAAAAACATAAAGACAAAATTTACTGAAATTGGGGATTGCATGGTGAGAAAATGTGGAAAGCTTTAAGGGGGTATGAAGACTTTTGCAAGAAACTTTGCACACACTGGAAACACAACGCACAATTTCTAAATAAAAACATGATTACATAGGAAAAAAGATTCGTCTGAAACTAAAGTGCCAATATTTCAAAGGCAATGTTTTTGTGGACTGTTGTTTCTATCACAAGCAAATCCCACGTCGTGTTTTCTACTCAATCGTGCAGCTACACAGCACAGTAATTACTTCCAGTTTTATGACGGGTTTGTCCTTGCTTTTACAGCCGTCTGTTGAAGCACCTAGATAAAAGCGCCGCTGGTGTAACGCTTGTCAGTTCAGGGTTGTTTTCCCCCAGCACGGTGAAGCTGGCTGCAGGATGTAGGCTAAGACCACTGTTACTCCTGGCGGGGACTAACCCAGAAAAGACGGGCGGGAAGGCTGGCGGGTGGGCAGGCGGGCTGCAGGAGATGGGTTCTGGAAGAAAACAGGTCACACATACATCTGAGACCGGCACGGCGCGCTGCCTGTTACAGCTTAATCCACAGAAGCCGGAGCCAGGACATACACACCACCGCAGACCAACACCCAGAGCCAGGGATACCGCATACGAGAGAGATGAAGGGTGGGGGGGGAAGTTGAGAGGGAAACAGACAACTGGACGGTGGGGGGGGGGGGGGGGGGGGCGGCATTGGAAAGGCAAGCCACAGGAAACGCAGAGAAAGAGAGAAGGAAGGAACTGCAATGATGGATTTGGCGGAGGTGCAGCTAACATAGGACAGGACGGGGAAATAGACAGGAACTCAATTTAAAGGTGGAAGAAACGAGATAGATATGCAGTTTATGAAAAGATGATAGCATATTATTAAAAAGGCTAAAGATGGGGTGGGGTAAAAACTAAAGGTTTGTAAAACTTTTGCAAGGTGGAAAACCACAGATATGTGTGCGGAAATGGGAATTTCATTCACAAAAAAAAAAGTATATATTTATATATCTGGCTGGGCTGGTAATACTCATTTAATGATGTTGCTACGGAGGCATTGTTTATATTCTGATTAAATTTTGGTTGCTGGGTTTCTATCACCGGGTTAATTCACCAATTCCTACCCCAAGTTTTTCCCGTTGCCATTTTATCTCAACTTATACTCTTAAACAAACCATTA
Organism: Fundulus diaphanus; assembly: GCA_037039145.1. Taxonomy (NCBI): domain Eukaryota; kingdom Metazoa; phylum Chordata; class Actinopteri; order Cyprinodontiformes; family Fundulidae; genus Fundulus; species Fundulus diaphanus. The sequence continues at coordinate 31,520,359 of CM073131.1, forward strand.
TGTATTCCTGTACTTAACCGTAGCATCTCTATTTACTTTCTTGGCATTTTTTATGAATTTTAGAGATATATAATCATTAAATATTGTTTTATATTCATTGCACTGATTTATGATTAGCTGTGTCTTGTGAAATGTTACCCCTGTACAAACCAAAGTAACTAATAGCGACCTCCTGAAGGAAGTTTTTTTGTTATAATCACATTACCATACATTAAAAAGATTTATTACACACAGATTGATTTGATGAATATGGGTTACATCTAGTGAAAACCCTAAATTCAGTTCTTTAAAAAGTCTTAATATTGCATAATACAAATAATTTTCTTTTTTTCCAATACAGAAAATGTTCTGTTATCATCAGTCATGGGAAAGGCTTGACAATTCCACTGCAGATAGTCACACCCTCCATAAGCACCATTATCCCGGGTATTGCTGACAGTTCAGAGTGTTGTGTGCAAGCTTATTAATGGAAACTTAGTGGAGAGAAGAAGTGTGGTCGTAAAAAGGTGCTCAAGAAACGGGGATGACTGCACTCTTGAGAGGATTGTGAAGGGAAGTCTATTCAAGATTTGGTGGGAGATTCACAAGATGGCGTCTACAGCTCGAGTCAGAACTTCTAGACCACTACAAACTGAAATATCCGGGACATGAGCTACAAGTGTCACTTCTTTTTGCCCACAAGTCCAAAACAGCAATGACTATGGTAGCTGTGTTCTTGATTGTCCAGCAAACCGGCCGGACCTAAAACCAACAGACAATCTGCGGAGGCTGCAAACGCAGAGAAGCTGAAGGCCACTAATAAAGCAGCCTGGGGTTCCTCAACAACTCAGCAGTGCCACTTTCTGTTCTTGCAATTAATCTACATTTAATATTTGTTTCGCTTTCTGAGTTGAAGTACCGCAGCAGGCTGCTGCTTTTTGTACACAAAAAAGCCGATTACCAAATATAACAAGAAAAGGGGCCAGACAACCAACAACCGTTTCCATAAAAACCCTTAAATTACTTCTAAAGACATCAAGATCAGTGTCACCAATGTGCCCTTCTAACATCCCTCTTCTGCTATTGTACTTTCGCGAGGACTAAAAACTCACAAATCCGCTTCAGCTTAGGTTTGTAAGGTGACTGGGCATTTCATTGCACTGGAGATAAAAGAACAAGAGGGGATGCTTTAGCTTTAAGAAAACAAAGAAAATACTAAGAAAAGAGTTTGAAAAGTGCTGACAGGCTCTATTGGTGGAGGCGAGGGTGTGAAGAGTGCGTAACAGCAAGTGTGAGAGCAAGGAGAGAGCTAAAGGGGAGGAAATGAGAGGTGGAAAAAGAGCGCAGGCTTCTTCTCTACTATAATTATACAATCTTCAGACCATGCAGTAGGAAAAAAATGTATCATGCTAACTTTACTAGATAAGCTCACCTAGAATCAGTCTGCTAACTGATCAGGAAATAAGGTTTGGCTCATTTGAAGCCTTCAGCATTATTGAGGCATTACCCTAACAGTGCATCTAAGTTGATGCTGTTCTCGCAGTCCTTCTCTGAGATGTCACGCAGAAAAGCAGCAACAGGAGTCTCAAGATGCTTATACCCCGAAAGTGGGGAAAGGAAAGCTCTGAATTTACAGAACAGCTCATACACACATATTCTCTGTCAGATTCTGGTGTGTCACCAAGGCTGCCGACCAAAATAAATCAGACAGATAACAAAGACGAGAAATTAACTCCTAAAATTGGTTCTTGGGTTTAAAGAGGCTCCTGGGTTTCCCCACACTTTAGAGGATATTTACGGCAATTTGCGCAAGTAAAAGTCTGGAAAGCCAACGTGGGCATTGCTTTTAAACCGCCAGGATCACCTTGCTTTTAGTACAGGCTTTCTATCCATTGATCACAGGCATGGAAGTGTTTCCAGTATAAGACAGCTCCCAGTTAACACAGTAAACCTTCTAGTTTACCTGACTGTCAATGCTTTAACTTTCACCTTTGGCCATGATATGTGCAACATGAACCATAGAACAATATCCTGGGTACAAGCACCTAAAAGGATCATCTTTCGTAGGGTGGCTGGACTTGGGAAGAGATAGGTGGGAGAGGTCTGTCATCCTGGGGAAGCTCAAACTATAGCTGCCGCAACACCCAAATGGGTTTCCCTTTGCAGGTTTTCCAAGTAAATCCCTCTATGAAGAGAGCCTGTGTAGACTCAGAACAAGCTGGTGGGACTATATGTTTCTATGGCCCGGGAAAGCCTTGGAATCCCCCAGAATAAGATGAAAAGTGCTGTTGGACTGATGTCTGGGTTTCAATCTGAGACCTGTTGCCCTGTGACAAGATGTCAGATAAGCAGAAAGACAATGAACAAACTACTGGAGAGATTATTTTCTGGAAAATCTTGAACAGAATTGACCAAAATGGTAAATGGTAAATGGACTAAACTTGTATAGCGCTTTTCCAGTCATGCTGACCACCCAAAGCGCTGACCAGAACTGAGTAAAAGAGTAAAAGAAACAAAAAAAACTTGTTTAAAGGCAAACACAAATCTGAGAGATAAAATCATAGATTAATAAAATGACACGAATCCTTGAATGAAACCTTCATCTTGTGTCGTTGGTTAAGAAACACTGAATGGCAAGTTTTGTTTGGCCCACTCATGCTTTCCACAGCATGACTAAACCAGTTTGAAAACATTCCTGGGGAGTTTTTTTCTTTTAACTGGAACCTCAAAAGATGATGAAGCAAAAACAATATGTTCTTTAGCTTTCTATGAAGTATGCTGCAGGTTATCTATAGGTTAACTACTACTTGGCTAATTTCTTGATTTCAAATAGAAATCAGTCCCCTTTTAATATAATTAAAATAATTTGCCTTTGGAAATCACCTAATTAGTAAATGTCTACTTTTGAGTGGTTTAATCTTTGCATCTGTTCTCTGAAAGGGGGCTTTTTGGAGAACTTTAGTGAACAAACATCTTCACAGAGACCAAGAAACACAACAAAGAGCTCAGTGATAGAGTTGTGGAGAACTTGAATCCATGGACAGGGTACAGCCCCATGGCAAACCAACATGGCCATCAACCTAAACCAACAGGCTGGTTCAAGGAGATGATTAATCAGGGAAGCAGCCAAGAGGGCCATGGTAACTCTGGGGGAGCTACAGAGATCCACAGCTCATGTAGAAGCATCTGTTGACAGATCTAAATCTATTTGGGGATCTGGCAAGACCTGAAAATTGCAGATATCAGCCATGCAACCTGACTGATCTTGAGTGTCATTGCAAAAAAGATGGGCACATATTTTTAGTTTGTGGGCAGCTGAATATAAATAGACGCCGTGTTTTACAGATTTATTACATAAAAACTGTGAAAACCTTGTGCCATTTTCCTTCCACTTCCACAGGAATGCACTAAGATGTGTTGGTCAATCACATAAAATCCCAAAGAAATCGGTCACAGTTTGGGGTTCAAACATGACAACATGATAGAGCTCAAGCTGTCTGAACACTGCAAGGCACTGTATGTTTAAAAGAAGTTGCCAAACATCTTTATATAAACACACAGACTCTTTCCTTCTGAAATGTGGTTTGCTTGCCGTTACTCTGTTAAGGGACAACGAGCGGTCCCAGGCGAAAGCACTTCTTTAATGCAAAGTATCGGTGACATCCTAAGTGCGGCTAACGAGGTTAGAGCTGCCGCTACACGAGCGGAGAGCCTTCCCCGGGTACCCTGCTAGGCCGGGCGGCTCGCTGACGCAGACAGGGCCCAAATGAGATAGTGCCAGGGCCCAATCTAATTAGGGGACGGAGCCACGGCACATGAGCCAGGTACAGGATGAAGCAAAGAAATAGGAAAAAGGTAGAAGGCGGCGAGGAGGAGGGGGCAAATCGTAAATGCAAACCTATAGACAGAGAAAAGAAGAGATAAAACGTGGTTTGACAGAAATGAGTGTTAAACATCTGGGGAGAGTGTGAAATGGAACAGAGAGGAGAGAAAGCTTTGCTTTTCACAAGCTGAATTGTTTGTGTACCCCCCTCCCCGCTGGTAAATGGGAAACACAGCCTGTCCTATCGCACCCCCTTCTCCTCAGCCGTTCAGAGCCACTTGGCCAGCCTATTCTCAGCCAGTGCCTCACAACAGCTAGCTCATGAACCAACATGCCCTTTGAGCTGAAGAAAGGCAGAACGCATGGTGAGTCCGTAATGATATCAGCCAACCACAGGAAGTCAAGCACTGGCATACAGTAAGTGGGGAGTGAATGTGCTGGCCTGTCACCTCTCTTTGAGAACAGGAATCTAAGCATTTTGTTTTTGAAATTAAATGCTGCCGCCGGTTATTGTGGCACTGCTGACGGATGAGATTGTATAGAAAGATTAGATCAGGGGAAAAAAATAGATTACTCCGGCTACCTTAAGTCTTTCACTTCCTCTCCTCGTACCCTGACACTTGGGAGATGCTGAAACTGATATCAGGGCAGGAGTTTATCATACGCTGGCATATCATATCACTGGCATTGCCAAAACCATGGACTAAAGAGACAGCATGCAGATTGTAGGGTTTTCCTCATATGCTAATGATTCCAAACAGACACGGACATGATGTTGGGTTGGCATTCACAACAACAAAAGTGTACTAGAGGTAAATTTCAAAAAGGCAAGTGACTGATGATCTAAAAATGTAACAGTCCTGTTGGCACAACTAGGCCAACTTTCAACCAGCTAGCTGGTTAATGTTTGATTAGTAAGAAACAGGCCTGCTTTGTCAGTATTTCATTCACCCTGACCAATGCATCTTTACCTCTGGCACATAAGAAGAAGGTATAGCATGATGCTGCTACCAGCAGTGTTCTCTGGTTTGAAAGCCTAATTTTTAAGTCTTCAAACAAACTCCATTTTTTCAAAGATATTTACTCATCTGCCTTTGCTCACTTATTGACATTAGTGACATCCCATTTCTCCGTTTGAAATGATACTGGCTTACCCTTGCAGCAGTAACAGCTTCAACGCTATGAAATGAGTTGTCATTTCAGAGAACAAGTCCCCACTGCTCTGGAGTCCGGTGGTGGTGTGCTTTACACAAATGCATCCAAAGGTGTGCAGTTTACTTTGGGATGCAAGGCTTGAATTGGAATAGCCTGCTTGGCCATGGCAACACATTTCATAAAGCTCTCTATGCACTATGCCCAGGCAAATTTGAATACCACATGAAGTTTGGAGGTGTGTAGCTACGGACTCCACAAAAAGCTGTGCACTCTGCAAAACAGCATCCTCTGAGCCGATATGTGGTGCTTTTTAAGGCCTGCCAACTCGTGGCTGAGATCCCTTTCACTTTGCTGTAATACTCCTAACAGTTAACAGTGGAATATTTAGTGGTGAGTAAATTTAGTCACTGTACTTGTTGCACAGGTGGCAAGCTACCAAGGTACCACACTGACATTCACTGAGCTCCTGAGAGCAATCCATTCTTCCACAAATGTTTGTAGAAACCGTCTGCCTGACTATGATTTTATAAGCCTTCTGTCACAGTGACTGAAACAGCTCAATCAATGATCTAGATGGGTGAGACAATACTTTTGGCAATAGGGTGCACTTCCTCTCATTGTGGCCAACAAGCTCAATCTCTATCTCCTCTGACATAACATATTTCCCCAGAAGTCATTTGGATTGTCCATATGGGCAGCTGCAAATTTCTTCCAAGAGACTGAGGAGCAGCAGTTTCTTTGCTAGTCTGTAGCTTCTCAATCCATGGAAATGTAAAACTTGTTTCACTTTGGACAGTGACGCATGGTTATCAAAAAAAAGGACGGGGATCCCAAACACAAAACCAATGTTGTGCAATAAAACTGGATTTTGAATGGATTAATCAGGCTTCTGGGATGGCCTTACAATCATCAACTTGAACCTTATCAGAAATGTGCGGTCTATGCTTTCACATTACAGTTTTTATTCAGCTTTGGCTGCATTCAGTCTACGTCCCTGAGGATATGAGCAGGTGGTTTAAATCTGGATTCTTTCTAATAACAATGCAGATAGCCATTCAAGGATCATCTCTTTTCTTATTTACTGATTAATTCAATAAACATCATATTGACGGATCTTGTTACTTTCAAAATTTAGGATCAGGACAAATATCTAAATAATGGCAATGTTTTAAGCAAAATAAAAAAAAAGAATTATCAAGCGTATGCTTCAGTATCCAACGGGCTTACAGTCCATCTTTGGCTTCAGTGCTTGCCTACTGAGCCTCTTTTAAAAAGAAAAAAACTATAAATAAATACAAACATGGCCAGGGACCGTGGATTCAAACTTCTTCTCCCTTTTTTTCGAATTAAGTTCACTTTGAAAAAAAGATTTAGATGCATTTGCAAAAGCCCGAAATGAATGATATCCCTGCTCATAGCAAGTGTTTTATTTCCCACCAGATATGCAAATCCAAGCTCCAGTTTTGTATCTTTTACATACTGCCTTTGACCATGACATTCACTATGCATGTTTCAAAGTTGAAAAAAAACAGCCCATTTAAAGAGATGAAACCATACCTGTTTAAAATGTAAAATTCAGTTCTCTTGAGATCACAGCGTCCATCAAGACGAGTTAGTAACGTCAAGAACAGGATGCATTTTAGATGTGCATCAATCAGAGTGAAGAACAAGATGAATTAGACCAACACTTTTCTCAACTCGCAGCTCATGTTTGCCAAAAAATGTTGTTGAAGCCCATTATCCAAAATTGTACTGTTTTCATCAAGTCAGTCAAGCCATCAAATCAACCACTAAGATGTTTAAAGGCTGACAAACGTAATTTACCAAAGAGGATCAGCATGTGGGCAACATAAGCATCCTCCGGAAAAACCTTTTGAGCGTTTGAGTGATTACATTTTCATCCCACTAAAGCATCTTGCTCCATTTTCGGCTCGATCTGCGTTTTTTTTCTTCCTCTTTTCTACGACGCCTGATAAGCTGATGCTAATAAAGCCAGGCTTTGTTTTGCTGTTTATTTATTTATCTTTTATTCTCCATCAGAATAAAGCTATCAGCTAAGCTTGGGGGTCAACTCTATCACAGACGGACACAAGGGCTTAGCCATTTTCTTTAACTCATCAAGGTTTGATTACTTCTGTAAAGATTTTAGCCACGATCTGATAACCTGATGCTCCCTAATTAATGCCTTTTCCCAATCCCGACGATGCTGACGTGACCAAAGCACGCTAGACCTTCTTTATTTGTTTGTTCAACTTGTTGCTCTTCACTCTTTGCCGTTTCACCTTGAATATCCCCTCAAACTTTTCCCTAGGTTTGTGTTTCATAAACGTGCTACTATACTAAAATACTAAAAATACTAAAATATGTTTTTATGTCATGTTGTCATGTTTGCTAAAGCAGCAACCAGTAACAGCTTTACGCTGCTTTGTGCTTGTGCTACTGGCTTTTCTCAAATACAAAATACAGTATTTACATCTGAAGTTCAGCTATAGTGATAGTCCAAAGAGAAATTCAAAATTTATTTTAAATGCCCATGCCTTTTTAAACTGTTTGTCATAGATCATGAATAGGAACACAGGAGATATACACTTTAAAAAAAGTTTTAGTCAATTTTTACATAGTTTTGTGTAAGTCAGGTGAATATTTCTTGTCTACAAAATAATGTAATTGACTGTATATATATATATTTCACAGTAATAAAACAAAGTAAATCTCAGTATCGGTTAACATCACCCGTCGGGTTTAAAAAGTATGTTGCTTGCATTTGAATTGCAGCTGCAAACAGAAGCTAAACACATTGTTTGAGGCATGATCTATGAACTAATAATGTTTAGAAACAACGTTATAAATGCAGTAAGCTTTGCCTTCTTTGTTTTTTTGTTTTCCATAGAAAATACATCTTACCAAGTGCTTTGGTGTTTAGCTCCCTATTTTTCCTGATCAATCACTAACAACGCTGTTGTAACAACTAAAATTGTGCTTGTGTTGCCAGAGGTTTTCTTCTGTTTCTCTCTCCATTGTCGCCACATACTTGCTCATGATGCAGAATTGCTATAACATCAAAGAATCAATACAATCTCCTGGGCTTCCTCAGATACATTACTTTCTACCAACTGGTATTAAACAATAAACCTGCTTTCACTATAATGTCATAGAATTTGGGTTGGAATTTTATCTTACTGCATCTAAACCTCCCTATAAGATGAGGATGTATTGGAATTAACTGTATTTATTTAAATCAGATCTATGGCAAAGGTTATTCTAATTGGATATGAATAAAACCAGATTTTCTTGTTTTGTATTATCGTCACATGTTCTTTGTTCTGAATCAACGCTATATATAAGAAAATTTAGTTGGAGGTAAAAACAAAGGGAAGTGAGAAGGCAAACAATGTTTGCTAATCTAACTTTTAATTGATGTTGAAACAAAGAGAAGGAAAGAAATACAATTCAAGAGGTTTAAGCAGGATGCCCACAATAAGTGGCTGTTGTTGTTGATCAGCCCCAGATAAGAGCACTTCTTTCCTTTGAACCAAGCAAAGAGCAGATGCCAGCACAGAGCTGTTTTTTCTGTGCTACGGCTGGCACTGTTGGCAGTCAAAACAGGAGGAACAGGTACCAAGTAAGCCCAGAACCCATTTTAACACTAGAATATATTTGGATGCATGCAAATATGACATAAGCACAAGGGACTCAATTTAGTCACAATACCAAACTGATTTACAGTCCGCCGCACAGAATCTGCACAAGATGCCTGAGCTGAAATAGACACTTTTGATGTACTGCCCTTCTTGACAGATACAGTCCCCTGGACACTATCCTGACAACTGTTCTGACGGAAAGGTTTCCAGAAACAGCAAACTTGCAGAACTTGGACGGGGGACATCGGCTAGGATTCAGCCAAGTATGACTGTGAGCAGCAAAAACCTATGATAGCACGCATCTTGCTACAGTTCTGCCCTGCTAGGTCAACTTCTGAGCACAGAGAACACAAAGAGGCTGATTCTTCAAAGTCAGCAATCAAACACGTGCAGCACAAAAGCACATACATCTTCCGTGGCTTGTATTAAAACTGCACGCTGTTCATTTAAGAATTTAATTTGCCCACTAAATTAAAGAGCGGAGCCAACGTAATGGATGAATACAAATAGGTGGGGGAGTGGGTGGGGGGGGGGGGGGGGGGTCCCAACCGTCCTGTAAATGAAAGCAAGGTACGGCGACAGGTTTGCTGGATGAAATTGCAGCATTGTCCTATTTCACCGGGGGAAGAGTTTGTGGGCGTGCATGTGCGCAGGGCGCAGAGGAGGTACATGGCACTTCATTTCTTGAGCTGATTGCGTGCTGCCCAGTTGTTGCTGCCCGGCCCCTCGGCAAAACACTTTTTCTTCCCCCCCTCCCATTTCTGCTGCAAACAAATCAGCCAGAGAAATCAGATCACAATCAGGAGAGATTCACGGAATTGAATATATTTTTTTTACAGATCTGAGAAGTTTTTTTTAAAAAAAAAGTGAAATCCCAAAAGCGTTGAAACAGGAGCGAGAGAGGAAAGAGGATAAGAGAGAGAATCATGCCTACACACCACCTTTTTATTACACGGTAAACAATTGCACTAGATTTCTCTTGGTGTTTCTCTAAATCCAGCACAGGAAGTGAGAAATTAGATAATTACGCAAAACAAGCCACATGAAAAAGGCATGCAGGCTGCCACTCTGGAAGTCAAGAAGCTACAGCAAAACCATAGAGTTTTATCCAGATAAATATTAGAGACAAGTGCAAATCAATAAAGAGCCTCCATGGAGTCTTTTAATCAAGCTCAACTCTCACAGATAATTGGAAGTATATTAAAACATTTCTATAATAGGAAGCATCATAAATATGACCAGAAAAATGAACATCTGCCCAGAAAGTGACTGTGATAGGGCCCATTAACCTGCTAAACTAATCTTTACTGTCTGAAGGAATCATATGTCCTATGAAGGACATAAAAAAAAATCTATGTATTTTTTGCCCAGGTAGTCTTCTACATTCCTCCTTTGGCACGGTTCTCCTATCTGCGCGTCTCCAAGGGCTTTTGAGTAATGCATTTCTATTATTGTACCCTGTGTAGTGTCACATTGGTGGTTTTATCAGGAAGTTGTTGTAGGGTGAGGCTGTGGTGGGATGGAAGGGTTATTTTGTGCAGTTGGCTGGTATTAATCTCTGTCACTTGTCCTCTTCTGATTTATACTCTTTCCCAATAAGCTGGTCTACAGCCTCCATTTCAGCTGGCACTTTGTGATAGCTTGCCATGTTCGGCCTTCGCTCGCAGCTCGGCTTGACATTGAAGGCTTGTTCTCCAGTCCGGCAGAAAGCAAGAAAGCAAGGTAAAGAATTAAATCCCCCGCGCCGGGAACAAGAAAAGACAAGATATTAGGAACCGAGAGCTCCCCACACCCACCCTCTTAAAACAAAAAGGCGTTTGATTCAGGCTGTCGATCTTCTTTTGGCGTCAAAATGCACAAAAACGGAAATGAAGGCATTGTTATGGATTTGTATTGCTAACAGCCGTTAGCACAACAACCATTAGCAAAAGCCACTGGTTTTGCAACATTCAGGTCTCAGGTGAGACATCTACGAACCGATCCTCGAGCTATCAGCATATTTTTAGGTAACAATCGTTATTCGTAGATGATCCTTGTAATGCCAACAAGTGACAAGCTGGCAAACTACTGATAAAAGGAGCTGCCAACGGCGTACACAGTACAAACGGGATTTATAAATACAGCCTGGTCCGAACCAGTAATGTTTATAAAGAGAGGTTCAAACATTTTTTATAAGTTGAGTTCATAGCAAACACATTATTACGTAAATGGTTCTGCGTGGTTGGCTGGACATTACCAGGTCACAGCTCTTACTTCTGAGGCATAAAAAGCCTCAAATCATCATTGTTTAATAAGCTGAACGCTAAAAAAAAGTAACCCTTGTTCATTGCCTGTTTGTCAGGTTTTTTTGGCTTCATTATGTGTAATGTGAACCGGATTAGCCAAAAAGAAATTTTGCTGCGGTGACAAATAAAATATTCTTGATTCTTGAAATAAGGAACAGATTCTGTGGGCTGGTTCAGGAATCAGACTGCAGTTCATGGAGACAGTCTATCAACACGTCTTGTTATCCTCCCAAATATCCGTCCATCCACTGTCGTCGTCTTCTTCAAGTTTGGGTGACGGAAGTAAAAGAACCAAGAGGGAAACTAGCATCCCACTTCCCAGCAACACTCTACAGCTAATTCTGGAGGATGCTAATGTGCCCCCCATCATACAGTGGACATGTTGTCCCTCAAGCAAGTTCTGTGTCTAGCTACAATAAAATGTCCTTCCAAAGGTACAGGCCAGCAAAACCTCCAAAGAGAGGCTTGCAGGATATGGTCAGTGACAAATCCATATCTAGTGACCATTGGCGAGAGTCGAAACATAGAGGGACTGGAACACTGGGAGCGTTGCTTGTTGTCTGAGCTTTATTATTATAGCATGGCAGAGAGGAGCAGAGCCTGCATTACAGCAGACAGGGAACTAATCTGTCTCTCCATCTCCCGCCCCCCTTCCTAACATCAATATACCAGGAACTCCTCAGGTTAAGGCAGATGCTGGCCCCCCTACCTGCAAAGAGATACTGATATGTTTCCAATATCCCTGCCACAAATATCACCAAGTCAAGTTTCTTTACACTTTTACAAACAACGGTGATTGTTTGAAAACAAACTATGATGCCAACTTAAAAAAAAGACATTTTTACCAGGTAAAACACGACATCTGTCTGAAAACATACTAGAGCAATCTAGAACATGTAGAGGCTTAGCTCCAGGCCACCTACTCTCAAACCCTGTAGATCATTCCTTTAGTCATTTATTAACAGGCCAGTAACTACGCCACCCACCAACCATCGAACAGCACCCCTACCCTTAACCCCGCTCTGAGCTCTGCTCCATATATTCCTAAGGTGTTTAATTACAGATGATTTATCACCAAACTGTCATTTGCTAACTGGGCCCTTCAGTCCCCGCTCCCCATGTTGCGCACCCTGCCGGGTTGAAGGAACCTGCCCATCGTTATGAGGGGGCTCATTTATATTAAAATGAGTATTACCAGTTAATTCTCCTCATACATTTCGGACACAGCATGCGTCGCGCACGGGCTTTGGATCATGTTTGGTTCATGGCAGCTTTGGCGTACATCATGTGTTGCATGACAGCAGACTTCATGCGCATTTGATCGTGCAGAGATCTCCAGCAAAGGTTAAAGAAAAAAAAAAAAACTGAAGTGGAAGAGATATGTCGTGCCTCCATCATGCCCTTGCAAACATTTTAAGCCTAATAAGACATTATCCATTATTAACCGTGTAGAATAAGAAACTGAAGAGACATTTATGTTAAATCCTATTTCCGGAGTTAACCTCTGCTAATAGCTGCCTCCGCCAGCCAAGGACGATCATGATGTTTCACTTCAAGCAAACGAGAAAACCAATAATGCGTATAACAACAGCAGTGCATAAAAATAAGTGAACTGTACAGCCTCCTCTGGATGTATTATCGCAGCAGAAGAAAAATAAAGTTCACTGGTTTGCCAAGAGACCACACGCCGTCACTGACAACATGCAACGACAACAAACAAATCTCCCACAAATAAACAAATAAGCGGCGTACTGTTTCACAAAACCCTCACGGACCAATCCCAGACACACTGTATACCGCAAGAAAAAAAAAAAAAAAAAAGAAAGAAAGAAAAAGATTCAAAAGTGAACGGGAATAGCTTCCTCTCTGTTCAGTCTGGGGAAATAATAATGAGGGTATTAAATACAGCCAGCAGATGAAAAATAATAACATATCGATTGAGCACGTAGTGCTTTCAAAGGAGTGTAATGGCCTGATTCCTGGTATCGATCCGCCGGTGGGCTGTGGTAGGAGTAGCAAACCGGCCCTGTAAGACCCCCAGTGAGAATGAGATTGGTGAAGCCATCCGAGGTTCTGTTTTGTACTTTCATTCTGTATGGGCCTCAATTCAAATGTGTTGTTTTTTTCTTTCTTATTTTCTTAAGCTAAAGTGAAATGAATGCAGCTGAAATGGCTTGGAGCATGCTACATTCCCCATCCAGTGATTACATTTACCTGCAACAGTGTGGCCGAGGAATGGAAAAGGGATATGTGAATTTGCTGCACATCCACAGGGGGTGGCATTTTGTAGACAGATCGTTTGCCTATAAGACACATTTTGGCAGCTCTGGAAAAAAAGGATTCAAACCTGTAATATAAATTAATCTTTCATTGCAGCACCTTAATCTCACACTGAAAATATTTAGAAAACCCTAACCTCTAATTTTAGTATTGAGATTGAGATTCAAAGGTGAAACAATCTCCCATGAAGAAATACTTTTTTTAGTTTTTTTTACATAATACTAGAATTAGTCACTTTCCTTCCTATAAAACAAATGTGATATGTACGCCTTTTACTAAAATGTATACTTTAACTTTTAAATTAATGAGCAAGTCAAAGTACAGTAATGCCTGACCTTTTGTTTCCCTGGGCCATTAGTAAAATAACACACACACACACACACACACACACATATATATATATATATATATATATATATATATATGTGCCAATCATGTCGAAGTTGGAAAAGGAAGGAAACACTTAATTTAAGTAAGGCAGATGTGTGTTGATCTTCAAAGGTCAGGCATTGGTTAGAAGAGAATTCATCTAAACTTCCTTGAATCTAAATTGAGAGCAACGGTGAAAGCATTTAAAACAACTGGGACATTGACAAAGAAAGATGGCTGCCGACCAGAGGAGTTTGAGTGTTTCATCCTTTTTAGATTGCCATTTTGAACTTTACAATGACCTGTTTAGACTTCCTCGCACTTTATCCAAAATACTAAGAATGAAATGATGAGATATTAAAATCATGGTTTACACTACAGTAATACTGAAGTCAATGTCAGTTTTCAGAACGAGTTTAGCTCATTATGACATTTTGTAACTGGCCTGAAAAGTTAATACAGACTGACAAAAATTTAGACAGTATTGTTTACTGAGTGAGTCGTGATGGACTGGTGACCCCCTTTGACCAGTGGAGATAGACACCAGCCCTCTGTGACCCTGCAAGGATAAGCAGGTATAGACAATGGTTAGAATTGTATATTATATATATATATATATATATATATATATACACAGAGTAGGTTTCTAATGAGACACAGATTCCGATGAGATTTAAACACAAGACAGACATGACTGACAACCACGACCAGTCCAAGTCTTTAGCAGCTAACAATACTAAAACTGTCATATACTTCCTATCGGTGCCAAACTTTACAGCGATTTCACAGTTTTTAATTAGCCAGGACTGCATTTGATCATCTTCAAGTTCAAAATAAAAAATAACTACTTATTTTACATATAGAGGATCATTTTGTACTCAATAAAGGTTATTTTAAATAAGTAGGTAATTAAATTAGCTTACAGCAATCAAAATCCCTATAAATAAGCACAAGACCTAATGTCAAGTTTGATTTTTAAGTCTTAATGGTGCAGATAAACGTCAAAAATTAAAAAAAAGTTTATTTTTATACGCAAAGGTTGATTGCAAAGGAAAATGGGCTAGAGCTAGACAAGCAGGTATCCGCCGGTGAAGAGCTTTTTGTAGACATAGGAGGAGGATGTTGCTCGGGGTCATGCAAATTACAACTCCCACCTTTCAAGTATGTAGATTATTAATTTCCATCCAAGTCTTTGGCAGGCTGGACATTGCATATTATTTACTTTTAACATACTTTTCGAGTTGAAAACCTAACCCAGTATTCTGCATCAAACATACAACCCAACCTTGTTATGTTAAATGGACCAGGGACTAAATCTGTTGATATTTGCCACTGTACTATTTTAGAAGAATAAACTAAATTGGTTTAATCCAGCTGTTTTAAGAGGATTCCAATCTTTAACAGGCATGCAAATAACTCTGGACTACAGCTAACCCCCTTTAGCTATGGGCTGCCTTTGCAGTGCCCTTTATGATCCACAGCTAAATTAAAGATTTAGTTTCAACAACATGATGCGTATCATATGTTGAGAAGAGATACCATGCATGACTCCATCTTTGCCATATTATGCATTATTTATGCAGTTTATACATAGAGCACTATGTGCATGTTGGTGAAAAAAAAAAAAGATGGACAAAATTCAATCTCCGATTTAACACTCAAGTTCTAACCCACCTCTGACAAACTCCTCAAGTGATCTTATTTCTAGCTCAAAGAGACAGAAAAATCTATATCTCAATTTGGTACACTTCAACTCCACTCCAAAAGTGCCCTGAGAGAAAACTGAATTAAACCGAGACAAGCTGATTCAACCCCCTGAAAAAAAAAATGAATTTAAGTAGTTGTTTCTGAAATATGTATTTGCCATGTGCAATATCAGCTGGATAAAAACGTGATGGGACTTCACAGCAACCTCTCATCAGGAGAAAACGGCACGCTTTTCTAGAATAGGAAAATAAATAAATACATTTTAAAAAAAAATCATGTATGCTGGGGAATACATTAATCATAACAAGGTGACAGCCAGCCTGACAGACAAGGAGAGGTGCGGGAAAAGATTTGACTACGTTATTATTCCTCAACATGTTTGGAAAGGGGTGTGTGTGTCGGGTGGGGGGTTGGATTGGGGGGGGTGGGGGGCCCAAAGGGCAATTAAAAGAGCGTCAATAGCCATGTCTGCTGGATTAGAGACTGGGCGTGAAATTGTCACACTGGGTGTCAGGGGTACTCTGTTAACAACTCGGCCCGACTTTTGCCTTGGAGTGGCGGAAGAGGGCCTTGGCGGAACGTGACGCTGGAAGAAACACTGTCAAGTCTGCGCAAGGCCGGATTAGATTAGCGCGCTGGAACAGGTGTTCTTTTATTGGCTCTGTGATACTGTCAGGGATTCTCTGAAACTGCTTGCACACAGACACACACACACACACATATTCATGCACAGGAAACAATCATGGCAAAGGTGGCACAAAGCCTTTGTGCAAAGAGGAACCTCAGCTTGCTCGCACGTCTCAGTCGACTGTAATGTGAGAATGCAGCGTTTCTAGTTTGATGCTTCAGTCAGTGAAAGGATGAATGGAGATGGAGGGGAGAAGAAAAAAAAAAAAAAAAAAGACACGCTGGGTTTCATGTGCTTTGGGCAACCAAACACTGAAGCATCTGTTGTGGCTCATAAAATCCAGGGGTTGTGCTGCTGTCTGCCAGGAAGAAGCTACAAAACAGCGCAGCTTCTAAGGCTGAATGTGGCGGCGGCGGCGAGGCGGTCGGCCAAGCCATTCCTCACATCCACCGCCGTATTTAGTGTAATTTACAAGGTAAGTTTCAGCCATGAATAATACATGTGATGATGTATGGCGTGGGTGTGCTTCAGATAAATTATACAGTAAGGCTGAACCAAACAGTGCATCATATACACACAGAGACGGTGGGGCGTAAAAATTAATAGGGACCGTTCTGCCAAAACTGGCACGGACTTCCTAAAGTCTGGCTGGAGTATAAAAGCGCTGGGGTGAATCCAAAGGCTGCCATAGTATTTAGCTTCAAAACAATGTCATCAGCTGAAATACAGTGTAGTGCTTTGCAAAATTATTTACACCCATTTGAACTTTTTTTTAACATTTTGTCACATTCCATCAATCTATCCATGGATTTTTATGTGGGATTATATGAAATATCAACACAAAGTAGTGGATAATTGTGATGTGGATGGACAATGATGCATGATTACCAACTTGGTTTTTATTAATCATTTGAAAGAGTGTGTATGTATTTGGCATCTCTGAGTTCATACTTAGAACTATTTTTTGCTGCAACAAAGGCCTTTTTTTGCACACTTTCCTTTGTAAAGTAGCTCAACATTATTCAGGGTGTCTGTGAACAACAGTTCTGAAGTCTTGTCACAAATTCTCGGCTGGATTTAGCTCTGGACTTTAAAATGTGTGAATATTCTTTGATGTAAACTCGACTGCAGCTCTGGCTCCACCCCAAACTGAAGTCTTTTGCAGCTCTATCAGTTTTTTTTTCCCCCAGGACTGACCTTTTATCAGCTGCTCCCATCTTCCTGGTGTTTTCAGAGTGAGACGTAGTGTTCCTCAACATATAGCTGTTAGAACGGAGGCCGAAAAGTTACATTTGTCACAGCATCTGGCTAGAGCAATCTTCACATTACAGATTTTTGCTCATAACCCCCTTTTAAAAGCTGGTATTATTTTTGCTTTAATTTCATATTTATGACTGCGTGTTGGTCAGTTATGTAAAATTCAACTAACATGCATTGAAGCATGTAGCTATCATGTCAAAAAATAAAACTTTGATTAAATAATTTTGCAAAATATTGTATAGAAATATTCCATAAAGAATGTTGAAGACCATGTAGTCCTGCCAGAAAAATAAGTCATCTCAGAAAAGCCAAAAATCAGAAATAGACAGGGGGAAAGGGGTGTCTTTCCCCCCCCCCCCCTTTTTTTCTTCAGGAGATAAATATTTGAGTTGTTTTGATGTCTGATGAGGAGCTCTGTTGAAACTAGGTCACAAGGGGTGCCACTATCTCAAAACCCTGAGCGAAAAAGCTTCACAAGAAACATGAAGCACCTTTCTAGTCGAGACAGGAAACTGCTTTTGGGTTTCATTTCTAGGACGACACGTTATTCTGAATTTACACAGACAATCCACAGCAACAATTAGACGTTTCAGAAAAGCTAATATCCAACAAGCTTGGGAACTTATTTTACTTTTAAATGTAGAGTTTGATTTCAAGTGGGCCTAAACTGGCTCATTTGTGTCAAGAATGCTTTCAGACTCTGTGTTACATGTGACATTTACAACAATTTCAATTTTTCAACATAATTTTTATTGATTTTGACAACATATCCATCCGTCAAAATCTTAAAGGAAGTTGTGGACCTGTAATCTTCCAATTTTGTCAAGTCTGTAAAGCTGAAGAGTTTCGACAAACTCATCCACCATCCAATTAAACTTTTATGCAAATGTTCTCTTGGTTCCAGATAACAATGTTTCTAATTCAAACATTAATTTCCCAGAGAGCACTATGAGATAAGATGCAAAGCTCTTTATTTTAGAGCTTTAGTCTAAAAGTTACAAGTTACAATATGATAAAAGAAACACAGTATGAAACAAACGTAGCAAGCGTGCTGTGAGCCTATTAAGGGTGACGACTGCTTTTGAAAATTCACCATAGATCTGTGAAAGAGCTTTAAAAAACTGACAAAACAAAAAAAGGAATTTGAAATTTTTCACTAATTTTTTGGTAAACCAGTAAAGCTGGATATTGGTGGAATATCACCAGACAGTTCTGGTGAGAGGTCTATTTATCATCATTCTGGGCAATAACATCACGCTCATTTTAGGCTTTTTAGTGTATAAATGATCGCAAAACAAACATTTTCAATGGTTTTTGAGAACAAAAATTGTGTACATGTGTTTGAATATTTTATGAGTCAAAATTATACATTAAGCCTCAAATCAGCCAATCACATTGGTTAAATTGGGTTAGCAGGTTGGATCTCTAACAAATGCAATTTTCTAATCAACAACCTTCTCGAGTAATACTCTTTGGAAATATGACGGCTCTTCTTATCAGAAACGATTTGTTTAAAGTTGTTAGTTTCCTAGCATAGATGTTATGACAATATGATCCATTCAGAATAGAGCTTAGGTCACTGATTTAGGAAGGTGAATTTCAAAAATCAGTTTTGGAGTGCATTTGGGATTCTTGCCTGTCTGGGACATCCAATCGTGTCCAACTTTCAACATCCTGGACCAACCTGTCACTCTCTGGTGAAAAGAAATTGGTTGCAATCACCAGGAAGAACCCAGGAACCACCAAGGCTCAAGCCAACCATGAACTGGAAAACTCCAGTTCAGGACGCCACTTAGAAGGTGCTATGCAAAAAAGTAAGCATTTGGTTCAAAAGTGCTTCAAGCTTGGCGGGAAGATGCAGCTACCCATATGTACAAGTAAAATGCCTTTTGGGGTTTAAAAGTTTATTAGTCAGAGAGAAAGTTTCGGCTGTTTGTCCACAATACGAAATATGTTAGAAGGAGCCTAGAAACCTTGGTAGCACCAGCTGTCAAGCCTGATGTCTGAAGCATCATGGTGTCAGTGTGTTTTGCTGCATTGCACAAGTATATATAACAATTATTCAACAATCTCAAATCTGCAGAGACATAGTTGAATGTAGAGACAAATGGATGGTCCAACAGGATTATGAGCCCAACCACATACCAAAAATAGGTTTGGATTTGATAAAGCAAGCTAACATGGAGCTATTTCAAAAGCCTCGATTACATGAAAGTGATTTTTATGGCATACTTAAAAGAGTCCACGCCAGGAAATCTAAGAGAAGTGATCTAATTTCCAGCAGGAAGTATGCTAGAAGCCCGTTGATGGCTGCAAAAAGGGTGTGAAAGAGGTAAAACAAAGTATTTGTGGGGGTTAATGTATATACCTGAACCTGACTGTAAAGTGTTGAGCCTGTGTAGAATGGAGAAAAACCCATGATAAATTTCTATTTGTGCATCAATTCTTCCCCGCAGTTGTATGTTGGAAAATAAATATGGTGTAAAAGTGGTGTAAATAATTCATTAAAATACAGAAATTGATATAATCTACATCCCCTTGATGACTGCGTGCAAACTTCACACCCGAACTGTACATCGACCTCAGTACAGACAGGCACAGAGGTTTTCTTCTGATATGCAAAAGATATAATAGTAATAAGATAATCCAACCACTTCCTTGGGGAATCTCGTTGGCCTCCGGCTACAAAAAAACAACAACAACAACAATCTCTTAGTGCTTAGTTGTTTTCCACCGCCTCGGAAAGAAGAAAAAAAATCCTGTGCACTCAGTTTTAAAAGTATTATACCACAATCCGCCTCAGTCAGAGCTTCACAACAATGCCAGGCCAAGTTTGTGTGAATTCCTACCCGTGAATATAATTCACGTGCCTATTTGGGATGACGATTAATAGCTGCAATTTACAGCAAATGGCCTTTTGGACAATATGTTTAGTGCAGCTAGATAAAATGAGTCCCTGGCCACTGATCTGGAGACAGATTAGGTTTTTTTAGTCTGCTATGATTAAGGCATGAATGGGGGAAAGGGAGATCAGACTTTGAACCTGCGCTGTTTAATGCTGCCCACCTGTTATAAATGAGCAGTTAACCAAGTCAAGCATTGGTTGTCCCAGGCCAATTCAAGGACGCCTGCTTGCTAGACGCACACACATCTGCGTACTCTCATAATAGTTTTCTAACTCTTTATTTTCTTTAAACAGCTGCTCGGTGCACGTGTGCGTGCGTGTTCAACGCTTGCGGGTCACTGGGCCGACGGATGGTCTTTGGCTGTGTGAAGAAAATACAAATGAGGACTTTAAAAGGACGTTTATAACTGGAGGGAAATGAAAGGATCTGCTCCACAATATGTATGCGGGTAACTACACTCAGCACATAGGTAGAGATGCCTGGAGAAACCAGCTGGTGACTGGAATCTGACAATTTCATGCTTGATTGGTCCTCATTAGTGTTCATCAGTCAGAGAATTTGAAAATCGGGTATTTTTTCAAAACGTGCCATACTTACTTACCAGGTCAAAACCAAATCGTACAACAAAAGGATATTTTACTCCTAAATGAATGCAACATACCTAAGTACTACTGATTCAAATTAAAGTTAAACTCAATACTCATTGAGTAGTTAAACTCATTCTTTTTCGTGTCGGTGAATGCACCAAACCTAATCACTGCCACGTCAAAAATCAACATACTCTCAAAAATCCAATCCTTTTCCAATCATAGCCCAGACCAAAGCGATACCATGTCATACTCAAAACTTGGATCTTGCTGCTTTTCACTTAGGCTGCAGTGGATCCACAAGGAGCATTTTTAGCAGATAACAAGAAGGCTGAGGGGATTGCAGCAACCATGCTGTTTTGTCATTTGAGCATTTCAACATCTGCCTATGAAAGAACATCCTGGATTTGGAAATGTTGGCAGACTTTTGGAAATCTCACAGTTAAGATACACAGTCTGAGTCAGAAAACACAGAGACTCTGGTTCCATTTTAACACTGATGCTCTTTAAAGGAAGGGTCAGCGCAGACTCTTCCTGCTAAGGACACTAAGATCTTTTGGAATGAGCTTTTTTCACTCTGTGGGGGCATCAGCAATCTATCCTGGTAGATCTACTTAGTTTTGAAGCAGTGGTTTATCTTAGAGGAAGCGGTTAGATAAGCTCATCAGGAAGATGACCAGATGTGTCCCTCCTCAACCCAGTGCAGTAAGTAGAAGACAGAAGGACTCGAACAAACAACATTAGTCTTGGATAGTGTCTCCCACCTCATGCATGAAGCTGCTGCCGTGCTGGTGATCTCCTTCAATCACAGACTGCAGCATCCTATGTGTAGAAAAGTGTTATCGCAGGCAACAACCTCAATAGGTGTTTACATCCCTGCTGTTTTTGCACAGTCCTTTTCATTGTTTTAAATAATCTGTTGGTGTTTTTCCTGCATGTCTACACAAACAGGTTTTGCACATTTCTTAAAATCACCTTACTTAGCTGCACACTTAATTTTTTGATCATGTTTAAACAACTAATAACTGTACTATATTTTTTTAAATGTTGCAAATTTGCCCCTAATGCACAGTCTCTCATTTATTTATTTTGTATATGTTTATCTTCACGTGTATCTACCTGCTTCCATCTTTTTTTTTTTTCACTTTGCTGCTGGGACACGTGAATTCCCCCAACGTGGGACAACGAAGGCTTTTTATATTCTAATAAAAGGTGTGAAAGACAGTTTGGAATGTCCACTCTGTAATCACTTTGTAAAAAAACATTCAGATCAGGAACAAATATTGTTTTTTCTTTTGTGATGGTTTAGTTTTTTTAAAATGTAGAACCATCCTCATTCAGGATCATCAGGTACTGTGTGCTCTTCATCAACGCTGCTGCCAGTGCTGCCAACAACTGTTAGCAGTGTGGATCGCAGCATTTTCAAAAGGCATCCGCTTCTCAAAGGTTTCAGACTCAAATTGGGTCAACAGAGTGTTGCTGCAATCATTTCTTCTACCTGCCAGCCTAAGGTACTAAACATGGGCTCGCCAGTTCGACTTGGCGACAGTGTGTAAAATATCTCAGAAGGCTCACATTTGCCACCGAGTGTTGTCCTAATTATTTTTTTCCCCCTTAAACAGGTCTATTGCATAAGGGCCTATGGAGGACAGCATAATTTAAGTGGTACAACATGTGAGAGGTGTAGAACAAGAAACTGGGGCTATCCATAGAGAGGGGCTACTGTGGTAACACAGGCTAAAAGGTTAAAGCAGCAGGGGGAATTAATATGTCTTAATGACATTATAATGAATGGGAAAATATGGGACATCATTTATTAAATGGAGTCAAGTGTGTCAGAGAAGTGTGAGGACTCACAAACGCATTAATTATCTCGCCGTCTCTCTTTTGTGGACGTGTGGAAGATAGCGTTGGTGGAGAGGTAATGACAGGCCCAGAACGGACATCATAAATTACCACAGGGGGCGCTTCAAGACGACAAGGTCTGATCTCACTCCTGCTCCTATGCAGCGAGATGCCTTTTCATGTGTCTAAACCGTCACTGGGAATTTGGACAGACAATCGCAGTTGTCTTTTTCTAAACCTTATCAAAAAAAAAAAAGATATTTTTCTTTCATATCGTTCTGCCAAGATGTGATGTGTTGGTATTTATACCCAACTTTGCAGGGCGAAACGAGATGGACGGGGCCTTTCTTCCTGGGAAGAAAATCGCCGCCACTATCAGTGTTCTCATACCAATTTGGTGGAATCTGGGAGAGGGGGCCATGTTCAGCTGGCTGCGCCTAGAAGCAGTCAGGGTTAATTGGTTATTATTTGCTGAGATTTATTTTTGAACAAACCAAGCTCAACACACATAGAAAAGATTAAACTCACTGCATCAGAATGTAACCGTCTTAACACAACATTCAAACAATGAGGATTATTTGAAGTTTTCTTTAGCCAAATAAAAGATGCTGAAACCATCAAATCAAACTTAATAGCATACCCAATAAACAAATACAAACATTTTAGATCCATGGTCTGTGTTAAAATCCAATGATTTATAGAGGACACTGATGGTTTGGGGGCCATAAGCAGCCCTTACTATACAGACCTGGGTGTGAGTTATGGTTATTCATCCCTAACCACCAGTCTGTTGTTATTATATTATGCTGGATCTGACCAGAGTAACCTCATAACTTTCTATATTGATGTTTTCTTCATATTTGGCAAGACCAATACTTCTTAGAACTCAAAGCAACGTAAACATTGAAGTAAATAAGATATTTGGACACATGTAGGAAAGTCCACTAGTGAAAGCATTCATTTTCAGTGCAAACATCCTCACAAAGTCACACTGGACAAAGTAAGCTAGGATGTCCAAGAACTGGTTCAGAATAGACCAGCCTTTACTTGGAAATCATTGCATGCTTTCCGGATAACTCTGAAACCATTTCTGAGTAAATCAACGACCAACCCAAACCAAACACAATGCTGTCAGCAAATAAATAGTCAGTGATTAACCAGCCATTCCAACCAACTCTTAGACTGATGATAGATATTAAATGCCAATCTTTAACTTGATTTACTTCCTTGAGCAAATTGATTAGGAATTGTTTGGGCTAGAGGCTTGAAGATGAGAGAAAGGAAACAAAATCAACACAAGAGCTTTAAAATAACCTTATCCAAGACAAGTCCAGGGCAGCAACCCAAATGTCCCTCTCACTGACAACATTTTTGATTATATTTCAGGGGATTCCAAGGTGTTTCCTGGCCAGGGGGGATATACAGACCCGGAAAACTTTGACTATCTTTTGATGTGTTAGGGAAGTGACTCTACTTCCAGTTCTTTCCAGATGATGGAGCTCCTCATTCTATCCAAGTGTGTGCTTTGACTCTGCTACTCAGAACACCCCCCCCAAACCTTTTTTAATATGATGTTCTATTTTACTCAGGGCTTTTTTGTGCACGTTTTCCCTTCTGGGTAAAGAAACGCACCTGTTCATGTAAATTATGTTCACTGAGAATAAGAGGGTCCTCCTTCTTTCGTGCTGCTGCCATTTTGGAAAAGTGATATATTTGGCTTACATCCTGATCCGCCTTTGAATACCTAGATGAGCAAGACAATATGGCTGCGATAAACTGCTGGGGTTTTCAGTAAAAACACTATAACTGATTATATTATCACAGTGATTACACTTCATACCTTAAGTAAAGTCACTCTAAACTCATAATTAAGGAATATTAACACATTTTTTGGGGATATAGTTTATTCAGACTTCCTGTTTGCCTTGTTTTAGATCCTTAACTTCCGTTTTACACACAAATAAAATCACTTTAAAGGGGCCTAGTCGCATATTTTGACCATATAAAGAAAACACAAAAAACACACATTAATCTTCAAATAAAATAAAACAATATATGCCAAGCATTCGTGCTGATAGTGTTTTCATAGACTCTTTTAAACTTGAAAAGAACTTTGCACCGGGCGGGATCAGCAAACATAACCATTGTCGTGCCATCTACCTGCAGTACCAAGGTACTATCAGAAAGCAAGATGGCGACAATTGACGCAGCTGCTGTAAGAGCCAATAGACCGTCCTGCAATGCCTCGCTGTAAAGTGACACCTCGGTGTGGTCAAGTACCAACCTGAGCTACAGGGTTAGTGCACCTGCCTTTCTGTTCACACCTGCGCTGGACTTTGCTGATTCACTCGGCTCCATCACTTCCCCTTGTTTACTCATTGCGCGCATGCGCAGCATTGTACTTCTGGTCATGTGGTCTTGTTATGGTAAATACAACCTAAAGAGCTTTGTTTATTAACAAATAGAGCAAACACAAAGAGTAAAACACAGAAATAAAATATAATAAGCCAACAGGGCGCAACAATTTAATCGTAAAACTTTTGTATGCAAATATTGTGAGCTACTAGTGTAGAAATGTGTGAAGTCATAGTATGTGACAAGGCTCCTTTAAGATTGTATGACGGTTCTCAAAGTGGAAGATTGTAATAACTAAAGCCTGCACTAAATTTTGTTACAGTTAGACAAAGCAGCTGCCCGCCTTAGATATCTTGTACTTAAAACCTGTGGGTAGGAATTGTTCTAACAGAGAGTTACTGGAAAAACGTGTGAGCATTAAAACCCCTAAGGCTTATCATCCCTGCCACCCTATGGAGTACAATAACCTCAGCTGCTTGTTTATATCCTGTTTATATTATTGTCACCATGGTAACACATGATGACAATAAAGATTCTTGATTCTTAATACTTGAACTCCTCCATTTGAGGCAAAAACTCATGCTAGACCTGGAGGGAGCCGTCCATTTTGAAACCATGTGGGCTAATGTCACTAAAATGTTAAATTTGTGTGTTTCTGAGACCCATACTGATACATGACTGGAAACAACTGTGCAACAGTCTGATCTTCAAACTTTACAAATTGGATTAATTCCTCTCTCTATAAACCTGCCAATTTTTTTTGTGGAAAATCCTGTCTAATCAAACACCCCTTCCAAGCTGAGTGACTCTACAGCTTGCTGTCCATATGCTGTTATGGCAATACTGGGAACACACAAACAAAGCAGAGAAAGAACCCGCGTTTCTTTCTGCCCCAACTCTGTTCTTTCTGATCTCATAGTGCTGCTCATCTTGTCAGCATTTTGTTATCTGGTTCCTGGAGATCAGCTGAGTCAGAGGTCAAACGCACCAAGCTTGGTGCCAACTCAATAAAGGGCTTGGTTCTCTAGGAAAAGTTTGCAGTTATGAAGCAGTTTCCAGGTAGACATTAAAATGACATGCTTGATGAAACTTTCACTTCTAGACTTTCTGTTTGGCCAACTGAAAAACCCCTCCTAAGATGTTTTTCATAATTATGAATCATCTTTGGATCTCTCTCTGTTAGGAAGAGAACTGCACACTTTGGGGTCAGCGGTCCTAAAAGTTCTCCACACAGGGATTTACAGCCTGCCATAGTGTCAGACAACAATGCGTGGAATGCTCCATCACTGTGGAAATTAGTAAATGACACTGAAAATTGTAGCAATTATTGCCAACTTAAGGTCTGCCTGTGGGCCCTAGGAGAATTAGAGGAGAAAATACAGACTCTGTCTTCAAAGGCAATTAGTCTTCATATTGTAGTGTGTCCATTCAGCGAGTGTTCTACCCACTCATGGGACCGCACATGTGGACATGGCTAATAGTCTCTCTTAATGAGCCAATCGTTCATTATCAATCTTCTGGGAGTCACAGTTTGAGAGCAGCATCCTGTTGACACATTTGGAGGAAACGACTACCGTGTGCTGCACCCCATCCTGCACACACTGCACCCTTTTATCGTCCACCTGGTCAACACTAACAGCTGACTTGTTGCTGAGCCCTCTTATAGGTGATGAATCATGCCGCACACCTGCCCAACATATTCACACTGGCCAGCATGATAAGGTATTCCTGAAGACCACCAATCATCTACAAGAGTCTTTAAAGGTCTTTAAATATTAATACATTTCACCTAAACTAGAGGTTCAGGTATAAAGCTCATTGAACTCAGGCCTTATTCAATCAAGGGGCTAAAATAGTTGCTATTTTAATTAAAAATGCTGTAATATCAATACCATTCCACTGTGAGGCACTACAGTTGACATTACTGACAAAAATTTATTAGATGAAAATCCTGAATATGACCAAAACTGTGCTAGGCTACAATTTCACTTTAAATCATTTATAGCTTGCGTTTTATTTGACTTGTTTACTATTTCATCTCCTTTAATAACTTCTTAAAGTGTAACTCACCCTAAGAATCAACCTTTTTTGCAGACAAACTCTATAAACCTGGTTTAAGGGCGCTACTTTATTGTTAGTGTGCAATTTGTTTTACATTTTCATGTGAACTTACTTATTTCTGCAACATTTGTCTTAAAACCGTCTCAGTGATGTCCTCTTAGGGTTTAACGGTGGCTATTGCAGTTGAATTTTCCTATTGGTACTAATGGTACATGCTTTTGTCATCATAGCCCTGCCTTCAGGTATGAAAGCATCTCAGTCACATGGCCTTGTAGCGATCAGACTCCAGAGTTGGAATCCCAAGCATTGGGATCTTTGATCGACAGTGTTTAGCGTTTGTTCCTGCTTAGAACATCAACCCATGTTAGCAATGATGCTGCTAAAATCACTTTCCACTTAGAAACTGCCTCCATTCTGTCATCCACTGCCTCGGGATCGCTGAGTCAGCGCCTGAACCCAGCGGCTCAAATAGATAACGCTCAGGCCCACTCCACAAAACCTCCCTACCTCCAGTGACGAGGCATTGAAAAATCCTCCAACTCAAAAGACCGCTCAGTAGCGAAATCTAATGGTGCCCTGGTCACTTTTCATGTTTCAACATGTCGCTTTCCCTTGTCCTGACCACAGCCCCACTTAACCCCCACCGCTTATCCCTACACTCAGTTCTTCCCCTTAGGTCCGACTTTGGTGGCATTTTGCTAAATTTATGTTAAGAGTTGTACTTTAAGCTTGTTCTGAAGTTTAATGGGAACAGTTTCCTCATTAGTCGAGTCAGATTTGGTAAACCTCTTTAAATCAACTTCATTTTTTTCAGTTTTCTAGCACAGAAAGAGTTAGTGGGAAATCATGAAGTATTTTTATTTCTCTACATCTCTATTCTACATGCACAATACTAATATAATTTTGAAAAATCTCGACGGTTGAAGGTGTTTGCAAAATATCCATGTTAGTGGGAAGGCTCTAATATGTGCACATACATGAAGCTTTGTAATATCGTCTCTAAATGCCCCGGAGCACTATGTATTAACACTGCCTTCAGTGTAAGCAATCATAGACTTTTATGCAATTAATCATCTGATGCAAAAGTAGAGATTGTTATTTGTGTTTTAAACTTGGACTCAAGTTGTGCTTAAACTACCAATACAAATATTTCAGATTTTATTTAGAATTGTGCTCAAATATAAACTCAGGTTTATTTTACTAACAGGGGAAATATTATGCTCTAGCAATTTTCCAGACAATTTAAAGCTGCTCATTAAAGACTTTTACATGTCAAATTAAATTTTCAAACAACAACAGCTAATGGTTCATGAAGTTTGAACTCGGCAACATGCAGTGAGGACAAGCAACATCTAAACGAGACTTGAGACTTGCCCGTCAGAATGTTCAGACTTGACTATGACTTTGGAAAAATGACTGGTGAGCATCTCTGTGAGAGAGTGACAACAATGCAAAGGTTAAAGAAAGAAAGCATCCATGTGAACTGCTTTCAATCTGGTACCAAAAAACAATAATAATCCTGGTCTTTTGAAAGTTTTGGTTCTGACCACAGCCGCAGCGTAGATACCATCTCTGCATGTTTACAGCAGGGTGTGGTCCATTTGAATTGTCACCAGTGCGTGTCCTTTGCCGTATAAGCACGAAGACAAGCTGAATACACAACACTAAAACAGGATCTATGTATGCAGAGATTTGTTCAATTAATCAACTGACAATCATCATCTTTTGATTATAAGTAGGTTTTTATTGTCACTTTTATTTTTTTGTGGACATTAACTTTTGTAAGACTCCAATAGTTCATTTTTATCTGCTTCCCTCAAACATGCCACTCTTTCTTCGGCATCTATATCATTTTCTTTGCACTAACCACAAAAATATCTGGATGCAGCCATTTGCAAAAGCAGCATGTGGCAACCTGAGCTCTTAAAAGCCCTGTGCATCCCGCTCTTATTCTCACTTTGTCTTCCACCTTCATCGACTACATTTTTGCAGTGGTCCAACATTCTCCACTGACCTTAGAGAGCATGATTAAGGGCACTGGGCCTCTGGCGCCATCCTGTTTCCTCCTGTATTAAAAGGTGAAGAAAGTGTTCTGCCTTGTGATGATGGGTCGGGTACATGGTTCTGTTCCCTCCCAACAGAATAAACCCTCTATTATGGTGCATGCCTGCTCACGTCTATTAATTCAGACCCATTTTCCCGGTATTAAATATTTTTCGACCTTCTTGCTGTCAACCGTGAAACCCCATCTTTCAGTCTCCCTGTAATATGCCGATCTTCACTGAATCAGATAATGCAGGGAGACTTTTTTTTTCCACTTCACTTTGTTTACTGACAAAATGCCTTCCTTGCTGAGCAAGGCAGGAAGTGATCATCATCGTCTATAACATAAGTCGCCTTGTCAAAACCTGTTTTAGATGCATCCTCGGAGGAGCCGTGCACGGAGGAACAGAGGGGTGCACTTTGTGCTGTTGCCGCTGGGGGAGGGGGAGCACTGGAGCAGCAAGAAGAGGGCTGCTATTTCATGTGTCTGCGGCAATTAGTACCGATGTGACATCCAAAATTTTCCCATGGGACTGACAGAGCCAACTAATTGACAAAATATTTAAGAAAGACAACATGCAGCTTCATCTTGTAATAAATCCGGAATCTATTCCTGTCTGTCTGATGATTGCCTTTTATTTCTTGTAAATGTCATTAAGTACTACTGCGCTTACAGGGACACACTGTGCAGCTTGTGACAAGATGGGTGTATGTTTCTTCTTACTGTGAGTGTGTGTGTGTGTGTGTGTGGGGGGGGGGGGGGGGGGGGGGGGCGGGGGGTTGCCCTGAAGTGATGACTTTGTTTGGTTTTTGTAACTTACATGACAAATACAACTGTTCATTTGCTGCTTGCTATAAATACCTCTTACGTCCCCGCAGCAATGCAGGGAGAAAGACAGATGTTTTATTTCATGCCATGTTTTCAAACTAGCACTCATAGAAACACACACACACACACACACACACACACACACACACACACACACACACACACACACACACACACACACACACACACACATTCTTGTTTAACATAGAAGGTGAGGACCGTGCCTTCACTTCCATTCATTTTCTACCCTTTCCATGGCCTAACCCTAACCCTAATTTTACCAGTATATTCCTAACCCTAACCTAAACCTAACTGGCACTTCAATGCTAAACCTAACCCTTCACCCCTAAAAAAGTGAGGACCAAAAAAAAGGTCCTTACTTTACATCAAAGTCCTCACTTTACTGGTAAAATGAGCAAAAACTGTTCTCATTCAGCTGCAAGTACAAGAACACACACACACATACACAAGCCTGTCTTACAAACCTCTATGCAATCTTAAAAGATAAATGAATCTCAATTCATTTGTTGTCTGGAGCAGTTCTCCGGCTCACGGAGCATGAGCTCTGTGTCCATAAAGGTTCAGCCAGTGATTTGGGCTTTAAAAGAGGTTGTTCAAAACGACAGAAGTCATTGGACGGGCAATTTGTTTTCTCATGGGAAGCTGTGTTTGAGGCCTTAGGATTTCCTCTGGGAAATAAGGACAATCAGCTGAAGTTCGTCAAGGACCAGTGACCTCTGACCCCAGCTGTGGTCACTGGGGGATTTCAGAGAAGCTGTACTACCACGGCGTACTTAAGCCTAATATTATATTCCCCCCAGTTGACCTGTGATTCAATGTATCTATGATTTGTTCCTGCACACAAGGAAAGAAACGACGGAAATAGCGGGTTATTATTTGTATTAAACTGTTTGCATTTTATTTTTTGCTCTGGGTGCCCAAAAAAACAATTTAATAAAATAATACAAAACTTGCAGTCAAATTGCAGTTTTGTTTCTGGGCAGTCATGACTCAGAAGAGATGTGGTGAATTGTTATGTAACACAAGACATTTGTTGATCTGGGCTCCTACATACCTTTTTTTTGTCTTTTTACCCTGTAAATACAAAATGTAGTGACCACGAACACTCAAATCTGAACTTTCACTGTCTCCTGTAATTGCCTTTGAAAAATCCTTAACAATCTTCTTTAATAAGCTAATTTCTACCACGTCAGTGTCCCTAAACTTTCAAAATATACAAATTTTATCATAAGCCTGAAACATTGTGATCAAAATAAGTGTTTACTGAATGTCTGAATGATTTTCAAAGCATCTATTATTTGAGAGGAGTCTATTTTAAAAACAATCCCTTTAAATAATCTTTTATAAGTTAACTTTGAAAATCATTTGATTAGTTAAAATTAAGCCCATCTTTTTAAATAAGTAAATAAATACATGTTTGGAAATGGTGGAGCTCCAACAGAAAATATAAAATTGTTTATGGTCTTCTCTTTTTTCCAGAGTTTAAGGAACGCGGTGGGAAAACAATTTTTGATCATATTTCTTATTGGCTGTCTAATGCCACATGGTGACAAATTTATCAAAGTCAGCATCTATTTGGCTCATGACAGGCCACGTCTGAGCCCTGTGTGTCAACGAAAACAGCCGACAACAGTTTATTTTGCGTAGCTGGAATCAAAGCAAATAGAAAAAGCCATTTAAAAGTTTTTGTTTTTTTGTTTGTTCTTTTATTTTTTTATTTGCTGTAGTCAAAACCAAGCCTAATTAACTTGACAGATTTCTGTTTATTTTTTATTATTATTTAACCTTTATTTATACAGGTATTCTCACTGAGATCCAAGATCTCATTTTCAGGAGAGATAAACCAAAAAAAAAAAAAAATTAACAAACAGCAACAATATAAGTAACTATAACATTCAACTCAATCAAATAAGCAAATAAAATATGACTTAAAAACATGAGCAAATTGTCTAAGATTATTCTTTTTGTCTTGGAAGAAATTGAAAATTTCCCAGAGGCATCAAAATGGAAAGTTCAGATCCTGCTGTAGAGTAGTCCATGTTAACAGGGCAGAGTACAAAAATGCCTTTTTTTCCAAGTTCTGATCGTATTAATGGATCAGTGAAGGAGAGGAAGTCCTGAGAGCGAAGTCTGTGGCTGAACAGTGTGACAGGTGATAGGTATGAGGATAGCTAAGGCAGGAAGAATCCAAGGGCAGCTTTATATATGAAAATGTACCAATGCTTGAGTCCACAGAATATAAATTGCAGCGGTGAGTAAGAGGTTTATACCCTGTTGTAAACCTTAATCCTCCTTGACAGCATTTGTTGCAAAGTTGTTTTATGTACTGTATGCCAAAACTTTGTAAAGTTCCTGTAAAGTCTTTTCTTTTCACTGCATCCTTCTGAGATACTCCGCTTCCCTTTTGTTGATAATGTTACCCCCACCCCCTTTTGTATTCAGTTAACTTCCAGACTAATCCAGAGTGGGAATCCATCCAAACAACCAATGACCTGGTCCAGTTAAACCAGCCTCTACCTCCCTGTCACAGAACAAATTTCAGGCTGAAAACAACAGCAGTTTCAGCTAAAGAAAAAAAAAAAACAAGTCCAAAGAGGTCTGGTTCAATTAGATCTGAGACAGCAACATGTGCACCATAGTACTGTGCTCCATTTCTTCTGATACGGCAGCTTTATTGTCCAGGTAAAGTAACAAATTTATCTATTTCCTTCTAAACCTTTTCCCTCGAAAATTACGGTTGTAAATTCTATAATTAAAAAATAATATATATTCAAAAACAGGCCAAAGAGTCTTTCTTTAAAATCTACAGGGAGACCAACTAAGCCTTTGATAAAGGTTAAACCTCTAATTAAAAAATAAATTAAAAACATTAAGAATGTTCATTTCTGGTTCAGAAATCCCTATTCCTTTAGTTTATTAGTGGCAATATAGTGTTTAATTTTTCATGTGCACTTATAAATAAATTATTAGAAAAGAGATTTTAGTTTGATAAATAATACATATAATTCTGGAATATATGTAATTAATTTGACTGATGGTAAATAAATCTTAATTTCAATAATTATCCAGAACCTCTAAACATGGCTGAACCATTCCCTGGAATACCTAAAGATTGTGAGACTGACTTCTTAAGTACATTAATAAAGATTATCATGTTTGTAAATATTTCTGAAGTTGCCAGGCCTTCAGTATCAAACTTAAAAAACCACCGACTAGGACAGATGTACAGGATTTCTGAAAAATAAAACCATTTGTAGATGACAGGAGTATTTCCCAGCTTTTCCAACCAACAGATCAAACAATATGACCGCATCGCAGTTTCAACGTGGAAAGCCAACGTTTACACACTTGAACACTGTCATAGTTTTAATTTGTATAAAATCCATCACATTTTCACCTGGTTACTAAGGACATGTACAAAAACTGAATATATTGACTAAAAGATAAGTCAGTTGAGGAATCAAAGCTAGGGTTGGCAATTTTTATGGACGTTTCCCCAAGTTCCTTTTTGAATAAGCAAGACCGTCTTGCCTTGCTCTTCCGCTCTTCAGGGGGAGCGTGGGAAAAAAAATCTCCCAGATCCACTCTGGTCTTATTTCGTTGGACTGAGGCCTTTCTCTTCTTCTCATAAACTTGTATGCGATTTGCTTCTTGCGACTCTCAGCCATGTTCAAAGTATACAGTGAGAGTAAGGGAGCTACAGTGAACAGCTAACACCGAAGCTAACCGCTAAGCTAACCGGATTCATAAACACTAGAAGTGTGCATACGCAGCCACCAAGAGAAAACGTAGCAAGGAACGAGCACACACACTGGCGTTACGTGAGCGTGTCAGAATGATTGTCATGTGGGACGACCAATAGATAAGGTGATACCCCCCGGAACCTGAGGGACAGAAGGGGGTTAGGGCAGGACCAAAACTCTGACCAATCCTTGCTCTTCGGTGCAAAGAGCAGGGATTGGTCAGAGTTCTTACAGGCCTGCAGTTCCCACAAAGATAAGAAAAAATTTTACCTCCTTTTTCTGAATACATAATGTATTGACTACTGTCAGGATGGAAGGACGATTTTACCCAATATAATAAAACAATGTTTCTGAACAGGATTACCAACTATAGCTTTAAAAGCACTTCATCTCAAGGTTCTAATAATGGCTGCAAATGGTTGCCATTTTCCCCCTTCTCTGTATATCTTATAATATCAAAGCACTCATGTTGAATAATGAGTGTGTTGGGGGTCTAATTTAAATTTGACAGTAGCCACAAGCCAAGAATTTGTGAAAAACCTTTAAAAAAAGGATTGTTAGCCCACTGGAGATCTCTGTGCAGCTGAAGTAGAGCAGTGGGTGAGGTGGTGTTGAGGTACCAAATCGGCCAGATGTCTTCTCTGTGCGGCCATGCATAAAGACTTGGCCTAGGGGATGTCTACCCACTATGCATAAAGTGCAATTATACATTGCTTATGCCCAGGTTGACAGATGAAAAATGGCTACAAAATGGGATAGATGCAAGCGAACCTGTAGGACAGGGTGGATAGCTGACTTATAGGTTGCAAATCTAAATCAAAACTTACTAAAAACCATCATGGACAAATTGAAGCGCGTTGAAAATAATGGCACCATCAATAATAACCATTTACTTTCTGTAACCTGTGTTCAGTAGTCTTTAAATCTTCCTTTAACAATACCTAAAACAAAACAAAAAAGACTATAATCCGCTTATTACACAGGTGTAATCAAGAGCACAGCAGGAATTCAATGAGTGTGTTATTGTTTGGAAAAATTATTTAGGGTAGTTTTTTTTAACCTAATCTCTGCCCTTTGATGATTTTAAACAGAACATTAAAGTAGATTTGATCAATAACAACAATTAAATTCTGTTTATTTGCATTGCATATTTAATCATAAACTGCAATCTGAGTTAGCTGTGAGAGTTTAAAATTCAGGTAAACTGCAGTTTGGATAACCAAAAGCTAAATCTGTATAAATAATTATATAAGAAAAAAAAATCCTAAATTTTTATGATATGCACACCTAAAACATTTCTACAAATATAAATTTTGAAAATAAATTAAAAAAAACTTTTTTTTAATCCTCCTGTTGCTTTGGTTTTCTTTAAAGGGCTGCCCAATTAATTCAACACAGTTCTAACTAGATTTGGTGGCGTGCGGGAATAACCAGCGCTCTACAGCTAAATCAACATCAGACACTAGGCTGGGTGCCTCTGGGGGCACCGTGCAGCGCCTCAGTGTTTCTCTGTCAAAGCAGCACGCTTTGCCTCGAGCCCCCGGTGGAATATTGCTTAATGTAACTGCCTTCTTCATTTTGGCTTTGCTCTGATGTTGGAGGAAAAAAATCAAATCCCTCTATTTTAACTCTAAAATGTGAAAGGTTTGGGGAGATGAGAAGGGGGGTGGGTGGGGGGGACCAATAGAGGGGAACAGTATAAGCTGTTAATGCTATGTTAATCCCTGACTAAAACAGCTAACGGTAATGCAGAGCTAGATAGCTAACAGGACAGATGAGCGCAAAAAAGGGAAACGAGATGAAGAAGAAACCTCACTGGTGAGTCTTTTAACCAGTTGGAGTAACTTTTTTTTTTTGGGCACGAGACAAATCTTTGCTACCACTCTCGGTCAAAACATAAACAGGTGGAATTTGCCTGATAAATAAAACTACTAACAATGTTGGATTAAATGAAAATGTGTTGGTCATGATCCATATGTCATGATCATAGGTGAGGGTGGGAAAACAGATCTCCACAAAGTCATGAGAAATACTCATTATTCTCTGCTTCAAAGCTCGGTTACCTGTATATAGTTTGGCAGGCAGGGGGTAACTTTTGACATCAGCAAAGACTTTTAAGGGATTAACTCGTAGAAAACTCCTATTCTTGTGCTTGGTCCTTTCTGAATACTGTTGCTTATTTTCAAACACATTTTCCTCCCTGAAGACATGGATTTTGAGATATAGCACAACAACAAAGTCACATTACCCAAGGCCTGCTTGAATATTAATATTTGTGTAAAACATAATGTGACCTGATTCTTAAAATTAACCTCAGTTTAGTCAGGATAGGTAATAGTTTAACCTTTATTTATTTAAAACGGGGCTTAAATTACAAAGCAAAATGGGAATCAGGAATCCGGGAAACACAAGGGCAGATTAATCATATTTCGTTGTTTAAGCTTCATACTTTTCAAGGATGGAGCAGTCAAAGAGGATTTGAGGAAGTCCTCCTGAGACATGCATCTGTTTACAACCAGACCCGCCCAGGACAGAGCTGCCAGTCCTCCGGGTAACTGAATCAGTTCACCATGAGGTAACTTGGCAGATATATGTCACTCTGTGTGTGTGTGTGTGTGTGTGTGTGTGTGTGTGTGTGTGTGTGTGTGTGTGTGTGTGTGTGTGTGTGTGTGTGTGTGTGTGTGTGTGTGTGTGTGTGTGTGTGTGTTCACGCATGTGGTCTAAGTGTTAATCTGCATAAGCAGAACACAAAGCATTGACACCTGTGAGCATGCATGCACTGGCTGTATTATTTACAGATGTGCATGATTCTGTGTGTGTTGAACTGTATCTGTGTGTGGTTTGGGTGCACTTGTACAGTATGTGTGCCAGCTGTCCAGTGCTGCCCTCGGGAAGAATGCGTAATGGGGATAAGCTTCTTCTCCTGGCTTCTATCAGCTTTACTGCAGATCTGTTCCAGGTGTCTGAGCGTGTGTGTGTGTGTGTGTGTGTGTGTGTGTGTGTGTGTGTGTGTGTGTGTGTGTGTGTGTGTCCTGTATATACTGAAAACAGAAAAAGAAAAAAACCCAACAAAACAATTTCAGGTAAGATCTAAAAATAAGTTGAACTAAAGAAAAACAATATTTTGTTTCTCTTAGTCACTACCTGGCTCAGTCTTTCTTCTATATCAGTCATTGTAGCATTGATGGGTTATTTGTGAAAAGAAATGTGCTTATCTTTTGGCAAAGGAAGTTCCAGGCTTGGGATGATTGGCAGCGATGGGGACTTGACTCCCCAGCTTAGACTCAGTCTCACCTCAGACTTCAGGCTTGACTTGCACTTTGCTCTGAAGCCTCAAGACATGACTCAGGGTTGTATGTCTGGGTTTCTTTGCCATTGTTTTCGACAGTACAGGCCCTTAAAAGGGTTAGGAGCTTTGAAGTTTTTCTGTCTCAACATCTTGTTATAAATGGTTTTCTTTTAACCAGCTTCTTAAATTTCTGTGTTTTTTCTAATTTCATTTTCGAAACAAGATTCATACAAGGATGTGAATATTTTGTAGTTAAAGGGTGAGTCTGATTTATTAATGACTTTTTTTTTTGCAGGATCATAGTAAAGGCCAAATGAATTCATCTTTAACTGAATTCTGTATGAAATTACTTTTGTTTCAGAACAAAATAAATTAGACTCTGGCATCTTACTGTCACACTTCTTGTTCAAACACACTTCTTGTTCTTCAAAATGAAAGCACTTCAGTTCAGAAAAGTAATATTGATTGGTGATAGCCTATTTCCATTAGTTTGACAGCAGATAACATGTTTTAAATTGTTGAATTGAATGATGTTGGAAAAGATATTTTCATATATTAAATTAGGTTAAAAACAACTTTAAAGGACCTTTGTGTTTTAGGCAGATCAGATGGCATGTATCGGATGTGAGAATGTTAAATTTCCATTGTTTGCAAATTGTGAGTTGACTCGGGACGAAGACTCAAGAATTGACTTGATCTAGCTTCTTAAAGACTTGAAACTTGACGTGGGACTTTCATTGCACTTATTAAAGGTGCAAGTTACATAACTGCAATCTGCATGGATGGATGTCCAGCCAGACATTTCTTGAGAAACTAGAGGGTGCAAATAGGCATTACCAGTAGTGTGTTAGTAACATGTAACCAACTACAAACTTCTCAGCAGGGGGCAATAGTCCTTACAGCTTTTGGAAATAAGTTGTTTTGGAGTCTACTAGTTTTTGATTTAATGTTTCTGAAGCCTTTACCTGATTGAAGTGGGTCAAACAATGTATTGCCCAAGTAGGTGGGAACTGTGGCAATGCATCTGGCCCTTTTCTGGACTTGGTAAATATATATTTTTTGTTTTGTTATGAAACCTTAAAGCTCTGCTGTGGTATTTGGTGAGGGGAAGCCAGAGAAGCGGATTATTGCTACTAGTGTTATAGAGCTGATGCAGCAGAGAGGAGATAGGAGAGTCTGTTGGGATGGAGATGGTGTTAATATTGGGTTTTCTGACCTTGGATCAGCCCCATGAAACCCCCCCCCCCCCCCCCCCCATGCATGGATACCTTTACCTCCCCTCTTCAAACATACACACAAACACGCACACAGAAAAGCTCTCGCCCTGAAGCTCTACTCAAAATAAGCCAATGAGCGAGAGGGACAAAGACAGGCAGAGGAGGAGGAAGTGGCTCTTGCAGCAGGGCTGTTTACTTGCATTGTTAATTTCATTAGCCCTCCGGCAACCACTTCAATATTTAACAATCTCGATTTAGTCCTTTCCTTTCTTCCCCCCTCATTTTGTTTTTAACGGGTTTGCTACCAAAGTCCAACAATTAAACAGAGTGGCCAAAGGTAATCTATCACCAATCCGTACTTACAGCTTAATATAGTGGCACTTGATTTGCACTCAACTAGAGGGAGGCCAAACCTTGTAAAAGCCACCATCCTTTTAAATG
The DNA here is from genome assembly GCA_037039145.1 of Fundulus diaphanus. NCBI lineage: Eukaryota > Metazoa > Chordata > Actinopteri > Cyprinodontiformes > Fundulidae > Fundulus > Fundulus diaphanus. The sequence continues at coordinate 31,558,823 of CM073131.1, forward strand.
GGCAATCAATTTGGCAATGTGACTTTGTAGCTGGGTGTTGCTCAGACATGCCTGTGGAGTAATGATTACCATGTAGAAGGACACTGGACATATAGGACTGGATTTGTAGGAGGAAAACTCCAATAAGCTAGAAATGTGCAATCATCTGCCTTAAAGCTATGTGGGTTTGATAGTTTTTTATGGTGTTAGGGACCAAGATAATTACAGCAGATGGCTATACTCATTTAAGTTAAAGTTTTGATGGATTAAACACAAGCAGCTTCAATTAGAAAAAAAATGTTTGCTATTAAGGTGAGCGGGATTGCCAGGAACATGCTTTCTCAATAAACGTATCTTGCGTTCTTTACGTTATTCTCCAACTGGAGCCAGCACATTACCAACGCAATCTTTTTAAGAAGATGGAAAAGGAAGAGAGCCAAATTTTAGCAACGTGAGCGGCTTTACTGATACGGACTTCATTCATAATTTTCGAATGACAAAGGCAACCATTATGTGCGTCTGAACGGATCTCTTTAGTGCTCTCACGTAAAGACACATCTTCGGCGGCCATAGCAGCGAGTAAACACGTTGCCGTGGGGCTGTATTGACTTGCAACAGGTGCTTGTTACCGCACAATAGCCAACCTCTTTTTTTTTTTTTAGCCAACCTCTTTGGCATAGCCAGGTCCACCGTTAGTGACATTTGTCAAGTATCAATGACGTGTAAGTCGGATGAATGCGACTTGGCCGTACAGACACAGGTCGCATTTAAAAAGATCATATACGTATCGGATTCAGGACCACATATCCAAGAGGCCTGGGTCGCATTTGAAAAAATCTGATCTGTGTTGTTCAAACTGTCATGAAAAGATCAGATCCAGGTCGCATATGGGCAAAAAAAAAATTGGAATTGGGTCACTTCAGGCTGCAGTGTGAACGTAGCCTTAGATAAAGGGCTACCAACTGTCTCCTTTTTAGCCAGGGCATCCCAAATAATGGACACAATCTTTTCGTCCCATCTTCTATTGTACCTTGAATGCCTCGCATAGTAACCGCTATGGGCAAAAGTTACTCTCTTACCACCAGACTGCACTCTTAAAGATTGTGATCTGATTTGAACATCAGACAAGACCTTACATCCAGTCACTTGGGTGACAGTGGCGCAGGAGCCAATACACCATCTCCATCCTGTAGTCGGCGGGTTGCTGGTTCAAACCCCCACTCTGACTGTCTGTCGTTGTGTCCTTGGGCAAGACACTTCACCTGCTTTGCCTGTTGGCAGAGTTCAGAGGGTCCGGTGGTGCCGATTGTATGGCAGCCCTGCTTCTGTCAGTCTGCCCCAGGGCAGCTGTGGCTACAATGTAGCTCACCACCGTCATTATGTGAATGTGTGAGTTCATGGGTGAGTGACTGAATGTAGTGTGAAGCACTTTGGGACTTGATATAGCGCTATAAAAATGCATGCCATTTGCCATGTCACTGTTGCTAGGTGTGCCAGTTGTAAGGTATCATAGTACATTTTATTTAAAAGCATATTTCAGAGCACTCAAGGACACTGTACAGAACAAGCCACACAATAACAATAAAGATAAAACAGCAAACAATAAAATACATGATTCACGTCAGACAATTTGCTGTTGGGTCTCCTGAGTGTGCTCAAAAGACAGACGGTAATGTGTAAACCTACTAAAATGAAAAGACCGAGCAAAGAGAACAAACAACTGAGGGCAAAACATTAATTTCTAAGCCATCAGAAATGACCTAACTGAACATTTTTGCCATTTATGTCATCTGGGTGCTTTAGATTACTTTAGTGGTATGAATGAATAAATAAAAAAGAAGAAGAAGAAGAAGAAAAAAAAAGAGAGAGAGAGAGAGAGAGAGATAACCTGCTTGAATCACTTAAGAGATGCAAAAATATTTTCTGAAAAAAAAATTATATATTTGGAATATTTTATTCGAACTATTCACATAGAATTGAATTGTCCTTTTTTTACTGAAAATGTCTACGTTTCTAGCATACTTTGTAATATTGACGTACTGTACAGCCATCAGTCAGCGGTTACTTGGAGGATCACATGCAAAAAAATGTCCCTATTTTCCTACCTGTGTTCAGTCCACGTCATTGACAAACTGTCAAATCTAACAGCAGACTCACTACACAGGAACATTTTCAGGGTAAATTTGGTTTGAACACTGAGCCCATCATGCAAGGGAATTTTTGATAAGTTGGAGGACTACAAGTTAAAGATCATAGACATTAAAGTTTTTTATCGAGCCATACTTTTTTGGCTTTTCCTGGTTCAAGGCTACGCTTTTTGAGGACCAGTTTGAAAATAGCGCTTTTAAAAGAGCTTGGAAAAAGCGTTCCTACAACGATACTCTATCTACGTCCCATGGGCCGACACTATCAGATTCCATAGTTATTTGTAAACAGATAATTAGACATTTCCCTTCCTTATAATTAGAGGCAGTGTTGTACGTAGGGAATGTACTACTAAAACATGTAAACTTAAAAAAAAAGTTTTTTTTAACCTTGTTTGCTTTCTCCCCTCTTAAAAGTAGTTAATTTTCCAGGGTCAGGGCCACGGTGTTGACTGTAATAAACTATGTGAATGTGAGATGCAGTCAGTGTATTAGCTTTAGCGGTCACATACAGAGCACGCTGAAGGGTGTGACAGCCTGCTAATGGCTCTGTCACATAGGGACTGGAGTTTAGACACAGCCATAATCATGATCTCAATAAGCGTGCGACCCCAGCAGCACACCAGCTCAGCCGTGTCCCCTGATATCCATACTTCGACATCATATGCGTACAGATCCATGAAATCTAAGTGCAGCTGAAAAGATGGCTATGCATACTGCCAACAATTCCAATAGTGATTATTTTGCAAACAGCCTTTCAGTACTGTGTCAGCTCGTAGACAGTGGGCGAACATTATCCTGGCCTCACTGCTAATCCCCCTCTGTCACTGCAGAATTGCATTACAGGGATCTTTCATACTAACAAAGTGGGGAATTTTTTTAAACTCCTCTTTTCCCTGTACTGCATCAGCAACAAAGTTAAGCTGCTTGACATATAACCTCGACCCGTCAACTGATTTATTAAACAATTCGCACACAAAGTTTCCCAGGGTATGTGTGCTGGCACGGCAAAGTGCTAAAATATTCCCTCAGTAGCCACAAAGACCTTTTCATTAACTATTCCAAACAAATCTGACTGCAGCCGGCGCAGAATAAATCCCGACTTGTAAGTAAATACGTGTAACCGGAGCAGTGGAGTGTTGAGAATGCATCAGGAGCAGCCTTTTTCTATTACAGGGATATTTATCTTCCTTCCCTAAACAAAAAGGGCAAGAGGGAAGGAAAGCGGGGAAGCGTGTTTGTTCTGCAGTACAGTACCCCTCGGAAGCTTGGTTTGCGTGTGCACGCGCACGCAGGAGAGTGTAATAGCCGCCTGTTATTGTTGGCCGAGCAGGAGCGATCGTAGGGATGCACAACAGCCTATGAAGGGCAAACCTGGGGATACTGCGCGTGACATTGGACGTCTGTGGGTGAGTAATGATCAGAGCGTTGTGTGACAGCCCTGGCCCTAGCAGCAACAATGTGCATATTGTTCACAGAGCTAAACTGCCTGGGTCCAACTCCTATCCACTTCTTCATTAGTGAAGCCCTCACATTCACCCATACAGCAGCAGGAATGTTTCTGATTGCAGTAAAAGACATTATGTTTCCACTAGGGGTCTATAAAGTGCATGTCTGGGTGTTTGTGTGTGCTATACGACATTCTTTTTTATGCTTAGGGGCCAAACAAAGTGATTTTTTTTCATCTTTCGTCCTGCCGCGCTCAAGTAGGTTCAAACCATGGCCACATCGCCACAAATATTCAGTGGAATAACCTTCAATTGAGGCACAATCCCCGAGAATTGGAGCAGGGGTTTGCTAGTTAATGACCAATTGTCTATTAACAACGTGAGACAATTTACTGGGAGCAGAGTCGGTAATGACTTGAGAGGACACAGGAGACCAGAAGCAGATGACTGAAACTGAATGCTGCTGAAAAGGAGAGGTAGACGTCGCGTGTAACGAAATGTTACAGAAGGAAAGACTGGTTATTGAATATCAAGATAAATGCCGTTATTTTTTTGTCAGGACTAACAAATCTCTCTTTTCTCAATGGCATCCATCAAGAACAAATATACAGCACAAACTCTAATATAAGATATTTATTATATGATATTCTCACATCACGCAGGGGATTGTGGGATGCCATCTACAAGATTTAGACAGGGTTAATGCTGCATGAGATCAGAAAAGGGCCAGACGTATAGCCAGTTCCCACCCATCAAGTCCCACTTCCATTAAGTAAATGATTCAGGAACATTAAAATCAAAAACTAATAGACTTAAAAACAGCTTCTTTCCCAAAGCTGTGAGGACTATCGCCCCCCTGCTGAGAATCAAATAAACCACCCGCCCAGTTCATAGTCTGTTACATGTTTACAAACCTGCAGCGGGTTCCACAGGTTCTTACACAGTTATTTACCCGGTCCTTCACACACCAATGCCTAATTGCACACTTTTAGTTTCTCAGGGAGCGCTTGTTCGGGCGCCCCACGCCCCCAAAGTGCATTATTTCGTAACTTCAAATTTTTGCTAATGACCATTTGCACACATTAACTTCTCCGGCAATGTCTAATACATTCATGTAATTGCACAGTGTTTTTTTACATCAACCTGTAATCCAGGGGTCACCAACCTTTTTGAAACTAAGAGCTACTTCATCGGTACTGTGTCACACAAAGGGCTACCTGTACTGACCTTTGAATGAGAAGAGTCACCGCAAACCAATAAACATATTCGCAATGCTCTTTTTTTAAGATGTCATTTTTAAATCTATATAAATGCAAGTGTGATTACAAAAGTAGAGCAACAGACTAAAATAACATTTTAGATGCAGCTCACTGGAGGGTTGTGCTAGTTTGAGAACGGGCTTGAGGGCACCACATGCGGTGCCCGCGGGAACTATGTTGGTGACACCTGCTGTAAACTGACTGCTACCTGTCTTTTTGTCTTGAGCATCAAGCAACGTTTAAATTTTTGCTCTTGACTATTTGCACACTTTTAGCTTCTCAGGAAGTGTTGTTGGTACATTCAACTACGTGGACATTATGTCTTGTTTGTGTTTGCGTGTTATGTGTGAATCTGTGTGAATTCTGAGCTGGTGTTCCACTAAAATTGCATTATGGTTACATAATGACAATAAACATATTCCTCTCCTTCTTATATTTCCTTTCATTCATTCTTGATCACTGAGGTCTTTCAAAAAATTAAAGAAATCTTCATTTTAGCATTTTAACCTCTCTATTCACCTATGTTATTTTATTAGTTGAAGCCATCATAATTTCCAAACAATGTTTAGTCATGCAAGAATACCGGTTTTAACATTTTCATCACTTTCACAGCACTCCACAGAATTGCCGTACTTAATAGTCATTTGAAAATTACACACCTTTCTTATTCAGATTTTCAGGGCTCTAAGTCAGTTTTGGACGTCTAAGTACAAACATTTCTTGGAAAATTGCAACATGCACTGAGATTAGACTGTATTACCTGTATACAGTTATATGTTTTATCAATGAGGCTCAGTTCTTCATTATAGTGTCCAAGTCGTGCTCAGTACAACATCACCTTTTAAAACCCGGCTTTCTTGTCCAGACAGAAAAGCAGGATATGCTTGAGATCTAGGCCACAGTACCCTTCACGCTTACTGGCACCCACTGCCATCAATAGTATGCATAATCCACCTTTGGCCAGCAGTTCAATACTTCTTCTCTTATAGCATTTTACAAGGATGGCACATATAGAGTGAGGGACCTTTAACCATTTCTTTTTGCAAAGCCTCTGTACATCATCTAGAGTCCAGTGTCCTCCCTTGTACTACCAAGGAGCTTTGAGAAGTATGTAACATCTGTTACCACCCTTTTTGAAGTGCATGGAGAAAGAAAACATAGGTACTCATCCAGCATTGTCACAGTTATACTTTTTTTTAATTTTTGCTCTCTGTGGAGATGGCTGTGTTTAGGTGAATGGCTATCATCTTCAACTATTTCTTGACCTACACATCTGCTCTATTGGAATTCAATTCAATTCAATTTTATTCATACAGCGGCAATTCACAACACATGTCATCTCAAGGCACTTTACAAAGTCAAATTCAATCAAATCACCCAGACAGATTGGTCAAAATGTTTCCTATCTAAGGAAACCTAGTAGATTGCATCAAGTCTTGACAAGCAGCATTCACTTCTCCTGAAAGAACGTAGAGCCACACTGGACAGACGTCTGCATTGTTGATGGTGTTGCAGCAATCAAAGCCATCAACAATCAAATACAGTTTAAAAGTATTTTTAAGTGAGCGCCCACTAGCATTAGCCAAAATTAGCTTTTCTAATAACGCGCTAAAACCCTCGTAAAGCATAACTACGGGTTGTTTTAAACATAATGTTTGTCCTCGTTAGCTCCGCCATCGTTTCGATAGTGCTATGAGCATTTGTACAGCACTAATAGGGAACATTAATGTCAAATTAATGGTGTTTCATGTACCTTAAGGTTAACTCGTCAAGCTAATGCAAACAATGACCACTGAATGCGCCCCAAGACATAATTTACGGTTGATCATCCGCTACAGCACCCTCTAGCTTCCTAAGTTACCCATTTGAATCTTAATTATTTCCTTGAGAGATAATTGCATAAATAAAAATCAAGTGTCCTAAAGGTCAATGACTTATTTAGCAGATCATTTTTAAAATGTTATTTCCTCAAATAATGTTTTATCTAACTCAGGATTTGCATTGTGAATGGGTTGAACACATATCAAATGTATTTCTAAATAAGTTAAGCTAATTTAACTTCATTCCACATTCTTTAAGATGAACTTTGGTTCTTTAACTTAGATCTGCAGTGAATCCAAGATTCACTGAAATATTCTTGTGAGGGTTTCCAATTATTTTATTTGGTCTTTTTGTTTCTTTTGTGTGTAGTATATAGTTCATTAGCTTCTTATGTATTAAGTCATCTTGATCAAGAGCTGGTTTCTCAAGTAAAGGTTTAATAACAGCTACTTTAAAAGCCTTTAGAACATCCATTTACTAAGGATAGATTAATCATGTCTAAAATGGGGGCATTCATCAAAGGGACTACTTCCTTAAATAGCTTAGTTGGGATTGGGTCTAACATACAAGTTGAAGGTTTAGATGAAGCTAAAGGTTTAGATAACTCAGGAAACTCTACTGGGACTAAACAGTCCAGATACTGATCAGGTTCTAAAGATGCCTCCAATGCTGCCTCACTTACTGAGGACAAGGTTATCATGTTGGGAAGATGCCAATGATTTTACATGTTCTCTTGTATTTCCATTTTCAAGAAGAGAAATACAACTTTGTAATGAATCATAGTTGAACCCAATCAATCACATTTATTTTCTAGGAATTTCTTTAAGTGGCAATTAATGTGGCTCCAATTATTATGATAAAACCTGGTATTGATGTCGAATTTTCGTTCTCCTTTTAAATAAAGGGGGCTCAAATCATAGGCATCTGTGTCTTTTATTCAGTGTGGAATTATGCTACTGTAATAAAATGGTTTTTTTGTGGCACTGTAATTTGGGATTGTTAAATTCCTCAGTGTATCAAATTTAAATGTGTTAATATGTACATTATTTCAATCTGAAATGAACACTATTTGCATACTTAGCATTTTTTTTATTTTAGAAATTCAAAGTATTATCTGAAAGGTCCAAATGTTCTTAAACACAATTTCATATCAGCCCTATCCTCAATGCCAGTTTTGTGTTGTGCAAGATAATGGTGACCAACCAGTGGATACTTTTTTTTTTTTGCTTTTTAAATCTAGTCACTTTATAAACATGTCAGCTCTGCAGGTAGCACACCAATAAATCTCCCTCTAGAGGCAACATAATTTCATTTTGTTTGGAATAAATAAACCTTTGTCCCTCAGACTGATTATGTTCCCCCTCTGAATCTTTTCAGCTTGACTCCCACTTTGATGAAACAGTGCCCTGCTTAATCATGCCGTTGATTCATATCCGGTGGCCCACAGACAGGAGGGAGAGAAGCAAAGGCTTCTCTGTTGCTGCTTAAATCAGCGAAGCCTCTGCTTGCATCCAGCATGGTTAAAAACGAAAAACGGACAGACAACAGCCATTCTTGTTTTTGCTGTCATGAATAAGTTATATCAACCTCCAATGTTTGAGTGAATACGAAAAGCTAATTACCATATTTCCCATTAATAGGAAGAGAAAAGTTAGTGTGAAGTTCCCAAACTGCAGTAAATTCAGTAATTATAGTGCCTGTTCTTGTTATTCTGGTTTAGTAAGTCAGGCAACTCACACTGAACAGTATTCACTGGATTTATTAGCACCCGGAGAACTCTGGTTGTAAGCTGATAAAGGAACAAGCTGAGCTTGTTTGGCATTCGTGGACTAAAGACAGATTTTTAATGGTAATAGGATGCATTTATTTGAACTCAAAGCCTGGCTTTGTGCCTGCTATTAGAAAAGTAAAGACAAACAATAAAACTGTGGCCAGGACCACTGCTGGTTTGTAATTGCAGCCATAAGCCTGTATGCAATGATATCAAACACACCCCAGCTGGAGCCAAAACAAACCAATGCAATCATGAAACTTAGGTCATGTTTTAGTGACACTCTTTGTGTAAAATAATGTGCATTTACAAAAAAAAGCATCTTGCTTTGCAATGAGGGATCACAAAGACTCTCTAAGGTTTTATGCAATAAAGCTTCCTCACTGCTCACTGTGCTGCATCAAGACAAAGAAAAAAGAACAAGGAAATACATGAGGAAGCGCACATGACTATGAACTTAACATGACTTCCCTTTCAGAGCAACAGAAGTGGGCTGCCAGTGCTCGAGGAACCAGGGGATTTTGTACACTAACCCCTGCATCGATCCAGATCAGGGAACTGGCAGAAAGCGGTGGGCGTTGGAAGGCAAGTCTCTTTGATCAAACAGTGGTCATGACTTCTTCAAGAAGCAGCAATCTTCTGCTGAAGTCTCCGAACACTGTGGAAGTCCCACATGGGGGTTTCGTCGGAGTATGTCAATTACAGTGTGTACATAGAGAAACCCAAGAGCAGGAAATGCCAGTAACTGCAGCGGTCTGATCCAACCTCGGCTTAAAGAGAAGGATTTTCTTGCAGGTTTTGCAGGTTTTGATATCAAATGTGAACAGAGTAGTTACTGAGCACATAGGACGCAATACAACATCTGGCTAAAAATATGGAATTACTTTTGGAGAACATGAAGCTACAGCTTAAGAAAAATATCCAGTGGATTGCACATGGTGGTTTATGGTTCTGTAAAATGTAAAACAAAATACAATTATTAATAGTCTTTGTGTGCGACATCATGGATCTGGTGCAATTAAAAGAAAGAATTATGCAATCTTGAACCATAAATAACATACATGTATTTCTAACCAGCATGGGCATCTAACAGATGTACTAAGAAAAGGTCAGCATGACAGAGGTTTGTTGTTCAAAAATCTTTTAAAAAGGGAAACAATTTCATGATATTAAAATGTTATTTCTCTTCAAAATTGAGTTTGTCTATCAAAGAGCTACTCAGCTTGTTAACATGTGACTTTTAGTTAAGTAAATGCACCCTGTTACCGTGGGTGCTGGATATGAAGGTGAGTGCTTCCATCTTGATGCCCTGTTGTAGCTATACCTGAAACTCTTATTTTGAAGAAAGGAAGTAGCTCTTGTCTTGACCGAATCTAGAGAGCCTTATCTGATGGTGACAAAAATGATGATGATGATACTACTACTACTAATAACAACAACAACAACTATTATTATTATTATTATTATTATTATTATTATTATTAATAATAATAATAATAATAATAATAATAATAATAATAATTTAATATTATTAAATACAATGATGGCTTTGGTTCTTGAAAACGTAGTACAGCAATAGATTTTTTCCCCAACAGTAATCAACAACTCCAGAAAGGCCTATGCCGGCTCAAGCAGGTCTCCATTTCCTGCGCCAAGCAGGATCAGTGCCTCACTTTCTCAATTATGTCATGTGGCTATACACTCGAAGCTGATTCAAACCCAGATGTAAAAATGAAAATCTTCCTCTCCTTTTTTTTTCTTTTTTTTTTTATCCTCGCCGTCTGCTCCTCACAAGTAAACACACTAATCCGCCCACTTTGCTGCCTTGTTTCTTGGGCTCTTAATTAAAATGCGAGCACTTCTCCTTCAGGCCGTTACCAATACTTGATGCGCAGGATTACCGGCGGTGAAGTCAGACATAATTTGTTTTTAATAAAACATTGCGGGGATTAAGTCAGAGAGTTTACTGAGATTTGGCTCCGAGGAACCAAATGTCTTGTAAATTCTGAGCACAAACAAGCCAACAAAAGCTTTGGCATATTTAACAGGCATTTAATTGCTCTTAATGTTGAACAAATGATCATAATAACAGGGATTTCTTGCATAAATGTGCCCACTACTGTATGCAGAGAATAAAGAGAGACTTACCTGTATATTGTCATTTGTTTATTTATTATTTAGAGTGAAATGGCTGGGCACAATGGTGGGAAGAAGTCGTATTAATTTGTTGACTTGATTAGGAGTTTTATGGGTTTCCAGGAGAATGCATAAAGCGACAGTGTCATCACTAATTCAACATGGCAGGCCTGCAGAACACCATCTGCTGTCCAAGAAACTGTTAATAAAGTGACAATTATCTTTTTGTAAGCTGTTTATTGAGAATAAAATTTGCAAATGAATTAGCTGTAAGTCAAGCCCATGGTTTAAGAATGAGAAGGAAGAGGGAATAAAAAGTCAAAATCAGCAATAGCAGAGGCAAGACAATTTCATTTCACAATGTTGTGTTGGTAATGATAATTTCAGGTGTCTTTTCTTTTTTTTAATGAGGCTGCAGATTTAACCGTAGCCTCTCTTCTCTCATCACAACAAACAAGAAGAAATGAAATAAATAAAACCTCACACTCAGTAATTGCACTTTTCGTTTTTGTTTATCAAAGAGTGTCAAGAAAATAAAACATTTAAATGTTGACATGCTTCCAGACTGAAGGCATGCCATGGGTTAAAAAGTCCATCAATCCATACAGTTATTTTTTTTTTAGTTTTTTTTAACTTATACAAGATCAGCTCGTTACCCAGCAACACTCTCCCTCTCAGTTAGGGAAATCCCAAAATATTATCAGGCCAAGAGGGAAACATAGTCCCTCCTGTAAGCTCTGGGTCTGCTCCCTGGTCTGCTTGTAAAATCTGTAAGTAAATCCTGAAACCTGATCAGAAGCCAAAAGAAACTTGGCTGACTTGGCTTTCCATGCAGAGGAGTAGATTCTGTACTCTGAGCTCCCTCTGGACGATGGAGCTCTTCTCCAAGGTTGAGCACTGAAGGTAAATGGACTGTTAAATCTAGACCTTTGTCTTTTGGATCAGATTTGTCTTCAACACTACAAACCGCAACAGTGATTGCATTATGGCAGATGAAGCACCAGTCTGGTTCTTTTACTCTATCCTACTGTCAATTATGACTGAGATGAAAACTCCACCTGATGCACGATGTCTCAGAGGAAGCCTTATTCGTCTTTTTTCCAGCTGATAACTAAGGAAAGAACAATGAACACACTGGGCTGTGAACTAATTAATAAACTAAACACAGTCATTGATTTGAAGATGAAACCCTCTTTCACCATAACATCCATGAATAGGATTGATGACAATTTCTACTTTACACTAATGTGGACACTAGGGCTGGGCGATACGGACCAAAAATAATATCTTGATATTTTGAGGCTGATTGCAGATATTCAATATTTATCTTGATACGTTTTTCTTTTCATACAGTAAATATAAAAAGGCATCTCTGAATCAAAGCTTTATTCCAAATGTCTCCCAGGTACTTTTTTATTTTAAACTTGAGAAACAGCTGAAAAATTACGTACTGGAATACATAAAAATATAAATATAACGCAACAGAGACCGTCTCAATCCAAATGATTTCATTTTTATATTAGAGATTTTTTTTTACAAAGATTAGAAAACACTGTAGTTGGGTATCTCTGTCAACCATCTCATCCAAAACTTATTTCAAAACAGGGCCGACAAGCTGATACAATAAAGAGCCAATGCTGACTTGATACAGTTCAACTCACCACTCAACTAAAACATGCTGTAACCCAATATTTGAATTCAACAGCTTACAAAACACCTTTATGCAGTGCAATATGATAGATTTGGGCAAAGAAAGAGAGTGAGGCTTTGCAACTGAATGAGAATAACTACACGCTTTTTTGAAAAACAAGCAAGCCTTGTATTATAATTCTAACACAATGAGTCTTGGTGCAGTGCAAAATCTGCCATTTGCAAATGTGCTGATCATCCTTTCAGGAACTAAGCAGTAGAAAAATGGATTTTGTAGATTATGAGAGGTTTTTTCGTAACTGCTCATAAATGGAAAAATGTAAACCTCTCGACATTCATAGGATGCGATGCCTACTCTCAAATCAAATTATGTTAAAATAACCGTTATGACTGTAAAACTGCTCAGTTGTGATGAGAACAATTTCAAAAAGACCTGTGCTGCAGTCACAGTTTCCTACCTTGTCGACACATCAAAAAAATACACTTTATGCAGCTGTGAATGTGTGGAAATGAAGCAAATTTTGAAAACTTCAAGTCCAGTCAAATCTTTTGTCGCTTTTGATGCACTGCCAGTTTGAATAGTGCATGTGTATATATTGGAATCAAGAGAGTGAAATTCAGTGTTTTACGTAACTTTTGCCATGATGATACATTCTCTTTGCTCCAAGATTTAGGGATCCACTGCCCATCTGGGAATGAAAGTTTCATGCTCTATGAATGTCCCAAAGTGGTCAAACTACACATTTTATTCAGAAAGTGGGTCATCCCGTCAATTTTACTTTCAAGTATCTTGCATCCCAAGGTGAGTGAATTTTTATTAGTGCAGACAAAGTGTTTGCATAGCGTTTCATGATGATATGTAATCTTGTTTGGTAATTGCCACACTGTTTAAACAGCAGTTGAGTAATGCTTTAGCACTGACACATATGTGTGATATAAAAGCTGTGTCAGAGCTGTAGTGCTCATGCTGTGGGACTTTGACATCTCCCAAAAATCATTGTCAACCAGGCTAAGCTGGCTATAAAATTTCACAGTGCAGTATTGTATGCGTAGGAACACGTAGCTGAAGCATTATTTACCATCTCCCTACTCCTGTAAAATGCAGGGCAACAATACAATAGTATGAAGGAGGTTTTAAATAGTTCATAAGCAATGGTAGAACATAATAGGACAAATCATCATCTACATGCCATTAGGGATGGGTACCAAATATGGTACTTTTATAGGTACTGAGCAAATCCTGTCGGTACTACTGAGTACAGGTTCACGGAAAATTAAATGGCACCATGTTTTGACACCTAAGCACATCATTGTGACACTGAGGGAGTGGTGGAGTGGCCGATTGTCCATGCTGGAACACAGCATTGCACGCACAACGGCATCATGACGTCAGTAGCCACTGGCCCAGTCGTTTAAGCAATTATGTCTCCACCTTTCAAAATGCGATGCAGGTTATGCTTGCAACGCAAAGTGCAAGACCAGCGGTGGGAATACTTCTAATCTGAGGAAGCACCTGCTCATTACTGCCAATTCAGCAAATTTGTCACTATGTTTAGCAACTTTTCAGACCCATCCAATGACCTTTTTTAAAAAAAAAAAAAATTACTATTGAAAGACTTTTGTTCTGAGGTATTGGTGACTTCTCATGAAAGCACCAATTGTTCTGCAGTTATTGTCTTGGGGGGAGCGTCAAGCGCTGCTGTGAGCCCCTTCAAACTTCTCCCAGCACTATCTCAAAGACAGCTACCTTGTCCTGAAACCCGCCTGCAGTCAGAGCAAAGAGAGCAGAGAGGAGAGCCACTCCATTTCCACATTGCAAATATATCACACCCTGGATTACCAAGCGGGAAAAAATGTGTTTTTAATATAGTCTATTATTTCCTCTGAAACTGTTGCATTAAAATAATTCCTTTAATTTTATTCACACAGATTCAATCCCTTATTCACCTCATTCATTCTGTTTGCCTCTGATAACTGTTGTTTTGGTAAAAAATTGTTTTATGTAGTGTGGATGCAGGTAATGCATGAAAATTCATAAATGAGATGCATACAGACACAAAATCTCTGGCGGTTGCCAGAGAAGTTCCAGTCACACTCATTTGCATGTCTGCCTCAGAGGCTCTATGCGTGTAGCAAACGTTTCCTATATATATATATATATATATATATATATATATATATATATATATATATATGTGTGTGTGTGTGTGTGTGTGTGTGTGTGTGTGTGTGTGTGTGTGTGTGTGTGTGTGTGTGTGTGTGTATGGCATTTATCAGGGACCCCCTTGTGTCAAACATTGTCGTCAGTACACACATTCTCATTTTTGTCAAAGAGAAAATGGCAAATAGTCTCAGTTGGCACAAGAACAGGGAAAAGGCGCACGCACACACACACACACACACAAACACACAATTAGGAGTCCAATCATGTGGCAACTGTCTTAAAAATGAACCTTAAAGTGGAAAAGGTTTAACCAGAGTAAAATGGAAAATTGGTGTCACAGCTTGCCAAATTAGCCACTAAGGCACCATTTGTTTCCCATTTGAGTAAGGGCACCCCATCGAAGACATTTCAACACACACTTTAAACAAAATATAAGGTAATTAGGAAGGTATGATAAGAGGTATAACATAAGCAAAATAAAAGGTTATCGTTCCCATTATTTTGGACATGATGTCCTACATGAAAATATGATCTTCAAGAGAAATTTGTTTGTTGAAACATTTTGAAGCCCAATTGCCAGGGCTTGGGCGAGGAGGAGAAGGTGTTGAGGTGCAGAAAAACCAGCAGCAATCACCCATGGTCTCCTGTGTTTTTGTAATGAAATGTGCACGTCTGCCTATGCATAACCAGATTTGCAGAAAGCAAGTACCACAAATTAGGCATGCACATCGCTCAGACAGCAGTACCTCCTAAGTGGCATTTGGAAAATTACCTCATACGTTTTATTTGCAGGCATGCTTTGTTCACAGAGCGGTAATTGACAGTGGTGTAATGAAATTGCAAGCAGAATCGCTGAATGTGTTTTTAAAGTCAATAACATGAAATGTAATGCCCCACTGAGCAAGGGTTTGGGAATACAATTATGATCAATTTGAGTGCTGGGGGCGGCCATTTTGAATCAGCCTCATACAGAGACAATGGGTGACTCTCGCTCTGTAAGCTCATAAAATAACTTCATCTGTGTTTGTGCTTATGGGGAGATTGAGCGCAGACAAAGCAGCTGCATGCTGTGTAACTGCCTCACCTCTGGGCAATTTTAAAAGCATTTGAGTATCTGAATGGAGCAAAACAAATTTCTCCCTGTTTGATAAACTGCAGGTACACAAATGTTTGAACCGCTGAGGAGGACTGTGTAAACAGCCGTCTCTCTTGACATTTACATTATTTCGATTTTAGCCGACGCAGTTATTCAAAATGACCTATGAGTGAGGAACTCATTACGGGGCCTAGTCAGGCTCAGCACTGAATTTATGTCAGTTTATCTACAAAGTACCTATTCACTACAAAAGTCCTCTCAATCCACTGTGCAGAGATAAAAAAAAAAACACATTCAATTCGAATCCAGTTCAAATGAAGTAGAGCTGAATTTAATTGAGTTATAATAAATCCGTTTCATTTCAAATATGCAGCTATAATTATTCCGATTTAATACAATTTGATACATTAACATGTAAAAGTTATTTGCTGCCTTATTTTTTAACTTCCCTTTTGTAGAGTGGAGAAAATATCGTTAGTTAACACTAATAGCTCTGCAAACTGGGCCCAATGTGAGCTTTTTGGGATAACATTAAAAAACTATTTAGGATAGAATTATAATTAAGTTTCAGTAAAATTTAAATAGTACTAATTCATATTCAGTGTAATCTTTAGGTAATATACAAGACAAAACAGGTACAATTCATATCCAGTTAAATATGCAGTCCAATTCTTTCCAAATTCAAATACAGTTAGTTCACTTTATTTCAATAAAATCCAAGCTTGGTTACAATGAGTGGTATGTAATAAGAAGCAAGACCTCTTGATTACATTTATTCTGTGGAGGAAAAACAGGAGGTCCAAATAGCTATATTCAAATATAACTACAGCTCATATAAGGACGCATGGCCAAACTAAAACAAGATGATCCAAATATGGTAAAAGCTAACAGTGTGTTGCTAAAGCAAGATAATTTTCAAGGCAGAAAAATATTTTTCTCCAGGCCATACAGTATTTGAGAACGTCTTTAAAGTTGAAACCCCAGATTACTTTCACTATGAACAGCTGATAATACCAAGTGGCAGTATATAACAAAGACTTTTTTCATTGTATTGTAATATAAGTAAGATCAAATATGGCTGTAACTTAAGTACTTACTCACTATGACTGGAATATGTTGGTATGAACTGAATTTGGACTGAAAATTTTAATTTGGCCCTATATATATAAAAAATAAATTAACCTGAGTGTCTGTCCTTATAAAGTAATAGAAACTTAAGTCTAAATACCTCCTTGAATGGCAGAAAATAAGTTGCAGAACTCCATACCTAAATGAGAACGTTTGAAAACTGAAACAGCAAACCTCCAAAGTACAAGACAAATTTAAACCTGCTGATCTGCAGTTTATCCTTCAACATTTTAGTGCAGTTTAAATAACTTTTAGAGGCAGCAAAAAAGCATAATCTCTTACCTGAATCTTTTCATGTTGACCTTTGGTTTAGGTTCGTTCCCCTTGGTGTCATATCTCTCTTTTGCTTATTGACTAGCCAAAGGGTTTGTGTACAGTACTACTCTAGAACCTTTAGTTTTCAGGTTACCACTTGACTGTTAAAGCAAGTTGAGCAAGAAATTAATCTGAATCACATGTAGTGTACAGAATCCATTTTAAGTTTTCAAGCTTCTACCATTTCTGGCGGCATAAAAGTGACAATTCTTGTCTTGTCCTTTCATAATCTAAAATATTTCTGTGCATTTACTTAAAATATGGTGCAATGCATGGAAGATAATAGACAGGTTGATATTGAGGAGGAGATGATTGGACAGCTCTCAAGAGGGCCACCATATGCCTGAGCTGACTGACTAATGCACAGAATGTGGTATGCTGGGAGACGGAAATTGGTGTACAGAGATTGCTGACCAAGGAGAGCCACTGAATTCCCAGGTAGCTCCTCCTGCGCTTGGGCATCAAGAGATGTGACAGGTGCTGTTCTCCTGTTCTTTAATCTTCTGCCTCTAAGAAACTTTATAAAAATCCTCTGAGCAAGAGAAACAATTTTGTTGTATTGTACATTTTTAATAGATAGGTAATGACAAATAAATCAAGTTTCACATGCTATATAGCAGTGTGAACTACGTTATCTCATCCAATCTGGATTGAATGGCTTTGTTGAAGCTACAGTGACGTAAAAATGATCAGTATTCTTGATTCAATTTATTGAGAATATTAAAGAGAATCAACTGATCCGAGGACCTAGGGTAGAACATTAATGGCTTTCCACAAGTAATAGCTTATTACATTTTGTTTTGCACAACTTTAGGCAAATAGTGGACATGTTCCTTCACATTATTACAAAAGAGATGGAACTCATTTGTCAGAAATTCTCTGGATCACAAAAGAAACGACTTTCAATAACAAAAAAAACAAGTAGGAATGTTTTGAAGATAATTTATTTGATTAAATAAATGGAAGCAATTGTACTATTACGACCACTATTAATAATCAGTGCTGAAGAGCCCTGTCTTAATACCCAGGTTGCCTTTCTTGATTCCGTTGAATTGTATCATCCAAACAGACAATTTTAATATTAACATACAACAAATTAGCTTGATGTTATCAAATGACATGGTGTGGTACTCTACAAATCGTCTGTTCGCATGATTATGCAAGAGTGCTTGCATATATGCCCCATTCTGAGCCACTTTTAGGGGAAAAAGTAGTGCTTGTAGTGTGAGCATGGTAAGCTGCTATCTGATAATGGATAAAGCTCCCACTTAAGCAGAGGAACCATCAGTATCAGACTGGTCAGACGACAAGATCAGATTGTACGGCTGGGAGCAGAGTGAATGGAGACAGCACCATGTTGTTTTTCTCATTAGACACTATCAGGTAGTATCAGCTGACGGAACAACACGATGGCTTTGAAACCTCCAGTCTCCAGATGGCTGGGAATCCCAGAGGTGCTTGGCATGAACCCGCTGACCTCATCACAACGGTCACAGGTGCTTTGTTTATCAGATGTCTCGCCTGTTTGCAGTAAGGCAGTGAGAGGATGCGGCCCCATATCGTTTGTTCTTTATCAGGACAGACAATCTGGTGTAAGTGTACCAGACAACAAGAAAGATTGCTGATTGGCTCCAACAACATGCGAGCGTTCGGGGGAACTGTCCTGCAGAAGGTATTCCTGGTTCTCAGACTGCTTGTGACACTGGTTTTCCAAACTGAGCAACAGGTGTCAGATAACTGCATGAGGTCAGCAGACAAAATTTAAGAAAATTAATAAAAGGATTAATTAAATCAGCTGCAGTTAGACCTTCAAGAATTGTATAACTAAAAACTTATCTTTTCATCTCCTGCTTAATCAGTGGAAACATATGCTATTAATTTTCTGCTAAATATTAAAGATGTTGCCTTGTTTGGAATATGACTATTGCTGAGTAGTCAGTAATAACGCATAACTGTTATCTTGCCAAAACACCTGCTAATTCTGTAGATCCGAGGACATTGGGCAATATCAGCTAAGATTTGATGAAAAAAACATTTTAAATAAAACTTGAGTTGGATTGATGACAGATGAAACGCAAAGGGATAGTCTTAAACACAAAAAAACAACATTTTTTAAGTCAGGGTAATCGGTTCAACATTTAGAGACATTTTTCTTTCAGTTTTAAACTTGTATGTGAATGAATGGAAAATTTATCAAACCCCAAAAAGATTTTTAAAATGAATAAAAACTATGGACCAGTCAAGGGATTAAGAGTTTTTCTCAAAGACAACTAAAAACATGGGGGTTATATTAGTACACATTTGTGCATTTTATTTAGGTATGGAATATACATTTTGACTGGTTGGGGAGAATGGTGTCACCATTGTAAGTCAAAAATACAGTTTTGAATGTGGAATAAAAAATATCCAGAATTCTGCTGTTTATAATACTTTGAGATGGCATTTCAATCAGGAAAAGCATGGATGCATAAAAAACAAAAACAAAAACAAAAAAACAAATGGGTAAACACACTACTGTTTGGCAAAACTAATGAAAAGCCTTGAACAGTAACAGTTTCCCATTCAGTCATATAAACTGAGGTTTTCAAGCACCTAATTGCATCATTAAACTAATAATAAAGACAACCAGAGTGAATGAAATAAAAGACTTAGAAATAGTATTTTTATAATAAAAAGACAGCAAAATAAGTGGGGACTATACAATTAATTTAGGAGGGGAATTTAGTTTTTAAGTAATCAATTGTTCCCTGAATCTACAATCTTTCTACAGAGCTTTGAATTGAAAGTTTTATCCTCTCCAAATCCAAACAAAATACCTTGTCTCACACAACCATGAAGTTAAATGGGGAGGCAGTTTATCCTTCTACAACACAACTATCCTCCAAACTGCCACTGAAGAAGTAAATGTGACAATTTAGTTGTAGTTTTTTTTTTTACCAATATTGGACATAGTCAAGTTTATTTGTATAGCACATTTCAGCAGCAAGGCGGTTCAAAGTGCTTTACATCACGAAAATATAAAAACATCAAACACATTGAAACGGTAAATCGTTGTGAGACCAGCAACAAGCATTAAGTGAAAACATCAATACACTTCATCAAATATATACATTTGATGTACTGATATACATTAAATCATAAAAACCTAATAAAAATCAATACGGTTCACCTTGAACCTAAAAATAAAACAATTAAATGTGGTCTATTAAATATAAGGTCTCTCCCTCCAAAGACTTTGTTAGTTAACGAATTGATTTCTGATAAACAGATTGATTTGTTTTGTCTCACAGAAACCTGGCTACAAGAGGACTACGTTAGTATAAATGAGTCAACTCCCTCCAATTATTCAAATTTCCACATTCCCAGATCTGTGGGAAGAGGAGGAGGAGTGGCAGCCATCTTTCAGTCTGATTTATTAATTAGTCCCAGGCCAATTAATAACTACAGTTCTTTTGAACATTTAACCCTCAGTTTCCCTCATCCAAACTGCAAAGCAATAAAACCTCTTCTGTTTATTGTTTTGTATCGTCCACCAGGCCCTTGCACTCAGTTTTTGGATCAGCTGTCAGACTTCTTATCTGATTTGGTGTTAAATACTGATAAGGTTATTATAGTGGGTGATTTTAACATCCATGTTGACACAGAATGTGATAACCTTAGTGTAGCCTTTAAAACTATCCTAGATTCAATTGGTTTTGCTCAAAATGTGCATAAACCGACGCACTCTTGGCTCCATACTTTAGACCTTGTGCTGACATATGGCATTGATTGTGAAGAATTAACAGTATTTCCTCACAACCCTGTCCTATCTGATCATTTTTTAATAACATTTGAGTTTTATCTAACGGAGTTCTCCACCCCCAAAAGAGGGTTCCATTATAGTAGATCTTTATCGGATAATGCTGTATCAAAACTTAAAGAGTCTGTCCCCTTTTTAATATCCTCCGTATTGCAGAAATGCCCTGTAGATGGCAGCAATGTTGTTTCTTCCAATTCACAAATAGATGTCTTTGTAAACGGTATGACTTTGTCATTGCGTTCTGCATTAGACAATGTAGCTCCCTTGAAAAAGAAGGTGATTATTCACAGGAAGCTGGCTCCTTGGTTTAATTCAGAGCTGCATTCCTTGAAGCACAATGTTAGGAAATTGGAGAGAAAATGGCGCTCTACACACCAAGAGGAATCCTACCTAATCTGGAGGGACAGTCTATTGTTGTATAACAAGACCATTCGCAGAGTTAGAGCAGCATATTTTTCATCATTAATTGAGGAGAATAAGAATAATCCTAGATTTCTCTTCAATACAGTTGCCAAACTTACCCAGAGCCACAGCTCTGTTGATCCAGCCATCCCCTTAGCTCTTAGCAGTAATGATTTTATGGGATTCTTCATAAATAAAATTGATTCCATTAAAAATAAAATAATTGGCATCCTCCCAAACATGATTACCTCGTCCTCAGTAAGTGAGGCAGCATTGGAGGAATCCTTAGAACCTGCGCAGTGTCTGAACTGTTTAAAAGCAGTAGAGCTTTCTGAGCTATCTAAAATTTTAGCTTCATCTAAACCTTCTACCTGTATGTTAGACCCAATCCCAACCAAGTTGTTTAAGGAGGTA
The DNA here is from genome assembly GCA_037039145.1 of Fundulus diaphanus. Classification (NCBI taxonomy): domain Eukaryota; kingdom Metazoa; phylum Chordata; class Actinopteri; order Cyprinodontiformes; family Fundulidae; genus Fundulus; species Fundulus diaphanus. The sequence continues at coordinate 31,580,349 of CM073131.1, forward strand.
TTCCCTCTGATCAGTGGTCCTATTTTAGACATGATTAATCTATCCTTAGTAAATGGATATGTACCAAAGGCTTTTAAAGTAGCTGTTATTAAACCTTTACTTAAGAAACCTTCTCTTGATCAAGATGAGCTAGTAAACTACAGACCTATATCTAATCTTCTTTTCTTATCTAAAATTCTTGAGAAAGTAGTTGCTAATCAACTTTGTGAACATTTACAAAGTAATGACCTACTTGAGGAGTTTCAGTCAGGCTTTAGAGCTCATCATAGCACTGAAACAGCTCTGGTGAAGGTCACCAATGATATTCTCATGGCCTCAGATAATGGACTTGTGTCTGTACTTGTCCTGTTAGATCTCAGTGCTGCATTTGACACAGTTGATCACAATATTCTCCTACAAAGACTTGAGCATACTGTAGGGATTAAGGGGAAAGCATTAGGCTGGTTTAAATCTTATCTGTCGGACAGATTCCAGTTTGTTCATGTTAATAATAAATCTTCTTCAAACTCTAGGGTCACCTGTGGAGTACCACAGGGTTCAGTCCTTGGACCAATTCTATTTACTATATATATGCTTCCGGTTGGCAAAATTATCAGACAGCATGGGATTAATTTCCACTGTTATGCTGATGACACTCAGCTATATTTATCCATAAATCCTGATGAATCCAATCAGTTACTTCGACTGCAGTCATGTCTTGATGACATCAAAAGCTGGATGACTTTAAATTTCCTGCATTTAAATTCTGACAAGACAGAAGTTGTAATCTTTGGGCCAGAGTCCTCAAAAAATAAACTTCTTAATCAATCACTGAATCTGGATGGCATTAACTTGGCCTCTGGTAATAAAGTAAAAAATCTTGGTGTTATTTTTGACCAAGACATGTCATTTAAATCCCATATTAAACAGGTTTCCAGAGTTTCCTTTTTTCACCTCCGGAATATCGCCAAAATTAGAAACATTCTGTCCAGGGGTGATGCTGAAAAACTAGTGCATGCATTTGTTACTTCAAGGCTGGACTATTGTAATTCTTTACTATCAGGAAGTCCACAAAATGCAATTCGAAGTCTTCAGCTGATCCAAAATGCTGCGGCAAGAGTTCTGATGAAAATCAACAAGAGGGATCATATTTCTCCAATTTTAGCTTCCCTTCATTGGCTTCCTGTTAAATCAAGAATAGAATTTAAAATTCTTCTTCTAACGTATAAAGCCCTTAATAATCAAGCTCCATCATATATCAGAGCTCTGATTACTCCGTATGTTCCTAACAGAGCACTTCGCTCTCAGACTGCAGGTCTGCTGGTGGTTCCTAGAGTCTCTAAAAGTAGAATGGGAGGAAGATCCTTTAGCTATCAGGCTCCTCTCCTGTGGAACCAACTCCCAGTTTTGGTCCGTGAGGCAGACACCCTATCTATTTTTAAGACTAATCTTAAAACATTCCTTTTTGACAAAGCTTATAGTTAGAGTGGCTCATGTTACCCTGAGCTACCTCTATAGTTATGCTGCTATAGGCTTAGGCTACTGGAGGACATCAGGGTCTAATTTTCTCACTCTACTGATTTCTACTGTTCTTCATTCTACGGTTCTCCAGATTTGCATTGTATTACATTGAAATGACTGTCGTCATTTCAGCTTTTAACTTTTTGCTCTCTCTCTTTTTCTTCATAGTAGGTACACCTGGTCTGGTGTTCTGTTAACTTTGACATCATCCAGAGAAGACGGCTCACCCGTTACTACCATCTAATGTAGAACAGTTTACTAGATCAATGTGTGCTTCTGTGCTTTTTTGTCTCTCTTGTTGTGTCTCTGCTCTGTCTTCTGTAACCCCAGTCGGTCGAGGCAGATGACCGTTCATACTGAGCCCGGTTCTGCCGGAGGTTTTTTTTTTCCCGTTAATGGGTGGTTTTTCTTCCCACTGTCGCGTCATGCTTGCTCAGTATGAGGGATTGCAGCAAAACCATGTACAATGCAGACGACTCTCCCTGTGGCTCTACGGTTCCCCAGGAGTGAATGCTGCTTGTCAAGACTTTGATGCAATCAACTGGTTTCCTTATATAGGACATTTTGACCAATCTGTATAATCTGACCCAATCTGTATAATATGATTGAACTTGATTTTGTAAAGTGCCTTGAGATGACATGTTTCATGATTTGGCGCTATATAAATAAAATTGAATTGAATTGAATTGAAAATATGTTGGTCAGTGTTCCGGTTATTATGGGCCGAAATCAACTCTAAACAGGTGGATTTTCATCTTCATTTAAAGGAGCTCAGTGTTTCGGCTGTTTTGCAGGTTTCTGAAAGTTTGTTCCAGATTTGTAGAAGATCGACATTGAATGCTGCTTCTCCACGTTTGGTTCTGGTTCTGGGTATGCAGAGTAGACCAGAACCAGAAGATCTGAGTGGTCTGGATGGTTGATACAGCAACAACAAGTCTTTAGTGTATTTTGGTGCTAAGCCGTTCAGTGATTTATAAAATAACAGAAGTATTTTAAAGGGTAACTCAACTTTTTTGCCAATAAACAGTTAACATGGTTGTGTTATAGTACTGTCTACATGTCCTGGTAATTATTCAGAAAAAAATTAGTGCATATTTGTTGAAATCCTCCTAGGGTTAAACGGGGGTCTTGCATTGAATTTTGAATTAACATTGCTTTCGGTTGACCTGACGTAATTCGGTTGTAGTGACATTGGTAGCGAATGTCCACTGTCCAACCTAGAACCAACTTCACCGCGGTTGCTGTGAACTTCCCTCTCTAGATCAACCATGCTTCCTGTCCACATTACGAATGAATCATTATGCGCAAAGCTGCCGTTGAGCCTGCCTGGATTACAAAGCAGGAAATATATATGATAATATATAGCTGGACCGATCCTGCCCTCTACTGCCTCGGCAGCGCCGGTTTCGGGCTTCACTGAGTCAGCGCCTTGAACCAGAGGCTCCAACCAATAATGCTCCACAAGCGTTGAGGTCTTCTCCCTCAATCTCAGAAGACCAAACCGTGGCATAACTAACACCATAATTCTGCTCACTCTCCATAATTATATGGCAAATCAAGCTAACGGCTACTCACCCGCCCGACCCCACATCCTGAACACAGCCCCCTGTACTCCCGTTACACTTTAAAGTCTATTCTCTGAGCTACAGGGAGCCAGTGTGAGGACTTCAGAACTGGGGTGATGTGCTCCATCTTCCTGGTTTAAGTGAGAATGTGGGCAGCAGCATTCTAGATCAGCTGCAGTTGTCTGATTGATTTTTTGGGCAGACTTGTGAAAACACCGTTGCAGTAATCAATGCGACTAAAGATAAACGCATGAATGATTTTCTCTAGATCTCGTTGGGACATCAGTTCTTTAATCCTGGAAATGTTCTTCAGATGATAGAAGGCTGATTTTATGTGTCCTTGAAAGTTCAAGTCTGAGTCCATCACTACACCCAGATTTTGGGCCTGACCACTAGTTTGTTGTTGTAATAACAGAAGATGCGGGCTGACTCTAGTTCGTTCCTCTTTAGGCCCAAAGATAATAACTTCACATACTGCAATCTTTAGAGAAGGTCCAATTTCTTGCCATAAAATCTATGAAACAATTGTAAAAAAAAAAAAAAAAAAAACACTTCCCAATAGACATCCAGCTCAGACATGGTGGAGAGACACTTTGATTTTGACTTGGAAGCATTATAAAAAGATTACAAGGGTTTTGAAAACATCTGTTTGAATAAACAGTGTTTCTTGAACAGATTTTCTATAAAGTACTAAATTCCTTATTCTAAACTGAATTGGAATTGCTTTATTTCCTAACAAAGTAGCGTAAGGTTACTTGTACTGAATCACATGCTTTCTAAAGATGGCTGCAAAATCGAAATTTGACACTGTTGTTTTCTGAAAGGCACCCTTTAATAATTGGCATTAAATGATCAAATGACTGTTACTTAACTGTGTTATAATTATATTACATTGAACTGCATACAACTAGATATAAATTAGACCTATTGAATTGAATTTTAATGGGATCAGAATAGGTTTATCTGCAACTGAATGTAAATCAAAGACGTTTGTCATTTTAAGACCTTTGAGACAACTTTTGTCTTTAATGGACTTAGGAGCTTAACAATGAAGCGTTGCAACCAAGCTGATTGACCACTATGACAGGACAGGTGTCAATAACCTCCCAGTGTGTGAAAGGGAAACAACAGGAACCATCTCCATTTTACTGATTAACTGCAGCCTAAATTGGGTCAACATGGCCGATCCCATGGGCACCCCAGACCACCACGAATAGCCAGACAAGTAAAGACAAGAAGGTGGGCTGCTACCTAAGTTTTGCACGGTAATTACAGCGAATCCCTTCAGATTTAGTGACAGATTCTGCTTTATATCCATTTGAGAGGTATATGCATATGGTGAAGACATAAAAGAGCTCAGTCATAAAATCACAGAGAGAAAGCAGATAAGGCAATCTGTGTTAATCAGTAACTCATTTTATTTCCAAAGATCTGAATGGCAGCTGGATAAAGATACCGAAGATCTGAAGTCTGCACCTTTCTTTAAGATAATTTAGTTTCAAATTCTGTTTAATTTGTGATTGAGCCACCATCAAGAGTAGGCATAATTCAAGCTACCATACATCCCAGTTTTAATCATTTTTCAGCCCAGACTCCATCAAATGTCTTGCAGTCTTTGTAAAACTTCAGATGCGCCATCCCTCCGTCTTCCGTGTCAGCAGTTAATTAGCCGTTGATGCACACAGTCTGCCCAGAGAAAGATGAGCTCATATCAAAGGAGCAGTCTCACAAAATGGCTACTTTAATCCTTCAACTGTTACAACCTGTCGAATTTGATACAACAAAGAATCAGTCTACCACCTTTCAGGCCTTTCACCCATGGCCTCTGGTAGGATTTGAAACACTCAGGGGCCTCAGCTTGGGTCAGAAATCCGGATTTTCATGCTAAACATTATTTCCAACATATTTCACTAATTTACTTGAAAGTGGACAGCTTTAGGTATTTAGGGATCATTTTTGATAAAGCTGTCTTCTGATTTAGATCATTATCCTGAAATTAAAATAGACCTGTTGTATTTTTTAAGGAAAACAAGAGTTCAATGTATCATCTGAGTTTTACATCAGTGTGTGGATTTGCCAAAATAATGTCATACTAGATAATTTTCTCTCGTCCCCACCTTGATCTGATCAGTGTTGATAAGGGGCTGGTCTTATCCTGAGAGAGGGCATCCACCACACTTTGGACAGAGCAGTCCTTTTTTAAGGAATCTGTCCAAATGTATTACTTAGAAAGTGTCTTTCCCTCGACCAAATTCAAATAGATAAAAACAAAATGAATCTAAAAACAGCAAAAAAAATTAAATCTCATAAAATAAATGACTAAATAAACTACAGGAAACTGAAATGATAAAATTATCTTTGTTCAACGTCGGATCTCTCTTCAAAGATTTTGTTATTTAGTGACTTGATTTGTGATAATCAGATTTGGTGTTATATATGTGACATATGCTCACTTTAAAAAAAAAATCAGCATGATGGGGGTATTACAAACCATCAGATATATGAATAAAACGTGTATTCCTGAGACTTTGCCTATGTTGCAGATGCGCCACAGCGGAGCTGGACATCTAATTTTTTAGGTTAAACGGAGGTCAAACATCAGGGAACGATCTGTTTAATACTGCCACTTGCAACTAAGAAATTCCAACTCATGCGCTCCCTTCTGTGTATTAATATTCTTTTATCTCTACTGATTTGTGTGTTCTTCACTCCTCCATCCAGATCTGCTCATAAAAAGGTGCAATCACACAGTAACCGAAATTTAATTAAATCTCTAATCTTTTGGTCTGCTGATTGAGCTAGATCTGAAACAAGATGTTTTTGTTCATTTTGGTCAGACTTAACCAAACAGTTGAACACAATAACAGGTGTGCATGAAGATAACTTTTAATTACGATGATTTCTGCTTTAAGAACTCGGTTTTACTGTTTTGTTGTTGTTGTTTGATTCTGTATCTTTCTCTTTCACGACACACTTCAAGCCCTCTGATGTTGAAGGGGGCTTGAAGTCACCCAGCGGCTGTAGCCACCCCGAGCCGCCACATCAGGATAGAATAGCGGCGAAAACCCTTTAAAGATGAAAGCGTCAGGTGATTTCGCAGCTTGACGGTTCGCTTTACAGATGCCAAGTGGACAAGAGTAGTTTCTTTAGCAGAGGTGATGTTTGAAAATACAGCTAAACCAATTAAGGTGCAATCTCATAGTGCGATGGTTACCCAATCTCTAACACAGACTTTATTTGCAAGACTCTTTCTCTCATATAAATAGCCAAATGTCAGTGCAGTGGAGTCATTCCAGCATAAGATTTGAAAAAAAGTTCAAATTCACATTTTAAACAGTTACAGTAATATTTGCCCTCTATTTTTCTTAAAAGGAAAATGGTTACAGCTGCATCTACTCATAGATGCACATCTGCTGCGAGCACATCTGAATGATGGTCGCAAAAGCTCTACAAAGGCCAAACGGTATATATGTCCTGATTACAAAAGCTACATCGGGCTTAAATTGAAAAGCGACGTGAGGGAAGAAAACTCCCTTCCCGTTAAAGAGGAGTTTTCCTCTCGACTGTCGCTTCATGCATGCTCAATATGAGGGATTGCTGCAAAGCCATCGACAAATGCAGACGATTGTCCACTCTGGCTCTACGCTCTTTCAGGAATGGATGCTGCTTGTCAAGACTCGATGCAGTCTGCTGGGTTTCCTTAGATAGGAAACTTTTTGACCAATCTGGATGATTTGATTGAATTTGACTTTGTAAAGTGCCTTGAGATGACATGTTTTGTGAATTGGCGCCATTTAAATAAATAAAAATTAATTGAATTGAAAATGGAAAGCTTTTGCTGTTTAATGAGAATGGGTTAACAAAAAGCTAATCTATCCATCCACTGCCCAACACTTTTTTTGTGGGTTTAAAAAAGCTTTTGAACCTGAACAAGTTCCAAACAGGACTGTTTGTTACAGTGGGAGTGTGTGAGACGAGGTGCTCCGAGTACTTCTGACTGGACATAGGGGGTGTTGCCAAAAGGTCTTTGATCAGGGATGCAAACACACAATCGACTTATGATTAATTGTTGAATAATGGTTTATTAGTTTGTTCCATCCGATTAACTGGTAATGTCCACTTTGATGGACCTTATTTCAGTGTTGTAGTGTGGCTGCCATCCAGAAGAGGGCACTGCATACTTAATGAAGCAAGAAACGATATTTCACCACTAGGTGGTGCTTGAGCGCTATCTGTAGACCAAAACAAAATGTATGACAAGCTGCGCTTTTCTCTCCCTTCACTCCACCTGCCACCCAGCCCCTCCTTTCCCTTCTCACGTGTCGCCTCCTATGGGCATGTTTGTAAGGGATAAAAACACAGCAAAACAGCATCACCTTTTGGAGGAATATTTAAAGTGAAAAAGTAAATAACTCATAAATTTATAATGCTGTTAGCAAGAGAACATTTTGATCTGTTGGACGTGCTCTCCACCATGTTGCTCCAACACTGCGCTGCTCTGACGGTGGTATTTTAGGGCTCGGAGGGGCTAAGCCTTGAATTGCAGCTGTTCACATGCACGTACATGCATGTAAGCGCATCCAGCCCGGCTATGTAAACAAGAGACTAGAGAACAACATAGAGAGATGCGGTGGGACGCCATAGTCCATCTAAAATCGTACCTTTAGTTCTTCACATCAAAAATTTTTTTTTTAGTTCTTTCTATCTAAAATAAAGAAATGTGGCTTATTGCTCCTTTAAGCAGAGCCAGATCATGATAGTTGTAAGAGAAATAATCATGTCCGAGGCATTCCAAAACAGGAACATGAAGTTGTCCAAACAGAGTCTGGTGTGGGATTATTTTACACTGTTTAATGAAAACATGAAAGCAAAATGCACTTCATGCGGTTCTGTCTTTAAATATAAACACTCGACAAGCTTCTTAAGTTATCGGCAAACTTATCAAACAAAACTTACTGATGTACTTGAAAGGCAAGGATGTGATGACAGAAAAGCGGAGGCCGTTATGCAAAACATTTGTAACATGGTAGAAAAAGACATGATGCCAAAAGCACGGCTGATGGTGAGGGCTTGTGTGTATGGGTGTTTCACATATTATAATATATTCATATTATTTTCTATTCAGAAACACATTACATTTTATACATAGGTCTAACTAAACATGTGTGAGAAAACCATAATTTATTCAGTCAGTATTTGATACAGGTGAGACAATAAATTGTTAAACTATAATGATGTGGCTCTTTTTTTTATTCAGCATTCTCTAAGAAAATTTAGCCCTTCATGTTATGGAGAGACACTCATGATACAAGAGAAAACTCAGTTTTTTATGAAAATGGCCGCTTATCAAATAATTGTTAATAGATAAATCAACTTTAGATAGACTCATTAATCTATAACTGACCTCCCTGTCTTTGGTTATGTAAACATAATCAACAACAACACGTTGCTTTGGATTAGCGTCTTTGCTTTAACAGCTCAGCACTAATATGGATCCAGAGTTATAGTTCTCGTCTCTTGTGGTTCCAGAAGTAAACTCTTACTTTTGTGAGACTTGGCCGGATGGACTGGCAGTTCATGCTAATCCAACATTAGAATTTACTATTTTTCCAGTCAAACTATATATCCTGTTATAGGTAAACTTAATTCCAATGGTTCTTGATTAAATTATTAACTGTCCTAAATGTTGGCCTTACTGCCAGCTCCTTCCTTGCTTCAGCTCACAAATGAAGCAGATATACACTGCAGCAAAAGCAAAAGGAGACGACTGCTTTTACCTTTTTATACTTAAGTATTCATGTCACATGTAAGTAACTAATTTTATTCATTTTTTTATTTTTCATACCTTTTCAGACATTACTGGAGCCTCCATTCCCTGCCCTAACAGCACCTATGCTTTGCTCGTTGTTTAGCCCGTCACCTGCCAGCTTTTTTCTATTTTCTAAAGACCTGATGCCCTCTTGAGGACTGGGCTCGTCTTCCTATCATGAGCTTTCATCCACATGCATCATTTGCAATGGGAAAGGCTGAAAGACCATTGAAAGTTCAGTCAAAACGAGCAGTCGCTCCTTCAACTGCTTTGCTTTCATGCAGCTCAGTGCATGTTGCTGGTCAGCAGGTGTCTGAGTGAGTCCAAGGCAGCAGGCTGGTTTCAACATCAAAGTGCAGGTTAAGTGTGATAAGTGGAATTAGCATTGCCAGGGGGAAGATAATGACTAAAAATGACTTTCCGTCTCCCTTACACAAAGAGAAACAGGTACAGGGGCACAGCTGCTTCGGAAGATTAATGGTGCTGCCAGATGCGGGGACTGTGGAGAGGGTGACCAGCCAATGGTGCTCTTTACCAAGCTGGGAGAGGACAAAGCAGCCATCAGAGAAAGCGTGGGACAGGCACGAACCGAGGTGCTTCTTCATCATTGCGTAAGGAGTGCATGATTACATGGTAGAAACGAACAAACACTGCCAGAGACAATAAGATCTTAACATGCCAAGTGGTGCCATAATATGGTACTTTTTGACTGGCAATTGTACCTTAAAAGCTATGGCTAAACCTCATCAACACAAGCAGTAGTCCTTTTTTTCCACTAAACTAAATCTAATACAACTAATTGCTTCTCAAGTAACATAACTAGTAGATCTACCAAGAAAGGGACATCCAGACTGAAAGGCTAGGATAAAATAACGTTAACCATAAAAAGCAACCAAGAGACCCATGGTAACTCTGGAGGAGCTGCAGCAAACCACAGCTCAGAAAATCTGTTGAAAGACATCAATTGAAAAAAGTGTACCCCTGGGCCCTTACTGAAGAATAACAAAACAAAAATGAGTAGACGCAGCAACCATGTGCCAGAAGGTGTTCTAAGAGGAGACTAAATTAAACTTTTGGACTTACATGCAAAATGCAAAGCCTGGAAGAAAACTAACACTGCACATTGACCCTGAACACCTTACTCTCACAGTTAAACATGGTGGTGGCAGGATCATGCTTTAGGAATGCTTTTTCTAGAGCACAGGCAGGAAAGACGGACACAGCGGAGAGTGGATTAAGATAAACACAGGGCCGTCCTGGAAGGAAACGTCTCATAGATTGCCAAAAAGTCGAAGCTGGGGTGGAGGTTCAACTCCTAGCAGTACAACAGCGCTGAACTTACAGCCAAACCTACGGTGGAGGTTAAAGATTAAAGCGTCCTCATGTCTTAGAATAGGCAAATCAAAGACTGGCTACTTTGTACCGATTTATTACATACAATACAGAAAGAAAAAAAAACACATTGACATTTGTGATTTTTATTTTTTTAATCTGTGGAAAGCTCTTGCAAAAAAAATAAAAAAACAAAAAAAAATCACAGTAAGCCATGGAAGTACTGGAGACCACAGTATCAGAATTAGAAAAGAACAAAAATGGATCGAAGGCTAGGACAACAGGGCCCCTCTTTTTATTCGGAGTCACCGCTGACTCACCGCTGGGTCACCCAAGCAAACTCCGTGCCATCAGTGCAGACCGGGAGTGTCAATACCGCAATCTGTTTTTTCCATTTTCTCCCTTATCAAGGTTAAACAGAACAAATCAATCAATCATCTTAGCTGGTGGAAATGAAGAGGGGGGGGGGGGGGGGGGGAGCACCCTTAATGTCCGAAAATAAAGGTTATAAATAACACAGTGACTGAAATCCAACCCCTTGCGATACCGTTTCCTCAAAAAGCCAATTAACTCTGGTGCAGAGGAGAAAGGAAGAGTAACCTGAAACAAATGCCTTCTGAAAGCCCTTCTGCCCAATCTCAGATACGGGGGACACCGGTTCCTTGTTCTGAGCATAGAGAGAGTTTCAATTACATGGAGTTTGCCCTTGGTTGGGCTATTTCAATATTTTATGTTGATACATTACCACTGCACCACACCTTCATTCATTCTCATTCAGGGGAAGGCGCTCTGACCAAAAATAGACTCCCTATCAAGCGGCATTCTGTGTTATATTATTGTGTCTGTCTCGAAAGAAAATAGATCATGGAGGGGACCGACTGCCTAATACGTAAATGAGAAATGCACAATTACTTTTCGCATGGATTCCTGCCGAGCTAAGAGTCGCACTAAGATTGCTCTCACATAGCGTAAGCAATATCAGCGACACGTCTTGTGAATGTTAGCATGTAATTGGTTCAACCAAATTCATGCGGTGATATATTAAAGAGGGGGTGGTTTTCTTTTTTTTTTTAGCTTCCCCCTCGTTTTGCATAACACAGGGTTACTGACACATTGTGTTCTCCCTCATAAAAGCAAATCATAGGGAAAAGGCATTTACAGTACACCGGGGACAGCTTTGAATGGATCTGACATCATGTGACAATAGGGGTGCACCCGGGAGGTCAGCACACACCTGTGTCGCATACAACTTCCCCTGACAATGTGACATTTTCATGCACATGCCACCTGACAAGCAGTGACAGATATGTGAGTGCAAGCATCTTCTGACCTTTATATCACACTCAGAAAGTCACTCAAAGAATTTCCTCTGTAGCAAAAGACAGAGCCGAGCTTTATGCTGAGCCTGTCAAAAGTGTCCGCACCCCTTGTGCAATTCTACATTCACAACAGAAAACTAAAAAGTTGTTTCATTTGGCAATGAAGGGATAGGCCAAAAAAACCCAGTGCTTAATTCAACCTTAAAACGGAAGGAAAAAAGCACTTTGTTTAAAAATGCATTCCTCAAATAAAAATCGTGAAGCACATTTGTATTCATCCTCTTTTACTCCTATATAAAGCCTCCAAAATAAAATCCAGGGCTCCAAATGGCATCCAGTAGTCATGGTATTAATAAATAAAGCCCACCCGTGGGTAACTTAATTTTACTATAAACACAGTAAGTCTGTAAAAGCTTGAGAAGCTTAGAGAACAATAGACAGACAATCAATGGATGGTTGTTAGATTTTCTTCAGTTTTATCGGTGCCGTCTTGGATATTTTATCTGCTTTAGTATTTTCAGTAACTCTATTGTCTATTTTAACATATTCTTAAGTCCTATATCAGCTTAAAACAGGTCGCTTCTGAAAGCGAGACCCTCTTGTCTCGATGAGATTTACCTGTTCCGCCAAAGGTTGAATAGAAACACAGACAGCATCGGGAAGATCAAGAGACACAGCAGACAGGTCAGGCACAGAGTTGTGGAGAGGTTTAAAGCTGTTACAAAACAACACGCCGAACATTGAACATCTCACAGAGCACGGTTCGATCATTTGAAATTTTAAAATGTATGGCATAACTGTAAAGATATCAAGAGACGGTCAGCCACCTGCAGGTGTTATCGTTAGCTAAATACAGGGTAATCTTGGTGAGAAAAGAAACAGCTAGAAGCTGCAAAAAGATGTGAGAACAGCACAGAAGTCCACCTTCCAGCAGAACAATGGCACTAGATATTAAACCAGGGGACAATGGAGTGGTAAACATTAAAGCGTCCTGATGTTCAAAGGACCCAAAGTTCAAACCTAAATGAACTTGAGAATCTGGGGGCAAGACTTGAATATTCTTGTTAATAAACCCTCGGCGTCCAGCATGACAGGGCTTAATCTGTGTTTGCAAAGAATGGGGAAAACATTTTGGTTCCTAGATGTGCACGGCTGGTAGAGACGTACCACAAAGGTTGTGTTTATAACATAAAAAAGTCCTACAAAGTTTTGCCTCAATTGTGCTTAAGGTAAAGGCACGCCACAGTTTTTTAATAAAATATTTCAACAGCATCAATGACACAATGTCACAATTTTACACTACTTTGTGTTGGTGTATCGCGTACCTTTCCATGAAGTCTGGGGTTGTGAAATGAGAGAATGTGGAAAAAGGGACTGTACGAGCCTGTTTTTCTCTCTTTTTCCTTTTTTTTTTTTTTAGCTCGGATTTCATTAGGCTCCTTGGCAGGAAGGCTACCAAACTCATTGGCTGCTTGTGTTTATTGGGCAATGACGGCCAAGGAGTTGTGGAACACAAGCATCGAGCTTCGTTTTTATATCCGGTTTATAGCACAGCTGTTTCTGCCGGGGCAACAGAGTGTGCGTAATTACGGCGACGGCGCTCAAATTAAGATCAAGAACTCGTGAAAAGCAAATAAAAGACGACGGTCTTGCGCCGTTCTCGGAGTGCCCGAGACACGTGGGGGGTGAAGGTCGTGATGCCTTAGAGAAAGTTTTCACGAGGAGTCCAAACTTAAAGGCATCATCATTCATCCCTAAAAAGTTTGTGGCTCGTGACAGGAATTGGCTCATTAAAAATATTACAAGCCCCCCCCCCCCCCCCCCATGCCAACACCTTGCTCACGAGCAAGGCGACCTCTAGAAACATTATTTGAGCTTGTGGCAGGTCCACTGGAGTGCCACTCTTATCACTGTAATGCATCTCTGTTCTTTTAATTAAGGGATAATGTCCAATTTCATGACGTTTATGAGGTTATAACATCCATTAGCCTGCAACAGATGCTGTAGCTGAATAGCTAACTAGCCTCGAGCTGAGCCACATGGGTCCTCCTCCAGGCCAGAAAGCCAGCGTCCAGCACTTAATGGGTGTAAGATATTCCCTCTTTACTTCCCTTCTCTGCCTCCGATACGCAATACTTTTTTTTTTTTACTTTTGTCTCCCATTCTCTATGCATCTATTTCTCAGTGCTGCCCTACAGCAGAAATTAGAAAGAGATTTAAAGAGTATAGCTATTGAACTTTAAACAGCTTATAGCTATGGATCATAAAACTGGCATTTAAAATTTGTGATTGCAATTAAACGCAAGTTATTCGCAATGAGAATGTCAAAAGCAGTTCTAATCATTTTTATTGTGCTGCTTAATTATTGCGCTGCACTTTTTCCTCCTCTAAGCCAAATGCTTCCTGGGTGCATAATTTCAACCTTTAGCTTCTCTTCTCATGCTTATGCCAACAGCAAGATGAGCAGTCTGCTCGCTGGCCCCTCAATTCTAACAAAATGAATGTGCCTGAACCTCTCCAGCACTCTATATTCGTTGGGCCTGCAGCCAGCCCTCCTCTCTGTGTTGACCTCAATTTTCTTATAAATACCTTTCATACCATCTCAGTGAAGGATGAAGGACAAAGTCAACTAAATGCATCAAATTATTCTCCTGTGGCAACAAACTACAAAAATCTAACACCTATTGTGAAAATTAACATCCCTATCATTATAGAGTGGGTGGCAGATGTGTTTACCTTAAGATTCTGTTTATTGTTAACTAAAACCTATAAGTGTCTTTTGTCTCATTTGTAACTTTTTTGTGAGGTTCTGCAAAGGACTTCTAAGTAATTAATGTCTTGTAGGTAGGAGGCAGTGGTTAAAATACAGTTTTTTGAAAATACTGGAGATTTCATAATGACTACAAAAAACTACCCATTATGTAAGTAGAAAATAAGCAACAAAGCAAGTAAGTAAAGTTTATAAAGTGGCTTTGCAAGACACAAAGTGATTTACAATACAGGCAAAATTAACTTACAGCTGTTTTTTTTAAATACACCAAATTCAAAATATATTATTTTTGGCCAACAAAAGTATATACATGTAGATATATGTACTTTTTTTTTTTTTTTTGCTTTTCTAATGTCTCACTTGTGCATCAAACAGTTGCAGTGAGGGGCTCCTGCTAACTTGGTCTGGACACAAAATGTATAGCAAAATATGGCACTAAAGAACCACCGAACTAAAAATCAGATCATCTTCCTGCTAGTAAACCATTGCCTGTTTTAACCATTGCCTCTAACACCATCACTTGTCAGTGTGGAAGTTGTAGCTGGGACCGTCAGTGAGGTGTTAAAAGATGATGTCAGAGGAAGCACAACAATTGTACGAAGCATCTAGGACACAAGCTGAACTGATTGCTCAATTGCTCCATTGCCAAGGTCTCCATGCTAGATCAGGAGACATTGTCCTATTTAAGCTAAGGGTCTCCACAACACATACAGAGATGTGCAGTTATACTAACGCTAATTGTTCCAACCAAGCTAGACAGTAAGAAAATGATGCTAAATACACTTTAAACATGCAATCATTTCACCTTTTTTTTAATATTATTAAAATCCTGCAGAATACAACTGCAGAGCTGTGTAACAATTACTGCTC
This sequence comes from Fundulus diaphanus, assembly GCA_037039145.1. Classification (NCBI taxonomy): domain Eukaryota; kingdom Metazoa; phylum Chordata; class Actinopteri; order Cyprinodontiformes; family Fundulidae; genus Fundulus; species Fundulus diaphanus. The sequence continues at coordinate 31,595,514 of CM073131.1, forward strand.
TCTCAAACACACATGGCGTGAAAATGCCTCTGGTTCCACTGTAAATAGTTATTTATTGATCACAGAGAAGCTTCTAAGGCTCTGTTTTACTTCATTATATAAAGTAATGATTTAATATTCTAATGCAAAAAAGTAAATCAGGGTTTGTACTCACCTGTAATATATTTAAATCAATCTCAATGTAAAGACCTTTGATATTTTGTCAGATGGTACACAATTACGTTTTGATGTGGGCAAAAAAAAAAAAACCGAAAAGACGGAGCTATAATTTGTATTGTAGAAATGTAAAGAAGGTATGCTGAAGTTATTTTTAGTTAATTTTTTTTTATCAGCATGAAAACCACTGTCCAATAACTTGAGGGATTGTACTATATTTTAAGTTTGTTAGTGTCACAGATTTCTTTGTTTGAAGTTCATAGTTTTATTGCACTCTAAGCATTCATTGGCAAAACGACAAGTAAACATTCTGCTTTATTTCTTAAAGAAAAATTGGAATTGGCAAAAATCTGTCTTGGCATGTCAGAGCTCAACAAAGTTTGTGATCAGAATAGAGTCACAAAATCTCAGGACACTATTCTTACACCAAAATTGTAAATACAGGGCACCAAAGACACATAACACAAATGTGATGCAGTGTTAAAAGAAAAAGAAAATATCCAAACAGATTATGTTATTTTAAGGTTTTAGTTTATTTTTATGACAATCTTTATTAGCTTGCTATCCTCTTTAAAAATATATCCCACATCTCTCCAGCCATAGGTAGCATTGATCACAGCCCACTGCAGGTAAGACACTGATTACTCAGAAGTACACAACAAAAGCCTGCTTTTTTTGTTTTGTTTTTTTTACCAACTTTGGTTAAATTGATAAAATACCATAAAAATAAAATTATGAAAACATCTAAATTCAAAGGTGTCGTCCTCAACACCACCATTGCACTCCTGCTCCCCTATGATAGAGACAGACCAGAGTTGCCATACATGGTACCAGGGCTCAGGACTAGCCTTGGAGGACAATGGGAGTGAGAGCCGGCCTTTCCCCAGGGCAGGGTGAGGGTCTGCTGGGCAGCTGTTTGGTAATTAGTTGCGTCCCACATGTTTGCCCCCGGGCATCTGTCGGAGCAGTGGCAAACAGCACACATGGCCCGGATACAACCCTCAGGATGGAGTTAAGTCAGAGCCATTAGACTTTATTTAAATCTCACAAACCCGCAGTTAGAAAAACACCTGGAAAAGTTATATGATAGATGTGACAATTACTGTCCATTTGTCTTACAGTTAGATCCCAATTTTAGCCATGAGGGAGAATCTATGAATATCTTTGCCTTCTGTCATGGTCTTTATATGAAGCGCCAATGCAGAGCCTGGGCGTGCACTAATCATTTACGGCCATAACACTAAACTTTACAAAGGAGGGGGAGAGGGGAAAAAAAATAACAGATCTTCCCTGGAGCCAAGACTCTCAGAAGGGCCTTAAAAATGTCATCTATGCACCATCAATACCTCAATATGGTTATGCTTTACAGTAAAACATGCTATAAGACAACAAAGCACTTTAGTTTTACTGCACTCTGTGTGGCCCTGCCTCTGGCGTTCATACAGCAGTTAGTGTTTACTACACTTGGCTGAGTAATAACTCTGTTGTACGACAAACAAAACTCTAGCCCCAAGCTATAACTCCGGCATATCCTGAATCGGTCAATTCTCAATACATTCATCTCTTTTCATCCTTCCATCTCTTTCAATTTCAGCCTCTTTGTGTCCTTTGTACTTTAGTTATACATCATGGCATAGATGCTTCTTATTAGTTTTATCCTCGGCTGCCTGAAGCGGTTCTTCTCCAGAAGACACCTTCCTTTGCTTTGATGCTCCAGAAAAAAAAATATTCCCAAGAGGAAAAACTGATTATCTAGAACTTTCCTATTATATATGATGCTCTGAAAAATTATTCATGTGTCTTGAGTTTTTTTCAGATTTTGCCACGTTAAAGTTATAGTATGCATGATACTACGCATTTCAATGGTATTTTATATGATCGACCAACACAGAGTAGTGCAAAATTGTGGGGTGGTAGGAAACTGCTATATGCTTTTAAAATCTGAAAGGTACAGTGGACTAGGGCTAGGGTTAGGGTTAGGGGACAGGGACAGGCTATCGCTGCAGCTATACCCTTCTCGAACTCTCTGAGCTGATTGGGCAAAGCAACACCTAGTGCCTGCCTACAAAAGGTTGGTTTTAACCAGTCACGGTATCAAATTAATACATAAGCAGCAGATGTCATGAGAATCCACAAGAAGGTAAGCCAGTCAAGGCACTTCTTGCTGTTCTTTCAAAGAAGAAGTCGTGGATTCTTGATCTGAGCAGGTAAATGAGATTATCTGCCAATGGAATGAGTATTTTCACCCTAAAATAAGATAATTAGATACACAGCACTTGAAATAAGGTGATGGAGATGTGTTGTTCCTATTTTAAGTGCAAAAATGTTATTCCATTGGCAGATCATTTAAACTTGCCTGTTCAAATCAAGGACAAATACATTATTTCAAGAAAGTTTTACTTACTTTTAGGTCCCTTTTTGCAGTGTTTAAAATGCAGCTTGTGACATGTAAAACCCTTATTTATATGATCAAAAAGCGGGGCTTCCTTGTTTCACCTAAAGAAGAAAAAAGCTAAAACTTTCATTTTTGTGAACCCAATATCTTACACCATCTAATCTCGTGAGCTATCATCACACCCCTAGTAGCACTGGACATCCTACAAAGCGGTATTCGTGTGTGTCACACAACTGCAAAAGTAACAGCTAAATAGTCGTCAACCTAAGGGGACAATCTGGCTAAGAAATCACATGTGCCATTTTCCACTAGTAATGTAGGCGAAACAGTTCAGATAAAGCCAAATCTCCAAGGAACCTTGGAGGTGACATCATCTTGCTGTGGGTGTGTTTTCTTCACAAGTGCCAGAGAAGCTGGTCAGAGTTGATGGTAAGATAGAAATGGGATAAAAATGAGCAATAATTTCAGTTTTTAGATGTGTAGAACTGGTAGAGACATACCCCAAAAAAGGCTAATTGCAGTGCAAGTGTTGAGATTAGTCTGGACTCGGAGAGGCTGAACACAAAAGCAGACCACACTTGTAAAACCTTTTTGAAAACTACATAAGCTTACAAAATGATAAAAAAATGTTTGAGGAATATGAATACTTTTGCAAGCGACCGTAGACAGTGATGTTCAATTCCAGTCTGCAGATACTGGTGAGCACCTGCTCCAAATACAACCTCTTCAGATTGTCCGTTAGTTCTTCATCTACCTGGTAATTACCCGATTATTAGAATTAGGTGTGTAGGACCATGAAAACGTCAAATGGATGCAGGTCATTGGCCCCTGAGAACCCAAACTGGACACCACTGATATAAAACTCTGGATCTAAAGTATTGGGCAATGAGAAATCATTCAACAAGTAACCAGTTTTCTCTAAAGTTGCTCCTGGTCTACCTTATTTCTCCTTATGTTAACAGTCTCCACCTCACCGCTGCTCCTACCCCATGGTGCTATCATCCACAGTGATCAGTTGGCCTCAGCGGCACTCGCGGTGGGAGCCCAAAGTGTCCTTGGTGAGGGGGAGGGGGGGGGATTCCAAGGAGCTAATGGTTGGAGCCGTATGACTAATGGGGAAGAAAGCATGACAAAATAAGACAAATGGTTTGCACCAACTTCATTACCGTAGTGACAGCTCGACGGTCCTACTGTATAATTTGGTATTTTTCATCTGTGACTCATTTGCCGGAGAAAAAAATGACCACATCAAAGAGCAGCTGATTTTATACCTGAACTGAGCTGCTGGAGCCGTCGTGAAAGTTTGAATTTTTTAAAGATGTTGTGTGCTTTGAAATATAGGCATACAGCGTGTGGAGCGAATTTTGGATTCGGAGGAGAGATGTAGTATTCAGATGCATCGGAGACTCGCTTCCAACATCAAACTACAAGGCAGATTGGCACCTACAGGCAAAGCACTGGCAGACTGTTTACTTGCCAACTCCCTTTTTTTTCTATTATACATCTGTGGAGAAGTTCTCAGCAGTGGCAGAAAGTGCACTGGAACCGCCAGACTTGTGTATCGCATGATTATTAAGCAGGGGAAGTAGAAAAACATATTTGCAAGAAATAAAAGACTTTTAATCACTGCCATATAAATATCTAGATATAAATTTAAAGTGTTTTATCGCATTCTTCAGCTTTTAATAACTTCCAGTTTGAAATTGTGGTTTAACAACTGCCTCTCAGTGGAGATTTGCGTTAAATAAAGCAGCATCTGCTCAATTTCAGGCCATTTAATTTTTCATGAAAGGAAAGGTCATATCATCCACTGTAATCTACAGTCCCACATCTCGCGTATCCGAGCCTGCCCGTCTTCTGGGCCGGCATGCATTATTCAGCGAATACTCAGGAGTTCTTTAAGAGGAGTACTCCAGTTTGCCACACAATCTCTCCTTTTGAGTTACAAATTCCACTACGGTGTTGCAAAGGTGGACTAAATAATTCACAATTTGCTTTCCCCTTTCTTTGAGTGGAAAGCGAAGTGGAATTGGAAGAAAATAAAAACAAAAAACGGGGGGGGAAAAAAACACGCGTTCCACTTCAAAGTTGCCGGCGTTTGATAGAGAAGAGAAACAAATGTGTGCAAAAATAAAAATCGAACTCCATCTCTGAAAAATTAGCATAGAATCACTGGGAGCATTTGAAGTTTTCTTTGAAGTGTCGGTTTGAGATTGATGCGTTTTCTTGATGTGCTGTGTTCATCTACGAGGCCAACAGCTATTCCCACGGGAACATTTATAGTTCAAAATTGCAAATACATTAGAATATTTCTTTTCCACACATTATTTAAAAAAATCTTTTGATCAAATAAATGTATTATTACCTTCAGTCGTACAGACCCATTCCTGTGTGAATGTTGCCGGCTCTCCGCTTGCTGCGTTAAAAGCCAAGGAGTCATTCCCTCTTCTGAGGGAAAGCATCCATTAAAATCATTGTGAAACAGCAAAGGCAGAACAGCTGTCTGCCAATAAGTAAAAATAAAAAAAACACAAAAAAGTTGGATGGGTTTCAGACTGCATGACAATGTTGAACAGTTTTTATTTTCTCTTTCATATCCCTTACTGAGAAATAAGTTGATCTTTCAGTACTAATATTAAGTATTTAATGCCAAACTGAAATATACCTAAACATACATAGTTAATAATAAAATATTTATGATCCATCCAAACACCAGGTATTGGCTATTAGTCCTGATCAAAGGTGTTCTTTATTATTATTATCATCAGTATCAGAGCCCCTAGTGAAACCCACATGTTGTTAGTACATCGTCTCAATTTTGTTCGCCGTGCACTCCGCCAGCTGTACGGCCATGTTTTGCACGTTTAATATTTAATCTGCGATTATTGCAGTAGTAAGAATTGTGTCTGGAACATTTATCCATTCCTTTTATTTTGGGTTTTATTAGTTTTCCAGTTCGTTATGAATAGAATGTTTTCACTTTTTTATTAATTTCTTTATAGGGTCACAAGTCTAAAAAGCTGTGGGTGGTTAAATTTTCAGACTCTTCGCTCAAGCAGCCAGCCTGCAGTCAGCTGCCTGAAATGCTCTCACATAGCTAAATGAGGTATTAAAACTGTGATAATTCAATAGCAGTCCCCAGAAATATTTCTAAACAGCTGAATTTATACTTCTTGTAAGAAAGAAATAAGGGGGGGTAGCCCGTGTTCGTCCAGCTGACTGGTGGTGCACAGCAACAGATGGGGAGTGAGTTGTGCTCCATTACTGTATGCTCCAGTCAGAAAAAAAATGAAAACAATATGATGGACAATTCTTGGGTTTTTTTAGATAACGACTTTTTAAAAGCTTGGTATACCTGAATACCAGCCACTGTCCCATGATTAGTTAAAGGAAGTGCAACAGGACAAAGTTGGTGGTGCTAATGAAACTTTGAGAAAATATTACTTTATTTACACCAGTTTTAGTTGAAGCAGTTGCAGTATTCCTTAAATAGTCTTTACTGATTAAATGCTGCAAATGTGTAATAATAAACTAATGAAACTTTTATATTAAAGCAACACCATGTAACTTTTAGCCACTATGGGGCACTAGACCTGTAACTTCCAGGTTTAGCGCCCCCGGAAGGCCAATGGTAACACTGCACTGTCACAAAATTAAATAGTATCCCTCTGAGTTTTGGAATCTGATAGCAGACCACTTCGGACCAGAAGACTGAGAAGTAATGGAGTTACTTGTAAATACAAGGCAATATTCACACCTCTAGATTAAATCCTTCAACAAAGAACTAAAAATATGTCGGATCAGCTAAGTGTCGTGACTCGTCAGACATAGGTTTCCTCTTTTTGGAAATTAGAAGAACAAAGTAGAAGAACAAAGCTCTCACATATCAGTGGAGCTCATGACCCATTCAGCGACCTTCTCAAGTTAAAGAGGTGAGTTTTTAAAAGGCCAGCCCGCACAGAGCATCGATACGCACCAAGTGCTGTATATTGACCTGAAAAACTGTTTAATATATCTCAAATTAAGTGAATACTCAGCTCAAAACTTACATAATGCTGCTTTAACAGTGCTGACTGAAATACTACCAAATATTAGCACGAAACAGTAATGGGCTGGTATAAAATGGCATGATAGCAAAAGAAAGAATTGATAATAGAAAACAATACATTTAGCTGCAGTCCGATAACTACTCATCCATGATGAATTAAAATCACCGAAAAACTAAACGTAAAAACATTTTTTAAACGCCTTTATCCACTTTTCTTCTCCCAAAGTGATCTAGCTTCCCGTTAGGAACAGCTGGTCTTCCTAAAAAGAACAGAAATGCTACAGACGAAAACAGCAGATCCCAACTGCTTGGGTTGTCTTCTGAATTCTTGGACTAAAGTCAGCAAATACTGCCGGTGTCCATATCATTTTTTTTATTTTTTTGTTACACCAACACAAAGTTTTGAGAATTACATTCAGATCCCAACATCCCAAATCCTCGCTCTGAGTTCATGTCTCTGTCGCCCTCTGAGGGCGTTTAGTCAAGTAAAGTCTGGGTTTCTCACAAAAGGGAAACGGGTCACTGACCACATGCTGCCCCGTCTGACCTCGCCGGCCAAATTGTGATACAAGTCGGGGGGAAAAGAAATCTTTGAAAACAAACCACAGGGGACAATGTACACGGTTGCAATGTGTAAATATCTTTTTAGTTGCTTTCCCAGAGGGTATGAAGTCTTTCGCCTACAAGAAGAGGGGAGGCTCAACAGGACAGGCCAGAATTTCCATTATCACATCCGAGGAATAGGTCAGTATAAAGTAAATACTTTTTCTTCTGTAAACAAAATGCACTTGTTTGAACATCAAAAAAGGAGTAAGAGATGATAGAGTGATCACAAGTCATGTTCCTCTTGGTTACAATTAGGTCAATATCTTTGAAAAGAAATTAAAATGCATTAATATACTTTAAAAAATTAACCATTTCTGAGTAGGGGTAAGAATAACAACCTTAACGTACTTGGCATTCAAAACCCTTCCACCTGGTTTCAGAAAACCCAGTTCTTTTAAACCTACAGCACACTTACTTTGTATTCATTTCACAATCTCATAAAAGGAGACAGATGTTCCTTGTGCCACATTGATTCATACATTTATGACTCTGTTCTGCATGAGAACTTTAAGCCATTATCATCTTCCTGACCTGCTCCACTTTGGATAATTGCCACAGATACACCAAAGGTTCCCGTTCTGCATATTTTAGACAGGCCTTCCCCTCCACATGGCTGCTCAGACACTTTTCCTGTCTGCCCGTCGTGGGTTGCTGTATTGTATGAACTGGTGACGATTTTTTGTCACAATACAGATGTGTCATAAAACCATAGTTAATACATGACTGCGATTTCACATGGTATATGTATTTTTTTTATCTTGCTTCTACGTTAGAGCATGATATTTAACAGATAACAGAAAAGTGAATCTAAAAGATTTATTTTTCTTGTTTACTCTGGAAACGCTCCACAGAGTGTTATAGTAGTCAAAAAAACAGTCACAAAGAATAAAGCACTATTTTTGGTCAGTTTTAACCTGAAGGCATGCATGAGCGGTACCATAAAGCTAATATCAAGCACATGGTTGCTCCACTGACAGAAAAAGATTCTCTGATAATGTTATTCATAATGCTATATAATCGAGATTTACTGACACTACATTGTTTTCTAAAGCCGTTACCGGTAGCTTGAAGTTGCCGTCAACTCAATACAATCCATGGAAATAAAACTCATCGCCAACACCACAAAATGAGTTGCTCAAGAATTGTTGTGTGACGTTGTCTTGTTCTCGCGCTTTCCTCTCCTCTTTCTCTTTCACCTTTTTTCCCTTTTAGCATTTGGTCTCCTCCGTTTCTCTCCTTCTTATGCTGGTGAAGATTCTCAGTCATCCAGGTCATGGTCATTCGAAAAAAAGTAAAAAACAAAACAACTGGACTGGTTTTCTGTAGTTTGAAGACATTTCGCTTCCTATCCAGGAAGCTTTCTCAATTCAAAAAGTCTGGAGTAATGTGGAGCATCAAGTTTTATATTGCTGCTGGCCCGCTGCAGAACATAGTGGTGAGAAGAACAAACGTAAAAACGTCGTCATCCCATATGTTGCTGGAGTCTCTGAAAAACTCAAGAGGATTTTCTCCAAACATAAAATCCCAGTACATTTCAAACCAAACAGGACCCTCAGACAGAGGCTGGTGCATCCCAAGGACAAAACCCCCAAACCTAAGATGAGCGGAGTGGTGTGTGCAGTTCAGTGCAGTGAGGAATGTTCTGATCTTTATATTGGAGAAACCAAACAACCTCTCCACAGACGCATGGCTCAACACAGGAGAGCTACCTCCTCAGGACAAGACTCTGCTGTCCACCTACACCTTAAGGACAAAGGACACTCCTTTGAGGACCAAAATGTTCACATTTTGGACAAAGAAGACAGATGGTTTGAAAGGGGTGTGAAGGAAGCCATCTACGTTAAGAGAGAAAAACCAACCTTAAACAGAGAAGGAGGCCTTAGGTTCCAACTCTCAAAAACTTAAAATACAGCTATAGGATTAATTCCGGCCAATCATCACCTCAATTCTCACCCCCAAAACATCGTTCCGGCAAGCCAGGCCAATAACGACCCTAACGACTCTTCGTTACAGAGGAGTGGACCAGTTTCGGTTCAATCTGCTGGTTTAATGACTTTAACGACCGCCCATTACTAAGGGGTGGACCTGTTTCTGTTCAGTTTGCATGTTATCTAAGCCATCAAAAGGCCTTTGTTGGGCAGCAGTATAAAGCGTGATACTCCACAATACTCCAGACTTTTTGAATTGAGAAAGCTTCCTGGATATAAGCGAAACGTCTTCAAACTACAGAAAACCAGTCCAGTTGTTTTGTTTTTTACTTTTTTTTGGAATCTCTCCTTGTTTCAGTGTCCATCAAACATGAAATAGTCCCAGCATAATAAAGCTTCTTGCATATACAGGTAAAAGCCAGTAAATTAGAATATTTTGAAAAACTTGATTTATTTCAGTAATTGCATTCAAAAGGTGTAACTTGTACATTATATTTATTCATTGCACACAGACTGATGCATTCAAATGTTTATTTCATTTAATTTTGATGATTTGAAGTGGCAACAAATGAAAATCCAAAATTCCATGTGTCACAAAATTAGAATATTGTGTAAGGGTTAAATTTTGAAGACACCTGGTGCCACAAACTAATCAGCTGATTAACTCAAAACACCTGCAAAGGGCTTTAAATGGTCTCTCAGCCCAGTTCTGAAGCCTACACAAACATGGGGAAGACTTCAGATTTGACAGCTGTCCAAAAGGCGACCATCGACACATTGCACAAGGAGGGAAAGACACAAAAGGTTATTGCTGAAGAGGCTGGCTGTTCTCAGAGCTCTGTGTCCAAACACATTAATAGAGAGGCAAAGGGAAGGAAAAACTGTGGTCAGAAAAAGTGTACAAGCGATAGGGATCACCGCGCCCTAGTCAACATTGTGAAAAAAAAACATTCAAAAATGTGGGGGAGATTCACAAGGAGTGGACAGCTGCTGGAGTCAGTGCTTCAAGATCCACCACCAAGAGACGCTTGAAAGACATGGGTTTCAACCGCCGCATACCTCGTGTCAAGCCACTGTTGACCAAGAAACAGCGCGAAAAGCGTCTCACCTGGGCTAAGGAAAAAAAGAGCTGGACTGCTGCTGAGTGGTCCAAAGTCATGTTTTCTGACGAAAGCAAATTTTGCATTTCCTTTGGAAATCGAGGTCCCAGAGTCTGGAGGAAGACAGGAGAGGCACAGGATCCACATTGCCTGAAGTCTAGTGTAAAGTTTCCACCATCAGTGATGGTTTGGGGTGCCATGTCATCTGCTGGTGTCGGTCCACTCTGTTTCCTGAGATCCAGGGTCAACGCAGCCGTCTACCAGCAAGTTTTAGAGCACTTCATGCTTCCTGCTGCTGACCTGCTCTATGGAGATGGAGATTTCAGGTTCCAACAGGACTTGGCGCCTGCACACAGCGCAAAATCTACCCGTGCCTGGTTTACGGACCATGGTATTTCTGTTCTAAATTGGCCAGCCAACTCCCCTGACCTTAGCCCCATAGAAAATCTGTGGGGTATTGTGAAAAGGAAGATGCAGAATGCCAGACGCAACAACGCAGAAGAGTTGAAGGCCACTATCAGAGCAACCTGGGCTCTCATAACACCTGAGCAGTGCCAGAAACTCATCGACTCCATGCCACGCCGCATTAATGCAGTAATTGAGGCAAAAGGAGCTCCAACCAAGTATTGAGTATTGTACATACTCATATTTTTCATTTTCATACTTTTCAGTTGGCCAACATTTCTAAAAAATCCCTTTTTTGTATTAGCCTTAAGTAATATTCTAATTTTGTGACACACGGAATTTTGGATTTTCATTTGTTGCCACTTCAAATCATCAAAATTAAATGAAATAAACATTTGAATGCATCAGTCTGTGTGCAATGAATAAATATAATGTACAAGTTACACCTTTTGAATGCAATTACTGAAATAAATCAAGTTTTTCAAAATATTCTAATTTACTGGCTTTTATCTGTATAAATCAAGCGGAGCACTATGGCAAAAGCGGTGAGGCTCCACTTGTGATAATAAAATCTGTTGGGCTCTTTTTGGCATTAAGACAACAATTCTTAATGCCACATTGCCAGACAGGACACACAAAAAAAGAATTGCTGTGTGAATGCTGTACTGTGAGCTGAAAGGTTGAGCAGTTCTACTGAAGGAGCTGAACTGAAGCAGGAACTAATATTAGACAGGCCAAAATATTTAAAAATAATGTTGGTTGTACAACAATGCCATACACCAGTAGACACTGCTCAGGTGAGGGTGAGTTTCACTGGACAGGGAAGGACCACTGGTGGTTGTCCCAGTACGACAAGAAGGTCTGCGGTTAGCTGGAGCAGCAGGCGGCAGAGAGCCACTGTAACTGATGAGTCACGTTAAAAACTTCAAGAATAATTTATAAATTGAATCCACAAATTTTCATAAAATGTGCAGCATATAAAGATTGTTAAAAGCAGCAGAAAATCAAAAGAGTTGCGTTTTGACTCCATTTTTCCTCTATCTTAAGAGAGATTTTAAAAAACACAAAGTAGGGAAGAATTGTTTGAACGTATTGCTTGTTTTAAAATGTAGAAAATGCACACATAACAATGGGAAAGGGCAGATAAGAATCACAATCACTAATCACGCTCCACAGACAGCAGCATGGATCCATCAGTCCACAACAAAGACAAGATTCGGGCATTGTTGTGGAAACTATTGTCAGATGAAGAATCAGCGAGTCAGGCAGGCTAAAACACTGTGATAATCAAACCCTTTTCCCTCCTCACTTCGTTGAGAATAACTAAAAACAAACAGAAAAAAATGGGTGCTGATTAATGCTGCTGTTCAACTAATCAGTTGGCAAACTAATTACCGCAGCTCCGGGGTGCCTTACAGTTTCTGCACTGTCCTCACAAGTCGCCCAAATGCCTAAATATCTGTAAAACTAACTTTAGATCAGAAGACAAAGGTGAGCATTTAACATTTGATTAAATTAGTAAAAACATTTTTTGATAAAGCTTAAATACATTTGAAATACATAAAGCGAAGAATGTGTCAAATTCCAGCTATATATATATATATATAACTCTACTTTTTATTTAATTTTTTTTGTCAGGAGCACAAATCCTCCAACAAGAGAACAACACACTCCCAAGGGGAACTTTCTAAACCATGTTTGAACTTCAGACCAAGAAAAAGAATGATTATTCACTCTTCACAGTGCTGCTAAGAATTGTTTTCCGTCTTTGTTTTTCTTCCTTCATCACAATTAAGGCCTTTAATGGAAAACTTGGCAAGTAAATGAAATGCATTTACATCAATAATTAAAAAGCAAAAGAAAAAAAAAACACACTCCACTGATAGTGATTAAGAAGCTGCTTGGATAAGACTGTTTTCTTCTGCTGGTTAAGTCTTCAGTGCAGACAAACCTCAGCTGGGCAGTGCAATTCTCAACACTGAAGTGCTTTTAAAATTGGGATCCCTTGGTGAAGAAGCCAAACGTGCTTCCGTCCAACTCGAGCGTCCCCTGTGGGCGTGCCCTGATGACCAAGCATCATGGTGGACTGAGAGACTAAAGCAAAAGGATGTATGAAAGAGGGGAAAATGCATTTAACATTGTTGGTATTTAGTTTCTTAAGCCACAACTTCTTCCCAGCGGTGCCATTTTGTTTTAATAACAATACAGTCTAATAACTACAATCACAGGCACATTATCGTGAGTTATTATGACAACGTTACACAATAGACAGGGTTGCTTTTTGTTCTCTCGGCTACACATTTGGAAAATGTTTTGCCTCTAACATTGGAGCAGCACTGTTGTTTTGACAACACCAACCCGTTGACGGTCAATCGCGCCTCAACTACAGAACGGAAGATACATTTTTAAACTCCTACTTTACCTTTTTACCATTTTTTTAAAAACTAACAAAAACAAAAAATAACAGTCCGCCTGAGCATGCAGACAATCCCACTATGCAGGCGTCGCTTAAATTCACAACTTTGCTAATTTTTAGCTTGATTTCACACCCAGTGGTTACCATCTGAACCCAAACTACTGTAATTTATTAGTTGGGAAAATGTAATTTGATTCTGTCTTTGTAGAGTATCATATCATGCATAATACTATCTAGAAATGTTATCATGCAACCTACTTCCACTGATAATTATTATCACCCATGTTTGGGCCACTTGACTACAAATCTAAGACCACTACTCAACTGAACTATCTTCCTGCTGGTAAATATTATTTACAACCAAACTTGCTCACTGCAGAGAGCTTTCTAGTAAATTATTTTAAGTCTTTGGTTGTCAAAGATGAGACAAATTGTCCCATTGTTGGTGCAAAACTGTTACTGATGGCTCCTTTTCATACCAGAAAAAGTCTGATATCTAAAGACCAAATCACAAAAGTATAAAATGGTAAAGGGGCAAAACGGCCAGTGTCTGATGTTAGGTATAGCTTGTGATTCAACCAAAACAAGAGCAGTTTGTTCTTTTCTTCCATTAGTTAATATTTAAAGGGATTTAAAGGGTTTGTGGAGATAATACTGAGGTTTAAGATCATATTCAGTGAATAGCCTCAGTTTGAATAAAGCACGATTCTTTAAAGCACGAGTTAAGCAGAGTGAAATTTCTGCTATCCTAAATTATCAACAAAAAAAAAATATGAAATTGCTTTCTTAGTTGCATTGGATAGGTTAAATACAGAGAGGTTTACACTTCCACTAAATATCCAGGTTCATGGTCCTTTACCAACAATTTAACATGAATTCAAAGCACAACCCTGAAACCGAAATTCTGTTAAATCTTATTTTTCATTTAACTTACATTTCATTCTTTGTGCAACCTTCATTTTCTGAATAAGCAAAAACAGCAGCAGTCTAAAGCTTCATAAAACAGCATTACCTAGAACCCGCATCAATATTTCAACAAAGGAGTTGTTTTGCACAATGACAGAAATCCACTTTAGTCTTGCCCCAAATAGCCAGAAGTGTGAGACAAGGAAAGTAGACGAGGACCTTATTTTAAATTTCTAAACATCTAACAGCTGTTCACTTGCTTGTGTAGAGAAATACGGAGTCAGCCAATCATATGGCAGCATCTAAATGCATGTATGCCTCTAAACGGGATGAAGACAACTTCACACTGAGCATCAGAAAAAGGGGGATATAAGTGGGAATTTCTCAATCATCCTCAGGTTTACAGAAAAGGACAATACACCGAGCGGCAGTTGTGTGGGCAAAAAATGTCGACGTCAGAGATCAGTGCAGAATAAGCAGACTGATTTGAGATGACGAAAAAAAACACTCATTACGAACAAGTTACGTGGAATACCATCTCTGAACTCGCAACATGTAAAACCTTGACGCGAATGAGCAACAGAAGACCACACTGGGCGCCGCTCCTTTCAGCTAAGCACAGGAAGCTGAGACAATTCACACAGGCTTACCATAATTGGACAATCATAGCATTGGAAAACATTGGATTTTAGTTTTAGCTAGGACATTTAAATGGTAGGGTCAGAATCCGTCCAAAAAATGGGATCCTTCCTGTCTTGTATCAACTATTCAGGCTTGTGGTGTAATAGTGAAGGGGACCTTTTCCTCTTCGTTCCAACTGAACATTGTTTATGAGTCAGACTCTACCTGAGTATTGTCGTTGACAATCTCAATTACTTTGTGATCACAGTCTACCAACCGAAAGAATAAATCACCCAGTACAAGACTCAAATCCTCTCCAACGGGTGTCTTGACTTCTACGCACACCAGCGGTCTAGAAAGTAAACAGGCCTCAAACCAACCGGGCACCTTTTGGATGCAGTGGGACAGGAAATTCGCATCACAGATGTGCAGCTGATCTTCAGCTTTTCTTTTACCAGCAGGTTACTCCTCGACACAACAAAACGTAATCTTTGATCCTCCCCACACAAACCTCAGCTGTCACAGCTCAACTGAAAACTTTTGCCCAGCCTAAACCTCATCTGCAAGGTTTTACTCCTGATAAAGTCCCTGATTCCCATGGGATTGTCCACCGTTGTCCCAAATTAACATGTAATAACATCAGCCCGTTCAGGAATAACATATTTCCTCGCACTTGCTATCACGAGGTAAAAACCAAAACCATCCCCTGTGTCACAGCTGGTATGAAGTGTATTCACTAAAAATACACTGTGCTATCTATCTCCAGTGACTTAGATGCATCTCAGCGCACAGAAACAAACAGACTCATTTCCTACTGAGGGAATACAAATTAACCTGAGATGCCATCGGCAATTAAGCCTAATTTCAATAACATTCAACATTTCTTATTCGTGTGTGCTTTCCCATTAGTGTAATCAAGCGACAGCAAATGTTTCCCTGCATGATAATGGCAAGCTGCCTCCTCTGTGTGTGGATCAATTGAGGAAAACTGGTCAGGTTTTAGTCCCACCATGAGGAATGATCTGGGCTGATAGTTGCACACCTTACAACACCACAGGTCCCACACCTTTCCCATCTAATAAAACGCCAAAGCGGTATCCCCGAATGAGTATATTTAGCTAACCTTGAAGTTTCCCAAACCCCAGGATCAATCACTATTCAGAAGTACGCCGCTGTTAATGATGTTATTGCACTGATTAAGTGACGTTGCTGTTAAGAGCTGCATAGCATTAATATTCAGTAGTACTCCTGGTAGCACGGAGCAAAGCAGACATAATTAAAGTTGATGGGCTCCATAAGCAATAATATTGTAGCGCATCAGCAATGTGCTCCTCTTGCAACCTTGCATCCCCCCAGTGGGACCGCTCACGTTCTCCGTTATAGGTAAAAGAGCATTTAAGGACGTTACCGCTAATTGCCATTAAGAACGCATTTACCATTGCAACGCCGACAGGATAAACATCTGGCATTACCCATCTTTTCAAAATTACTACAAGGCCCAAAACGATGAGCTGGCAAAACGGCGACCTCAACTTCTAAGCATGTGCGACTAGAAGCACACAACCACATAAACCCACATCAACCATGAGATATGAAGACAAAAATAGCCTCTCTGACAGGTGCTGACTCTGTTTTCATCCGCCGCCTGAGGTCCAGGTATTGATGCCAATTACAAAGACTTCCATTAGCTCTGGAGTATTTTGAGAGGAGTCAATTTTGGTCATGTCACGCAGTTCAGTTTCACATTGAGGGATGACCCTGGGAACTCGCAGTGGAGAGGGGAGGGGATAATGGCTTTAATGCATGATACAATAAACATGCGCCTTTATAAACCAGCCGGAACCTTTTACCGTGGCAGTGGGCTCTCAAATGACAGACACTCAACATTAAGCTTAGCCCATAAGAGAGAGTAGCATCATGTGATTACATTAGCAATGTGTTCTTCGCTGCGCAGCATGGCTCAATGAGGTGATGCCGGGACGGATATTGCTGTACAATGAGGGGAAAACAGCCAGATCTGAGGTCACCTATCCAGTGTCGGGGAATTTGTTGCACATTAGAGCCCTAAACTGCTCCTTTCCCAAGTTCACCGTGTGATACTGTTGAATGACAGCACCCGAGGAATTCCTCCTGCACCACAGTCTGCTTTTAGCTACACTGCAGATAAAACACCAAGCTGTGACCTATCTCTTGAGGCATGATATATTGACCTGAGCGAATATCTCTAGCAAGGTGCAGACACGTGGAAATTGATATGGCAACATTCAGTTGAATTGAACTTTGTAGTTTGATTCAAATACTGGATCAAAGTTTTACTTATAAATACATATATTTGTAAAACTTTGATAAAACCTTGATACAGACAAATGTGTTTCTATGTCTGTGTAGATGTTGGTGGAAGAGTATTTGTCTCTCAGTTCATGTGCTTGCCACAAACTAGATCAAAGAACAAGATATCTTTCAGAGCTTTGGGGAATGATAACAGTGGATGTACAGCAGCTTTATTTCGCACACCACTTGGACTGCAGCAACTCACACAATGCTCTAAAGACAAGGAAAGAGCTTGTGAGCAGCAGCTGTGCAGACAAAAATGCCTTGTCAGAGGAGATGTCAGAGGTCAGAGGAGTGTGAGTAGACTGGTTCGAGGTGATAGAAAGGTAACTGTAGCTCAAATTACCCCTCCATGCAAACGGGGTGCGCAGAATACCGTCTCTGAATGCACAACATGTCCAATCTTAATAGAGATGGGCTATGGCAGCAGAAAAATCACACCCATGTGCCACTCCCGTCCAAAAGGTTGCGCCTACAATTCGCTAAGGCTCAACAAAATTGAACAATCAATGGTTGGAAACATAGTCCTGGTCATTTGATTGCAAAAACAGACTTTAGCCTGTTAACGTTAATCTTTCATTGGGTCACATTGGGAATCTTAATACCAAGTCAACCTATGTTAAATCTTTGCCAAAATGATTAGGGAAGTTCTGAAGGCAAAAAAAGGGGGAAATGACCAGCAACTGCATATTTCTGTGAAGGTGGGTGAGTTGCTAAGTGGATGGGCGCATGGGTGCGTGAATAATATAGCACATATAGCAAATAATCTATAAACTAGCACTTCTGTATTCTGAGTTACTATAGATGACTTTACATCTAATGTTCAGTGTTTAGCTACACTCATCATTGGTCCAAATTGAAATGCTTCAAATCCATTTAATTTGTACTAAAATCCTTTGAAATCAAGCGCTGGGATAGCCAAATTGCTTTATTGCCTAAAGCAGAGCTGCTCAACAATAAAGCTTGGAAGACTGTGAAATGGTTTCTTTTTCTATTCTATTGTTATCTACCTTGCATACATTCGTGTCCCATGGCAGTGAAGTTATTTTTTTTTCTCTTTAGGGAAACCACACCACAAAGTTAATCCCAGTAGAGGCATCTGGATTCATTTTAATTTATGCATTTGGTTTTGTTTCCACAACCAGGCTAATTTTCCTCTATGCCAGTTTGATTATTTTCCGAATTACCACTGATTTGACTATCTTCATCATGGAAGCATAAACTGACTATATCGTTTTTTATTCCTGTTTTACTTTTTTAGGTTAATCAGAGTATGTATTCGTGGAAATAGCTTAGGCTGAATTGACTTTTGTGATCCCTCTTATTTATTTGAATCCATCTTGGATTGTGTGAAATCTCAAAACTTTCAAATTTTAAAAATTATTTTATAACAGATATTCTATAACAGATACTGGCAACAGATTCATTTTAGATCAGTATTTGTCACCTAATAGATCAAAGTTTAATTCACAGTGCTAATATCAATGACTTTACAAAAAAAGATAAATAATGCTGATTACTGACCCCATGGGTCTACTATCATATCAACTGGCAGTAACAATACCAATTGCTCAAATAATATGGCTAAATATTTAGTAAATATGATTTTATTTACATAAAGTCTGCTATAAAAGCATAATAAATGTCAAACATCTGGACTAATATGTGGCCTATTAAGACTATGGTTTAATCACAGTCACTGTAAAGGGCACACAAGTTGGATGGTTTATTTAAATAAACTCCTGGTATAATTCAGACACAACAGCTGCTGATACAATGTCAATGGATGGAATTAAAAGATAACATGTGATACCCTTAAATACAGGCATTTTAATCAATAACCTTCCCCCCAAAAGACAGGACTGTGTTTACCAACTACATGGATCAAAAAGCAGGCAACTACATCCTGCCCTTAAGGGCAAGTATTGAAGCGTTCTGCAAAAAAAATAAAAAAATGGTAATGCTTATCTCTCAGTTTAAAGTAGCCATTCAATTTTGGGTATAAAGTTGTTTAATGTCACTACAATTCCCTAAATGAACTTGAAGCTTCACAGTTAAAAAAATCATTAACATGCTCATTTGAACATGCTGATGGAAAGTGCAGATCTCTGGTAATGAATGAATCACTGTATATTGGTGACCAATATAAAGTAATGTGGTAGGTTTAAGGGTTTGTTTAAAGATCTGTTAGCATAAAGATCATCTGCAGTTGGATCGCGATAAAAAAAGCAATGGCTTTCTCAAAGCAGCGCTCTACCTGAACACAGTTCAAGCCTAGAACATCAGTAGAAAAGACTTATAATTTTATCTCAGTATATTTAAATCAGAATAATGACTGTTTTACACATTGTCTCCATGCAAAGAAAGATACACATTTTGTTAGGTAAAAAAAAAAAAAAAAAAATCGCTCTTTACCGGCCTTGTTGTAGAATGCATATGTGTAAGTGCTCATCAAGCGTACGCAAGTAAAAACTAGAGTGTACCGGGAAAAATGTAACAATCTATTAGGGAGGTTAGAACACCGTTTCAGAAAGAAACTGCACATGAGCAATTTTCATTCATTAGTATACTCTCATTAGTAAGCTTCAGACAAAATTTCCAAAAATGGACAAGAAAAAAAAAAAAAAAAAAAAGCAGTTGCACCCTTGTGAGCGACCATAATGACAGGGCTAATAGAAAACCTGCAAGGCCTTACAATATGCACATCTCCAATGGTTTGCATTAGACAAAAAAAAATGCTCAGCGCAGCAGCAGCATGCATAAAAAAGGAGAGGGCTTTAAAACACAAATAAAATAAAACCAGCCTGCTGTGACCCGGTTAGTGCACTCAATTTCACAAATACACAGAAATCCCCACTCACTGACATATTGCAAAAATGTTTGTTGTGGCCAGGAGGAGACACAAAACCCCCCTAATGTCTCCCAGCAGGACAAAAGCGCATGTCCACACGCGGCAGCCTCCGCTAACTGAATTCCAATATTGCTAGAAGGGCCATTTGTCGAAAAAGGACTCCTGTATACTGCAAAGCCTCATGAATATAACATTTCCCTGATCCGAGCAGGTGAACTGTGGTGAAGCTACAACTGCTATAAAAAAGATGATTCTAAACTCAGCAGGCCTCAGACGCACCCGGTCTAATCAAACATGGAAAATGCAAAGCAACACAGGTGTATAAAAGCAGAGAAATGGAGCGTGAAAAGAAATATTTTGAAAAATAATAAAGATTTATAATAAAGAAAAGTAAAGAGCGCCGGAGAGAAGGAGAGCAATCAATCAATTCCGGCAGCCTCCTTCTCTTCCCATCCTATCAAGAAATCTAAATATGTATGCATTAAGCAAAAGGAGCTCAGCAGAGAAGATTATGAATAAGAAACTGCTGTTGATTATGCATTTTCGGGATGTGAATACAATTTACGGCTATCGGGGGCCCCATGATGATTGAACGCTGCCTGTTGCCCCCTGGTAGCTGAGCGCAGGAAAAGGAAATGAAGAGTGGCGTGCACGGCACTTTCACAGGAGGAGGAACTGCACACCAGACTATCGTTTCTGGTCCTGTTTACCTTCCAGTACGATCCATCAGTCAAGAAGCCGATGAATCCCTCATGAGCCGATTACACCGTTGCCCGGCTTTGTTGAACGCGTTATATTTATAGCGCCATTAGGGTCTGCGCATTAGATTATTTGCTGTAGTTCTGCGTGAGGGGAAAATCACAGAGGAGTCGTGTTGTGTATCGCTTGATTATCACGAAAAAAGAACAAAGCTCCGACATTAAACAAAAAAAAAAAGTCGTCTTCTGTGAAGTCTGGAAGAAAGTGAGCACGGCGAGTTTCCATTTCAAAGGCTCCCACTCAGAACGCGTTTGCGACGGCAGAAACAAGAGCGTGCCGCATCGTATGGTGCCTCGCCAAAATAGTTAACTTTTTTCTTTTTTTACATTTTATCACATTACAACCAAAACCCTCAGTGCTTCATTGCCTGTCATGAATCAACACAAAATATCAATCAAAGCAAACCATGTTTTTCTGTTTTTTTTTTCTTTTTTGTAATGTAAAAGAAAGAAAAATCTGAAAAGTGTGGCCTGCATTTGTATTCAGCCTCCTTTACTATGATACCGCTAAATTAAATCCAGCGCAGCCGATTGCCTTTAGAAGTCACTTAGTTAACAGACTCTTCATGTTGAAATTCAATCCCTGTGAAGACTTTAGAGAGTTGTTAGAGAAAATTAGCCAAATAGCGTCATTTAGACCAAAGAACACAGCACAAATGTCAGTACTGAAGCTGTGGAGAGCTTGGGTCCTGAGAAGGCTGCAAGTTCCCCGGTTTGAATCCCACGGACTGCCACTCTGGGTCCCTGAGCAAGACCCTTATCCCCAGAAAGCTCCCTGGCCGCCGTACAGTGGCAGACCACTGCTCCCTGAGGGACTGGTTAAATGCAGATGAAGCATTTCATTGGAATGTAAAAAAGTTGTAATGACAAAGATTATTATTATCATTAATAATTATAAAACAAGATCCCAAGCTTTGGACTTTTTCCAAAATCCGGTTCAATCCACCATTGTGACACTGCCAACCTACCAAGACCACTTAAACTCACAGTCCAGGCGACAAGAGCATTAATCAGCGTAGCAGCCAAGAGTGCCATTGTACCTCTGGGGGAGTTGCAAAGATACACAGCTCAGGTGAGAGAATGTGTAAACGGGAAATTTATTAAAGCTGCACTCCACAGATGTGGTCTGTATGGAAAAGTGCCAAGGAGAAAGCCATCGTTGAAAGAAAGGCAGCTGTTTGCAATAAGCCCCATGAAAACATGTGGAACAAGGTGCTCTGGTCAGATGAGACCAAATATTAACGTCCAAAACGTGCAATGATATGCGTGGAGGAAAACTAGCATCACTGCTAAAGATGGTGGTGGCAACATCATGGTGTTGAGATGTTTACCATTTTATTTGTGAAAAATTCCAAAAACCATTCATCATTTTTCTTCCACTTGAAAATCATGCAATGCCTTGTGTTGCTCCATCTCATAAAACCAAAGTGCACACCGAGGTCTGTGCTTGTGACGTGACAATATGTGACAATATGTGAAAAAGCTGAACAAGGATGCATACCTTTGAAAGGCACGGCAAGGCAAAACTAAGTAATCCAACAGCAAAATGCTCCCTCGTATTCTTTTTATTCAAAAGGAATCTAAAATTATGACATTAGGGCTAAACGTCTTCTAAAAGGGAAAGTTAATCTGAAAAGCAGATTAATTGATCTTGAAGGCGTGATTGGTGAATAAACATAAAACTGAGACTTGGTTTCAAACTGAAGTTCTTGGGAGACTTTTTTGCTTTATTGACCCAAACTGCCACGCCAGTGTGAGACTTTCACAATATGACACTTCATGCAGGCTATGACTGCAATCATTGGGCCACCAACCACACAGGAGGCGATATGAGGCTATCACTACAATGTAGACACACTACATGTGTTTGCATGGGAGATTAAAGTGGTTATAAGTAAGATATTTATGGTAAAATCAACCTAAATCATTCTCATTTGTCACCTGGAATGGAAGTAACATTCCCTATAAACAATCGGTCCTCTCCATCAACAATGTCTTAGTGACATTTTTCTCCTTTGAAACCTAGAGCTACGGTCCAGAACTACTTTGGTTCAGTGTGTAGCCCGTGTTTACTTCCTGGTTCCTAAACCAATCATATGAGAGTTCCCATGGTTCCCAAAACAGAGCGCAGCATTTGGTATTTTATTTTGGCAAAAGAGCAGCAGCCTGATAACATGGAAACCAGTAAGAGAAGCAGACCAGAAATAGAACAGAATATAACATCATAGACATGTCCCGTGTTAGTAAAAATTAACAACAGCAACACACCGTTTAAAAACGGCATATTAGATTGTGATTGGCAAGCTGTTGTACCGATTTGAGCCACAAGGTGTCAGCATTACTTATAGCTCCTTTAAATTAAATGCAACAACAATGGAACGGTTTAGATCAAAGCATATCAGTGTTTTACAGCAGCCTAGTTAAATTTCAGACCCTTAATCCAATTCAGAATCTGCGACAAGGCGGGAAGATTTTCATGCCACCTGACAGAATTCGAGGCAGGTGCATCTAGAAAGTAATTTTCTCTCACTATGCAATTCTGTACCAGTTTGTTGTTGGTCAATCACATAAAATCCCAATAAAACACATTCAAGTTTGTTGTAGTGTAATGAAAGAGAGAAAAATGTAAGCAACATGAACATTTTTTGCAAGGCCCTGCACATGTTGTCAGAGGAAGCCAGAGAAACGAGAGCATTAGATGAAGAGCGGTGCTTGGAGAGCATCAAACAAAGGGCTGTAATGCATGTACACGTCACGCTTTTGGCTCTTATCTGCTCCAAACGACACATCTGTTCAAAACAGCAACATGTGGAAAGACCGAACATTTGAAGAAAGCAAATCAGAGATGGCTAGGTTTCCGTGGCAGAAAGGCACTTCTTAATCTCCCGCCCCGCGAACAGAATCCCGTTTTCTGCATGGCGGGAGGCGGGCTGCCCGGTGGCAGCTGCGAGCCTGCGTGGCCCGCTTCAGCCGCGCGCCCACGCGTCGCGGCGCTCACAAATACCGGCGTCCATGTGTGACGATATGATGTTTGCGGAGAGCCACTACGAGTGTCTCCAGTAATAAGTTGGCACGCAGCAGATAGAGACCGCTGCTGCTTGAGTAAACAACAAAGTTATCTGTGATGAAATTCCAAACACACAGCGGGAAGTGGCGCGCGAGCGGGCGAGATCCGTTTTTGATGTAAAATTGCTTTTTTCGGACAATTTGAATTTTAGAACAGCGAGCTGCTTTCAAATATTAGTTGCAGTCCCAGACTGCCCAAAAACATAAACAGCATTATTGCCACAGTTTAGTCTATATAAACACTTCAGAAGGCTTTTGACCGTTTGAGCATTTCACTGTTTTGTGCTTTAGCTGCAGCTGCTGTTGTCGGCGGTGGATAAAACCAACCAGAAATCAGATGGACGACCTTCTTCTGGGGCCACAGTGACAGCAACTGATGGGACAGACAGAAATGTTTGATTTCCTCTCATAACTGAGTCAATGTGTTTTTTTTTTTAATGAAAACCTGCAGACTATGATTATCAATGCATCAAATTGTTAAACCTTTTCATTCGACACTGCAAAGAGTGCCCGTCTCAGTGTTAGTAAGAAGCATCTCCACGCCATAATAATCTTAAGCAATTACAAAACGTCCAATCTGAAGATAATGTTGCAAAGTTGGTCGCTCGCCACTGTCCGCAGCAACTGAAGATAAATTTCATGCTGGGTTACCACTGGCCAAATTGCATGCCACTTTCAATTAGATTCATTTTCCCCCTTATAAAAAGGGCACAATTGAGATATTTGAATGGATTTTAAAGCTAACCATGGAGTGAGTTCAACATCTCAATTCAAGCTGCGTTGTGACAGGAGAGGTTTTTTTTTTTCCACAGCTATGTTGACTGAAATCAAATTAGCCATTTGCTTACATGCGTGCACAGCCAGATTGCATGCTTAGCATTCAATCAATATTTGGTGGTGTGTTGCAGCAACTTTTTTTTTTTTTTTTTTTTTTTTTTGAAATGCAATTAGCTTTGTGGCACATGGAGATGTATGCTAAGTGTTTTCGGCATGAATAGAGCTGATTCATGTTGTCCAGCGCAATTATCTGCTGAGAGGTGGTGGGGGGAGGGTGAGTGGGGGTGGGGGTGGGGGGGGGGGGGGGGGGGCGAGCAGAGTGGCAATTTGGGCACCAGCTCACTCACTGTACTGTTATGATTACCTTTATAGTCCCCATTGATTTCCTGATGGCATTATGAGTTGTAATTTTCCCAAGCGATCCCTGTAAGAAGATGCTTGTTACTCATTTAAAAGTCATGATTTCATTTCTCACACCGTGTCGTATGCAGCGTATTCTGCATCCATGCCCGGCTCTCTCATCCTCTGCCGTCCTCCTTCTCCCTCATGCACAAATACATGGGAATTTCTTAGAAATTCAAATCCAATTTTTTTGGCTTGAGTTCAAACCTTTTTTCCCCCAATCCCCCCCTCCCCCACCCCAACACCCTCCCTCTTCCAAAAGCCTCCGGCACAGAAACAGGCAATTCATGATGGCAAAGCTGGTTGAGCACAGCGGACCACACATTTACCCCTGGGAATTTCTTCAAACAAGATGAGAGTTTTTTTTGTTTTTTTTGTCCATCATGTGATACAGGTATGGAAGTTGTATTTACAAACCCAGACAACCGCACCTTAACGTCCCTTCAAGTTAAATAGGCTGCCACAAATATCCCTTTTAAAAACAGAAGGAAGAAGTCGGACTGATGACGGGGGAGGGATCTCCTAGCGTGAGGTGTTGCAAAATGAATACGTCACCATACGTCACGTCAACGGGCCGTCTGTCCTGTGAAGAGCTACCCAGCAGGTGCCTGTGACTAACTCTGGCTCAGCAATTTCAAGCTATCCCTACTGGCCTCGGATATGAAGGCAGGGGCTTTGAAGTTGACACCCCGTCACTCACAGACAGAGGAATAGAAGATGGCATGAGTGTACGGGTCATACGTACAGAAAGAAACACGGCAAAGACTTGTGTTCACAATTTACCGCTACGATGAGATCATGAGTGATGCTGCTAGTTTTAATTTAATTTAATTAGATTTAGTCGCCTGTTATTCCAAACAAACATGGCCGGCCAACTAATAATACTAGTAATATCAATGTAACTATGACGAAAAATAAGAATTTTCATGCTAACTGCCAGGACCGTTAAAATTCATTATTACTATTGTTGTTTTTAAGAAACACATTTTAACTGTTATGAATAAAACTGATGTAAATTAAGAGGCTTGCTGTTTTAAGAGGAAAATTAAAGCCGATTTAGGTTCATTTTAAAGCACAAATATTGTTGTTGTTTTCTCCTATTTTGATTTGCAGCTATTGTTCATTTGTTGTCTCAATGTTGACCGTCGCTGAAATATACACAATTAAGCCCAAAATTATTCAAATGTCAGATTAAGATTGGAGGTATCTTTGAACGACCAACCTAAACTTGGCCAAGTTAATCAATCCCGGCTGGAAGTGATATAAAAGTTTTGGCGTGGCCCAGTCAGAGTGGCCTGCTGAATGTGATAGAGAATCTTTGGAGTCAATGATAAATAGAATCAAGTGTGAAAACAGTTAACATTTTATAATAAATGGTGTGTCAAAAAGATTAACATTCTCAATAAATGTAGGAAAGTCTTTATTCGCATTAAACCCTTTTTATGTAATTGCTGATCAACTTTTTGGACGTCTCCTCTGTTTTCTTTGACCATTTATATTTTTTAAAGAAGTTCCAAGTTCTTGACGTTGGGTCCTGGATTTATTAATTTTTTTATTCCTGTCTCATCTAACAGAAAGATCCCTTGTGGATGAATGAAAATGACTTTAAGTACAATTTGCAAGGGGCATGAGTAATTGTAAGCTCAACGGTCTTGTCATATGTAAAAACTGTTCTTCAGGATTTGTTGAATGTGAACTTTAGTAAGTATTCTGTTAAAAAAATTTTTTTATTGGTTTCCAAATTGAACTTGCCTGTAGCAACATGGCAAACGTGCTAAAGTCTCGTTTCTACTGGAAAATAAAGCCAAAGCAGCATCTACTCTTTTATCCTCTTGTATCCATGTTTGAGACTTTTAATTTGAATTAAGAAAGGAAGTAGTTCTTTATTTCCCCCATTTTATTGATGGAGTCGACTACTAAGACAGCTCATCTGCCTGCCCGACAACTTTTGATTATATAAGCACTGAACAAGCTCAGTGGCGCCTCCAGAAATGTTTCATAGGGGTGGCCAGATGGAGCCACTTAAACTTTTGGGGTGGCACACTGAAACTAAAAGCCGTAATTTCAGGATTTTATTCTACTGTTGTAGTAAAGCTGCCTGTAGAAAACTATCTTAAAGACTTAAGTAAACGCTTATAATATATTTTGGTTTATTGTTGGGGTTTTTAATGTTACTAATGATCTAATGTGCATAGACCAATAACAGTACAGTTAACGTTTTAAGTTGAACAAAATTCGTGTAATAATTAGAAATAAGGTGTACATTTATGAATGTAATTAAAATTAATTATTAATTTATTTAGTGATTTATTGAAAAACAAAACAATTACTAGAGGAAAGTAGATACTGGCAGGTACATATAAAAGCATGATAGAAGGTCAGGAAGAGCGACTGCCTTGCTGGCTGTGCATAATGGGATGAAATGCTAAACTGATGCTACAAATTATACTGGCCAGTGGGGTGGCCATGTTTTCTTTATCACATATATCTGGCCATGTTTTGCTTGCACTTTCTTTTTCTTTGTTCTTTTGTTTTGTTTTTTCCTTTACCTTCATAACAAAAACAGATGACCGGCAAAAATTCATTCAGAGCATGGAGGCGGAGTTATGTGTGCCACATTTGGTGAATATGGAAACTTTTCTACAAGAGCTCAGCTAAGCTTCCTGTTTTTAAAGGCCACGTTTTATATTTATATTATTTAAACCAGGAGATATATTTTTTCTGCACTCATAAATAACTAAAACAGGTTTGCAATTTAGGAAACATTTGACAATCTTATATACTGTATACATAGCTTTCTAAGTATACACTTAATGAAATTAAAACTTGTCTAATGTCATTGTCGTGAACCCGATCTCGTGTATCGTCTCATCCCAAGAGCGAGGAGTATCAAAGCCCTAGTATTTACCTCGCAATGCTTCTTAAATGTCCGGCTAATGTTTTCTGTTTAATAGATGGCCTTATTCACATGTTGGAGGAAAGAATAAAAGGTTTGGATGATAACCTACCTCCCTTTGCCCTTTCCATTTAATCAAAGCTACATACCGCTAGCAGTGTTGCACTTGCAGCGTGATTCACTCCTCGATAGCCCACCGTCCCTCTAGCAATTACAGTTTTGACAGCTCCACTAAGACACGCTTCAACGTTATAATTACCACTGGTGTATTTATCCAGGAACGGTACGCGTGTGTGTGTAAGGGTGTATGTGCAAATGTGCCAAAGCAGGGGACTTTGGGCTTGTAATTATGATCACTGGGGAAGCCATCTAACAGGGTGGCATGTATTTGCTAAATAGAGAGGGAGATCCCTTTTGTGTTCCCTTCACTTCTGCTAAAAGTGTGCAAGAGCTTGTCCTAATATTGACAACGTGATCGTAGAGATTCCTTTACCAAAATCCAGCTCCAATGAGGAAAGATTTCAAGAATACAGACCACGGTGGGAGCCGCCGGCTTGACTGGACTGATTAAGGTCAAGATTTTGCTTCAGCGCATGAAATAAAAAACCCAAAAAACCTGCTTTTGGTGGCGGTAATAAGGGACCAGATACACACACACACACACACACACACACTGCTTCTGGGTAAAAAATGGGAGGTCCTTCCACTTCCCCTCACTTGCGACCCCGTCTGATGAGATCATATTTGGGCTGATGATTATTCGAGTCCCCGCAAGCAAAGAGCCTGATTGGCTGAAATTCACTTGACTCATTTGCAACCGCTAACCGGGGAACTGACTTTCATCCGCACTTTCCCAGCTTCGCCTCAGACATTAAAGTTAAGATCTGTCCGGTCTTGTTCCGAGTACGTGCCTTGGCCACTTCTTCTGCTTCCTGACGCATGCAACTGTCCATCTGCAGCGGATACTTAAGAGATCAGACTCCTGGTACCAGTCATTATCTCGTCACTTGCCTGGAAATTTTGAGCATCATTTCTCCCTGCTGTTGATTTAATCCATCTTGCCACAACGAATGCTGAGAGGGCAGATACTGTTTTTCACAGAATGTTCCTTCCCAACGCCCGAGAGCAAGTGGAGATTTGCACTTCCGTTGGCCAAGCTTGTTATTATGAGTGTTAAGCACAACATTGACAGAAAGCTGATGAACAGAAAAGGAGAAATGGGAGAGCCTTTGACTTTGCAATTTCTCTGCTGCTATTTCTTTGGGTGTTTGCGGCCAGGGGGGTGGAGGGAGTGAGGCTTTTACCCTGTGTGTGGCTGTCACTGTGATTCTAAATCAGGCATCAAAGCCTTTTCTCATTAAAAAACTCTCCATAAGACACATGGTCCAGACAGGCATCAAAACAGAGCTTGTTTTTGACCCTCTCACATCCCCCTTCTTTTCCCTTAATGCGCCAGCGAGACGAGCCAAAATACTAGTGTGCAGCTGGTGCGCGATTGACAAGGTAATTTTAGACGCTCCGCTGTGGGGGCTTTCTACTGTATTTTCCTGCTGGAGAAAAATACGAGCATATACGTTTATTGGAGATTTTTCTAATCCCCCACAATTTCTGTCTTGGAGCTCAATCCTACAGACCGACTCTAATGCGCCGTTTCAGTCTCAATTACATTTTATGGATGGATTAGACATCAAGCCTATTCACTTCACATGTTTGGGAGAAGAGAATGTGAACTGGATTGGAACTGGAGATTTTTTTTTTTCATTATTATTATTGTTATTTTTCTCAGGAACTGCCACTGAGGTATACACAAGCTCTGGCTGTCAAAAACGGGAGGCGTTTGTCTTTACCCAAGATTTCCAAAGTTAACCTCGTGGCAAGTAAAGTGGAAAAACTGTCATGTCTTGCATCTCTGCACAACAGCTCCAGACGTGTCACAGTGCTTCCCCTCTGCTTACATGTTCTTAGTGTCTTCAAGTGGATTATAGAAACAGAGCATTGCTGGCAAGGGGCTAAAGTTTTGAGTCTGATGATGAAAGACTTTCTGGCTTTTGTATAACTCTGTGAAAAATAAACTTACTGTATTCATCGCAAGCGTTACCACGGCGCAACCAACAGGTCCACATCCAGCTTTTGAAGATGCAACTTTTCTCCATAAGGCGTTTAGCTTGCCCGTGTGTGTAGTCCGGCTTGGGGATGTCGACTGTGCGAGTGGCGTTTCCGTCTTGTTCATGGTGATGTTAAGTTCATTTCACCGCCGCGGGTGGTGACCGCGGTTTTCCAGCATCGTCTAGCTTGTGATAGGACTGAGCCTTATCCCGAGCAACACTTCACTGAACACAGAGGAGGTGGCGCTGCCTTTGATTTAGAGATTATGAAAACATGTCAAAATGGCAAAAGTGAAAAGACGTTGACACTGATGTTTGACTTCAAAATACAGGTGAAAGGTGGTTGTGGTTGAACAGATGAGCCAATTCAGAGGTTTTTTTCGCTTAGGGTGGATTCAGATGCGACTCATGGGCATAGAAAGGAACATTTTTAAAATTTGTTTAGGCTTTGATAAAGAGAGGCTAACCTCAAATATAGATACAAATATATTTATATCTGTAATATTTCTATTGATATCCATTATGTGCAGTTTCATTTTCATCTGAAAGGGACAGTTTGTGGCAAAAGGACGAAAATTTAAAACAATTCGGCATTCAAACAGGACAGCGTTGAATTAAGCTTTCTGATTGGCCCAACCGTCACCCTAAACTTGACCAATCGGAAAATCAGCTTAAATTCATCTGTGCCAGGAATCCATCTAGGTGAGCAGTAATAGTATGTGCAACAAGTACTGTTGCTTTAGTATTTTAGTACTATATTTCAACTAATGTTAAAACACTGAAGTGTACTACCATGTAGGATTCATAGTTTACAGGTACCTTCATGTTTAGTTCAGGATTTTTTTAGATCACAAAGCCAGTTCATCTCATTTTGGTAACTTATGCTGGAAAGCTCACCTGCAAGCGCCGCCTCTCAACCAACGAATGCTACTGTTTATGCTTTTTATAAAATAGTTGCGATATTGGTATGTGTATCAATTTGAGCATTCACCAGCTTTTTTCTCTCTTCTTTTCCCTTATTTGTGAATAGCAATCTTCCTCTTCCTTGTGATTGCCTTTTCTATTTCAGCAGCTTTGCATGAATGAGTTGACTTAACAAGTTGATAACCACATTCACAGTAAATCTTAAATGCGATCTTCAGTGTCAGATTTATAAGTTCAGCTGGATCTCCTAAAGTGTGATCATGCAATAAATGATGATAAAAAATAAAAACACAATCCAGACAATGAATGAGTTTTTACTCGACAGCAATAACACTAGTGGTATTTTTTTGTTTGGTTTTTGATAAACCAATCAAATCATGTAATGTATTTTGTTTTTTTATTTATTAAATACCATAAAACTGTGGATAGTTTACTGTCACATTCTCATCCCAGCCCATGCAACAATAAAGAAACATAATATAACTGATGATAAATAGTTTTTCTAGGCAAATACGCAGCATAAAGGCTTTTCATTTATTCACAGATCCACTGATTTTCCACACCCAGGTAATATTGCTCAGGGCCACGCATGTCCACACGTTTCCATTCGTTTCTGCAGAATTCTGGTTACATTTTAAGCACATTTTAGAAACCCAGTCTTGGACTATTGGACACATATTGATCCTGACACAACCCTGTATAACAAGCTACTCGTTAACCATTTTCAACCAAAGTCTGGTTGGTAAAGAAGCACAATAACTAATGTGGAGAAAAGTGAAAAAAGACAACTGAAATCATTCTCAATGCAACAGCAGATCAAAGTGCAGCTATATTTTGCACATCAAATGGAAAAACCTTAAAAGGCTAGATAATGATCAGGTATTTTAGCCATTTTGGTGTGCACTCATTCATTATGTAATGTGGTTAAAAAAAAGAAAACGCGCAGCAGGACAAGTAAGCAGGTCCTTCATCTATAAACAGACCGAGTACACATATTACTCACTTTCCATCTTTTCTAATCAGTCTTTTTCTGACAGAGATTTATCACTCTCATGGCACCGAGGAACAGTTGCTCCAGTTAGTTAATGCCACATAAAACAAATAGTAGTTTCAAATAATAGAGATTTATGAACAAATCCTTCAGAGGGATGCGTGCGATACTGTTTCAAAAGATGCAGCATGGTGTAAATCTTACAAATTTGTTTCATTCTGGGCCGGGAGAGAAAGCGTGATCAGTCCAATTCGAGTAATTAAAACATCCCTCTGCGTGTGCCAAAGAACTGCTGTCTTTCTCTTTTTGCCGCTGCACAGGGTCTCCAAAGCATCAGCACATTACAAACCAATTTCCCTATATCAGCTTATATTCACATTTGATTCTGTTGCAGCGCTGATGGGAGTTGGAACACGGGTCTCTGTACACAGGAATCTAAATAACGTTATGAAGCCTAGCGCAAACCTCATTTATAATCCAATGCCTTGGCTGAATTCCATTATGACTTTTCTCCTCTTCTTTATTTGTGGGAAATAAGGGAAAGCTGAGATTATAAAAATGGCATCAGCATACAGTAGCTGCCAGGAAACGGCGGCGTCGATGTAAAAGCTCAAATGTTCGTGCAACACAAGGTGGCTGAAGACAAGTTTTATAAATCATCCCCCCCCCCTATGGAGACAGCTACAATATATCAGCTTTGCTTGCTGAACTTTTATCAAAGCCTATTGATATTTGCTACCCACAGGTCCTATTTTGAGCTAAGGTCCAATTGCTTAATGTAAGAAACTGGACCTTTATATGAAGAAAAGCTTAAATTACATCTTTCTCTGTGCTGCAGCAACCGAACTGGGGAGGCAAACAACACTAATTAATCATGTGCCGCGGTGTCTGTGGTTTTCCAGAATCACAACAGTACATCTTTCATAGCAATCAGTAAAGCTTTGTCATGAACTTTATGCTGACTGTACAACAATAAGCTGAAATGGTAGAAGGGGACAAAAGTCATTGTGGAACAGTTCAAGCGGAGGTAAAAACTACGTGCTTTTATTCTAAAAAGGGGTGAATGGAGCGGGAGATAGACAGACAGACAGACTGGTGCGACTGCCGCAGCGATGCGTACGCTGCACCGGTCAGTTTTGGTGAAGATGGAGCTGAGCAGAAAGGCAAAGCTCTCAATTTAGCGATGGGTCTATGTTCCCATCCCCACCTAGAGTCAAGAAATTTGGGTCATGACCAAAAGAACGAGATCTAGGATCCCACTTAGAGTTGGGATGAGGCGCTCAACCATCCGGGAGGGGCTCGGAGTAAAGCCACTGCTCGTCCACATCGAGAGGAGTCAGCAGAGCGGGTTCGAAGACTTGTGCTGAATGCCTCCCGGAGGCTTCCCTCTGGAGGGGTTCCAGGCAAGGCCCACCGAGAGGAGGCCCACTTGGGTATGCTGAGAGCCAGAGGAGGTGTACAGGGAGAAGGAAGTCAGTGTGTTCCTCCTGAATCTGCTGCACCTGGGACCCGGTCCCGGATAAGCAGAAGATGATGATTATGAGCACAAGTGGCTTTGGTTTGGTTATTCTTTCCGAGACAAGACAGAGACTATGGTGGAGCTTTTGACCTCATTACTGTTGTTCTCTTGGTTTTTCTTTTCATAGAAAGTACTTCTTCCCCTGCAGTTCTGTGTTTAGCTGTATCCTTTTTCCTGGACAAACCAGTTGATGGAGATCCGGCTGCCTTTAGCGACGTGTGGTATCTGTTTTTCTTTACCATAGAAAGTACTCCTGGCATGTACTGGACTGACGACCCGTCCAGGGTGTTCCCCACCTCTTACCCAATGACCACTGGAGATAGGCACCAGCACCCCCGACCCCAACACCGACAAGTGGGTATAGACCAGGGGTCGGCAACCTGCGGCTCTTTGATCCCTCTGATGCAGCTCAGCTGTTGAAAATAATTATATTGCGGAGCCGTTTACCTCCTGCAAGCAGTCGTCAATGCTGGCTGACGAACATTTGTCACCAGTTGGTGGCGGTAATGCACACTGAAAACATGTTTGCTAACCGACTCAAGAAGAAGAAAAAGAAGAAATGCCGGCTGACTGGCTGCAGAGCGGCATAAACACAGGGTGGAGGAGTTGAGGCGGCATTTTCAAATGCTGCTTTATTGTAGTAAATTATACAAATGACAACAGCACCACAGTGACACAGGACCTAAAATAACACGGCGTCATTGATGAGGGTGAAGAGTGCTAAACAGCAGGGTAAGTCGTTACTATATCTGACGTTTATTCATTTTCAAAGTTAGGAAAAGCGAACAGGGGGGTCGTGGCCGAGTGGTTAGAGCAGTGCGCTTGCACTCAGAGAAGGACGCAAGTACCCGGTTCGATCCCCAGTGCCGGCACTCTGGGTCCCTGAGCAACACCCTTAACCCCAGATTGCTCCCCGGGCGCCGCACAGTGGCAGCCCACCGCTCCCCAAGGGTGATGGGTTAAAAGCAGAGAACAAATTTCATTGTAATGTATGTTTCAATGACAATAAAGATGATATTACTATTACTATTAAAAGCGAACAGCGCTTGGCTCGGCGCTGTTAGCGGAGTCCTGCGGCTGTTGGCTTGTTAGCTGGTTAATGACAGGAGCTCGTTTACGTGCGCAACTTTCCCGGATGTGATTAAAATGTGTTCGGATTAAAAGAAAAGAAAGCATTCAGAACGCACCGTTCATTTGGGCTGAAAATCAAATAATCTGACCATGACGTGCGTTTACTCACACCAAGGTTTATTCAAAATAAAAACTGTTGACATTAGCCCAGTTGATAATTTCCATAAAACAGTAGAAGTTTTGTACTTTGTACGAAAAAAAAACCAACAACAACAAGCGCGTTGGTTCTGCTGCGGGTCCATTCTATATATAAACAGTGGATGGATGGGTAATCCTGTGATCTGTAAAACGCAATTTGAAAAGAATGCAATTCGTAAAACTCAACCTGAAAAAGAGAAATTTGAAAAAATGAAAGCTGAAAAAATAAAATCTGTAAAAAAAAGAACATTTGAGAAATGTGTTTGTTTTTTCATTAATCAATGTGTTCTTTGCTTGCAACAATAATGGAACAAAATTCACTGCATAAAGAAAACGTAAAAAGAAAAATACATGAACGGATTGAAAAAAAATAATATCAAGATATCGACGCAGCACCTGCCCAGACTACGATCACATTTTCTGCATAACTAGACACTCCAAGTTCAACAACACGATTTAAGGGCTAAAAAAATTGATTTTGCATGACATATTCCTTTTTCACCAATTGTCCGAATTACTTTAATTACAAAACAAACTGACATCTGGAAGAAAAGGAAAAAAACTAACACTTTTGCAGTGGAAGTTTCACGTATTTTGCCCCAGATCTACTCTAAACTTTTGGGGAAGGTTATTATGCAGCCTGAAGTGTCACAAACACAATGTCAGGATGGTGATTTGATCTGGAAACCTTGAAACATCTGGATCACCCCCCCCCATCCCCTTGTGATAGGATGACAGCCGGGCTGGGAGAGGATGTCAGACCTGAGTGACACGCAGGTGCGTGGCCTCTTGGCCGTCCAACGCCACGTGGACGGGATAACTCATTAATCAGAAGACTCTGGCCAGCCAGGGGGTGCTACTGCCACCAAGTGTTGTCCTCCTCAGCCTTCTCACACAAACATATTGTGCCCTGCGACGCCTAATGTTCGATAATTGACATTTCTCCCATTGTTTTCTGTCACAACCTCGGCTTGGATCTCTCTGATAATTGGCATAAATGACCACAGCTGACAAATACTAATGAAGGAAATATTATATATTTCTTGTATTTGGCACCAAACAAGAGGCCCTGGACAGTATATCATCATTAGAGAGCTGCTATACATGAGAGGAGGGAGTGACAAAGAGATGCTTGTCACCTTGTCATGGATAAGCTCTCTTTAATTACTTATGAAATAGCCTTCGATGTCCATGGAATAAATCTGTTTTGTAAAGTAACACTTTTTGACTTTATCCACATCCCAAGGAGAGAAAAATCAATTTTAATCAAAAGTACTCAAGTTCCTTCCATATGCATGCCCCCATACAGTGTACTGTACATCATCTGAGGCAATAAATGTCCTGGTGACAGAAGGGTGTGTGTGTGTGTGTGAGGGGGTGGGGGTGGGTGGGGGTGGGGGGTGGTAAAGAAGAGGACGAAGACAAAAAAATAAAAAAACATAATTGAAGTTGTTGTTTGCATTGCTTAGTGAGGCACTTTTTCGCTGAGTGGTGCCAGAGTCGTGTTATATTGTTTTGTCAACATTCCTAATGAGTTGCTCCGATAATTTAGGAGCTCGGCAGCTGATGAGAGACGGATGACTAAGGTCCGGGAAATCTTTGCGCTCTCCATCTGCCGCCGTCGCCGCTGGATAATTACAGTAAAGCGCATCCACAGTAGGCCACTCTTCCTGGTGCGAGTGTGTCTGCGTGAGTGTTTTTCACTCCAAACGCTCTCCACAACACTTGATTGATAAAGAGAGAGAGATAGAGATACAGAGAAAGAGAGAAATATATATAGAGAGAGATAGAGAGATAGAGATTGATTATATATATATATATATATATATATATATATATATATATATATATATATATATATATATATATATATATATATATATATATATATATAATCAATCTCTATCTCTCTATCTCCTATATATATATATATATATAGGACAGTTATGCAGATGCAGGGATGCTACTGTCTCCTTTTGCGTGTGACTCTGGGGTTACAGTTTCTTAATTCGGTCAAGATTGTATTTTCTGACCCTTAATCCTGACAATGGCAGTCAGGAAAAAAAAGGGTTTCACATCCAGTTAAGAAAATACGCATTTTTAAACACTGACTATGAGTGTGTTTATTTCCGTCTAAATGCTTAGGGGGCGACTCCTTTCATCGCAAGTTGGGCCTTTGGCAGGCAAATTAGCTAGAATGACAAGTCTGGCTTCAACACTCAGAGGAAGCTCATTTGAGGCCACCATCTGAAGACTAATCTATTTATCACACTTGGCATTAACTTGACCAAAAAATGCTCAGACCAGTGCATCAACACATTTTTTGGTCGCCACATATTGAATCGCAACGTTACGGTTTTTTTTTCTTCTTCTTCTTCTCCCCTTTATTTCTTTTTTTCATGCTCAACCTCTTGGTGATAAAAAGCCAGGCATGTTTATACATGAAATGCCCAGAGAATATTTGCTCTGAAGGGTCTCCTCCGTGAATCACAATAGCCTTCTTACAGAGGAGGAGGAGAGGGAGAGCGGGGAGAAGATGGACAAATCTGCTTACTTTGGAGCTTATTGAGCAGAATGAGTCATGCACGGAGACGAAAACGTGACTGCGAAGCTAAAGGTAAAGGGAAGCCTGATGAAGAACAGAGAAGCGCGGAGATAAGACAGAGGGTACAGAGAGGTGAGACAAAAGCTGACAGAAAAAAAAAAAAAAGGGAAGCGGGCGTGAAACAGGAAGGAACAAATACGGTTGGAAAAAGAGGGAGGGACTGCAACATTAAAGTTCAGGTGAAATTAGGTCCACAGGGCCTCTTGGATCCCCCCCCCCCCACCACCACCACCACACCCCCTCCTTCATTTTACAGCGCCTCCTGCCTCCGGGGGAGCTGCTGCCTCCTGGGAGCATCCCAGCCAGGGTTGCTGACACGCAGCTCTTTCAATATCACCGACTGAACTGTTCAAGGTGTCACTATTGATGGTGACGGAGCATGTTGAAAAGGCAGCCGGTCTTCACATTTTGTCTCTGCCTCTCCTGCCCCCCTTTCTTCTTTAATTGTTTTCTGTCACCTATATATATTTATAGTTAAGTAATAAAAGAAAAAAAAGCAGCAAGAGTGTCCTGCTTGGAGTGAGCAGTGTCAGTCAGTCCAGCTTCCTCCGTTCGCTCTTGTCAAAGTCACGACCCGACTGTGGCAAAACCTCAAGCCGGCATTGGATTTCCTCTCATTGAAAAGGAACAATGCTGAGGGGTTACCGAGGTACTTGAACATTAATGACTTGGGGGGCCTCTAATTGTCAATGTAGAACAGAGGGTCCTACACCATAGACTGGCGACTGGGAGCTCTTTTTGAATGCTATTGATTATTTATCCTGACCTTCAGCCATGGGGGGAAAAAAAGGGGTTCACATACATTTTTCATGTCCTAATTCTTTTTAAGGCTCAAGGAAGAAATAAAAGGATAGAAAGAAGAAAGGATGGAAAAGGGGGATGACTGAGAAATGACGAAACTGCAAAGACAAGGAAGAAAGGAGGAAA
The DNA here is from genome assembly GCA_037039145.1 of Fundulus diaphanus. Taxonomy (NCBI): domain Eukaryota; kingdom Metazoa; phylum Chordata; class Actinopteri; order Cyprinodontiformes; family Fundulidae; genus Fundulus; species Fundulus diaphanus. Next base: position 31,633,516 of record CM073131.1, read on the forward strand.
AGACACACAGAAGGAAGAATAGAAGAGAGGATGGAAAGTGAAATGGGAGAGGAAAGAAAGGACTCATGACAACGAGAAAGGAAACAGAATCGTCTTTATCTCGATTCTGTGCACAATCAAGGACTTTGGTTACAGCGCTCACAGCGTACATTTGGTATGCATACATAAAGGCTGTTTTATGAAGAGAAAAGAAAAGAGGAGGATGTGAGTTTAGAGGAAAAAGGAAAGGGTGGAAGAAAAGAAAAGAGGGAAGAAATAGGAAGAGGAAACAAAAGAAACGGACGAATGAGCAAAAAGGCAAAAAAGTCACTGGTAAGAAGGAAAGAAGGAGGGAAAGGTAGAATATCTAAATGAAGGAAGGAAAGGAAGAATGACATTAAAAAGAAAGGGAAAGAAGGAGAATGGTTGAAAAAAAGGAAAGATAAAGAAGGAAGACAGAAAGAGGATGGACAGAAGAGAGGAATAAAGGAACTAATATCAGAAGGGGGAAGGAATAATGATAGAAAGCAGTAAGAACGAAGGGAAAAAAGGAACGAGAGAAAAATACAACTTTTACAAAATAGATCAGGGGATCAATGCCCCTGCAAAGGTACAATGTCTGGAAATACAGCCACGTTTCCATACTATGTCCGTTCTCATATGTATCTAAACCTGGAAAAATAAAATGAAATTTCACAGTTTTTCACAGGAGCACTGAAAAGGAAACAGAGACAAAATGTTTTCAGAGCAACTGGCTCTTTTCTTCCTCGTCTTTTCTCCAGCACTGCTTACCCGTCTACAACCCTCCCACCCCTGATTTATCCTATCCTAAAGCCCAGCTGCCTCTCCCTCTCCTCTTCCCACTGTACTCTTTATAGCTCTTCCAAAAGAGTAATCCCCATAACTAAAGCAGAAAAAAAAAAGAGGAAAAATATCTAACAGGATGCGATAGCCAACGCACTGGCTTGATAGCAAGCAACCATCCCTCCCTTTCCAGCGCTGGACCATCACACTCCTTCAACAGAAAAATCACTTTATACTTCCTGAATGTTTTTGAGAAGCTGACTTCTACAAAACAGATGTTTTCATGGGCAACAGACCATGAAATAAAAGCTTCAGGTTGGGGGAAAAAAAAAACGCAAGAGTCATCATCACCAAATCGCTTCGGTAATGATCGTGTTAACCATATGATTAAGAAAATGGAAATGCGCCGACCATCAGGGGAATTACAACAGAAGTGAAGGGAAGTTTCAAAGCCAGCCGTTAAGCTTGTTGATGTTTTTTTTAATCTATGAAAGCCAGACGTGCACCTCCCAAACTCCCTGACTTTGTGGGGAGATGTAAAGGCTGGAGTGCACTCGAAACAGATGTCAGGCTTCATTTTTATTTATTTTTTTCATTTTTTTCCTATTTTAGCCGTGTCCCTCCTGGTATGATATGGATGCCATCAATATCGCTGGCTGCATTCATTACAGCATTGTTATACCTGGGCGCGGCTCCATTTGCATTCATGGCATGCTGCTGAGGCCCTATCTTAAAACACGCACCTGGCCATGTATGGAAAATAAGCTTGTTACCCGCTGAAGGGCTATGAGGAACCCCACTGGCTCTGTGCAAGCTCACCTTGAGGGGCCAAAACATCTTTTTCTTTTTTTTTTTTCTTTTTTCCTTCCCAAAAACAAAGTCTTTGCATTTCTTCCGGAGAGCAGTGGACGCGCTTTTGATCTTTAATCTGCATAATCCGTTCGTGATTACCTGGCAAGTTTATCACAGCACTTCCAAACTTTGATATGACTGAGAAACAAGCGTGCATATAGAAGATATTTGACACGCTTGGAATGTTCGATTTTAAAAAAAGGTGGCAAGTTTTAGCACACATTCTTGAATTTTAAAAGTCACCAAAAACAAACACAAGGGAGGAAAATCGACTGAAGAAACGTTGCTAGGCATTGCTGTTACATGCATGCTGAGGGAATGGTTGCACAAAGACAGAATTTACTCAACGTGCAGACCAGTGAGGGTTTGTGCATGAGTTGATTGGCAGAGAGCTGCCATGTCAGAAGTAGGCACCGTAGGGCATAAAGAATGGCATGACAGTGTTATTGGGCTTTTTGTTTCAAAGCATCCAAAAAGTTGTCTGAAGGTCACCAGACATGTAGATACAGTTGGTGCCATCGGCAACCTTTGACAGTGTTTAATTGGGGCTACAAAGCAAGTTTGCATGAGGCTAGGTGATCATATCGGGCCATTTCCCAACATGTAGGGTGTGCCTGTGTCACAGTGGACAAAACACGTTTGCATGTAGGTGTGATGTGGGGAGGGTGAAAAGAGAAATGCTTCATTATAATCAATGAATTTAAGGAATTGTTCATACTTCGGTTATGTAAGCCCACATCATCAAGGAATGTAGCGGGGTTTAGAGCTCATTATGAATGACCAGAGGACCAGAGGGTTTATGATGGGCGGTGCATTGCTCAACAGTAGCCTGAAAGCATCTTATAGAAATGGTGGATTTTGAATTTAGACATGAAGAATAATCTAAAACATCCCTTAAATTTATCATAACTTAGATAGTTTTAGATTTTGACAGAAAACCAGCTGAAAAAAATTCAACATGGCTCTGGTTCTCATAGAAAGAAGTGACAGCTGTGTCTTTCAGCTTCTATCATTTTTAAGTCATTAAATCGTACATCTTTTAGTAAACGTACGCCTACACTGCTTTAAAACATAAAACACAACATTGCAAACACGTCGAGCTGGTAATATTAGTTGACCTTGTCACTTGATTCACATATAAGGAAATTCTGTGTGGTTTTAGTTTTTCAGAAGGAGCAAGCTTATGCTGAGTGTGATTTTATTACCAGATCCAGCTTCTAACCTTTAAGGTAAACACAAGTCAGCAAGAGGAACAATCCCGCCGACTTCTGCAAATGGAAAGGATGGTGTTTGATTGTCCTAAAAGCTTTTCTGAAACAGCATGGCATTTTGGTAAAGAGTGAAACAAATCTTGCAAAAAGATGAAATCTATTGCGTCTCTTTGACTTGGAGTCGGTGTGCACGCACGTTCCAGATTGTACGACATGAAACATTGTGGTCAGTAGTTTTATTTCTGGGACTTCTCCTGCAGCAAATGCACGGAAGAAGGTTCTGGTGCTTAATTATGCAAAGAGGAACAGCTGGAGATTTCTTCTTCGGTTTGCTCCAAATAGTTGAAATGCTGTAGAAGAAGAGTGTTGTCCTATTGACAAAAAGGTGTACCAATTATTGCACTTTGTTTAAAAAAAATATATATTTCCCTGTGAGATTTATACTCAATTGAACATCTATCCTAAAAATAAAAGGCTGGATGTTTCTCAAAAGTCCGGTGTGACATTTTTCTACTGCAGTAAATATCTTCACCATCGGTGAGAACCACTGTGACACTTATTAAACCGTCCACCTGTGTGGTTCTCTTCAATAGATGTGAGACATTTTGAGACCATTTTATATCTAAAAACACTTTAATGCGATATTATATATACGTAGAACGTAGCAAAAACAGCAATGATGTAGGAAATGTGTCTAATTGGTGACTGAACGAGATAAAGGATCTACTCTCTGAGCTCGATGAAAAAGAAAAAAACATCGACCAGCATTTGCTCAAACTGGCAGTAACTCATCAAAAATGTCCCAGGCGAGAGATCTAATGAATGCAGGTTCAAAACATCACGAAAGCTTGTTTTTTTCATGACTTGGTTTCTTTCTTTTCCTCGGCTCTAAAGCTCTGATAGTGATTTCGTTTTTTTCCGGGGTTTTCTGTCACTTTTTGAGCAAAACCCTGTTAAGGATCAGCCACGTCTCCACTGAATGCCTTACCCAGCTTGTTTCTATTATCAAAAACCAATTCAGAGACTCAACTATCACACAGGCGCTTATGCAGCGCACATCACCATACCGCTTAAGTTATACATAAATATTGCTGCCATAGAACCAGATAAGCAATAGGCATGCCTGAGGGAGATAGTAGAGGTCAGTCCTCATGTCCATTCATATTCTTCTCTTATTCGCCCGGCTGGCCTTTCATACTAATTAGACGTTTTAGCTTTAATCCAGCACAAAAGTACAATATGCCAAACGTGAAATATCAATAACCCTGCAAAGGTACTATCTACTGTACATTTTCTCTATTTAAAGTCTGTCAGGATCTCTGCTTGCTAGGGGTCACACACCGACACGGTTACACTGACTTATGCAGATATGGTACGCTCACCTGCTGCGTTTGCGTGTGAGGCGACTCATGTAGCATGGAATCACTCGCACAGCAGGGGGGGGAGGCGAGGAAGCACGGGGGAGGTTTAACTCCCAGCAGGACAGGTTAATGGAGTAACACAGCCTGAAGGTCAATTATTCCAACTCATTTGTTTGTTTAGGGATGAGTGACGCTGCTTTATCAAGGCTAGCCTTGACATAGTTGGATATTTGCCCTGTTAACAGCCCGTGAAAGGTAGTTTTCTCTCAAAAATTGATTGAACACACACCTGCGCTTGCTGAGGACATGCTGATTACTCAGAAGAAAAACAGTTGGCTCAACTTTATAAGAGGGCCGTCGGGGTGGATAATTCATCAGAAGGGGTTCATTGTCTTTCGCCGGGAGACGGATAACAGTCCAGTTGGTGCTAGCCAAGGTCCAGCTCCACTGGCTAATGGCGTGGTCCTCCAATTAGAGGTGACAGAGAGGAAGGTCCTGACCCCCATAAACCTTGCCGGTGGAGAGCTGTCAGTCAGAGCATGGCAAAGGGGAAGCCTCATCATCCCGCAGTTACTGGTGTAATAGTCAAAACACCAGCTCCGCTGCGATGGCTTCGACATTGACCCATGTGCTTATCTCCAATCAACCATCTGCTGCCGATACAAGCGGCGGAAGGAGACTTGGGGCGGCGCTGAATGAAACACGTGTCAGTTATGGCTTTAAAACATGAGGGGTAAGATGAATGAATGGCTACTCAGTCCGAGGTCACCTAGACATTTCCCCATTGTCATGCACATGAGAGATCCAATTTCCTGATTACCTGAATGTGTCCTTTCAACCTCTCTGTGGGGGTACAGTGAACTGGACGGGCCTCTTTTCTTCAGAACCAGACACTGTTAGGACCCCTACGGTATTACTGAAGTTTTTTAAGTCTACTTTAAACCACATCGCTGTATTGAAATGGCAGCCTAAAAAAAGTTTTAAATGGCTTATCTAATATTGACCCTAGAAAACCTGACATCGTGCTGCTTTTAAGCCTCAGTGCTGCTTTTAAATGGTAGGGCATAGCATTTTTATTCCGCGTTATGGCAGTGGTCCACTTTTAACCAGAGTGACAGAGCTTTTCCAGTAAGACAGGGTGAGGCATTATCCCTCCTGCGGTGTCCCTCAGGGGCTTATTTCGGCTCCCTCTTTGTCTCCCTTGGTATATTATCCTCTTGGGTTTAATTTTTAAAAATCATGTCATCTTATTTCATCATTATACAGATGACACAGATTTTCTTCCTGCTAAAGCGTGTCAGCAGGACTCCTTTAAAAAGTCTTTGTGTGCTTAGTAGACATTGATGCCTGCTTATCAATTCTTCTTTGGATTGATGTGTAATCATAAAAAAACAAAAACATAAAATGTAAGAAAATTTGGGGGGGCGCTCGTGGCGCAGCGGGTAGCGCGACCCATATACGGAGGCCTTAGTCCTCCGTCGACGTGGTTGACCCGGGTTCGAATCCAACCTGCGGTCCTTTGCCGCATGTCTCTCCCCCTCTTCCACCCCCTTCCTGTCAGCCTACCGTCATAAAAAAAGCAAGCCACTAGAGCTGCGAAAGATCCATCCAAAAAAAAATAAAAATTAAGAGAATCTAATATCATATTACTTAATGTGTCAAAATGTATTTGTTTTTAGGTTTGAATGCTTAGCATGTTGTCAGAGTCAATTTATAATGAGACCGAACAAGAAAACAAAAACAAAAATAGGGCTCATTTCAGTCGTCAGTGAAACTCCAAAAGAAAATAGAATAAGTTTCTGTAAAACCTTGTTTTTAAATGTTATGCATTCAAAAACAAATTAATTTACTGACATACATATACACACGCATATATATATATATATATATATATATATATATATATATATATATATATTAGGGCTGGGCAAGTTAACGCGTTAATTTCGCGTTAATTCATTAGACTATTAACGGCGATATTTACTTTAACGCGGGTTAACGCATGTTGCTCACATGCTTTTATTTTGTGAAGGTCTGTTGCTGCGGTGTAGGGGTTTGAATCAGAACAGTAGGTGGCGATAATGCACCAATAACCTCGCTGTCAGCCCAGCCTCGGATTCAAAGAGGAAGAAAGGTGCTGGCCGGGAAAAAAAACAAAGCCGACATGGGAAGGCGGTGTTTCCCGCAGGAATTTGCTTAGGCGAGGCGGTGAGTTGGCGAACGGAACAAGTTTTGTGCGGAGCGGAGCGGGGTCTGCATCGACGCCGTCGGTGAAGTCGCTTCTCGTTTCAAAGTATCCATGTGTTTTTGCCTGTTTTTTCCCTGCCATTCACTATATGCACACGAGAAAGCAACAACAAAAAACCGCGTGTTAACGTCAAATAAACATGCAAGCATATCGAGTTAGCAAGCATTTCAGTTTAAAGTTCTTCCAGCATCGAATATGACAGAAACAAGTTAGTTGTAACCACTGCCAAGTTAATCTTTGGTATTGAACATAAAGTGGTAATGCTGCTCCCTGCTGTTACCTCAGAAATTGCCTGTTTTTGGTAGATTTTTTTCCCCATAAAGAGAATTTCCTGTCAGTGGCAATAAGCTTTAATTTATTATTATTGCTATTTTTTGTTTTACATGTTTAAGTTGAGCTTTACACTAAATATGTGTTACTGATAAGTGCTACAAATGTTACAACACTTTTGTTCATATGGCAGCAGAACATTAAAACAAAAGTGCTCTTTACACTACTTTTGAATTCATTCTTGGAGTTTGTGCATACAATGCGATTAATCATGATTAATCAGGCAAATTATGCGATTAATCGCGATTAAATATTTTAATCGTTGCCCAGCCCTAATATATATATATATATATATATATATATATATATATATATATATATATATATATATATATATATATATATATATATATATATATATATATGTGTGCGTGTGTGTGTGTGTGTCCAAATATGCAAGCAATCTATCACTTTGACCATGAAAATATTTCAGACACTTTTTTTTGTTTAAATAAAAGACAAATTTCAACACAAAGTCTGAAAAAATGTATGAATGCTGAATGTGGTGGGCCTTTAGCATGCAGATCTGTTAGCTCTACATGCTCTACATGCTAACACAGATAGCTCCTTGTTGCCCCAAACGTAGCAAAGCAAAGGACGCCTTTACTATAGCCACTCCTATACTGTGGAATAACTGCATCTCACATTGCCCATTTTAAACCCCATTTTAAAACATATTTGTATTCTCTGGTTTTTGAATATGACAAAAGGTTCGCAATATGTTCTTGTCTGTGAGATGTTTTATTGTCTTGGATTTCTTTTTCTTTTTGAATTGTCAACTGTAGATCTTTTTAATACCATTTTATAAATACATAACCTGAGATCATTTTATCTTTATAAATAAAAGTAACATTGGTGTTTTCTGCAGCAGGATCTTGAACGCTTTAAATCGGTTTCATGTCATGGCATGAATTTGTCAGAAAAAGAGGAATTACATCAGACTGTGGAAATGTTATTTATTCAAACGGCAATTTTTAACATACATGAGATGCAGCAAGAAACTGTGCATATAAATATAGATGGGTTTTCGTGCACAGAGACGTTTTGATGGCAATAAGGTGATTTCACGTATAACATGACAGGCGGGAAGAAAGGAATATGCCTCACATGATAAACTTGATCTTTGCATCAAAACTCCACAAAGAAAAGCCAAAATGTAATACATTTAAATGTTTAGCTACAGACTCGCTCTTAAAATGTCCAAGCAGGTCACAGTTAAATGTCTCAGCAGTAGGTTTAGTTTATATAGTCTTGTATATCTCAAAAATAAATAAATAAAAATAAAAATTATATTTCACCCCGTAATCCAGAGCCTTGGTTGAAAATTATCTCAATTTAGTTCTCCCATTTCATGATGTGAATTTAGTCAAAGTGAGTCTGTAACTTTTCCAAAGTTGCAATTTCCCAGACAGCCCTCACATATCTTTTATCTGGTGCCAGCATAAGGGGTAAGTAGGGAGAAGAAAAACTAGGCTGTGGTAAACATAGTCGTTTCTGCAACATAGTCAGAGAACAGTGCCAGCGAAACAAATGCACTTCAAGCTTTCCCATCCCACTAACCTGCATTTCCCTCTTCTCCCCGTTGCACGTGGATCCTGGCAACAATCTGCCTTTTATGAGGCTTGAATTTGAGCAGCTTTGAAATGCTGGGAGCATCAAACAAAGTTCTGAACTTGAGAAAAAGGGTTGTGTGCTTCTTTGGAAAGTATTTTCAAATTTACCAAACAATGTGCATATTCAAAGCCACTTTTACTATACATTGTATGTTGTCTAACAGCAGAAAAGTCATCTATACCAACTCTGCTAAGATTATATGTGAAGTTTCACGGTCTCCTAAATCTGACTGAAACAGAGCCATTCTGTTGACATTGATACTTGCATGAAGGGGTTCCTAAAGTTAAGGCGGGACACCATAAGAGTCATAACATACCAATTTAACCAGCGTTAATGGGAGAATTTTCCAGTAATAAATGGCGCCACTTCAAGAAATCAACTGATTGGCCATTAATGATTCTTTATTACATGAACAGATGGCGTGCAATTGGGTTGCACAATTTCTCACAAAATGATTGTTCTCGCAGTAAATCTATATGCAATGTCAGTTTTGTAAAGAACTGCTTGGACTGTGATAAACATTAATTAAGTATTTAGGCACTAAGCTTTAGGGCTCTCTGCGCCAGTCCTTTGTGGCGCTTGCTATTTCACGCAGCATAAAAATGCTTTTGGGAGCATTGGGGTAGTAAGGTAGAATAGATATGAACAAACTACAGGTCCTTTATGCTTGCAATAAATAAAGCATAAAGCATAAAAGAATCAACAACGTTGAGTCAAATAATTGCTTGATTATTGCAATTTGGATCATTTTCATGACATTCACCAAAATTATAGCTGATCACATGTTTTCCTAATAACTCATAAAACACGTCGACAAATAACCAGTATGGATTTGCATGAAATAAATGCTTCGTCTCAAGCGCTGTTTTAAAATTTAGTTATTCGGGTTACTCGGTGAGTCATAAAGGACAACAGTAATGCCAAACTTGAATTCATCAGTACTAGTTTAGAGATGCACCGATCAACCTTTTACTGGCAAATACAGGTTTCTGGTTTGCTTCAAGGTCAGACCTGCTCTTTCTGATTTTGGCTGCTTCCAGTTGACTTTCTATGGAGTCTGACTCAATTTGAGTAAGCTTTGTTTAAATTAAAAAAGTGAATGTAACAAATTGACAAGTCAAGAAAAAAAAACATTCTCCTGGTATCTAGGTCGAGGTTTATTTGTTTCCAACAGAAGATTAAGAAATTGCATATTATCCTCGTTTATGCAGCAAACTATATGACCCTAATTATTTTCTAATTATTTTCTAAACTAAACCAATATCAAAGAGCATCCTGGTATTGGGGCATTATTCAACTAGACACTAGATTGTTTGACACCTGAACGTATAAATAATGATTTTAAAAAATATATATATATATATTTTGTTTGCTGTCAAGCAGATACTAAATTCAATAAAAGATTGTTATTTTTGAGTACAGGATATAGAAAATATATAAGTATATTACTGATGTGGCTAATGCTGAAAGCAGGGCTTTGAAATTCAATTAAAACATATGTTTTGTACAATAATTGGCGTTTTATCGTCCCAATATTCCAGATACAGCTAAATATAGCAAAACCACAAACAGATGTCAATCAGACTCCAAGTGCTAGATGGCAGCAAAATACCTGGGGTGAGTGGGGAGGATATGCAATATGCAGTTTCAGGTGAATACTGGGCAATAATCTGGATGAGAGTAATAAGAAATTAAAACGGCTTCTAAAGTCAGCTATTCACTAAGGCTGCTACATTTCCGCTAGATTTCAGCAGATTCACACCTACGCCATTTTACACTATCGCAGTTTTGGTTGTTCTCTTCCAGACTTTTTCTGGTACAGGACATGAATTCATAGCTGCATTGGGGTCTTTTGTCAAAGAGCCAACCTCAGCAAAGAACAAGAAGTACTACATCAAAGTTTTATTCTTTTCAGCTTTCAACCACTGGCATGAAATGCTGGAAATGCTGGTGACGTTCTGTAAATCTTAGAGTTAAGGTAAGACTCTAAACTCTCTGGAGAATTCACACTGAATGTTATTTACAGTAACGAATGCTAACCTCACAAATGGAGCTGATTACTGATATAAGGTCCTGTTTACAGTATAAAAGAGGTCTGATCGTCAAGAGAAATGAGAACAGCTTGCAGGTCAAAGCTCACAAAAACTAGAGATCAGAAATTGGAATCTGATCAGTGAATCTCCAATTATCAGAATATGGTATTTTGCCTTTTCACTGCTTGTCTTTGAAATGAAGATGGAAGCATTCCACAATCATTACAGTCTGTAAACTTTGGTACCCTTATTCTGTTAGTAAAAAATTAGAAAAAGTAGTTTAATTTGTCTAAAAAATTAACCAGACCCAGATAAAGGATCACAGGTCAAATCCACCTCAATTTTGAAGTTGTCTAAACTGCAAAAAGTACTGAAATGACGCTTTTGAATGCTGCATCGTGTGTGTGTTTAGTCAGTAAAATACTGACAAGTAAAAGTCTAAAATCAAGGTGTAACGTGACAAATGAATACAAATCTACATTACAAAAACACTATTTCTAAAGCACTATTTTTATACTTTACAAAGCCAAAGGTGAAAAAAAAGTCTGTAAAATAAAATAAAAAAACTTTTATACTTATCCAGTCCTGAAAATGCCTAAAAAAAATCTGTACCTTTCTAGATTTTTCAAGACTGGTAAAAATCTGGAGGAGGAGTGGAATTGGGAAAAACTCTAGGTGAATCGCAGCTTAAAATCCATCCCAAAAATCAAACCGCAGTATTCCATCGCCATCTTTTCTTAACATCGCGCAGCCCTTGCTGACAGGAATGATCTCGCGCTCTTTCAAGCAACAGATCACGCCGATTATCCTCCTGCCTGGGTTTTGCGTTGCCGCTCTCCGCTTCTGCAATATGGCTCGGCCTCACACCCGGGGACAACTGGGAGACGAGGCGCTGTCACCGACAACACAAACTATCGTCTCCAAATTTCCCACTCCAGACACGCGGAGATCCTTTGACACTGACAACCATATGACAGCCCTATGACAACCTGTTAGTAAGGTAACGCGTGCGTGTGTGTCTCTGTGTGTGTGCACCCACACTAGTGAGGCTGCGTTTGATAGAAAGATGATTGAGGGGACAGAACGTGGCAAAAGACGCTCAGCCAGAGTCGCTGTCAAGTTGAGAGGAGTGTGATGAAGTTGGTGTCTCTGCCAGCCACTTGTTTTTTTTTTTCTCTCCATCTCAGTCTTTTAACTCCTAAGCGAGCGCGCCCTCCTGTCCTCTCTCCCGGCTCTCCACCTCTTCCTCCTCCTCCTCCTCGTCCCAAAGCCCAGCACAATACATCAACGGGTGTCCGAGCCGCCGCTCTGTAATAACTCTGCAATCTCAGGAGGAAATACTCTGTCACAATGCATGAGACAACATCTTTTTTTAATCAATTGAGCGAAACAAACAAAAGCGCACTGACAAACGCTGCCAAACAGCCACCAGGAAGAGGCACGCTGAATGAAGAGTGATACACAAACAGAGCGCCAAAGCCCGGCAACAATCCATCCTGCTATGGGTTCTGTATTGGAAATGAGCGACAGGAGAGGGGGGTCGGGGGGGGGGGGGGGGGGGCAGCAGCTGATAGAGAAAGGAGACAGAACCGAACACGTTTTCTATCATTTGATGAAGCCCGTTTTAATTCTGCTCGTTCAATTATTGAACTCCACCTTTAAGAACGAGTTACTTTATAGCCAGACGGACACATAGGCCCAAAAGCTGGGTGTTACTTTACGAGATTATGTGGATGGCAAATGACTTTCATTTAGCTTTACAGCTGAGTTGCTTTTATGTCCCTCCGAAAACTACCCTGAGCGCCGAGTGGTCACACAGACGAGAGTAGGAGTGGGTGGGGGGAGGGAGACGAGTGGGGATAAAGATAGATGTGAGCAGGGAGTACATCAGTCCATAAGTACAATGGCTATAATTAATCATCACCTGCGTTATCAGAAGATTATCCACAGGAGGAGGAGGGGGGGGGTAGGGGGTGAGGGATGAAGAGGCGTGTTTGCAAGGCAAGAGTTTGAAGCTTACAGGGCTCCTAACAGTGTTTGTCAGCGTGAGGATGGCAGAGTTGTATTAAAGAATAGCCGCAGATTAAGTGACAAACTGGGACGATATTCTGACAAGACAAGAAGTAGAGAGGGTCGTTGTCTCTTTTCGCTTGCTTAGAGCTCTTACTTCTTCTAGCTCAGAGTTTGACCATGCCAAACTTCTACGTTCTGGTCATGACCCAGGTGTAAAGTAAAACCCTTAATAATACCAAGAAAAGCTATTGGAATTATGTTTTCCTTAAAAAGGGTTGTATTTATAAAGTTCTTTCAGGTTTAACCACCTTCATTTCAAGCTTAACCCGCTTTTTTCTCCTGAGGGCCTTTGAGTTCAGCAGTCCTGAATAGAGACGTTTCGCCACCCTCCGCCATCTTCGATACATAAAACCCTTAAAAACAGAAAAGCTGTAAAAGCAACGACAAAAAAAAGCTGCGCTTTATGTCCAAGCCAACCCGGCTGTTGCGGGCCACTGCAGTTTCCTTGAGAGCTTATCTGACCCGCAACCAAATTTTTGGAAGTTTTGTTTTAAATCGTCATTTACACGAAACACACATTGACAAACGACAGACTTGAAAGCTGCGGTTTCCTTAATAGAAGTAGCAGTTGTGAATTCAACGAAAAACTAAGAAATTATACGATTGCTGCCTTCTCAGCAACATGTTGATGTAAACCTGAACCAGCTGCCATTAAGCCTCATGACTGGGTATAAAAAAATATCTGAGGACAGAATCTTTTAATGGTTTTGTGCAGTGATGAGATGATGGTGACACTTCAGGGACCAGATGGATGGATCAGCAACAGCCACAGAGGTCCACCTAATCTTAGACCTCAGCAAATGTGGAGGTGGGGTATTGTTTGAGGGCATTGCCAAAGATGAGCTATCGTCAGAACCTTTTCAGGAGGAAGATGAACTCAAAATCATCTCCCAAAGCTCCTGCCAATTCCTAGAAGATGGTTTCTTCAACCAGTACAGGAAAAAAGTTAACATCGTTCAGGAAGACTGATCCCATTCTTTCCTCAACGGACCCAAACCCTATTGAGAACTTCTTAAATGGGAGATTTATGGTGAAGGAATGCAGTAAACCTGTCTGAGCAGTAGGCTGTGGCCGCCGCTACACAAAACGTTGACAGTCAAAAGAGAAAGAAACTAAGACACTCCATGAATGAAAGGCTTGTGACTTACTGAGAAGACAAGTTGAGCTACTGGTTAGTTTTTTTGTTGTTGTTGTTTTACTGTAAGGAATGACATTTTAATTTGTTTATTCTTCTCCCTTCAACAGGCTGAAATAAGCGAGATAGGGATAATTGTAATTTTACTACATTACTAGTCACACTAGTCGTCGATGAATAATTGTGACCATCTACATAGTCGCCAGAATCTTTTCAATTCAATTCAATTTTATTTATATAGCGCCAAATCATGAAACATGTCATCTCAAGGCACTTTACAAAATCAAGTTCAATCATATTATACAGATTGGGTCAGATTATACAGATTGGTCAAAATGTCCTATATAAGGAAACCAGTTGATTGCATCAAAGTCCCGACAAGCAGCATTCACTCCTGGGGAACCGTAGAGCCACAGGGAGAGTCGTCTGCATTGTACATGGCTTTGCTGCAATCCCTCATACTGAGCAAGCATGAAGCGACAGTGGGAAGAAAAACCACCCATTAACGGGAAAAAAAAACCTCCGGCAGAACCGGGCTCAGTATGAACGGTCATCTGCCTCGACCGACTGGGGTTACAGAAGACAGAGCAGAGACACAACAAGAGAGACAAAAAGCACAGAAGCACACATTGATCTAGTAATCTGTTCTACATTACAGAATACAGAATCTCTATTTTACTAGCATAAATGTTAAGCTCTGAGGTTTATTAACACTTTTGATTAACCAAATGAAATGAAAATACAACTTTCCTAATAATTGTGCACTCAGTGTGCACAAAAGAAATCTTTTGTTTTCGCACTGACACCAAAAATCAATACAAACCACATCAAGAGCTCTTAAAGCTCAGCGCTGGCCAACTATAGGCGGTCTCTCAGCAACTTTGGCTTCTGACTGAGAGGGATGCTTTAAAACGCCAGGCAACGACTGCTAAATGACACTCCTGTCACGCACGTAAACACGAGCCATTTTTTTTCAAGTGAAGGTAGGGATACGAATAAGGCTTTTGAAGGCAAATTCATAAAGCGGCGCCTTTCAGTCTCTCACAACTGAGCATCAATCGGCGTGCTTAGAGCCAACATCCAAACGCTGCATTCATAAAATCTAAGCGTAGAAAACATTTTGGTGGAACCTCCATACAGTTTAACTAGGTGGTGCTTGACTGTTTCACCATCAATATGGAATCAAGTGCCTTCTCTAATGGCTTTAATATCGATGCCCTGCACTTACAGAGGCACCAAGCCTCTAAAATGTCAACAGTGGCATTTTATGTGCTAATGCCATATGGGTGCAGTGGGCTGGTAAAAAGCTTTTCCTGCACACTTTGCTCAAACGCTGATACCTCGATACCGCTTCATTTTCTTTTTTTTCTTTTTTTTGTGCCGTTATGCTAGATTAGTGGCTGCTGCCTCACGGCGAGAGGCCAGCTTACAGTAATACGGGGGGAAAGGACTTTGTAGGTGGCCCTTCTGACTCAACCCCAACAGATTGGTGCGCAGGACAGCGCGAGTACAGCCAGCGCCCTGCCCAGGCCTCCTTTAGGTCAGCTTCTGCACCGTGGCCGGGTGATAGAAGCCCCAACCCCCCCCCCACTGCGGTGTGCAACTTGTGCGCCGTTTTTCCCCCAAAATAAAACGTTATGCAACTGCAGCGTTTGGGAAGCCAGAAATAGAAGCTGGGGTCTGGCACGGTATTGTAGGGCCATGCATGACAGCACCTGAGAGGTGTGACAAAACAAACACCGCAGGAGGCTTGCTTCAACTGCAGCTCTTGGAGCCTGCTTTTTCAAATGCATTTTTCTGGCTCGTTTTGTTAAGAAGATGTTGATCTCTTCATGCAAAACACTGCTGCTCATAAAATATGCAGCGCGGCAAGGATTAATATGTGTTACAGTGCCTTGCATAAGCATTCATGGAATCTGTCGATAGGAGAACTATTAGTCAGGAGCTCCTCATATCCGGCAAGAGGAGCGGCAAGAATCGAGCCACTGTTGAAAGAAAGCTGGAAGAAGACCCATGTGTAATTTGCTCTTGACATCTAGGGGAAAGAGCAAACATGTGGAAAATGGTGTGAAAAGCTATGTTACACTGAGGCTGAGCAGCACCCTGAACGCACCATTCAATGCAATTTCAATTAAATTTTATTTATTTAGCGCCAATTCATGAAACATGTCATCTCAAGGCACTTTCCAAAGTCAAATTCAATCAGATTGTACAGATTGGGTCAGATTATACAGATTGGGTCAGATTATAAAGATTGGTCAAAAAAAATTCCTATATAAGGAAACCAGTTGTTTGCATCAAAGTCCCGACAAGCAGCATTCACTCCTGGAGAAGCGTAGAGCTACAGGGAGAGTCGTCTGCATTGTCCATGGCTGTGCAGCAATCCCTCATACTGAGCAAGCATGAAGCGACAGTGGAAAGAAAAACTCCCCATTAACGGGAAGGAAAACCTCCAGCAGAACCAGGCTCAGTATGAACGGTAATCTGCCTAGACCGACTGGGGGTTACAGAAGACAGAGCAGAGACACAACAAGAGAGACAAACAAGCACAGAAGCAAACATTGATCCAGTAATCTGTTGTACATTAGATGGTAATAGCGGGTGATCTGTCTTCCCTGGATGACAACTGTAATGGCAGCATCATGTTGCGGGGATGCTTTTTCTTCAGCAGCGAAGATGTGTGGAGCGAAAAACAGACCAAGCCTTGAAGAAATCCTGTTAGAGGCTGTAACAGACCTAGAATCGGGGTGGAAGTTCACCTTCCTGCAGCGCGACAACCCTGTAGGCTACTTACAACCAGGTTCACAACGGGCTTTTAAAGCATGTGTTAAAATGGTCCGGTCAAAATCAAAAGCTAAATCTAATTGTGAATCTGCGGCACAAGTTGAAAACTAACCCCTCTCCTTCCGTTTTGACAGATGTTTTTCGCAAAAAGCCACAAACCGCAGCCTCTGCATGTTAAGGACGGTGGAGACTTTGTCCTGAAATGTCTGCAGCTGTAATCGCAGCAAACGTCTATTTCTGCAAAGTGATCATTTAAGGGGGGCGAATACAACCGAACATTTCACTTTTTAGATGCTTTGTTGTTAAAACAAAAAAAATCTCAAAAAAAGGAAGGCGCTGTTTACGAACAAAACTTGAAGTTTGTCATATAATTTGGATTTGGACTGTTTAAAGTAGGACAAAATCTGAAATCCAGATCCAGTAAGGGCAATAGGCTGGGGAAGACTTGGTCCAACGGTTTCGCTCCACGACAGGTGCACTGTCCCTTTGTTCCTCATCACACTCCATAACACAACTGACGGCCATGACTCATATTGTCACTCATCTCCCACACAAAGGCTGTCCTTGCCTTTTTACCCCGTCAACCGCCTCGCTCTAAATCTTCCTGTAAAGATGGGAACGGCACAGAGGCTTTCCTCCTAGAATGGATTTGAAATTAGGTAGATAACCTCTGGAGCGCTGACTTTTTTTTTTTCTTTTTTGCCATGCCTCGTACTTGTCACAAACTGCAGGTGTGCCCATGCTTGCTCACAGCCCCTCCCCCTGTCGCGTTGTACCCCAAGTGTGGACAGAGATGTAAAGGAAACACGGCAAGTTGGCTCTCTGAATACTGCGGAAGGTAAAAGAAAGGGAGAGAAAAGAAAACTGCTGAGGCCCGGAGAAATGGTGGTGTTTATCGGCTCTGAGATCTGCAGATGAGCTGACTGATCTAAAGCAAGCAGGGCTGTGGGCAAAATGAGATTTCTAATCCTAAACAAATTCCAGAGCAAAGCGGAACAGGAGAGCAGAGCTCCCTTATTTACATGGGCCGGTATCACAAACACAAAGCGACAGGGAGGTGGTCCGGGCAGGAAAAATGTCAGCCTTGTTTGAGTGACCTCATAACGCAGATTAACACTGACATAACCTGCCATTTAGAAAGGACCGAGTAATCCTGCAGGTTAAGATTATTTGAATATCAACAGCTCGTAGGCCCCGTTCGCACATTCGTCAGGAGAGCCAATCCCTCACGACGGTGGAAATTCATTTCGTAATGCCTGAAAGCGGTCCTAAAATGTCAGTCTAGCCGTTTGGAGGGATGCGATCAGTCAAGGTGGCGGCGTGGTGACATACAAACCAAATAAAAACCTCTGGTGGCACTGTAATCACATGTACAGCTCATAGACGTTAAACGCCACATGATCAGCCACCGGTTTCAGCATTTATTTAGGCTGTTTTCAAGCTTTGCCGACTAATCTTCAGTATAATTACAAAGACAGACATGAATTTGTGAAAATCCTTCAAATTAACTTCATTTATTTTATTGGGGTATCATAATCACACATGGAAAAACGCCTTTAGTCAGTGGAAAAGGGCCCCGTATAATGTATTTACAATTGTTGATACCCCTATCAGTTCCTTTAAAATACATACAGCTAAAGCACTTATAAGTTCCTCCTTTTGGTTCATCGGTTTTTAAGAATTTCTAGTTAGTAATCCACAGATTTCTATTTTTCGTTCTTTTAGCCACTGGATGAGGACGCATATTTGTCTTGACAGAAAAATCTCAGTGTATAGGACGATAAGAGAGATCAAAACGTCCCGTAAAGGCTCCCCGTTATGCTCCGTTCATACCCTCCAGTCCGCCCGGCTGCTCGCTCACCTGTAAATCATGTGTGATGTAAATTTCATCACCTGTACGTGCCAACCGTTATTCACCAGAGGTCGCCGTAAATGTCCACCTGCAGCCCAGCTTTCTGTGCTCGGGTTGGCTGCGCGCGTCGGCAGGAGCAACGGCGCTCTCGGTCAGAGGGTGGCGCCGAACACAGCAGATAAAACAATGGCTAGGATGGTAAACAGAAGAAGAAATGTAGCAACAAAGGCTCTTTTAGAGAAATGCAGAGAGGAGAGAGGTGTTAATCCATCTTTCTGGAATAAGGATACAACAACTGCTGCAAAATTCCAGTTAAAAATCACAGTATTCCTGTTTTTTCCTCTCCTTTGCTGAGCAAAAAGCATATAAACTAGTAAATTTTCGCACAAAATAAGACTGCAGTGAAAGCTGAGGTAACATTAATTTAAATAAGGCGTGCTCGTTGGCGTCGTTAACCTGAATGGAAATGGGGAGGTTTGTAAAGCCCTTCCGAGAACTATATCGAAGAGCGGCATTCTGGGGGTCATCAAGTCTCCAGAATAACCATTAGATGCTTTTTACATGCCAAGAGGTTGTTTGGGAGGCACACTGAGAAAATGCCTTTTCTGTCCTACAATTACAAACTAAACATGCACAGCTTGCTTAACACTATTGTTCAGATCAGAAAGAGAGAGAACATCTGCTTCACGCGGCAAACAATCCAGGTCAGTGTGGCACAAAACAGAGGATGAATGTGGAAAAATGTAAGGCCCACCATCAAGCACAGAGGAGGATCCGTGATGCTGTGGGCCTCTCTCTTTTTCATAATCATACAAACCTTGTCAGAGTGCAAGGGAACAGTTAGAAAATCAGGAGGTGTTAAACAAAATTTGCCTTAAAGGGCTCAACAGGACAACATCCCAAAACGTATGGCCACATCAACGCGGAGATGGTTAACCCGACTGAAAATAACTTTCTCCCATAATCATCTCAGTGCTGGAAGCTGATGAGAAGAGAGAAGAAGAGAGGACCCAGGAATCAGCATGATCTAAAGCAGGGGTCACCAACATGGTGCCCGTGGGCACCAGGTGGGCCCCTGGGCCACATGTGGTGTCCTCAAGCCTGTTCAAAAAATAACCCAGTATCTGAAATGTTATTTTATTTAGTTGCTCTTCTTTTTTAATCATACTTGTACGCACATCGATTTAAAATGATAAATGCATTAAAAACATGTTTATATTACATAAAGTTAATGTGAACTCTGACTTTTCTAGTTCAAAGGTCAGTACAGGTAGCCCTTCATATCACACAGTACCAATGAAGTAGCTCTGAGCTTCTAAAAGGTTGGTGATCCCTGATCTAAAGAGATTGTGCAAAACATCGGGAATACCCTTACTTAACTTTAAACTTCATCTCTTAGAAAAGATTTTAAAAAAAGTATCGCCTGAACTTATTAGCACTATCCAAGCACATCTACCCACGATGGACGAGATGGAACTTAAACTGGCTCATTCAGATTTTAGAGCTGCATTAATTATACAAGAGAGAGAGAAAGAGAGAGAATGAATGTGATCTATACCAAATTAATTAAGGCCATTTGAGTGAATG
The DNA here is from genome assembly GCA_037039145.1 of Fundulus diaphanus. Lineage (NCBI taxonomy): Eukaryota > Metazoa > Chordata > Actinopteri > Cyprinodontiformes > Fundulidae > Fundulus > Fundulus diaphanus. Next base: position 31,653,379 of record CM073131.1, read on the forward strand.
TACTGAATGCTGGGGGAACCACTGGGTAATCAAAGATGGTCTTAAAACACCAGTTGTTCTACAACTGCCCCACAGCGAGCAGGCCTGACAGACTACTGGAAATTATAAAATGGCCATCATTTATTGGCCACGGCTTGAAGCCAGCTGCCAGAGCGGGAGCCTGATGGCCGGTGTGAGCCGACATCCTTGCAGGGCTCCGCAGCCACACTGAGATTAACAGCTTTGGCTGATGCTATGAAAACAAATATACTGGAGGAATAGCAGGAAGCCAGCCCTGATTTAAAAAACATAAACTGGAGGTTAGGACTACGGGGCTATGAATAACATAGTAAGCGGACACTTTTACTTGCATCCATTAAAAGGCATGGACCAGCATCCATATGTGTGTATTAAAGTGAATGTTCTGAGACGCGTGCATCGCCCCGGAAGAAAACAAACATCTTTTTTAATTGGGGTTTTACCAGGTTTTTCATAACTTGAAAAGAAGTTTAAAATAAACAATGTCTTTAAAAAGGTTTCTCACAAACACAATTAACTTCAATGCTGCATAGATGGACCAGATTAGATAGAAATACGGTGACACAGACTTTGAATACCGCTAAAAAAGTTATACTTATAAGGCCAAATTGTAAACTACGTAATCTTGAATCTTCTTCTGGTACCATTTGTTGGACAGAGGCAGATTTTCTCTGTAGCGACATCTGCTGCTTGAGATGAGAGCTGCAGTGAATGTGGAGCACCTGAAGCGGCAGCGATAAACACAACACTTCATTTTGATGACAGAGTCAGCAGCTTGCGCATGCTTGGGCTTAATCGCAGCTGTCGTCTGCCTCCCAGTGGCACACGTTTGCAGTAATGAGTAACGTAGTTGGCTCTTTTTATGACTTGTAATAATTCATTAATGTAAGTCTCTCCCTCTCTGACCACGTTCTCATCATACAACAGAAAATTACAGCTTAAAAAACTGTCAAATTCATTACTACTGTGCTCTCAGTAATATGAAAGCAAACACCTGATCAGTACAGGACTAAAATTATATTTTTTTCCTCTAACCTTGTCTGTAGCAGTGGAGTTGACAAGGCCGATAAATATGCTGGTAAATTGAATCAAGAGTCCAATTCTTCAGGTCACCCTCCAATCTTAAACGATGAAAGGACTAGAATGACAATATTATCCTATTTAAGATGGGAAACTATACTCTTGTATTTTTTTTACCTGTATTTTCTCTGGAATAGATCACTTATTTAAATGTGAAACTACCAGACTGGTATTTGACCACAGAACTGACACATTGCATGACGTGAAATAGGAATAATGTGGACACCATAGCACGTTGGTGCTGCACAAAGCTTTCCTGAAACTGGTCTACTGCATCTCTTAGCCACTGGGGGGGCAGTAGTAAACATTCGTACTTGAAAAAAAAAAAAAGTACATCGTTTTGAATTTGTGGTACCAAATCAACTCATTTGTGTATTGAATAAGCTCCCTGTGAACCGCTCTCAGAAAAAGGAAATCATAAAACACATTTACGTATGGGGCCCTTTTTTGTATAAAATGGGTTGAATTGTGAGCCCCAGATGGGCTTCTGCACAGGTTATAAAATGAGCCTGTGTTTAACACATATAAATATTTTATTCAGGGAAACTGTAGGTAAAAACTGGTTCCCATATGGGTCCCAGAAGTGTTGGGTAACTTGTGCTCGTTTTCTTAACACCCATCGATGACCCAGCATTCCAGCATGTGTATGTCCAACCGGTTTTGCTGATACCGGCTGTATTTAGTCAGCCAAAGTGGGTCCCAATTAAAAAAAAAACATTGTCCCCAACCAGCTGGTTCACATCAAGTCAAAACACATTAAATGCAGCTGGAGAAATTCAGGTCAGACTTTATAAAATTCCAGTTGAATCAAAAAGAAGACACTCATTGGTTAAAAATGTTACAATAATACAAGAGATGAAAAAGGCAGTGTAGAAAATGTGACAAGTATTGCTTATAAGTATGAGATTAGGAAATAAAGCTGCTCCTCCTACAGAAGCCTGCAGACTTTGTTCTCCTAAATAAACAAAAGCATCAGCCTAAATTTACTCCATTTCCTACTTGTCTGCTGTTGTGCACCTGGATATGGAGTGTTTTTCAACTCGCTTGGCTGCCTGACAAACAAACACACACATTATTTACAGATGAAGGAATAAATTAACCCTACTTAACTGAACAAAAGTCATTAAACCCCTGATTAAGTTATTTTCCCCAATGCAAAAGCTCCTTAATGTTTATTAGTCAATGTGTAAAAGTCCAAAACAGAGTAAAAATAGGCAGAAACTCTAAATATTTTGTGGCCCATTTGATGAACCACAGTTAAAAAAGGGTCAGCCAACAAAACACATCGGTTGATCTAAGGAAAATGACTGTCATAGCAGGAACTGAGTCAAACCGAGGATGAAGGCAACTATAATTAAATTCCTTTACATTTAGAAGGTGAAGCAGCAGTTTCCACGCCCTGAGACCCTGGCACAGGTCTAACAACGTCCATGCTCCTGCTGGTGCTGGCATCTTCCCACCTCTCTCAAACCTGTGTGCCGTGCAGGTCCAGTCGTGACGCATGGCTGAGTATTTCGGGCCGAAATGCGTGGGTTCCCGGAGGGCGAACACGATTCCATCCACTTCCAGCATTCCAGCGGAGAATTTATTTTGGGAACGAGGCTCTTGGAGGCATCAGGCACAGCAGAAAGAAATATTTCACAGTTGGAAGGAAACAGGCATGCGACACATCTCACACTGTATGAGGCACTGCATCCAGGGAAAGGTGCTAAAGTGGCTCTATATCCTAAATATAGCTGTCGCCATGCTTTTGGGCTGCTGAACAGGACCATTTTGTTGGCAGAATATGGTTACTTGCATTTTAAAATGATTAGCACCACAGCTTCTGAGGTGGGAGAGACTTTATGGAGCTTCTCTGACCGTAACACTACCTACAAACCTCTAGTATGCGTGTGTAAGTCTTTAATCAACTGATATCAATCAATAGTTTTCACTACGCATCCCTAAACAAGTATCGGTTCCTGACTTGGTGTGGTCATTGTGACAAAGAGCAGCAAAAACAGTGGTGCTATATTGCATTGCAGAAGCCTCACTAATTCTCAGTCCGCTTCATATTTCGTCATGCTAAAAACACAAAGCTCAACGTGTTTTATTAGAATATGATGGAAAAGATCAACAGACAGTAATAGTAGTGGAAGTAGAGGGAAAATAATCTATGTTTATTCAAATTTTTACCAAAAAAATATTTGTAATATTTTTGTCTTCAGAACCTCGTACTCTGATAACCCTTAAAGCAGTGGCCCTAAAACTGGGGTCCCCAGACCCCCGGGGGTCCACGAACCATGGGTTGGGGGGTCTGTGAAGCGCATGTTGTCAGGCTTGAGGAGGCACTGCTGAAGATGTGTCGGGGTTGAGCTAAGTAATACAATGGACAAATATTTAACTCCATCCACTTCATCAAGTGTGGTAAAAGCCAAATCAGCTAAAATTAGGAAGTATGACAACAGTTACATCGAGTTTGAGGATATAATCTCCACCAAATCTCTAATATTAGGTGTATTTCTATATATTATTAAAATACTATCAGCATGAGGACTCTAAAGGGTTCCTTGGAAAAGTGTTACCGCTCCTAAGGGGTCCCTGGCCACGAAGTTTGAGAACCCGTGCCGTATCTTAATTTCAGAAATACTATTTCGATTAGCTTAATTTGAGATATACTAAATTATTCTTCAAGTTTATATACAGCACTTGGCACATATGGGTGCCCTTCTCAAAACCTCACCTATGTCACTTGAGAGCTCTCCTCTGTTAAAAGCTCCTGCAGCCTTTCCTAATCAGATGATCGAGCCTGTTGTCCGCCTTGTCGTTCTCTTCCATGGCTCCTGGAGCTCCCCCTCCCTCTCCCTCTCCCTCTCCCTATCGCTCTGACTGGTCCTCTCTCTCTCCAATTCACTGAAAGACTCTGAGTATAATCTAGAGGGGTGAACGTGGCCTCTTCTTTACAAGTAACTCCACGACTTCTCAATCTGCGGGTCCAAAGTGGTCTGCTATCAGATTCCAAAACGGAGCGAGAAAGTGTAGCGTTGCCAGTGACCTTCAGCAGTGCTAAACCTGAAAGTTACAGGTCTAGTGCCCCCTAGTGGCTAAGGTTACACAGTGCTGCTTTAATAAAATACAACACAAACAGCATCACAGAGACAAAAGAGCACAGCACACAGGTCATAGATAAAGAATGTGGAGAATTGAACCTTTGGCTTTTACACTTGGCCGATTGTCAGCCATCAGAAGAGTGTTACACCTACAGTGGTAATGCTTGATGATATACTGTATATTGGCCATAATTTAAAAAGGTCAAAGTAGGTGAAAAAGACACCGCCGATTGTGCCAAACTAGGTCACGCCTTTGGTTTCAGACTGAAAACACAGTGATTTAAATATCTTAGAAGCTGTGTTTAAGTCAAATGGGCAAACGATAGCTGCTGTCATATACCACTTAATGTAGTGTTAGCAAATAACTGGTTGTCATGGGAACTCCATGCATTGCACATACGACATCGCCGTAGTTTGTTGCACCTCTCGAGTCATATTGACTGCTTCACAGTTGTCGGCTGGATATTTAATGCATCCGTTTGTGTTCAGCCAGATACAGCCCTCCCTTTGAGTTTCAAAAAATAGTCAATAAATTGTCCCCTAATAGCATGTAATATAGTCTCCATGATACGAACAAGCACTTTACAAACAGCATGTTGCAACATCACCTAAATGAGCCAATAAAGTGATCATGGAGGGAGCCTCCCAGCTGCAGCTTTCAACCGCCGGCCCAGGTTGCTCTTAGACAGACTAAAGAGCCACAACTCTGAGCAGCCTCAGAAACCTGCCCCTCAAAAATGGATATATATGGTGATAAAGTATATCACAATGGATACGGTGTAAACATTTGAAAACAATAATCTGAGGTATCATAAATAAGTCTTTGATCTAATTTGAAAACTTTCCAACGCAGGCAGAATTGGAATAAAAAACACACCAGTTTCTTAATGTGGCGTCAGGAGCAGCTCCAGGAGGGAGAAATGTAAAATGTGCTGAAAGTAATATGTGCTGTTACTGTGGAAGGTGCAAGGCTTTTATTGTACTCAATGAGCCGCAGACATTGTTTCCCTCCTTGTTTTTTTGGGTTTTTTCTACTGCTTTTCAGTAGTTTTGCATTTGACCAGTGTCACTACTGCTAAAAGGCCTGCAGTAGTGACACCGACTACTCCTAGCTGTAGGCGGTGTCACTACAGGTAGCATTGTGTGATACCTGGACCCTACAGAGGTTGCACAGGCAGTCCAACTTCACCAGGACGGCACATCACTACGTGCCATTCCTAGGTTTGCTGTGTCTCCCAGCACGGTCTCAAGAGCATGAAGACGTCAGGGAGCACATAGTTACAGTATCAGAGCTGGACAGATCCATCTGAGGTCCTTAACCCATCAGGAGGACCATATGAGGATATCAGGATGAGTGCTGAAAGAGGCCTAACAAGGTTCCTCCAGCAGGCCACTGACGTGAATGTCTCTGACCAATACAACACTGGCAGGTTTGGCGCTGCCACTAGTGATATTTAATTGTATTGTTAGCACTTTGACAGGCAAATGGAAAAACACAGCTGCACGCTAAAGATAAGAAATTATAATTTTAAAACATTCTTGCGTGACTGAATTAAAGGTACATGGTTCCATAGGGGATATCACCACTGATGTTGTTATCTTGTCTAATGTTTTGGCAAACAGGGAAAAGTGTGCTCAATTGGCTCAATTGTATATTGGTTTGTCATATTGTAATCATATATTTTGCTCTTAACCAAAAATAACCCCCGTGCCTTCAAAGAATGTTGCCGCAGGATCCAAAATTAAATCATGTATCAGGCAATTTTCTTAGTTTCGGCATCGAGTTTGAAATTTCTTTATCGTGGCAGCCCTATTAACTACAGAGTACCATTTTGAGTTGCTGTATTGACATTTCAGCAAAACTGGACTAGCCTGCTGCATCAGTTCTTCAGTTTCACTTTCTCTGAGTTCGGATAAAGCCCTCTGAGGGTTGATTTAAAAATATATCTATTGATGGCAATGTTGAGTTCAATTACACAGTAAAGTTAAGTTACATTTAATACAATTACACTTTAAAAGTGTTAGTTTTGTCATTTAAAGAAGGTTGCAGTTTATTTTATTGTTATATGTTTTACTGCAGTTGGCTTTTCTTTGTTCAAGTATCGACAAAGATTGGTTGGTGGGGCGCGCAAAAACTTTCCTTTGGGAACCACTGATTTATTTTCTAAATTTTTTTTAGCAGTGGCTATTGTCCAGTCATGATTATTTGTTTTATAAATACACCACTGAGTGCCAATATGAAGAAAATAAAGAAAACTGTATGTTTCAAAGAGAGAAATCATAAGTTCAGGCTCAAAACTAACAACTGTGCATGCTACGAGTCTGGCCTTTATGAAACAGTGGCTTTAAGAAAGCCATTGTTTTAAAAAGCCAACATAGCCTAAAGTTTGATACAAATCATGCAGGGAACAAGGAAAACAAATGCAAGGAGGTGATCAGCATGCAAAACTCTTACTGTTGGAAATCTACCGCTGCACGTCACATTCAACACATCATGCCCACAGTGAAAAATGGTGAGGAAATGATTTTATTCAGCAGGGACAGCGAAACTGATCAGAGATGGAAGATGGATTGAGCTAAATACAGGACAATCATAGGGGGAAAAAACTGGTATCAAAAAACTGGAGACTCGGGCAGGTTCAATTTGCAGTGGGTCAATGAGCCTAAAGATACAGCAAGGCTGACTGTACAGTGAAATAGTTCAGATTGAAGCATGATCCTGTGTTATCATGGCCTAGTATAAGTCTAGACCTAAATCCTAAAAAGAATCTATGGCTAAGACATGAAAAAGCTCTAGTGCTCTAAGTGCGATATGACTGACTTTGAGCTATTTGTCAAAGATAGATGGGCAAATGCTCCTCTAGATGTCTGCATATGTGCAAAGAAATGTTCAGTAAGAACCGCAGCAAAGGTTGGATACAAAGAACTAAACTAAACTGACTAAAGGGGGGCTGAAGACAAATGTGCACAAAGCCTTTCAGATTACTACATGTAAAATTTTAACACCCATGTATCCTTTTTATCCCATTCCACAATTACACACTACTTTGTATCACATAAGATCCCCATAAGATACATTAAGGTTTGTGGTTGCAAACTAACAAAATGTGAATCGTTCAAGGACTGTGAATACTCTTACAGGGCACTTAATATCCAGGAAACTCAAATAGTTTTGCCTCTTTCTCACAAGGGCCGCGTTTCTGTTGAAACACATTGCATTTGTAACCTTGGGGTTTTTTTCTCTCCCATGCACACCTTGCATTTTTCTCTGTTCCTGAGTTTTATGTAAACCGATCCCTGGCACGCAACTCTTCCGGGCGGTCTCGGGTGATCCATTACACGGCCGTGCCAACTCGAACCTTTTTAAGTCCGCTCTGGCGGCTCGTCGAGCAGGTACGCGGTCGGAAATTTCATCCTGCATTCGTCTGCTCTCATTATGCCCGTGTAATCCCTTTTCTGGACAGCACTGAAGTCTTCATTAAGTCCAAGAATGACTCGATTTTGAGGTATTGTTCAAGGCTACAAAAGTGGCCAGAGTCAATCACTCCCAAGCAAAAACATTAAATTTTGCCCTGTGAATTTATTCTAATGAGTTTAGCCCCGGGCCATTTTCACAACAAGACCAGTAGAGAGTCTTATTGTATTCCGACAAGGACAAATAGTGGATTCACTGATGCTCATGCAATAATTAGCTCCCATCAGGCTTCAGAAGGGTTGATTGCCAAGAGTTTGAAGCTGTTTTTTTTTTAAAGGGCCAAGCAAGGATGCAATCTCACGATGCTCTTCTTAATCATGGTGCCTCCTTAGTAGTAAAAGAAAGGCGACAAGAGAACATGGGCTCTTTCATTGGATCATGTAATGGCTAGAAGCTAAGCTAATCTCAGTTATTCTCCCTCCTTGCATGTGTGAGACGGTGTACAGTAAAACCCGGCGCTCCATGGCTGGTTCTCCTAATCGTGTGTAAACTCTGACTACTTACAGAAGCAATGAGGGAGGTAATGGGAAAGTAATTTTTACTAATTTCAGCCAGCTCTGCTTTCCCCTTCTGCATTATTGTGTGCGCCGTCTGCATCATTACAGGCAACATCTGCAACGACTCGCCGTGTGAGCGAGCGGGCGGGGTGGGAAAGAAGTCGAGGAGAACGACTACAAGCTGGCGAGCCGCTTCAGACGTGGCTCTCGGATAAACAAAAGCCTGCCAATCCTCTGTGTTCACACTGCCTCCTCTTGTCAAAATTCTTTCACATCCAGGTGGTTTTGGTCTCAGACAATGCTGGTTTTTTTCTTGTTTTGCTTTTTTTTTTTTTCCCCTTCCCGGCAAAGTCTGTGGCCAAGCAGCTGCTGCTAATCTCCGCTAGCAGAGCCCTACTAAACACTCGGCTGTAGCCTTTAATCTGGTCCCCCCACAATCATCACCTCCAGAGCTGGGGATGGGGGTGGAGGTGGGGGTGGGGTCGGGGAGGGACTAACACCATTTCAGGAGAGTAAACAAATGAAACCCAATTTGTGTTCATTTGTATGTCATTCCTTTGGGTTTTCCTGTAATGACGTTTGAATATTCGTTAAGTCGCTATCGTTTCATCAGGCATGTGCGTCCCAAAGCTCCAGCCTCCAGGTTAATGCTAAAAGTGTAAAGTGAAGGCATCATCAGCACTCCCTGTTCAGGATTACGATCTTACATTTACGTTTGTGCCCAAAATTGAGAGGTACGCAACATAGAAGCACAACACAATAGGCATCCAAGATAAAAGTAGCTACAGCAAAGTCAACTTTTAGAGAAGACGATGAAGTGATTTGTATGTTGATTCATCTGGTGCAGATGATTTGAGACCCAACAAACCAGCCACCTCTGCAGGGATTTAAAAGCACTTTGCATGAGCCCCGTCCGACCATAACTCTCCACAATGGAGAATAATTGCTTCCAACAAAAACTAAAGCTGAGCCATAAATTATTCGTACAACTGGCAAAGTGATCATTAAAAAAAATGTATCCACCCGGAATATTTCTCTCTGAGATTAAGACAGACATCTTTGAAACCATAATCTAGCAGTGTAAAAGACTTTTTTGCATGTTTAAATAGGGTTGGACGATAATTCAATAACAATACATATCGATCGATAGAAAAAAAGGGGTCAATAAAAAGTTCAATAGAATAAAAGTTTTCCTTCCTTTGGCATTCTAGTCATATAGGTTAATATTACGGTCATTACATCCCAATTACATCCCAACCAATCACAATCGCTGACTCAGGAACCAAGCTCCGCCCCCTTCAAAGAGTTAAAAGAGCACGCATTCTTTTTTATAAAAACTTGCGGTTTTGGTAAAAAGTTGGTTGAATAAAGGGTTGAGTTTGAATTCAGTGTTTGTGTATTCTGGATCTAAAAACATCATAAAATGGTCAGAGCTGCACTTAAAATATATGTTTTGAATTTGTTAATGATAATTATCGATATGCTTTTTTTCTATATCGTCCAGCCCTAATGTTTACACTGCTATTTTAATTCTTAATTCTTGCCGATGTGCTCCAAGCTGCTGGGGTTGGAAGACCTCCTGGTCATAACCCTAATCATTAAACCCTGTTACAGATTCTCTGTCAGTTTCAAATCGGACCTTTTGGCCGAGCCACTCCAAAACATCAACATTACTTCCCGTCAAAATAAACGTGCAGGTCAAATTAAAAGAATACTTTGAAATTAAATCGGCCAGGGATATGAGCCCAGACGTCAGTGTATCATTCACAGCCCTAAAGGTCTGGAGCTATTCCCAGGCTGCAATGTTTGCTGTTGTTCTGAACCACCCTGTTACTCTGATGTACACAGCCAGCCAGAAGAATAAATAGATTAGCTGTCTTTGCAGTAGTTGTACAGGTCTCACTTTTCTCCAAATGATCGCTCCACCTTTTACCTGCGAGAGTAACAGGATACAGTACTATTATGAGGATAACATCAAACTGCCAATTCTCCTGTTTTGGCTTTTGTCGACTCAGCAAGAAAATCCAAAAGACACGCTGCAGAACATAGTGGTGAGAAGAACAAACGTAAAAACGTCGTCATCCCATATGTTTCTGGAGTCTCTGGAAAAACTCAAGAGGATTTTCTCCAAACATAAAATCCCAGTACATTTCAAACCAAACAGGACCCTCAGACAGAGGCTGGTGCATCCCAAGGACAAAACCCCCAAACCTAAGATGAGCGGAGTGGTGTGTGCAGTTCAGTGCAGTGAAGAATGTTCTGATCTTTATATTGGAGAAACCAAACAACCTCTCCACAGACGCATGGCTCAACACAGGAGAGCTACCTCCTCAGGACAAGACTCTGCTGTCCACCTACACCTTAAGGACAAAGGACACTCTTTTGAGGACCAAAATGTTCACATTTTGGACAAAGAAGACAGATGGTTTGAAAGGGGAGTGAAGGAGGCCACCTACGTTAAGAGAGAAAAACCAACCTTAAACAGAGGAGGAGGACTTAGGTTCCAACTCTCAAAAACTTAAAATACAGCTATAGACCAGTTCATTGTTATTGTTTTGATTCGGGTTTTTCGCGCATGCGCGCCGGACTGGTTGGCAAAAGACGAACACAATGGCGGACGCAAACAGAGAAACTGACTTCTCCACGTATTTTTCTTCTTTAGATAACGTATCACAAGATCGTTTTAAGACTAAGTTGATGGTTGATGGTGTCAGATTGCCAGATCCACACAGCAAAAGCCTGAAGGTACAGAGCGAGTCTGTGAAATGCTGCCAAGCGTTCAGTACCGCGACATATACAGCTACCTTATAAACACGCAGGCCAGTACACACGAGAGAGCATGGAAGCATGAAACCACTGGACAGCTGCAATTATATTATATCTGGACATAGGCTCCAGCAACGCCCGCGACGCCATGAGGGATTAAGCGGGTCAGAACATGGATGGATGGATGTTCAGACATGTGTAACATACGAACGCGGAGTCGGACAGGAAGACCCGCCCGGTAGGTTAAAAAAAAACATTGTTCACTACGGATTATTTTGGTGTTTTTGTCTTGTTAAAATGGGTGGGGGTGTCGGCGACATTGCAGCGTAAACACAGAAGTAGCGCCCGTGAACGGGCGGAGGGGAGGGGAGGTGGCGATCGCTACACGGGCCGGAATAGTCAGCGGCTGCTGCTACCGCTTCTCCGGCCCGTGTAGCGATCGCCACCTCCCCTCCGCCGCTATTTAAGTACAACAATGACTAGAGCAGAATTAAGTTGTATTTACCGGAGATGAAGTGTAGACAGCATATTCTGTCGCAGTATGATGTATCCCCCAGTCCATTGGGAGTTTCTGCCTGCGCTCTTTTCATTGAAAATATCCATTTCTTTATTCGTGTTTCCTCCTTCGGTAAACAACAGAAACGTACATCCGACGATTTGGAATGCCTCTGTGTGCAACCGGGAGCACAACAAGTCGTAGGCATTGTTTAGATTCCAAAAATAAACTAACTAAAAATACGCTCTAAATCACCCGTTTTGTCACAGTAGTAGACGAGAACAGCGCTGTTTTTGCCAACCACCGAGATCCGGATGTAGCGCTGACGTCACGCGTGAACTGGTCTATAGGGTGGATTCTGGCCAATCATCACCTCAATCCTCACCCCCATAGGGGTGATCAAAACATCGATTCTGTGAACCAGGCCAATAACGACCTTAACGACTCCCCATTACTAAGGGGTGGACCAGTTTCGGTTCAATTTGCATGTTATCTAAGCCATTACAAGGCCTTTGTTGGGCAGTACCATAAAGCTGGGAGCTCCACACTACTCCAGACATTTTGAATTGAGAAAGCTTTCTCAATAGGAAGCGGAACGTCTTCAAACTTCGGAAAAAAAGTCCAGTTGTTTTGTTTTTTTACTTTTTTTGGAATGATCATGACCTGGACGACTGAGAATCTTCACCAGTTGTGTCTGTGTCGTATGTCTATTTGAATCTTATGGCCAAAATAAACCGAACTGAACTCAAACCCTGTCACAATTTCTAACAACAGTTTGTTTGCACTAAAAAGTTCACTTCAAGGTAAGGCAAGATGTGTGGTGGATAGAAGAGAAGTTATAATACTGATATAAAATCATATCGAAGCTGAAGTCAATGCACTTATTCATTCGGCTCAGACACTGAGAAACAAAAAGACCCTGGGTGCCAATTATCGTGGCTCTAATCATGCAGGAGGATTGTTTGGAGAGAGAGGCTACTGATGCCACGCCATCTGCAGACATCAGAAGATATTTAGAAATGACAGAGTACACAAAAGTAAAAACCACTTTAAAAGAAGGCATTTTCTTTCGTGACATATTTTATGCTCACAAATTACAATCTAACTTCATCAATATTTACTTCCACAAAACTCACCCATGCTTCCTGTGTAGCTCATCTTTCCTCAGACTTACTCACTACATCACTTGTTCCCTTTCAGTTCTCAAATTAATGTTACAAAGGTCTTTATTGGCAGGAAAACACAAAACAAATTTTCTGTGATTATCTTGCAAGTTTTCCACAGTGACGTTTAATATTACCCATTCATGGATAGTGCATTCTTAATTTAAAGGCCAATCAAAAGCTTAAATTATTCATCCACTTCAAAAAAAACATTGGCACTGTTGCCAACTTCTCAGCAAGGAAAGTCCCCATTGGCTGTCCTAAGTCTCTGGAATCGATAGATGACGTCGTCACGTAAATTTGCTTATTTGTTCATGTAGTTGTGATCCGGGCTGTAGGAAAGAAGCTTTTGGCAAGACAAAAACGTGAATAAAAACATTCTAAATATGTTTGGAACTACAAATGCACTTTATGAAATAATTCAGAAATGTTTATACATTGCCTGAATCCCCACTACACACATACAATTTTACAGAAAGGAGGGTTATTAGAGGCAAACAGTGAACGAGGTGGATAAATGATTCAAGCTGTGTGAATCAGATTCAGGGTTAAGGTTAAGAGAAAAAAGACTAGATTATAAACTATATTTACATCCCGCTTTGTACTCCAGGGTGGAATCACCAGCACCTTTGTGCAGACGATATACATTTTGTTCATGAAAACGGAGCGGAGTAGGTCTCTCTGCTCTCTTTGCTGTGATGCATTAGGGCTTCCAGGATGAGGCAGCTGCAATGTCTGTGTGTGAGAGCCAGACAGCGCCCCTCAAGACAGTAACTGCAGGTTGATTGGTGCTTTCACATGAAGTCACTGGTCGTCAATAACACATGAAAAAAGTCGATAAATTTGACGCTATCCGCTTTTGTGTGAAAAAAAGTCACTAGAGGGTTCTGAAAAGTCAGCAAATATAGCGACAAAGTCATTAAGTTGGCAACACTGGCCACTGAAAAAACAGAGTGATTCAATTTAATTAAAATTTCATATTTTAAGATTAATTTAGGGTTTCCATCTAGAATTTTTTTATACCATGGTGTTTCTTCATTTTTTTCTTTTTTTTTTGGGGGGGGGAGGGGTAGGAGAGTAGATCATCATCATATAAGTTGCATATTTTTTCATACATTCAGGGAATTATTTTAGTTAATGTTTCCGTGACAAATTATATTACTTTAAAAACTGCATTTACATCGTATTTACTTCCTGCTTTGTAATCCAAGACGGGATCACCAGCACTTTTGTGCATGCATGCTTCATTTTGGCAGGCATCTCCTTTCTGTTCTCTTTGCCCTGGCTGCAAGTGGGCCTTTCAGGACAAGGTGGTGTGCCTGTGAGACAGCGCTGAGGGAAGTGTTAACAATTTCAGCAGCAGCTCTCGCTGCTGCCTCAATAAAGTTCCTCCTGAACCACTGGTGCTTTCAGGAAAGTTTGCCATTATCACAGAAAAAGTCAATAGAGTTGCTGCTAGTCGCTTTTTGAAAGAAAGTCGCTTGAGGGGTCTGAAAAGTCACTAAATATAGCAACAAAGATGCTAAATGGGCTAAATGGCAGTAGGCAGTCATCTTTGGTTTTTGTTTCCTCCTGAGAGCACTGCACCAAATGGTAATTTCTAGCCAGCATTGCAGCCAGCCAGACAACGTTGTATGTATGTATATATATATATATATATATATGTGTGTGTGTGTTATTTATTCTGACTCTAAAATACAAGATGTAGGCACTTTACAGACTTATAAATTGCTGGACAACTTTAGATTTTGAATTTCACTACTTGAAAATACAGCATAAGAAGGAAGCTGGGCATAGAGGTAAAAGTCCACATGCTGTTTCTACGGCACATTTTCACCTCATAAAACGCCATCTACATCCCCTGTGGTCCCATAATGGGTTTACATAGACTCCAGTTTGCTTTATCATTGTCACGGTATGCCCATACAAACTCTGCTGTCCACCTTAGCTGACAAGCATTGACAAAAAAATTCTGCCTGTGAAACATTGCCTCACGTGTTGGAGAAGCTATTTTTCCCCCTCCAACCTCATCGCTTGGTCTCCACCTCTTACATGAAAGTCTGCAAATTTGACTCCTTTTGCCGTGACCACATGAGGGAACAGGTGCCTGTGAAATTAAAGTCAGGGGGGTTTCAGAAATTTGGAAAGCAATGTAGAGAAGCCCCATGCACTGCAGACTGCAGATTACTTCTATAGGGCATGAAGGCCAGAGGAGAACCGAGGTAGCCCCCTGAGAGGAGTCTACAGGGAATACCTTACCTGCAGCTCCACAATGACATCTGGACATTTTGTTCTTCTCCTCTCTGCAGGGGGAAAAAGTGCACTTGTTTAGCGATCACAGGGGTTTTTGATGCTTGCTGTGTTATCAGAAGATGCAGTGCATTGCCATTATTGTGCCACTGTGCTTATTATAGATTCCATTAAGATGGCAGTTAAATTGGATGTCCCCATCAGCTACGGAGCATGTTGTTTGTTTTAGAGAACGGGATAGTGACCCACAAAAGTATTATTAAGTCTTTCAGAAGATAACAGATGAATTAAGGCAGCAAAGGGAGACAGTGACTGCTTCCTTTTTCTCTCCACCAACTTTATTAAGAAAATAACTTACTGTGAAATCTTTCCATTTTTGAGAAAAAAATTAATTTTATGGTCACCAAAGAAATACTTGAAATTTATGTGGCGAGTTAGTGATATGAAGCAATGCTGCAGAGATATGCTCTTGATATGACGGGAAGCAGACTGATGTACTTTGATCTCGTAACAAAGTTTGCTGCATTGAGACTAAGATCGGTTCAGTTCTGCCGAGGCTCAAGTTTTGAAGGCCTGACTGGGACTTGCTGCAGCTGCACCATTGCTACATGCATGCTTAGTACGAGGGATTGCTGCAAAGCCATCGACAATGCAGACGACTGTCCACTGTGGCTCTGTGCTCTTTCAGGAGGAGTGAATGCTGCTTGTCAAGACTTGATGCAATCTACTGGATATCCTTAGATTGGAAACTTTTTGATCAATCTGTCTGGTTTGATTTAATGAAATTTGACTATGTAAAGTACCTTGAGCTGACATATGTTGTGAATTGGCAAAATATAAATAAAACAGAATTTTCATTACCTTCTACCTGGGCTTAATAAATGTGAATCCACAACTTCAACAACCATTGGGGTACATCCATTCAAATAAACGTTTGACATGCAGTCCCGAGGCAGAAATTAAATTCAAGCCAAAACAAGAGGATAGTACTTTATAGTCTTTCATTTTTATTATTCAGTTTTTGTTTTTTAGGAACATTGACTATAAAACTTTCCTACATATACCTGTGGGACAGAAACCTTAAATCTCCAATAAATTTGTTTTTGGGTTTTTTCCTGAAAGCGAAGAAATCTGGCATCACACTATTTGATCAAACTCAATGTTTGCTGTTTTTTTTAGGATATCAGTGGAACCTTATTTTGTTTTACTACTTTCAAAATCTAAAGTTTATGCAAATTGCCTTAGTTTTTGGGAAAAAATGCCTTTTACACTGTATGACTTGTGCTAAACTTCTTGGGTATTTTTCAACTAAGCTTCTCTCAATAGTTTATTGAAATTTTGGCCCATTTCCTCTTACTGGTGTAATTGAGTCAGGCTTGAATGCTGCATTGCTTACACACAGTTTTTGACCACTAACAACACATTGTCTAGGAACCTGAGATCAGAGGCTTGCAACGGCCATTTCAAAAACATTGACTTTATTGTTCTAAAGCCACTTCGTAACTGATCTGGTGGTATGTTTAAAATCTTTGTCCATTGTAAAGACCCACTTGAGCCCAAGCTCTAAATTCCCTCGCTGATGCCTTAAAATGTTGAATTAACATTTCAGCGTAATGTTTTTTCCTCATGATGCAATCTACAGTGTAACGTCCATCAGTCATTCCAGCAAGAATACACCCATACAACATGATGGCGGGATGTTCTCAGGCTCACACGCGTCCTTCTTTCTCCACCAAAATAACGGTGATCATTGTTGTGAAACACCTCAGTTTTAGCTGCATCAGACCACAGGATACATCTCCCAACAATTAAGGTCTTTGTCACAGAGTTGTTGTGTTTTTGTAGTGGCGTTTTCAGCCCATGTCAGTAGAAGACTAGTTCTGGTGTTATTGATGACTGTTGCAGCTTCGGCCACCATCTTCAAAAGGGTTTTACTTTTGTTCTAGAGCTGATGTGCTTCTCGGTGACACAGAACGTTTCTCCTTCAGGAATAATATGATGGTCGGACAGTCCCATGCTGTCTATTCTTGCAAATATCTGTTTGAACAGATGAACCTGGCATCTGAAAACAGCTGAAAACTACATTAGAGAGTGACCCAAACTGTAAGAACGTCAAAATTCTCTTCCTTATATAACTTGGCTGCTTTAAGTTTATTTTCCCATGATGTCACACAAGGGAAAACATTATGTGCGTTTTCGTACAGTGTGTGTACAGTGTAGGTGGGACATCCAGCCGGCACTCATGCGCTCCTGGTTTTAAACGTGGTAGAAAATTTGGAACAAATCCTTGAAATCTGAAGCCATTACGAACAATAAAAAAACCAATAGTAAGTAAAGGCTCCAACATACTCTGACATACTGTGCGCATAACCGTGCAGACTCTGCGCAGACTGTCTGCGGATGTTTTAGACTTCATAGTCGAGCGTGCCAATTTCCTCCTTTTTTTTTTTTTCTTGTGACATTTTCGTACATTTCCCACACTTTCTGCCTGCGGGATGACGGAGGGGTATGGATAGTGGCAAGTTCGATGAGCTAGTTGAGTGCCTAGCACCGTTTCTTCCCCACCAGGCATCCACTGCACACCTGTCAGCGCGGCACAGAGAGAGGCTGCGAGACGGCGCGTCCTCGCAGCTGCCTGCTCAGCTGCCAGTCTGTCAGTATGCATGGCTGTATAAAGTTGGGTGACAAGACAAAGAGGGCAAAGATGGGATGATCTGCATCAATAGCAATGGAAATTAGTATCTTCCTTGATATAAAAATATGGTTTCTGCGATCCTATTGCAAACAGCAAGAAAAAATAAAACCTACCGCTATGCATTTCTGTTAAAATTAGAACATTTTCCACAACAGTGTGTGTTACAATCCAAACACTACAAACTGCATACTTCAAAGTAAATACTTCAACTAAGTGCATCAAACTGATCTTCACGATATACGTTTGGAAGGTTCTTGCCACAAAAAAACTATCATCGGCAACAAGAGTTTCCACCGTAGCCACTTGAGGCTTTAAATGCATTTTCTTTGCATGGCTGAGAAAAGAACACATTGTAAATGAAGGATTATTGTGATTGTGCTACATTATGGCGAGGTTCCCCTCTCAGTACGGGCTGATTTGTGGGCCTGTTCAGCAGCGTTTCCGGAACACTCCCTCCGTAATAGATGTACTGGGCCCTGAATTGTTGTGCAGTAGAAGCAGTTCAATTAATACTGCACCGCCATAAAATAACTATTGAAATGACAAACGAGGAAATGAATGAGCGTCTGCAGGCGCCATGGAGGGGGTGCGTGCTCGCGGAAATTTATAATGGTAAATCCGCCGCTTTTGGGAGACAATGATGCCGTCAACTAAATATACCCCGCTGTCGCACACAAGAAGGACCAGGTAAAGGATGGACCCATTATCTCTCACACCATCGGCTGTTGATGGCTCATTTGAATATTCACAGCCTTTTGAGGCTGAAGGAATGATCTCCTATCATTAGGGCCACAGCCCTTCACAGAAGCTTAAAGATGCATCAAAGGTACTGGTGAAAGCATTCACTGAGCTCTGATATTTCACACACATTAAGGCACTGAAACGCTTCAAGGCTGATTACAATTTCTCTTTAAGAAATATAAAACGGGAAAAAAAATTCCAACTTTTTCTATGATTGAAAAGTTAACTGCCATAGCAATAACATTTTTAAAGTAAGACAACGCAAAGTTATAGAGCTGTCTCTCTTTATCACAGAAGATCTATGAATACAGTAAAACCCTTAAGATTATGAGACATGGATGTCTATAAATCGAACCCAGTTGAATAGGAATTACAGCAAGTCTCCCAATCTCATAACTCCTTTACAGGACAGATAGTAGTTCACCAACTTTCTTCCTTTGTCTGAGAGCAATATCACAAGGTATTTGATTTTTTTCCCCCACCAGATCCCTTAAATTAAATAACAGCTTTACCCCACATAATACATGAGAGAAAGAAAATGTAGTTTGTGTTGGATCATAAAATCCTTCATACATTTACTGTAACTATAACAGAGCAGTCTACCATGAATGACCATTAATTGTTAATATTAGGTTCAGAGGCAACATCAAATACTATCACATTCAATATATTAGAATATGCATTCCAATGAGTTTGTCAGGTTAAAAGCTCCTTTTGAAAATTACCTTTAAGAAGGTATTAAATATATCTCATTAAGAATACAGTTCTGTGTTACAAATGATTTTTGCGAGGGAAAGAGCAGTGGTTGTTACACAGCTCTGCAGTTAAACAGGATTTATCTACAGTCTTAAAAACAGATTTATATATATATATATATATAATAGAGTTTGCTTGCATTTAAGGAGATTTTTCAAATCTCATATCAGCATAAGTTTGATTAGTACTATTAATAGGCCTATCACGATAAACAATAAATCAATTAATCGCACGATAAATTTTAATCACATGATTAAAATACGTTCGCTAATTTGCGTAAGCATGCTTGCTTTTTTTCCCCTGTGTTTCCCTGTGTTTCCCTCTCATCTCTCTGAGACTGAATAACAAAAGAGTTCAGTACGGTCCACCCTTTCCTTCTCATTTCCTCAATCAAAAAGGAATTAAATTGTTTGTCAGGTAGTCACTTGTGCTAGTTTAGCATGAGAGTCTTGTAGGTGAGAGCCAGAAAAATGCTAGTTAGAAAATAAAATGGAATCGGTGTCAAAGCCAAACACGACCGTTGGAGTGTGGGAGTTTTTTGGAGTTAAGCCAAATGAAGGTGGCCAACGTGTTGTGAGCAAGATCTATTAGCACAGGTGTGCTCTTTGGTCTGAAAAATTAGAGATTTTTAGTTTCAAACCAGCAAGTGTAAAACCGTTCAATTCTAGTAGCCAGGCAAATTCCCTGTACATCACTACTTAAAGATTCCAGATGAAGTGAGCCAGCCAGGCATTAGGATGGAGAAGGCCCTACCACTCAGGTCAAAAAAAACTATTGAGGGTAAATATGCAAGAGGGAGGTGAAATGAAGAGGCAGAACTCCTGGTTTGAGTCAACAAGCCTGCAGTCTATACTGCATGTTGATATCATCCTACACTTGGTATATACTCAAGTGTAGGATGACTAAGACAAGTCTGGCAACTGCAGGGTAAAACAAGGTTTATAATTTACACTTCCGGAGGTTGTCTCGTCTTGGTCATGTCTGCCGTTTTTACTTCACTTTAATTAGACTGAGGTGTTTTGGATCATCCAAAGCTGGTTATTTTCAGTGTTGCAAATCACTTCTGGGGTTTTAAAGTGTTCTACTTGACTGTCGTGGGGCTTAGCTTCAAGGTAACGGCCATCATGCACAAGAGACCGGAAAGGGATGCAAATTCAAAGAGAAAAGATCTGGTTCAAGGTGAGTTAATCCTAGCGTCACTCTGTAAAATTCCATCAGTCCGCATTTAGCTGTGGCTTGCATGAAAATGGATGGTTTCCAAAGTGTAGTTCACACGGGTTTCAATTAGCAGTGTCAAGATGAATTAAGAGGTTTAAAGCCATCGCTGTTCTAGTGGTGGTATTAACCTGGTGCTTCTCATTAGCCACCCTTGGCTGATAAAGAGAGCAAAGGGAGCAGTGGTGCAGACAGACACCTCTCGCTGACAACGGGTGACAGAGTGGATCACGCCGCCTCATGAATAGTAATGGCCGCCAACATGTCCTACACTCCCCCATGTGCGAAGTGACGGATTTCTATGTCAACAGGGCCCACGGCTGGGGAGAATGGACTGACAAGTGACTGAGATATTCAGGAGAGGTGCAAGAATGAAGGAGAAAAAAGCTCAGTCCTGACATGAAGGCTGCATCATAAGATTGTTTGTCAGTCAGGGCCTGCATTCATTGCCTCCCTGAGAGTGAGTAAATAAACAGTGTTTGCAGGGACAGGAAGTACTCCTGGATTGTTATCCAGTGCCTTTGGGGTGCAAAGACAGGCACTGGCGTGTCTCAATAAATCAGCTACTTCTAATATAACTCCCCCCCCCCCCCACACACACACACACACTGTCGATGGAGGGGTGGGGGGTGCAGCACTTTTTTGAGGGCTGATGTCGTTGATAACCTGGCGGGCACACGCTCTTCCTCACTGACCAGGTCTTGGCCAATCAATAGCAACACAATGCCTGGCTTGACAAACGCACAGGTGAGCTGAATGTCAAACACGCAGGGAGGCTCGAACAAAGAACTAATTTCTAACGATGCCAGAAGTGGCAGAACAAGCTGTGATGTGTTGCGCCTTCGACGGGAACCAACAAAAGCCGTTCTGAACAGAGCGGCTGGACATCAGAGTGCCTGAATGAAGCTTTCCTTTCTATAACAATCCTTTCTCTTTTTTATTTCCCACCATGGAGCGGTGTATCTAAAATCTGGGCACAGCTCGGTCCATGAATTGTTCATTTTGTTCCCTCTGAACTCCCCTGGCCCTTTGGAGAGTTTTGGTACTAAAGAAGGGGGATGTAGGTTAGACAGACAGCTACTAATCGAATGTCTCCACAGAGGCCAATTATGGAGAAATCATGTTCAACAAGTCTTGGTCCTTTTAACACAGCAGAGTGTGACAGTGCTTTAAAAAAAAAGAAACAAACCTTCATCCTATTTTAAACATAAGCTCTATTTTCACACAGCTGCCAAATGTATTTCTCATACCTAGGACAAATTCATCCCACAGCCACACAAAGAAACCGTAACTATATAATCCAATAAGAGTGTAAAACTCCCCATTGCTATACCATGGTGTCCTGCTGCTTCCTGAAATTCAAATATCAAACTTGCCTTCCGGCAAAGTCCCTGATGAGTCTTTGTCACGTAAGTCCAGTCATCTTGATTAAGTCTCTCAGATCCTCATTCTAATATGTGTCATTACAATCCTTCAATATGCTATTTTTCAACAGCGTTAATTTATTTGTTCAGTTATCCGTGATGTTGAAAAAATTAAAAATTCAAAAAAAGTAAAGGTCTGTTGGTCAGCTGGCATACAGAGTTTTAATTTCTATCAATACAAATGCACAGAGAAATCGTATGATGACTGATGGTAAGAAACTGGACACTATTTTTTGTTTTTTAATCAGTCTATGCAAGAAGTAGTAAGTGCTACACAGATGTAGCAACAAAAACAAAACAAACATCATCGGCGTTAAAGTAAAACCAAACTTTCATTATCAGCAAGGAGTTTAAAAATAAGGACGGAGAAAGCTGAGAGATTTAGGAAGCTATTTAGAAGAGAAACACCACTTTCCACAGAGGCGTGGCAGCTGCTCAGGCACTTGCTTGGCTAGCACTTTTGCCTCAGGTCATCAATTCGTAGCAGACTTGGGAACGTTTCATCAAACCTGTGAAGGAGTAAACTCACCTGGAGCAAACTTCAGCGGATAACAGAAAGGCCAAATTTATAACAGCAGATTTCCTCAGCGTTATTCTTCTCAGGTTCCCACTCCTACATGTCATAAAGCATGCTTGAAGCTGTAGTTGGTAATCCTGATCAGAAACACTTTTTGTTATACTGGGTAAAATCATGCTTCCATCCTAAAAGTAGTCAATTCAAATCAATTTTATTTATATAGTGTCAATTCATGAAACATGTCATCTCAAGGCCCTTTCCAAAGTCAAATTCAATCAGATTATACAGATTGGGTCAGATTATACAGATTGGTCAAAAAAAGTTCCTATCTCAGGAAACCCAGCAGATTGCATCAAGTCTTGACAAGCAGCATTCACTCCTCCTGAAGAAGTATAGAGCCACAGTGACAGTCGTCTGCATCATCCATGGCTTTACAGCAATGGCGTTCCGCGAGCGAGCTATTTTTAGAATGTGACGTCATATCACGTGGTACGCGGTAGGGCAAACTTGCGTTGTCCTCCGCTCTTTCGCTGTAAAAGAGCTGTACGTTACCCTTGGTTTTACTCGGTAAAACGACTGCTTTTTCCAAGTCTAAGACGTGTCCTAACCATAGTTTTTAAGCATTGTTGTTATGGAACGTGCAACAGCGACTCGAGGTACGCTGATAGGCCGCATATGAAGGATGTTTTCTTTATTAATTTCCCGAAATTCAAGACTGCCAAGGAGAAATGTGTGCGATGGGTACACTTGTGCGGTAGGCCTACACAACAGTTCAACCTGGATAGCATATAGGCCTAAAAAAGACCCTACTCAAATAAATTTCAAATAACACAAACATTAAACAAACAATTCGCCATGAATTTATTAAGGGCAATGTTCTGAGATGTAAACAGTTATTTTGTAGCTACCGATTGGCAAAATATACCGATTCCTGGACGGTGATTACAAACAGAAAAAACGGCCGATGACGCCATGACAGCCGAGCAGGAAAAAAACATCGACTTACCGTTCTATCAACTCGGCCCGTTTTCCAGTCTTTCTAAGCCCTCGACACTCAAGCCATCGTTTGAGCTGAACGTTGGTATGTTGTTCAACAGTTCTACCAGTAAACTGGGCGCCTGGGACATCTTCTTGTGATAGTTTAACAGCCGAAAAGTCGGTCATATCGTTGTATCTGTTGCACATGTAATGGCTGGTTGCTACGTGCGCTCTCAACCTGTTTGTCCTAACTTAGCCGGGTAGGACAAACAAGGGGCGTTGCTCATGAGATGGTGACGTCACGTGGGCGGAACACTATTCCTCATACTGACCAAGCATGAAGCGACAGTGGAAAGAAAAGCTCCCCTTTAACGGAAGGGAAAAACCTCTAGCAGAACCAGGCTCATTGTGAACGGTCATCTGCCTCGACCGACTGAGGGTTAGATAACACATTATGTATCCACAAAAAGGAGGTTACAAAATTAGATCTCTGTTAAAGCTGCAGGCCTGCAATCCCTGCCCTTCAGACCGAACGGCAGGGATTGGTTTTGTTCCTGCTTTCACCCATGTCCCTAAAGTTCTGGGGGTATCACCTTATCTATTGGTTGTCCCACATGCCAATCATTCTGACACGCTCATGTAACGGCAGTGTGTGTGTACGTTCCTTGTCAGTTTTCACTTCCTGGCTGCGCATGCGCACTTCTAGTGTTTATGTATCTGGTTAGCTTAGCAGTTAGCTTAGCAGTTAGCTTCGGTGTTAGCCCTTCATTGTAGCTCCACTGCTCTCACAGTATACTTTGAACATGGCTGAGAGTCCCAAGAAGCAAACCGAGTAGAAGTTTATGAGAAGAAGATGAAGGCCTCTGTAAAAAGAAATAAGACCAGAGTGGATTTGGGAGAGATTTTTTTTCCCGTGCTTCCTGAGGAGCGGAAGAGCAGGAAAGACCGTCGCTTGTGCAGTTATTCACAAAGGGACTTGGGGAAACATCCGGAAAAATCTCAGACTTCACCTTTAATGTAGAAAAACTGGCAACATTTTAGTAATCTGCGAGTTATGGGAAGGGTTTACATTTTCTAGGGGATACACAGGGACACCATTTACTGTTTGTAAGCAATGGTAATCCTACTAACTGCGTTAGCTATTAATGCTAGTTACTTTGTCTTTAATTTTAACTAGTAAAAGCCCATTTTACAATGATCACACACAAACACACGACGTGTGATATCACAACATAGATGTGATATTTTGAAAGTTGTTAACTATAGTTTTTAAAAAAAAAGACATCTGAAAAGGGTACAATTAGCACCAGCAGGTCAAAGCTTTAGAAAGCTAGATATCAGAAATTGTCAGAAACCAAAAACTGAGGATTATAAACAGAAGCAGCTTCAAAGATGAAATTTAAAAAAAAATTGCCTCATGTACTCATTCCATAGTTGTTACACATACCAGTAATTGTGGCACAACTTATTTTGTAGAGATTAATTATTGTTTGGAACGTGATATTTAAGAAACATCACTCTAAAGTTGTATTATATTTTTCATTGGGAGATTATGCTACTGCAATAAAAAATGTATTCACTATCCCTGGTCAACACTAAATGACAACCTTTAACCAACCATTAGGATTTTTTTCCAATGGGAAAAAATGTTTTGTGTGTTTAGCATCCTCAAAATGATTTAAAACATTCTGTGCATTACACTTTGTTCATTGTATTCATTTTTGCAGGGGAAAAAAATCAAAAACTTGGGGTCACTCTTCATTATTTCAAATGAAGAGTGACCCCATTTATTTGGAAAACAGGGTTTTCCAAATATATGATGGTCAGAACCCGTTTTGGTTTGCATAAAGTTAAAATATTTATTCTGGAAGTAATCTATGAATGAATATGATGGGAAAATACAAAATATCCCAGCTGAGTGAAAATAATTTTTTAATTAAAACTCTTTTTACACAGGATGAGTTAGGTTATTATTTTAGGTCATATTCTGTATCAAAACCTTCCCTGTTATTTAATGTTTAAGTTCTCAAAGGAGTCTTTACCTAACTGATGTATATGTGTTTATGTTGTGACCTGGTGCTCAAAAAAAAATTAGTATGATGTGAAAATAAACATTTTAATATCAAATTAGTCATCAAAAACAGTAAAATGCCTCTGAAATCAGTTGATCAGTTTGTGACAAACGGCTACCATCATATGCACGATGAAAGGACCGTGTGATCCTGCCTAGTACAAAAATGAAGTTTCCACTCTTTTCTAACCTTTTTGCAAAGACACTGGATCAAAATGAAAACTGCAAAAACAGCTCAGTTTATAAGTCCTTAGTGTCAGCAGAGGTACACAGACACAGCTCCCTGGCAATATTGTAAATTTATCATCGAATTTTAGCTCGGAGGTCTCTGATGCCAACCATGAACGGGTCTCAGAGCAGTTTAGGACCTTATAACCAAAGATTTCATCTTGTTTCTTTTCAATAAGTCCAACTTTTTTATAGATGGAGCCAAGTGGCAGAATCCTGACTTAAAATGGATGAAATCAATGTTGAAAACATTTTTTGGTCCAGTGCCTTGCAAAAATTATACTTACCTCTTGAACTTTTCCACATTATGCAGATCTTATACCATCAATGCTTGCCCTCTGAGACAGCCTGTGATAGAGGTTCAGTAAATAGGGCGAACACGGTGGGGATAAGGGTACACCCCTGTCTGCATCCTCTTTGCAAAGGAACCATTTTAGATTTATTAGCATTTACTTTAATTCTGGCTGTTGGTGAATTATATAAGGATTAAGAATGATTCACAACCAGGTTATGAAAGCCGAATTGCTGTGAAAGAAAATATAAATACTCCCATCGGACCGAATCAAAAACCTCAAGACAGAAAACTACTGAGTCACCATCAGTTTTTTCCATATAGCTTATGCGACAAACTCTGATCTGGAGACTTTGTCCAGAAGGTGTATGTCCAGTTGTAATCTGTCGTCTTGTGAATTACGAACCAGTTTTCTTCTCTCAACAGCATATTTGGAGGAAAACGCTAAAACATTTTCCACTGTCTTTTCTTGAAAACAAAATTCACATTTACCTGTACAATGTTTTCCCAATCTAAATGTATTGTTTAACCCTGGGTGACCAAAGCGTATTCTGGATGTGATTATTTCATCCTTTGCATTTTGTTCTGTTTTCCTCATTATGTCAACTTTTCTTTCAATATTATAAAGTCACCTGCCAGTTCTTTCTTCTTCCCACTGTTTCTGCCACCTTTCCTTTAATCTTTTAATTACCGATTTCATTTCTCCTTTACTGAATGCCACCATAATACCAATTTGACTGCTTTTTGTAGTTTGTTTTGCATATTTCAGGAGTCTGCCAGCTCAAATCCTTATATTTCTACATGCAAAGGTATTCATGTAAAAATGGCCATTGAATTATGACAGTAATGTTTTTAATTGAACATCTGACCCGGTGTCTGAATGTTTTTGTTTCAATGAATATAATGATGAACTACAATCAAAGCAATCTAAACTTCCTCAATCCTCTTGCCGATGGCCAAACTTTGTTCTGATTAGCCAATCACATGTGAGGATACAGGATCATACCATTATGTGAAAACAGAGGGGGGGCAGACGCTCTAGTGCGAGTAAAACAGCAGACAGCGGTGAGGAGTGTGTGCGAGTTGTCCTGCAGTATAACTATGAGAGACAACAAAAAAGCGTAGCAGCATCTGGTTGCAGTTTAAAGATCAATAAAAAAAAAGGAACAATAAAATAGAGCGGCTTCACCGCAAAATGAAAATTACTTTAAGAGCAGGTTCCACTACAAACCTGCAGAGACATTTCAGAACGGTCCATACTAAAGTGCAGTTAAAGCAAAGTTTGGTTCTAGTTCTCTTCTGCTTATTTGAAGTTTTTTGCATATTTGAGAATTAAAAAAAACAGAAGAGTGTAACTTGGCACTCAAACACAGGAGGTCTATTTTATTTTGATAAAGCTATGCTTTTTGATGTTGGAAAATATCTTTAAAAGTCCAGGATGCAATACACAAAAGACACTTTATGCACTTTTTACTTTGTGACCATTTACCACAGAGGGAGCTTGCTTTGTATTGGTGTCAAGCCAACCAGAAACGGCTGAGCTTTTGACTCGTTCATATCAGAACATTATCATTTGTTTTGCTGCAGATGCATCCTTTGCAACAAATGTTCAAGTGTACACTAAATATATGTTATGATGCTGCATTTTAAGCAATGAAATATTAATTCATAAAAATGGAATGGAATTATTATTTTTTTTAGACAAAAAAACAATAATTGTTCAAAATCTGAATAAATGATCAGGGTTCCAAGAAATCTAGAAATCTGTTTTGACCAAGAAAACCTCATAAGTACATTTTGTTTGGTGCATCATGCTGTGGAGATGCTTTACCTAAGCAGAGACAGAGAAGCTAATCAGAGTTAATAGGAAGATGGTTGGATCTAAATTAGGGCTGTCAAACAATTAAAAATTTTAATTGCGATTAATCGCATAATTTCAATAGTTAATTCAAGATTAATCGTAAATTTATCGCAGATTTTATCTTTTTATTTCTGAAAGTGTAAAAGCCTATTTGGGCATTTTAATATGCAATTTTGCAATAAATTACACTAGTAAAAAAACATGCTAAAATATTTTTATTCTTTATTTTTCAAGCACTTTTCAGAATTGGAATGAAAACATGCTGGCATAAATTGATAAACTCTGGCCAATAATGGGCTAAATCACAAATCATAATGGCCTGGGGCTCGTTCTTCGTACGTCGCTTAAAACATCCAAGATCAAATGAGACATCCAAGATAATATCATCGTGCTAATCATGATCCGGCTAATTGGGTTCTTCGAACACACCTGTTGTTTATGTTTATGATTATGGATTGAGTTATCTGAGATAACTGCGCGTTCATGCGTCGGTTTAAAAGGGGAAATGTGTTGATAGTAGAAACAATGATCAGCAACGCTGCTATTGGCTGTTCAGCATGGCCAAAGAACGCGCACAGTATTTTAGATGTCGGGCAATTGTAAAAGCATGTATGGGAAAGAAAAATATTTTACTTCAAAACTTGCACTATGCACCTTTAATCCAATTATGAATTCTTGACAAGACTTGAGACTTGATATTCACGGTCTTCATATAATGAGACTAAGCTTGAACTATTTTGTAAAGAAGAAAAAAAAAAGTGCCTAGATGTACAAAGCTGGTAAAGACACACCCCAAACGACTTACAGCTGTAATTGTATCAAAAGGTGGTGCTATTGCTAAAGTTGAAAGCAAATGCACCCCCACCCCCCTCCGGGTTTTTTTCACTTTAGAATGACTGCACATCTAGCACAAATCTTGATGAAATACATAAAATGTCATGATTGTAAGGTGACAATGTGTGTAATTAATGTAGAACAGATTACTGGATCAATGTGTGGTTCTGTGCTTGTTTGTCTGTCTTGTTGTGTCTCTGCTCTGTCTTCTCTAACCCCCAGTCGGTCGAGGCAGATGACCGTTCATACTGAGCCCGGTTCTGCTGGAGGTTTTCCTTCCCGTTAATGGGGAGTTTTTCTTTCCACTGTTGCTTCATGCTTGCTCGGTATGAGGGATTGCTGCAAAGCCATGGACAATGCAGACGACTCTCCCTGTGGCTCTACACTTCTCCAGGAGTGAATGCTGCTTGTCGGGACTTTGAAGCAATCAACTGGTTTCCTTATATAAGAAATCTTTTGACCAATCTGTATAATCTGACCCAATCTGTATAATCTGATTGAATTTGCCTTTGGAAAGTGCCTTGAGATGACATGTTTCATGAATTGGTGCTATATAAATAAAATTGAATTGAATTGAATTATTTAATTGGTAGGAATGCTATTTGCAAAGTATGATCCTACCAACAAATTGAAAGAACGCTAACTCACAATGTTAGTATGACCAACAAAACAAACATCAGTTAAGTTGTCCTTTCTAGAGTCCAAATTGTAGGAGCTCTGTCGTTCCCTGTAGATACGGCAGTGGCTGCAGGTGTTTTGCACCAATACATGCTATATCTTTGATAGGTGTGGAAGGCTGAGCAAAGTGTGGTTCAGGACTGAAGGCAGCACACCTTATTGACAGATTTTTCACATCTTCCAAGCTGGGGTGTCACAAGCAAACAGATCTCTTTCGAAAGGGTAAAAAAAAAAAAGCTACTGTTGTTAATACTGGATCTCCCTCCCTCTGGATTTTCCTTATCACACACAAAATGTGCAGCGCTGTTGACATATCATGGAGCTGTTCGTCAGACAGCCCTCAGATGGAAAGTTTTTTTGCCCCCCCCCCCCCCCCTTCCCCCTGATCAAAATGAAATGAACCATATTTTCTAAGCTATTTGATGTCACAAATCCAGCCATTCTTCATGCGGATGCGATACGTGCCTTGTCCCAGCTGTCAAAGTTTTACCAGTGGCAGAAATTTCTCAAGTCACAAATGAATGACAAAAGCGCACGGCGGCAGCTCAGAAGAGATGCCGTTTGAAAAATAAAACGTCTGCAATAGTTAAACAACTGTGCCCATTGAGCGATGCTCCTCTAAAGCTTGTGACAAACTGCTCTGACGCACACTCCATTAGATAATCTTTGACTCATTTTGTTTCTATATTTATGTTTCAAGTCATTTCACTGAGCTGAACGGGAGTCAAATGTTGCTTTGAATTTGGCTTCCACCGGAGGAAAAAAATAGAGAGATAATCTTAAAAATTTAAAGACCATATTAAACGCACTGCCAAGACATTTGCTCAGCGGTGTCATTTATTATGCGCAATTTATGTTGCTTTTTCATACGTATTTTTCATTTCCACTGTAATGTAATCACTGCAAGCAGACGAGAAGCCGGGCTGGAGCACGGGTAGCTGTACACTCAGATGTTAGCTGGTTTTTCCTTATGTTGTGGGAACATAATTCAGAAGGTAAATGAACACAGTGGAGACGTTGCCCCCCCCACCATCCCATAGCAAAAAGATACGGTGTAAGGTTAGGATTAGGGAAGTGGAAGTTCATTTTAGCTCTGGTGTAGGTTGCGGTAAAATAAAGGAAAACAAGCACCCTATATTTTCTCTCTTTTAATGTGCGTCTACTAGTACGTGCATGAATGAGAACATATTTCTTATCACCAAAGTGAGGATTTTGATGTAAAGTGAGGACTTTTTTTGGTCCTGACTTTTTCTCTGGCCGAGGGGTTAGGTTTTGGACTGAGGCATCAACCAGGTTTAGAAATGAAGAAGTTCTCCCTCTGGAAGGGGAAGGAGGGTGCACGGTCCATCCAATCCCTGGACCTCCCATAACCCCAGACATTTAGGGGTAGGGTTAGGTATAAATCGGTAAAGGTTGGGTTTAGGGTCAGAGTTAGGCCATAGAAAGGATTGAAAATAAATGGAAGACAAGGCACAGTCCTCACTCTGCATTTCAAACAAGGATGTGTGTGTGTGTGTGTTGGGGTAATGGATAAGGCGGGATCATTGTGAATTCTGAAAAGCTGAGCACGATTTCCGGCATAAATTATTCAAGTGTACAGCCTGTTTTTGTAATCGCTCCCCTATTGTCCGCTAAATGTCCCAAATCACCACATGGCCGACATGAAAGAGGAGCGAGTGCTCATTCAGCAGGAAATCACGAGACGCGCTTTCCTCCAGAATGTACTGGGGCAGTAATTTAAGATGGTGAGATGCACCAAACAGTCCAAACTTTTATTCTCACTCCCTTATCTTACTTGGGCTCTGTGCTCCTCTTGGGGTGTTTGGTGTGACGTCAAACAATTTAACAAAAACTAAAATACAAGTCTGACAGCGGCAGCACAAAAAGAATGAGGATTATCTGATTTTATTACAGATTACTCTGAGTAAAGCAGAAAAACATCAGACTCATAAGCCACATTTTATCATTTTAAACTTAAAAGTTACATGTGGCACTGTGCTTAAAACTTATTATGAACTACCAGTAGACACCAGTAGAGCAGGCCTTTCACTGGCGTCATAAAATAGCAAATAAACAGTGTTTTCCACATATTATAGCATTGCTGGAAATATTTTATACTCTCACTGTTATAATCAGGATTTGTCTATATACGTGTCGCACTGCACATCACTATAACCACACGCTCCCCACAGAGAAGCTTGGTGTTGGCAGTATCATTATGTGGGAGATTTCTCTTCAGCAGGGACAGGGAAGCTGGTTAGAGTCGATGGGAAAACCGATGACGCTAAATACAGCTCAACCCTGGAGGAAAACATCCTGGGAGGGCGCAAAAGACTTGAGACTGAAGAGGGGATTCGGTGTCCAATGGGACAACGAGAGGACAGACGGACAACCATAAACATACATCTGGGGTTACAATGAAAATGTTTGGATCAGAGGACTTCAACTTTGGTCTTCAGAACCCACTGACCTGCATGTTTTAGGTGTTCCCCTGCCTCCACACACCAGATGGAAATAAATGGGTGATTAACAGGTTTCTGCAGCCCTCGGCAGCTGCTGAGGAGGTCTTGCAATTATTTTATTCAGGTGTGCTAGAGCAGAGACATCTAAAACATGCAGGACAGTGGGTCATGAGGACCAGGGTTGAAGACCCCTGGTTTAGACCAAGCCATATTCATGCGTTAGATTGGCCTAGTCAAAGTTCCAGTTATACAAGTCAGTAATGTGACTTGAAAATTGATGTTCAAAGATCCTTTCAGGCTGGTTGTGGTGGTGTAATGGTGTGGAGCACAATTCCTAGCCCACCTGATGCCAGCTAGGCATTGTTGAAACCCCACAGCTGATAATGTCCATCCCTTTATGACCAAAGTGTACCTATAAACAGGAAGTTGGCTTTATGGGCGTGCAGCTGAAAAATCTCCTGCATCTGGGTGATGCTGTCATGGCAATATGGACCAAAAATCCCTGGGGAAGGTTTCGGACACCTTGTTGAATTCATACAATCACATTCAAGATTATGCCATTATAAAAGACAATATACATAGGGATATCATGGAAATCTGTCGCTCGGCCTGACACATTCACACTTAATGTGAGCGCACCTTTAAAGTAAGCATCATGTTTAAACTTTAATATCTCAGTCTATGGGAAGACAGATGAAGCTATATACAGTTCAGATACTAAACTAACTGGGTTGTTCTCATTTTTGAACACATACAAGAGGTATGGAAGCATATGTGAAGACATTCCTAGAAACAACTAAAACAATAGCTAATTAAAACAGGAAGAAAGGACCTAAACTCTGACACGGCAAAACAACATCACCCCAACTTAATCTATTTACAGATGGTCCTGTGTAAATATTTTAATAATCTAGTGATGAGATGGTAAAAAACAACAACATTTAAACAAATAAATTGTCAAAACAAAGTTATGTGTGGAACATGCTGTCACGTTGTTTGCACAGAAATCACTACATAGTATATTTTTTTCTTAAAAAAAAAACAAAAACTTAACTTCTTTCCAGAAATATCATTAAATACGTGCTCCTAACGTTACAAAAATTGTTATTGTCGTTTCTTCTTCTTGTTGTCGTAAATCTGATTTAGTATTTAGTTTTTTTCCTGGAAATGTAAGCCGCAATAGACTGAGTGCGTCATAATGCCCGAATCATTCGTCAGAGGGGGGACTCGGCGACATCAATCCTCAGTTGTTCAATTTAATCACATTTAATCAATCAGTCCTGCGATCACTTTTAATCTTGTCTTTTTGTCACCCACTTTATTTTGCAGCTGGATTTTGTCCACCGACAGTCAACAGTCGCATCATTTATTGTCTGGTTTACAGCAAACAAGAAGGCTGATGTGGTTTTCAAAAGGGTGGGGGTGGGGGGGGTGGGGGGTGGGGGGGGTGGCGGCGGGGATTGCTCCTCTCTGAGAGCTGGACGGCTCCTGGTTAAGGAATCAATTTGACTGGACAGCCTTACAAATTGCATAAAGAGACAAACTTGTCCTTGGAGTGAGCAACAATTGATTGATAGCTCAACACACTCGCACCGTAAATCCTCCAGACGGCGAGGAGACAAATCAGTCGCCGGCGCCTACTCCCCACCCTTCGGCACTATTTACCTACCTCCAGGATCTTTCTATTCGCAGGGAGAAGGCCACATGATTCAAATGTGCTCAAAACAAACTCCAAACTCTTTTATGGACTGACACAAAATGCAAAGAGGAGATGACAACATGCAGACTGGCTTATAAAGACTATAGGATTTACTATTCCTTCTGCATGCTATCATGGTCCTGTGATGTGTAAAAAAATAAAACGCACACTTTAAAGCCCAAAGTTAACAGGACATGAGAGATAACACAACTTCTCTCGGGGGTTTGTGTTGTGCTAAGAAAATGGCAGTCTTCCCCGAGGAGACCACGCCACTGTTTGTTTCTGGCAACAAAAAAACACTACAGGCATCTTTCCAAGGAAGTCCCACTAATCAGAAGTGATCCGCTCACATGTGCTGCTTTCCCTGGGGAAGGGCTGTGAAAAATATATATATATTTTTAAAAAAAAACAAAGAATGGGATAGTCAGGGACTTAGCAGACCAAGGTTGGAAGTAAACATCCAGAGAAGGGAAAAAAAGGGAGCCGATACGAAACCTATCCAAATCATGGTCTGTGTTAAATTGCTGCATGGCAAACACACACGTGGGCAAGCTAACTTAATTATTGGAATGCAAAAAGATTGCCTGGAGTAGAAATGAAATCAAGCGGTCTGAATATAATCTAGCAGCACTACTTAGGGGGAGAAAAAAAAAAGATTAAAGTGTTTTTCTAAGCGCAACAAGAGGGCAGAGAGCACAAATACTCTCCCTGCCTAATGAACACACGATGGCTGAGTGATACTGTGTCGCCTGGGGCTGGTGAGACTAAATGGGCGGGTAAGACAGTCGGTATGTGCTGAATTGCTGGTGTTCATTTTGCAGAATATTTGCAAGGATCTGTCCAGGGTTCAGTGCCTTCGCTCATCCAGAAACTACAGATAAACGCCATAGAGAAACAGGAGACGGTTCACATTTCATCTCCACATATTGGGTATGGAGGTAGAATGCAAATGCTATAGTTACAGCTCAAGGCAAAAACATTTTATTTCCAGAATGTGAAAGATGACCTATTTAATAAAAGCATATAGTACAACAAACTGTCTAAACCTTCCAGAAGTTTTCTTAACAATACTTAGTTAGTAGTCTATATTTCCCTTAATATAGAGACCAACCAATATGTCAATCTTGATTCATTTGTAGAGGAGTTTTCATACACAACAAGGGCAACATCAAGTGCTTTAGGCGAGATAAAACAGGAGGACATGAAAAAACAGCAAAAAAAAATTATGAAGCTTAACAAATGGAAACAAAATGGGAAAGCTGTAAAGAAATATATGGTTGGAAAAGGTGAAAGCTTTGACGATGAGGAGGTGGAGGAGACGTTAGTTGTGGACATAACAGTTCTATAAAGCATCACAAATAATGAAAAACTAGGAGCAAAAAAAAAAAATTTGACAAATACAACTAACTTTAAAAAGAAGTAAATAAATATCAACATTTAATTCAGCAATCAGTTGATTTTGGTGCATCAATTAAATTACATTTTATTTATATAGCACCAATTCACAACACACACTTTACAAAGTCAAATTCAATCAAATCATCCAGACAGATTGGTCATAAAGTTTCCTATCTAAGGAAACCCAGCAGATTGCATCAAGTCTTGACAAGCAGCATTCACTCCTCCTGGAGAGTGTGTAGCCACAGTGGACAGACGTTTGCATTGTCGATGGCTTTGCAGCAATCCCTCATACCGAGTATGCATGTAGCGATGGTGGAGAGGAAAACTCCCCCTTAACAGGAAGAAACTTCCAGAAAATCTAGGCTCAGCGTGAACAGCCATCTGCCACGACTGACTGGGGGTTAGAGAAGATGCAAAAAAAGAAAGAAAAAATAAAGAGCACAGAAGCACTGATCCAGGAATACTTTCTATGTTAGAGCGGATAACGGCAGACTAGCTCCACAGATGGCCTCAGCTAGGAAAGAAACGCAGTTAAGAGGATAGGTTCTGAGCCAGATTTCTGGTGAAGAGGAGGAGAGCACAGACAGTTAGTTGCAGTAAAAGCTCAGCCACGGGCTACGTCTAGGAGAGAAACAGGGTTAGACTCAGAGACAGCTGTATCATCAAAATTCCTCATAGGCAATTATTTTAGACAATTACTTTTAATACATTTACTGTAAGTGTATGATTAGAGGTACCACCCCACCATTGGTATTGCTACCTCTTTTAGTGGGGTCCAATCCTTATTTAGCCTGGTTATCCGCACCATATTAGTAATTAATATTAAAAGTCTCCCTGTTGTGTGCATTTCTGTGTTCCTCTGATTTTCATTTCAATAAAAGGATAGGTTTAAATAATTAAGCAGCCTGTTGCTGTTAATAGCAGGAGAGCAAACTAGGGAGGACATATATCGGTGGAATAAAACCGAACAACCCTGCTGGCGGCATTTGAAAAGCACCATGGCATTGTTGTAATGAGGTCTTCTCTCTGGGAAATCTCCAGGAATTTCCTTCTGCCTAGGACGGGGAGGGGAAGGAGGGAGGCCACCTCTTTTCGTTCTCATAATTAAAGCGCAGCCTTCGGTGCTGCTTAAATGAAAGTGCAGCAATATTCTCTGTCACTTTAATGAGATTGATAAAATGCTATGCGAGCTTTGACTATTTATCCCTTTTTATGGCACAAATTGCGGAATAAAGGGCAAGAGTCGGATGAATGACAGAAGAAGGACAGCTGCGGCATTGTGCCGCCATTAAACGATGCAAATGGCCAAGCATGGCCAAAGCAGTTAATTAGCCAGAGAAGGCCTAATCACAGTTTTGGAGCTGTGGCGCTCCCCAGGTAGCACACTTAACAAGAGAAGAGGAAACAAGCTACCTATTGGCTTTGGGCTACTTTACTCTGTGTAAAAAAAAATTAATTTGGGAAATTGAGTGAATTTGTTTACCATATTTTTAATTAATAAGGTTTTTTGTATGTGGCTGCCGTTTTCTGTTGGCCTCTTGTTGGAACCTAAATTAAACCCAAAACTCTTCCAAAGGGGAGAAAGAGATGGCCCAAACTGGCAGGAAGTGGAGTTTTCTTCTTTGTTAGAGGTAAAACTTAGCAGCAAAGCATAGCATCATTAAAAGTGGAGACAATAGGTTCCCTACCTGCTTAAGTAAGATCTTATAATGTAAATCCTTTTGCTCATCTGCTTAACAGAGATACAGTCAGATTGGGAAAACGTTTTCTGTTTTTACTGGCAGTGAAAAAGTCACAAAAGGTCTTTTTAAAGCACAAAAAAATATCTAAAACAAACCGTGCACATTTTTTCTTCACCTTTTAATCAACATACCAATTCGCTTGTCAGTTTTTTTTTCCCACGTCGTGAAAAGAAACATATTTGCTGCTTTAGGTCATCAAAAGTGGCCTTATGTTTTAAACTGAATTTTTGTATAATTTATTAAAATTTTATGGAGCACCGAGTCAAGCTTCCTCGAAAATAACAGCCTCCACTACACAGCAAAACAACAACACTATAAATTCCTTGCACAGTTCAGTCATATGCTGGGAGTCGGCGGTACGAGGAAGCGCTGGTGCTCTTAATGAGATGCCACAGACAGAGCAGGGCTTTCCATGGTTGTATCCGTCTTATCCCAGCTTCTGCTGCGGGAGGATTTATTATATTAGTACCTTTCGTTATCATAGTGGCAGTTCCAGAAGTTTGTTTTATGTAGTGCGCTGCGTTTTTTAGATAGTTTGCACTTTAGCTAAATGCCTTCTTGCTTGTCGTTCATGATAATCGCAGACGTATGGATATTTCTAAGCTCTGACATGTCTTTACAAAACAACTTGTTGCGCTGTATGTGGCTTTACTTTTGATCAGGCGAAACTTAAATGAGCTATAAGTAAGATATTTACTGTAAAATCAACCTAAATAATTCTGATTTGTCACCTGGGATGGAAGTAACATTTCCTATATTAACAACCGGTCATCTATATCAACAATGTCATATTTTTCTCTTTTCAAACCAAGAGAAATGGTCTGGAACTACTTTGGTTACTTCCTGGTTCCTGAGCCAATCATATGAGAGTTCCCAGGGTTCCCAAAACAGAGTGCAGCATTTGGTATTTTATTTTGGAAACAGACCAGCAGCCTGAAAATATTGAAGCCAGTAAGTGAAGACCAGAAATAGAACAGAATACTACATCATAAACCTGTCCTGTGTAAAGGCTGGTTCACACGGCAGGATTTTTAGCCCGATTCTCGCCCGATCTTCCCCATCCGAGAGGCGGCGATTGTCGGCGTCTCTCTTAAGATAATCTTAAGAGAACATCCTACCGTGTGTGGTGAGTTAAGAGCGATCAGGTCCGCTAGGTGGAACATCGGCACCGCTCCGATCTCAAATCGGGGATATTCAACATGTTGGCTTGTATTGTCCCGATATCCTATCATGTGTGGTGTCCCCCGAAGACAAGTGAGCACGCAGCCTGTTGAATGTGGCGTGTAGCCAACCAGAAAGTGAGGTGAGGGATTCCCCAAGAGATCAAAAAATAAAAACTCGCCTCCACTTCATAGTGCAGCAAATGTAGAACCCCCTCCCCACCCCCAAGAAAAAACAAACGTGTCTCCATATCAGCCTCCCCCCTCCCCCCAACGCCTTTTCTTTTTGTTATGTTTTTTCTCCATTAAAATCAATCCACAAACTATTGCCATTATTCTCCCCATCGTTCATGTTTATTTACTCTTAACTCACGTTTGATCTTGAGTGAAATCTGTTCGTGTGTGGTGTGTTGTGCTTGTCGTCTGACCGGACACCACACACTGTACAACCAAACCTGTTTTATCTAGGCTTTTTTATCGTTACGTGTGGTGTCTCTCAGGCTTTGAAAAGCGGCAGACTATTTTAAAATCCTGCCGTGCGAACCAGTCTTAAGTAAAAATTCACAACAGCAACACACCATTTAAAAACGGCATATTAGATTGTTGTGATTGGCAAGCTGTTGTACCGATTTGAGCCACAAGGTGTCAGTATTACTTAAAGTTCCTTTAACCAGTGGCTTCATCTGGGGTCCGTTCTTCGTACATTGCTTAAAACATCCAAGATCAAATGAGACATCCGAGATGATTTCATCCGGCTAATCCTGATCCGGCTAATTGGGTTCTTCGAACACACCTGTTGTTTATGATTAGTATCACTGGATTGAGTTATCTGAGATAACTGCGCGTTCATGCATTTGTTTAAAAGGGGAAATGTATCGATAGTAGAAACAATGATCAGCAACGCTGCTATTGGCTGTTCGGCATGGCCAAAGAACGCCCACAGTTTTTCTCCCAATCAGAACACGAGCTTTAATGGAAGGCCGAATTTGAGTCATTAATTAAAGTGACAGGGAACACGTCAAAGTCTGCTAAAGCCAGGAGAGAGGGCTGGCAAAAAGCAGCAGACAAATTACATGCATAAGTGCTGTCCATGGTAGATGTTTCTATCACTCTCTACAGTATGTATTCTTGCATTTTAATAATTTCATATTTGTCAGGGTTCTCTGTGTTGTCCTGCTCTAACTCTGCTCCTCAGGTGTGTCTAGTTGGCTGAGGGGGCGTGACCCACACCTGCGGCTCATTGCAGGCGGCTTCCTTTGGCTTCTTAAGCAGAGCGCTGACAGATGGAAGACGCCAGAGCCTTAACCAGTCGTGGTACGACGTGGCCGCTGACCCAACTCTTGGAAACCTGCTTGTGAGTTTTTTCGTCTTTGAACTTTGACTAATTTTGGATCTCCCTGTTTTCGTCACAGTTTTTGGTGCTTGGATGCACTCACCTGTCTCGACGTCTTGTCCGAAGAACCAGACCATCAGAATCCTCTCGCTCAGATTTTGCTCTGGCTCACCCCTCATACTCCCTGGATGTTACCCAGCGGGGCCTGAGATTCCCCCTCCCGGATTCTGCTGGTTCTCCCCACACTCTGGTCAATCCATCTGTCACCCACTTCCGAGGAGGCTCGCTCTGGATCCCTCACCAGTAACATCAGCCACCCTCAGCCAC
This sequence comes from Fundulus diaphanus, assembly GCA_037039145.1. Taxonomy (NCBI): domain Eukaryota; kingdom Metazoa; phylum Chordata; class Actinopteri; order Cyprinodontiformes; family Fundulidae; genus Fundulus; species Fundulus diaphanus. The sequence continues at coordinate 31,692,627 of CM073131.1, forward strand.
TAGCCGCCTAACACCAACAGGGTAGGATCACAGAGTTCCCTCGGCGCTACTTCTCCCCGGTTAGGTCCGCCCAGCTTTATGGTAAGCAGCGCAGTTTCTAGTAGTTCTCCTGGTTCAACTTCCAAAGTCATTTACTCTTCTTCTCCTTGCAGTCTCTCCAGCCGTGACGTTCTGACCCTGCCGAGTTGCCCGTAGTCCCGTCCTTGATATCTGCCTTTTTCCTAAATAAACATCTTAAAAGACTGTGCTTTGCTTCCCGATCGTATCTGCATGTGGGCTCGTCATGACAATATTTACTTTGTTGTTTTATGTCAGAGCCTCCACGGGACCCACTAGAACATGGGGAAAAAGTGAAGTACAAGAATATTCTACAAAATGGTAGCCTTTAATTATTATACTGTATTTTAAAAAGCAACTTCTTCCTCTTTTTCAAAGCCACTGTTAAATTATGTATTTGTCTGTTTATAACAGCCTATAAGAAGGCTGAAAAAAATGGGTTCTTTTTACTTTTGTTGCATGAGGCATTTTTCACCCTTTTATCCCCAAAATGACACAGGGTGCCATCCGTTCGTTATATAAACGGCATCTTCAACAAAAAAAATTGTATTTTGTCCGGAAAAAAACACAAATTAAGAGAAATTGAACTCCACAACTTGAAAAAGAGAAGAATTGCACTAGAGATCGAGTTGCTTCAAAAGGACCTTCAGAGTAAGTTCTAATACACCATTTGACAGTAGTATTGCTGACTTTACATAACTCTCTTATTGCAGGCAAAAGATGACTTGCTGGCTTTTCTTTATAAAGAATTGTTTAAATAAAGACAGGAACTAAGCATTATTTGTTTCGTCTTTTATTAAACATTAAAAAATGGTGTTCCACAATTCTGTCCCGTCCTCTGCCACTAGGTGGTCCAAGTGCACTGGCTGGACAGACTTCCCTATCTCCTCCATTTATACAGCTGCGATCTAATCCTGTTTACATGAAATAAGCCTGCTCGCGAGCAGGTTTAAGTTTGCGCACATGTTGCTATGACAGCAAGTCCTGAAAGAGTTTCGAAGAACCAAACGATCCAAGATCATGCCAAATCGTCAACAATCAAATCCAGCTAACCGAGTTAGCGACGTACGAAGAACGGACCCCTGGTTGTTTCTTTAATGAGCATTCAAAGTGAAGCTGGCTTTTTCCTGCAATCAGTGTATTGGTTTACCATTAGCATGAGTAATTGACACAAATTTGGCTAAAAAAATCTAAATTTAAAACGACTATCGACAGTCCTGCAGATTTGCTCTTTTTACCTGTAAATTAAAACCACAGATGAAAATCCTTATTTGGGCTGCGACCGATCCTTAGAGAAGCAACATTGGCTTTTGAGGAGGGTTACCATCACTGCTCAGAACGGGCCCAGTATTATATTAGGTCTAAGAAATACTGTACTAATGCCCCTTTATGCTCAGTAATACTTTATTAGTGCACGATATTTTGGTCTTTCCATGACCGCATTCTCAACCTAAAATAGTAAATTATCACTTATTAGGTAAATCCACAACTAATTTGCTTTCTGTGATTTCAAAACACATGAAACATCAGATTAATACTGAATTAAATAATATTTTTACCTTTGTTCTCGAATAAACATGCCAGTACACAGAATAAAAAGAGTTTCTTCAGATCTTACTGCAAATAATCGAAAGATAAAGGGATTTGGACAATGTTTAAGATTTTAAAGTTGATGTTTCCACATGTTTCGTCACCCCTTTTTGCTCCGTGGGAGACTTTTTGTTTTACGGATGCACAATTTAAGAAAAACATGAGATATGTGATAATACTGGTGAAAGCAATAATGATACGTCTTCTGTTAAAAAATAAATAAATAAAAAAGTGGTAATGTTTTTCTGTATTGGTTTCATAGCAAAAACAAACACCAGATAAAGTCTATCCAGCTACTGAAAAAAGATTATTTCCATCTCAGTGTTTTATTGAGAAAAAAAAAAAAGTTTTGCCAATGAAACAACTTGTCTGTCTGTTATTTTATAACTTTGCCAACTCTTTACTTTATAAACCTTCTTATACTGCATCAAACAAGTGTTATGAAGTATATTCCAGGCAGAGAGCGTCTGAATGCATGGTACCTAAATAATTAGTTAACATTAATTGCAATCCCTTTGAAACAAGCGGCAACAAACCACAAAAATGCCCAGTACGGGTAAAGCTGCTGATACGCGTCTTTTTCAATGCATGCTGGCATATCAAATAATGCTTCTTACACCTGTCTCAACATACGGGACATATGATGGAACGTGTTTAAAGTTCAGGTGCTGCTTCGGATTTACACCTTTTTGTATTAAAATTTGAAATGCGGTACTACATCATGTGGAGGCGACTCATTGGTGGTGACGTGACTGTCATTACATTTTTGCTTTTTTCCCATATTTGAATATTTACTAATAATCTGGGGATATAAATTCAGCAACCTATGAGTGCAACATAGTGGTCAAATCTTTATTAATTCTAATTTGTGTGCGGTGCTGGAATCAGTCAGTGAGTTGGAGCCACTCCAAGGTTTTGGCTTCCAGAGCTGGATGAAGCTTCATCAGTGCAGACAGAACATCTGCAAGGAACAACATGAGATTAAGTTATGTTACTTTTGGGCTATTGTTGAGACATTTTAGTAGCACTTGTCTTAAATTTGTAGCAGTGGCAAGTATGTGCAATATACACGTCACTCCAGAGTTGCAATGCTGGAACGCTAGACTTTTTAGGCACTTATTTTTTAGACCTATTTTTTTTCCTACACAATTGAAACCTAAGGCACTGGGTACTGGCTAAACTAACTTACCCCTGAGAGCAGCATAGCAGAAAAGGTGCAACAACCAAATTCTGCTTGGTGTATTTTTTGAAACATGTGTAGGTCTTAAAAAAAAATACCATAACTTTAAAGGATCTGCTGCCTCTCTTGTGTTTTAGTTGATGCTGATAACAGATTTCATTACTTGATACTGAATTAATGAATAAATTACAAACCTGATCTTCAAAATTACTGTAGCTGAAACCTAAATTAACACCAGCCTCAGCTACAGATATGAGTATGTGAATATGAATTAAAATAACTAACCATAAGAATACATATAATACATTTAATTGCAGCATGTGACTTAATCATAGCAAATGTATTTAAAATATGTGTTATATAAAAGACAAGCTCACTTTATGCATTTTTGCTCTACATTTTTTTTAAGTACCATTAAATCCTGGTATTTTTTATTCATTGTACTGTCACATTATTATATCCCCAAGCCTGATCTCAACACCATAGATACTCTGTCTTCCAGAATCAGAAAAACAGTAAAGTACTCACATTGTGGGGTTAAGTTGGCACATTTCCTCTCTTACTTCAAGACAACAATGGAAGTGCTCTCACTGATGCAAACACACACTGAGATAAGACACTGAAATGCCTTAAGCACTCAAAAGTAAACCAGAGAAACTTCTGTATGCATATCAAGTGTGTCCCTGGAAACAAAATCCAGCCAGTCCCCATTATGTAATCAACAAATCAGCCACCAAGTGCTTTCACAGATGAGAAATTTATTTTTTTTTTTTTTTAGGGAAAGAAAATTAAAAACAAAAAAAAAAAAAAAAATGAAAGTCAGGCTGTCCTGACTGATGATGTGATGCAGTAAACAGGGAAGATTTTTTCTAACAATTAAAGAGTGAGGCGATATTGATTTCCGATGGTGCTCTCCAGTGACTTGCCGGCTGTCACAATGTGGCCCCGGGTAAGGTGACCATGTCTCTTCTCAACGTGATAAACCGTACATGTCATCAGGTATGGAGGACACGGCGTCCCCTTTCCAGTCTTACTAAATGCATCTGCCATATTTATCCAAGGCAGGAATTGAAATTACGGGCTGCTTCATTTAGTAATGAACTCACTAAGGAGTTGGTGAGGGGAGGACACAGATACCACAGAGGCAAAAGTATGAGCACTTTAAAGTTCAGGTGCTCAAAAAAAAACAAACAAAAAATTATCCGGTTTTGTGCAAAACATCAATCTTGGAAACAGTAAGTTCTGCCTTCTGCGTAGCAATTATTTTCTCCAGATGTGTGAGGAGGTTTTGTCAAGCAGCTAAGCGTGCAATTCCACATACACAATAGGAAAAAAATGATGGCAAACTAAGTGGGGGTCAACTCCAGTCTTACTCAGAAGATAAACAACCATAAATCAAAGGGCTATGGCTGTCACTCAAGGAGATCCATCATGGCCCAACCCGATGTGTCACGCACCCGCAACAAGAAAAACACAAGATCCATTCAGATTAAATAAGTCTTCTAAATGAGCGGCAGTGGACTTAGATTGATCGAATCCAAGTATAATTGACTTATTCTAGCATTGTTCAAAGTGGAGTAATGGTCACATGTCGATACTTTGATGTGATACGGCGTGCAGTCATCAAGAGTTATAGGCACAGATTTAAAACGGTGGAGGTTTATAAAAAACAGTAGAAATTAATTCTTAAAGTCTTTTCTCTAAAAACTATAAACTGTCATCTTCTAAAGGAAGGTTTTTTCTTGTTGTTTGCTAAGCTGCAACACGTCAACCACAACATTATGCCATGAGCACCTCGGATCAGAAAAGATTTGGATTTCTTGTTAATTTTACAACAACAAAAACAGGTAAGGCTCCCATCGCACCAGATTAAGACATGTATATGGCTTAAACGTTGATGGATCGAGACAGATTTGGAGAGGTCAACATCACTGTTCAGGTAAGAAGAATCTTTCTGCACTATTACTCAACATTAAATACTTTTGGCATGTGTTTTCCTGGTCATCTGGTCTGTTATATGTTCTACCATCATCCTCTTCTATTAATGGCATAGCCACAGGTAACACATCTGCATGAGGACTGTCCCAACGAACATGAGTTTTCTGCACCTCCACCATCCCTTTCAGCCTTAATATAGAAGATAGATCATTGTCAGTATTTTCATCAGCTGAGCAGCACGTGTTTGCCATTTTGCAGGTTAATTAGAGCCACACTCTGTGCACATATCTCAACAGGTGTAGTCAAGGCAAGGCAAGTTTATTTACATAACAGTAGCAAGACGATTCAAAAGTTATTGAACATCCATCCATTGCTATACCCGCTTGTCTGTGCAGGATCATTGGGGGGTTGGTGACTATCTCCAGCTTTCATTAGACGAGGAGCAGGGTACACCCTTGACAGGTAGGGTACTGACCACACAAAGAGGCTCTACAATTCCAGAACAACCTCAAGCATAGGATTTAAAGTATCCTGATGCACAAAAAACTCAAACCCTCACTTGGTCTCCCAACAACCATCCATCCAGCCATCATCCATGCCATCTTCTCCGTGAAGCGTCGTGGGTCGACTGGCACCAATCTCCAGCGGTCATTGGATGGGTTGCCAGTCCCCATCAGTCCCAACTGTTTAATATGGAGGTGTGTGGGGTTTTTCCTCAGCTTGAAACTCAAATCCATTGTGAACACAGCAAAGACTGATCCTTGTAAATTTAATTTGTACTTTTTTTCGCAGCAGCGACAGACCATGAGCACTGCAGGCACAAGTCGAAAGAATTACAATAAATTATGGCGAGTGCTCCCAGCCTGCATTGGGCATGGTAAAGATCACCATGACTGATCCAAAATCACATTTTTTGACCAATCCACAAATTGTTTGAACAATCCACTTTTACCAGGCACCCCACCCCCAGTTGCACCTAGGACTCAGATTAATATGGAACTCTTAACAATTCTTAACACGACGTCCCAAGGCACTTTCCAAAAAGCGTTGATTTAATCAAATCATACAGACAGGTTCCAAGTGCATGAATTCCAAATTGACCCTGAAACATTGCAGTCAAGTTAATAATTCAAACTGGTTAAAAAGTTAAAAAGCTGAGCACACCCTGCAGATTGCATCGAGTTACCGACTCACTTCCTACCCAGAGTTTCCAGCTGCTGCTGACTTGCAGCTCTTGACCTCTAGATTTTATGGTTGAGAACTTAGCCAAAGGCTGGGCTTCTCATCTAATATTCCCACACTTCTCGCTCGGCAGGTTGCCATGTTCTTTAGTCTAGACCAATCAATAAAAGAATTCGTTACTGAGGCATTAAGGACAAAGTCGCAGAGGAGTAGTAGTCCATATCTGGAAGCGGTCCTGCCGAGTGACACAGCAATTCACAGCTGTTCAGAAATACCTGTAGGTGCCAAAACAGAAAGAAAGAAATGTAGGAAAGGGAAATACAGATTCATAATTTAATTCCCCGCCACAGATTTATGAGAAAATACAGGACAGTAAAAGGTCCCTAAAATGCCAAATCACTGTAGAGTGAAGGACCCCTCCCCGATGGAGAAATTCTGCCATTTTTATTATGCCAAGAGGTGGCCGGTGAGTGGAGGAAAGGACACTGATGCATAGAATGCAAAACGACTTTTAATTATTCTTGGGAAAAGAGCAGAAGCCCTTGGCTTGTTTACCACTTTACAGGAAAGAGCTTATGATTGCTTTGTAATTATCGCCCTGATAATGTAAAATTTACCCCCCGCCCCCCTTTCAGTCCACTCCTTTCCACAGAGCGCCAGGCAAAAGTGATCAAGCATTCATCATTTAGCCCAAATGTTTTAACTTTTACTTGGGGGAGGCAGAGGGAGGGCTAATAGATTATGGCTAATGAAGCAGCTCAAAATGTAACACAAATAGGAGTTTTTAGTGAAAGATGCAGGCAAAGGCCCGCGCTTGGATAATCAGTCTTTTTGCCTCACGATAAGCCGGGAGCCTAACCTTCACCCAAAGAGCGCATCATTTCCCCTCTGTGAGACTTAATGAGACATTAGCCATACTAACAAATGGTGGACGAGAAAGTGAAAGTGACTTTCCAGGTAAAGGCTGTTTGCCTGGCCATAATCAGTCCCCAAGTGCGGCTAAAGGATGGAAACAACTCAGTATCCGTCTCAACAGCTTGCTGTGGCTTTTATGACGGGCCTCCCAGGGCCCATCAAAAGGCTTGCGATGTCTTAATTTCCCTCCAATAGAACAGGTAATCTGCTTTTGTTGTCAGTTAGTCTGCTGCCATGCAGCCCGTGCACATTTCCCAACGATTTAGCCTGTGGTGTGTGTAGCGGGGGATGTGTGCGTGCACTTTAACTCAAGCTTCACCCAACACAAGCAAAACCGCAGGGCTATTACAGAGCCTTACGCAAGTATTCACTCAGACTGAGATATTTTACATCTTTCTAAAACCAAAAAAGTTTAAATATAGATTTTGCCGGGGTCTCGTGTGGTAGACCCACACAGAGTGGTGTAGAAATGTGAAGTGGAATAAAAAAAAAATCATAATGAGAAATGTTTTATAAAGTTTGTTAGGTGAAAAACTGCAAAATATAAGGTTTGTGTTTATATTCAGTTCCCTTTACTCTGATATCCCCAATATATCCAGTGTGAGTATCCTTAAAGATAAACACATGAGTTTTGATCAAATTTTGCTTTTCTGTGAAGGCCACAGAGGTTTATTAGAGACTAATGTAGAAGAAATTACATCATGGAGACCAAGGAACACAGGCGACAGGTCAGAAATAAAGTTGTCGAGAATCTCATAACTAGGGTTGGGTTATAAAACAATATCCTAAGCTTCGGCCGGCCAATAAGCTGGGCACTAAACCGAGAAGCAGCCGTGTGGTCATTTCTGGAGGAGCTGGACAGATCCGCAGCTCAGGTGGAAGAATGTGCGCACAAGATAACCATTAGTTTAATGCTTAAAATAATCTGGTTTACATGGAAGGGTTTACCACAGGAAACACCAAAAAAAGGTGCAAAAAAAAAAAATAAAAAATGATGCTACATTTTACACACCATCCCTAAATTGACATGGTGGCAGACTCATGCTGTGGGGCTGCTTTTCTTAAGGAAGGACAGTCAAGCCAAAACGTTTTTATTGTTTTCCTTCTACTTCACAATCAAGCAATACTTTGGTCCATCAGGCAGCATACCTATAATATGCATTGTGTGTTTGCAACGTGATGCGAAAAAAAACATAAGGGCGGGAACATTTTGCTAGGCGATGAAAACCTACTTTTCAATGAAATCCCAGTAATATTAGTCCAGCACTTATGGAAGCATTGACTCGTACATTAAAGGCATTCTTTAGAGCGGCACAGAGTGGTCCGGAGAGGTGGGACTGAAGACACAGTGCCGGACGGATAAAGGAGGAAGTGACGGGGCCGTGCGAGAAGGGGCCCTGTTCCCCCCGCCGAGCCTCCCAGCTCAATTAGCTCAGCTCATCCCCGCTTTCTGCTGATGGGGGGAGAAAAAAAAGAAAAGAAAATCAGCAACAACACCGCTCTACCACAGAGTCCTGGGAGTCCAGCCTGTTAGTAGGTGAGTTGTGTACATTATGTGTCTGTTCATCAAGCCACGCATGCAGACATCGCATCCGAGATAGAGAGAGAGAGAGAGAGAGCGCGTCTCCAGTCTGTGTGGGCTGTCTCGGCTCCTCTCAGACAGGAGCCCCACAGAGCTCTCTGTATCAAACACCTGAACTAATTAGGCTGCACACGGAAAAAAAAAAAGAAAAAAGATCCCTGAAGCCACTTGCTGTAATCTCACAAACAGACATCCAAAACATACAGAACATCAGCAGACGCCAGACTTTTATTTTTTTATTTTTTTTAGCTTCCAAGAAGACAGACTTTTGTGTAATCTTTTGAAGTCTTTAGCAGTTTTCAAGTCTCAACCCAATTTCTGAGGAAGGCTTTGCTTGCTAAACAAGCGGCCAACCCCATCACAACTTGCTCCGTGTTAAAAATTCCCGTTAAACGTTCTTCTTGCTTCTTCCCGTTCAACTTTAAAGGAGAAAATTGTTACTTCATGCCCAATATGTCCCACCCAACTTCTTATTGGGGCGGGATCAGGTTGTGGGGGCAGCAGACTTAGCAGAGATGCCCAGAGCTCTCATTTAGATCCTCTAGGGAAAGCCAGAGACATTCCCAGGCCAGCAGAGGGACGGTTTCTCCAGCATGTGCTGCACCGCCCCCTGGGCTTCCTCTCAGAGGGACGGGCCTGGAACACCTCCTGAAGGAGGCGTTCAGGGACGTAACGAAATGTCCGAGCCGCTGCAGCTGACTGCTCTCGGTGTGGAGGAGCAGCGGCTACTCAGGTTCATAATTTAAATAATAATAATTTTAAAAGTGTTCCTATACCCAGGTTAGTTCTACCAACATTACTAGATTAAAAAAGAAATCCTAAACAGAAGAAACATCCTACTATAACTTTGCAAAAGTGACTAAAACGTAGCCGACTGAATTATTAAATTGTGTATTCAAGAACTGTGTTGCGTCGACCAAACAGTGAAAGCGATGTAACTGACCTGCGTCTGAGATATGATTCATATAAATTATTCAGGTGACCCATGGATGTGCTTTCAAGATGTCCAAAAAGTAAAAGGAAGAAAAGAAAAAAAACCAGAAAAAAAAACCAGAAGATCTGAATGAGGCAGCTGAATGCAAGATGAACCCTCCGGGGGAGCGTTCTCCTTCTTCCTTTTAGACAAAAGCATGAGACGAGACTCTCGTGCTTGTCTAAAAGGAAGGAGAAAGCCTTGGAAAGAACAACTCAACAACCCAAACAACAAATATCTGTACAAGATCACCTCCTACTATTAATATAATACTTTATTACACACAAACTCTTCCAAAAAATAGCATCCCGAAAACACCCTCGGCCTGCCTCCAGCCAACTCTGCGGCAGTGTGCCAAGCCGTGAGCTAAACAAACAAAGTAAACACGCTGATAGTGTCCGTGATAACATCTTTGGCGAAATGAGAGAATGAAGGTCAGTAATTGGGAGAAGGCAGGCGCACAGTGTTTGCGTTGGCTTTATTTTTTTTTTTTCTCCCTTTCCTTTTGCTCCTGGCAGGGGTCCAGGTGGGCGCGTGCGGCAGGCTCCAGGGCAGTGTAGGAGCACGTCTGTGCAGAGGTTAAGAAAAGCAATTAATCGGCAGCAGAGATAATCAAAGGAACCTCCCCCTCCAGACACCTCGGCGTTCGGGAGAGGCAGGAAGAGAGCGAGCGCAGGAACGAAGGGAGACAGGCAGAGAGAAGATGATGGGGGGGGGGGGGGAATACTTGTTTACAGGAGCTGCTGGTACGATCAAAAGCAAGTGGGGTTCGGCTCCGCCACCGGGGCCCCTCCGTTTCAGGTGGAATTGATAACACTTCAGATGTACAATTCACTGTTTGCGAGAGTGCTTTTACCTCCCAGTGAGAAGGCGAGGAGTTTTCACAGTCTAAGCTGCACGTCCTTTCATCCCTGTTTTTTTTTTTTTTTTTTTTTTGTGAAGTACCAACAGATTGTCGATGGCGAGGAAGACGTTTTCCCGCACATAATCAAAGAACGCAGCCTGGTGTGCCTGCGCGTCCCCGCAAGACGACGCTGGCTTCAGACAGCACAGTGCAAGAGGAGCTAAACGCCAGATTAGGATCTCTGCTAACTCACATTGTGATTACATTAATTTAGCTGCGAAAACAAGCCCCTAACAGAAACCCAATTAAAAGCGGAGCGCATCAAACACGGCGGCTCCTCTCCTTTCTCCAACAAACAGCTGACAGTTTCAGAGCGGCAGCATTTTTCAGGGTATTAGAAGATATTCTCTGCGGCCCCATGAGGAATAAAGCTGGCTGCTCCCTCTGCTGGTTCGCTTCTCTCTTTGGGGATGAAACCCCGTGATCCTCATGTTAATAGTGATGATCGTTGCTATACAACACCTTGCAACTTTCTCACGCAATGAGGCCACAAACTTTAAGGAATTTTATGGTGATTTAAGTGGGACACAAGCACAAATAGTGCATAATTGTAAGGCGGAAGGAAATGGATGGTTTTCAACATTTCTTTTTTTTACAAATGTGAAAGGTTTGGCATGCATCTACAGTATATTCAACCCTCCTTATCACGATACGCCTAAGTAAAATCCAGAGAAACAAATTGGCTTCTGAAGAAAAACATATAGAATGCACCTGTGTGTGTTTAATCCCTGGAATAAAGTCTTAAAGAAGCTTAAAAGTGGAGTTAGGTTATAAAATAACATCTCACAGAGCACTGTTCAGTCCAACTTCCCAGAACAGAAAGAGTATGAGATACATGCCTTTATGGAATGGTAGCGAAAAGAAAGCTGTGAGGGGTGAAACGTGTGCTGCGAGCCACAGAGGGGACACAGCAACATGTTGGAGAAGGTACTCTGGTCAAATGAACCAAAATCAAACATTTCGGTCCACATCTAAAAGGCTACGTGGTTCGAAGCGAACGTCACCCTGAACACACCATCCTCAAGGTGAAACATGGTTCTGGCAGCATGCTGTGTGGAGGCTATTCTTCACTGGGCACAAAGAAGCTGGTCAGAGTTCATAGGAAGGTGGAGGAAAACCCGTCAGACACTAAAAGACTCGAGGTTCACCTTGAAGCAGCAAAACAACCATAAGCATACTGCCAGAACTTCGCCGGTATTCATATTCATAAGTTACAGTCGCCAGACTGTGGTAACACTCACAGACTGATGTTCACACAGTTGGACTGTATTCACTAATTATGTGAGCCGCACTAAGTTATACTGGGGGAATGCATGCCACACCTTTTAGATTTGTTTTTGCAAACACTTTTAGAAAGACTGCATCATTTTTCTTACACTTCTCACATGCTTTGCTTTGTGCAGACCTGTAAAAATGTAATTGCACTCAAAAAGCACTGAAGTGTGTGGTTGTAACCTGACAAAAAGTGAAACGGTTCAAGGGGTATGAATACTTTTACTAGGCCCTGTGTAAGCCTGAACTCATCATCTTCTATACTTTTTGCATCTCGTTTACATTCCTTCGCCTTTGGGGAGATTTTATTAGACGTGTGTAAGAACAAACATAAAGCAGAGCTAAAAATAAACAAAACAAAAAAAAACAACTAAAGATCGTTGCGAAGTACGTCAACATCTTGCAGAAACCCGGACAGACGCTCAGCAGGTCAGTAGTGACTAAGTGACGTCGCTTCTGCAAAGTCTTGATTAGATAACTCTCCATCCATATCTTGGCAATATGCTGCAAAGGAACAACGAGCTTCTCATTACACCGCTGACAGGCTCCGCATCTGTGGGCCGCTGTCAGAAGCAAGACGTTCAGCAGAAACAAACTTGTTGATTAAAAACAAGCAGACAGAACAGACGTATAGACTTGAAAATCTGATGTTAATTTGGAGGGGGGGGGGGGGGGGGGTGAAAGACGCAGATCCGATTGTGGTCGGAAACTACAGTGCAGTATTTACCTTTTTGATTTTATTTAAGAAAACAGTGGTACTTCAGAACGGGAGTGCCCAAGGTTCGGCCCACGACCCCTGAAATGATGTTGTGTGGCCCCTGGCTGCAATTCAAGACTGGTACAACTCGGCGCCGCATGGCAATTTTTAATATTTTCTTCAGAGCAAGATTTTCAATGACAAAATGGACAATATTAGGTACAACACAGAGTATCTTTCAGCTGTTAATCATGTATTTTTGCTTCGTTTTTAAAGTAAGTAGACCCACTTACATTCAGCCATTTTTACTCAAATGCAGTGTGGCATCCAATAAACATGGCTGAATGCAGCAAAAGACCCGTGCACCGTTGTGTCAAGCTCAGCTTGCACTTATTTTCAACAAAAATAAATAAATAGTCAAAATCATAATAATGCTGATAGTGATTTACATTTCCATAAGTGTAACTAACTACTTAAAAAATATATATGTATGTTTTTACTTGTGAGTACTTTCGACCTGATCATTTTATAGGAGCTAAGGGCGAAGGTTCAGTGGGTTTTAATTGGTCAGCCTTCATACACAGCTGACTGACAGCACCAGGTAAGATAGGAAGAGTGTTTACAACTAAACCTTAGTGGTTTTGCAAGTGTGACCTTTTTTTAAAACTGTTAGAAAACTTGAATGTGGCCACCACCACATGCCTAGTCCCCACTTCTCTGGACTTGGACCTTGGGAATATTGACTTTGCAGGCAAACCTGGAAGCTTGGATGCTTAAAAGTTAGGCCTCAGAATAAAAACTTCAATCTGGGTCATTTTGAGATTAATGTCACAAATATCTACTTTTGCTTCGTGTTTGAGTTTTATAACTCACTGCATGCTCAACAAAACAAAGGACGTGACATTAACACACATTTAGAGAGAGGCGGCTGTACCGAGAACAACTCTGGTGATGCTGCTTTCCATAATGCCGCAGCAAAACCCGACTTTGAATTGGCTAAAAAAAAAAATCTACATGCAGAAAGCGCTTCACTTTAACTTTTTCTGATTTTTTTTTCCCCCGACTGGCAGCTTCTCACTTTTTGCAAGAAAGTTGTGAGAACAATTTAGTTCGTCTACAAGCTGTGGAAAAGATACAATGCCTCTGAGGGTCATATTTCTGACCATTTGGATTGACTTTCTTTCCTCCCTCCTGGTGGTACAATCTGATATTGTTCTCAGGAAAGAAATAAAAATAGAAAGTGTTCTTTAAAAGTGTTCCTATTGCCAGTATTCCCCACAGGATCAGCCTGCACCAGTAAACTGTGGCCAACCACACTGCAGCAGTCCTTTCATGCTCCAGCTCTATGTTCGCGTTGACCATAAAGTCAGCCGCTGTCAGCTAAAGTTGCACCTGAATGCACTTATCGACATAAGCCTTAACTACCAGAGGTTAATTCAACAAGCAAAACATATTAAAAGGGATTGCTGACCTTGTTTTAGAAGCTGGAAGCTAAAGAAAAGGGAGTTCTGTATTTTACCTGGGGGAAAATAAAATGCTTGATCGTTTCCACGTTCAGTAATTTATCATGAGATATAAGCTTTTTTTTTTAAATAAACTGCACACCTACCAGAACAGATTGTTTAGTGTACATGTAGTCCTAGTCTCGGGTAATAGGGCAAAAAGAGCTGTGTCTAGTTAGTAAGCTCAGCTAATTAACAAGACTTGTTAAATAGAACAGGGTTACACAGTGAATAGAAGATGAAACAAAAGATTAAGTCACTGCCAAAAAATGAAGTGTTGCGCTCCAACCTAAAGCATTAGATTCATGGGGAAACTTTAGGAGGAATTTGTCGAACAACAAAAGGATGCTCCAGGGGAAGGTTCTGACTTTTTCCGTGTCAGATTTCCAAGGTTCTCCAAGTGTTCATTTCGCATAATGTAATGCTTACGTATCAAAACTACAGTCTACTTTAAAGATAAATGTGAAGTGCTCTGGATGCACCATTGCTGACCTCAATTGTGATGGATCATTTCCATCCATTTATATTTTAAAATGAAAGAAGTAAAGCAGTATATTGCCTAGATTAAATAAAAAAATATGTGGAGGGACACCAGGACCAAAATGTCAGAGGCAAACCAAAACTTCCAACCAAAAGCTATAGTTCTGATATTCAGGGTCAGATCTGCAGAAAGTCTTAAGAACTGTTCATTAACACAACTTTGAAAAGGTCCAAAGGAATCTGCTTGAGGCTAAGTGTAAGGAAATTAGGGATGGTTACACTCTCCAGCACGGAACTAAAGGTAAAAAGAAAATCTTATACAGACTATGTGACAAACTGGATAAACACTAAAATTAAAAAAATACATATATTCAAATAATTTATATACCATGACATTGTCCCCCAAAAAGGGATATTGGTTTTCCTAAACTTTAAACAATGGAATAATTCTGAAAAAATATACAAAAAACTAAATACCACAACTTTTTCCTCATGTGTAACCCAATGTATCGTTGTCCTCAAACAGCACCCTCACAGTGCCTCGCAAAATCATTAATATCCGTTGAACTTTCTCACATTTTCACTTCAAACCTAAATCATCCTCTTGAGATATTATGTGGTAGACTCACACAACGTGGTGCATAGTTGCCAAATGGAAAGAAAATGATGAATGGTTTAAATCAGGAGCTCCCAAAGTGGGGGCCCGGAATCCCCAGAGGAGTCGCGAGATGATTTGACGCTGATGTGGTAAAACGATTTAGTATTTCCTTATTTGTGAATCCGATATAAAAGTAGAATTTTACAAGATGCTCCAGATTTCTCATTTTGACAAAGGGGGAAGGCTGCACTTTTTTGTAAGAGTTCTTAAATAAATATGACTTTATTCTTGTACTTTGTCCTCATAATCCCCCCCCCCCCAATGTTGTTTTGCTGGATTAAGTTCAGTTATGAATCAATGTATTGGTAAACTGACTTTTTGTCATAGCACCACCGTCAGACCACAGTTTCAGATATATCAAGGATAAACGTATTTAAGCATATTTGGATATGGAGCTAATCGTTATAAACTTTAAAAAGGAGAGGGGGGGGAAAAAACATCATTTATATTCTCATAAATGTGTTTATCCCTCTCCTGCTGAAAAGTGAGCCTCCTCTCCGACCATCCAGGCTACTGAGTCATTACACAGAAAAATAAGTGACTCACATGGATCAAATACTGCACATAAGAGCGCGCACAAAGGAGCTTTCATTTAGCCGAGCCACTGAGTGCGCAGTAATGTAACTGGAGCCTTGCTGTAGGCAGCAGCAGACACATGAAAACATATATTAGTACTTACTGCTTCTGAGAGCACGTTGTGCAACCTGCAGCTCTTTCTCTCTCTCAATTTTTTTTCTTTTTTGTGAAATGCCTTGACTGATAAGGGTTCACCCGCCGGAGCCAGACTGCCAAGTGCTGGCACGCATTTTGTCGAAGCAAAGTGAATACATTGCCTTTGAAGAGAGTCCGGAGTCTGGGGGTTGGGGGGCTGGAAGTCCAGAGAAAGGAAAAAGACATGTAGAAAATGTGTGATGAAACTTTCAGCACCACGGACAGCAGCCCTCCAGAAGCCATGGAGTATGTGAGCAGACAGGGGAGGAGCTCACTGGAAAGGCAATAAGCTTGTTTGACAATTAAGAGAAAGCAGCTCCCTGCTAAAGCCCTGTAGAGTTTCAGCTACCCTCGTGCCTGATCTTTTGAAAAACAAAGATGCACAGAGACGTGCACATATGCAGGCATGCCCACTCCTGAGGCGGGACCCCGCTTTTTTCACAGTTTCTCCTCGTCTCTGTGTCTCGGGGTGAATAATGTAGGGCCTTTACCCGGCGCTCAAGCATGAGTGGATAATCTGGCCACAAGGACAGGCTGTGTCAACATTTCCCTTTTTTATTTATTTACGCCACTCGTCATAAAAGTTGTAGGGGCCAAGGAGAGGAACTTAACAGATGACCTGCTTCCAATGGGGCTCATATTAACTCTTCTCCTATTTATTAAAAACACAAAGACATGTAACATACATAACTTAGGGCTGGACTATACAGAAAAAAGCATATTGATAAAATACAAATCATATTGATCGATATCGAGCAATACATTCAAAACATATAGTTTAGGTGCAGACTTGAGATGATTTTATATAAAGGACACACAAACACTGGATTCAAACTCAACCCTTTATTCAACTAACTTTTTACTAAAGCTGCTTTTAAAAAACTAAACGTGAGCCTTTTTTTCCCTATTTCACCACACGTCCATCGATCAACATCCGTATACTGTTATTGAATTAGCATCGAGCCCTAACGTAACTGCCATAAATTTAAAAGGAAACAACCAAACTGCAAGGTTTCTTTAATTATAGCAGTACAATAATTGAAAATACAATATCATTGCAAATTCGGGATGTGCAAGGTTGTAACCACAAAGGACGGCCTAAACGCAAATCTCATGGGTGTGTGGTTGGCCACTACACCATCATCTCAATAAATTAGAATGTTTTTGAAAAGTGAACCTACTTCAATAATTCAATTCAAACTCTGCAAATCATATTTAGAGTCATTGCACACAGAATAATGTTTCAAATGTTTCTTCCTAATAAATTAATAGTTTATAGAGAATAAAACTGAAATTCAGTTACTAGTAGAATCAGATTATTACATAAAAAATTACTTTTAATACAGAAATGTTATAGCCACCGCTATCATAACGAGAACCGCTGACTTGACATTTGTCCCGAAAACAGTTAGGGACCCCATCATGGCAAAAGGAAGCTGCCTCTTCGCAGAGTGTTGTACCCAAGAATATTAATGGTAAGTTTAGTGGATTTATTTTTAGTCGAATAGATTACTGCAACTGTGTTTTCACAGGTCTGCCTAAAAAGTGGATCAGACAGCTGCAGCTGATCCAGAACGCTGCTGCCTGCGTCCTCACTAAGACTAAGAAAGTAGAGTACATCACCCCAGTTCTAAAGTCCTTACACTGCCTCCCTGTATCTCAGAGAATAGACTTTAAAATCCTTCTGTTAGTCTATAAATCCCTGAATGGCTTAGCACCTAAATACATCACAGACTTGTTATCAGTGTATCAACCATCCAGACCACTAAGGTCTTCTGGCTCCAGCCTACTCTGCATACCTAGAACCAGAACCAAACAAGGAGAAGCAGCATTTAGTTCCTATGCTCCACTGATCTGGAACAAACTTCCAGAAAATTGTAAAGGTGCGGAAAGCCTGAGTTCCTTTAAATCAAGATTAAAAACACATTTGTTTAGGATTGCCTTCAACTGTTCTAGTTAACTGAATCACCACTTTTTTGTTCTTTTTTTATCTACATTTTATTGCTACTTGCTTTTATTCTGTTTTATTTTGCTATACTTTTAATCATGTAAAGCACTTTGCATTGTCTTTGTACTGAATTGTGCTATATAAATAAATTTGCCTTGCCTTGGAAGGAGAAGGTGTGGTAGAAAAGGGAACATAAAGAACAGAGATAGCTGTCACCTTGGGATGATTGTGAGGCAAAGCCTATTGCACAGTTTGAAGGACATTCACAAGACGTGAACTGCAGGTTGAGTCAGTACCAGACGTAGATGTATCTATGACATGGACGAGAACCATGGCATTCCTTGCGTTATGCCACTCCTGAATCAGAGACGATTACAGCATTGTCTTACCTGGGACAAGGAGAAAAGGGACTGGATTGCTGCTAAATGGCCAAAAGTCCACTTTACAAGTAAAAGTCAATTTTGCATTTTCGTTTGAAACATCAAGGTCTCAGATTCTGGAGGAAGACTGGGAATGCACAGGATCCAGTCCGCTTAAGATCCAGTATGAAATTTACACAATCAGTGAAAATTTGAAGAGCCGGTGTCACACTGTGAACTTGGTCCACTGGGTTTCATCAAGTCCAAAGTGAAGAAACGTTAACTACGGGTAATTTCAGAGCACTTCATGCTTCCCTCTGATGAGAAGCTTTATGGAGATGCTGATTTCAATTTCAAGCAGTGCTTGACCTGCCCACACACAGCCAAAAGTACCAACACTTTCTTTAATGACCACTGCGCTTACTAGGCCAGCAAACTAACCGAACCTAAATGTCATAGAGAATCTATCGATCTGTCAAAAGGAGGAAGAGACAACCTGGTCTTCTTTTAACACCTCAGCAAAGGCACAGGCTCATCGCCTCCATGCTACGCTGCATCGATGCTGTCAATCATGCATAAGGAGCCCAGACCAAGTATAGAGTGCATATACCGTACAGCAAATGGACACAGTCTAACATGTCTTTATTGATTTTATTTAATATTCTAACCATCAGAAAAACTACATGTTGGGATTATCATTAAAATGAGCAGATATTAACGTAAAGAATCCATACAATAACCGAGTTTCACTTCTCTAATAGAATAACTGAAATAATGTAACTTTTTGATGACAGAAATCTGCTTAGCTTCAGATGCATATCTCAGGTTCCAAACCTCCAACCTCTGCTTGCTAATAACCGGTTGGACAGACTTCCACTGTCCTCTATGGCCTCTCCTGGTCTAGAGTTCAGTGACCATGGTAGTAAAGCCCAGCGAGAGTTTTCGGGTCATTGTGATGACAGAAAAGAGGGAAGAGGGAAGAGGCAAGAGGGAAAAGCAGGTTTACCGCAACTGATCCCAACACGTCAACGCTCCGCAGTGAAGTGGCAATGTCACATTTTCCTAAAAGTATGCAGCCATATTTTCAGCTTTTCGAAGAGCACAGAGAACTCGATCCTTTAGGGTGAACGCAGTGAATAAGTGGGTTCTGCGTTCACTTGTTATCAGACACATGCCTCCTGGTTCCTCGTTGATTTAAATTTCTGGTTTTCTCCCCACAACAATCCAAGCTTTGAAAAAAAAAACATTCCCCTAACCAGCAGCATAACAAAAGTTAATGATTCTGTTATTATTTTTGTTATCATTGTGTTATCCAGCTGGAAATGGTCACATTTAAAATCAATGAAGCTGATTTATGAACTTTTTTCCCCCTCAGTCACTCTGAAACAGAAATGCATGTTAACTGTCTGCTGAGATTAAAATACATCCACTTTTGGATAATGTGCATCTGTTGATTGATGTGCTGAAAACCTATTGTGCAGCTGATACTGCTGAGGCTTTAATTGTTGCCCTTTTTCCAAAAATGCTATTCCCCATGACTCTACGATTCTGAGACAGGCTTGCATTTTGGGTTTTTGTTTCCTTCTCGCCTAAATAGCAACTGCGTTATGTCTGTCAGTGCAGCAAATCAGACGCTCTCGCTTTTTTAAAGAGCCTAATCCTCTTTAATTTGTGATTACTCGTAATTCAAATGGCAGCCCACTAAACCACGGGAGAGTGATTGTTTAAGTGTCCTCCTCCGCTTGTTTTTTTATTTATTTATTTTTTGCTGTATCACAGAAAAAATTTGAACATATTGTATGTCTATCCTGAGCTCTCATGGTGGCATTCGGCTAAATTACCATAAAAATCGGTGTAGATAATATTTTGGCATCAATCATTGAGCGTAAATTGCTACATAGCTGGGAGCCCTCTTAGCATTCGGAGGGTGATTTCATCGGCTTTCTTGTGGCAGATGATTTCAACCACTCTCACGAATTAGAATGATAAGGGATTTCATGCAGCACACAATAAGTGTTTTTAAGGCAGAAATGATTGGGTTTAAGGAATGAATTAGGTAATTATCTCCCAAACTCCAGTAAACATTATTATTGTGAAAACAAGCCTCACATGCCTGGATTTTATGGAGTTCCAAAAGTGCCAAAATTCAGTAAATAAATCCATCCATCCATCCATCCATTTTTTAACACGCTTATCCCTATTGGGGTCGCGAGGGGTGCTGGTTCCTACCTCCAGCTGTCAATGGACGAGAGGCGGGGTACACCCTGGACAGGTTGCCAGTCAATCGCAGCAGTAAATAAATATACCACTTAAATAATGTAAATACAATAAAGGCATCATTAATCAGTTAAAATTGGAAGCAAATACATAGATCGTTTATTAAAATACACATTTAGTTACATGTCTTTATTAAAAATTGTTATTTATGGTATTTATTTATTGTTAATTTAAATGTTATTTAAATTACAAATCCATCCATCCACTTTCCAACACGCTTATCCCTATTGGGGTCGCAAGGGGTGCTGGTGCCAATCTCCAGCTGTCAATATTTTATACTTTTATATTGACTTAATGAAAACTGAGTGGGCGAGGCTAACACTGCTTGAATCGGTGAAATTACTCTTTAGTGGACTTGCTGTGCTGTTCAGCTCAGCCAATCACATATCAGGGTCTATCTGACACCTTATAGTGACAGTTTGGTTCATTTCACAGTACACTTTGACAATACGGTGAGTCAAAGGTCCCCAAATCCCACAAAAAATAAGCCATTGGACAAATGTTTATATATTTCAGAAGTCATTTATATAACTTTTGCAGTGTTAGCCCAGCCAAATGGCTAACCCTCCATATGTTCAAAAAGTGATGAAATTTAATAAATTAATAATAGATAATCAAAAATGTGTTAAATGATGTTTAAATCATTTTATTTACAAATCAATACCCAATTCTATAGACATTTCATTCTTTAAACACATTAGATGAAAATAAAATACAGCGTAAGGAATGTTTCCAACATAGTAAATAATTAAACTGCTTTTCAAATTAAATTATCTAGTTTTATATTTATTTAATGATATTGATTATATATATATATATATATATATATATATATATATATATATATATATATACATACACCAATAGATTTGCAAAATGTATGATGTTTTTATTAATGTATTTTGTAGACACGCTTATCCAGAGCAACTTCCAAATGATTACAACAAAAGTTAGATATTATTTTAATTAATTAATGAATGAATGAATTCCCTATTCAACTATGTATTCAATAAAATGGCACTTTAAACTTTGTGTGGGGGGGCAATTTTCCCAAATGCATTTATTTCCAATTCAATTGTAAGTATGTTCTCTAGATTTATTTTTATTTTATTTTATTTATTCATGGAACCTTTGCCACTCAGTCCAGGATCATGGTGATAAACTTAAATCAATAAAATCACTTCCTGGAGTTTATGGATAGTTTTCCCATACTTACCTGGAAACTTGTGTTGCTGTTTTTTTTGTCCATGTAAAAAGTGCCAGTCCAGATATTAACAACATATAAGATATCATGACTGCCTTCCGTTTCGTCACAGGGGAACTATTGCTTAATGTGTTTCTATTTCTGACTACTATTAATTTTGACGTTGGACTTTAGAGCTGAGGAAATTACAAAAGGCAACATTTCAGGTCAGGAGAAATAAAAAAAAAAGGAAACCATAAAGTTAGTGAAGTTGCAGCTGCTTATTGCTAGCGTAAAAATAAAAAATAAAACTTGCTCTCCTGACAGCTCGATGGCGACACACCGCTCATTTCACCGGGACGAGAGATCCGCCCTACCTGCTCGTAGCAAGTCTCCCAGGTGAGGTTCAGCAGGCAGGAGGAGACCAGCTCATCCTCGGTCCGGCCGTGCCCGTCCATGCTGAGCCAGCCAGTCGCAGCTCTGTCGGAGAGGGTAGACGGAGGAGATTCTTCTCTTTGCAGCTTGTTCTGTAATTCTTCCCTCGACGAGCGTCTCTCCTGTTCTTGCTCCCAGCCCCGCTCAGCTCAGCTCGGCTCGGCTCGGTTCTGCTGTGTGGACGCTATCACGCAAACAGCGGCGGTATGCAGGCTGCTGCTCGCTCAGTCACGTGGCTCGTCCTCTTCCCCCAAAAAACAGGTGGCATGCGTCTGGGTGCGGTGCCCCCCCCCCCCCCCCCCCCAAAAAAAAAAAAAAAAAAAAAAAAGAATATATATATATATATATATATATATATATATATATATATATATATATATATATATATATATATATATATATAAACCCCGTATCCCAGCACCTCCTTCAGGTGTCGGCTGAGGGTCAAAGCTGCTGGCAACACCATGAAGTCTGCTTTTATTTCAGAAACTTTTGCCTCTTCAGAGTTGTTAGTGCAGATATTGAAAATAATTGATTTTAGTTTGCCTTCATCGGCTCCCTGGTTAATCTTAACCACATCTCTGGACATTCGAGTTCCAGCTTCTGTGAAACAATGGAATCCTGCATATATATTCATGGATATTTATGGAGTACCTTATGGTTTAGTACTTGGCCCAGTTCTTTTCTTTACTGTATTTAGGTGTATCGAAACAAATTGAAATAATATTAAGAAGGTGATTTGTTTTGTCAATTTGATTTTAAGAAAATTCAATTCATACGCAAATCATTTACACACACTTTTATACGTCAGGTGTTTATTTCTGTTAATCTTCATGGTCATGGTTTAAGTGTAATGAAACCCAAAAATATTTTTTTTGAGGAAATTGGAATATTACATAAAACCAATTATGGTCTCCACAGCCACATAGAACGAGTGTTCCCAAAGTGGGATTCGGGACCCCTGGTGGTCATGAGATGATCCAAATGATGATTCAAATTCCTGACTTCAAAATGTCAGAGATATATTGGTTTTAATACAGGAAATATATGCCTTTAACGGTGGAGGAAAAAAAATCTTCAAAATGTACGACTTTTCGACATCAGAAAACATCCTTTTTTTTCTCCAAAATTTGTGAAAAATTTGGAGTTTTTTTGTGGACATTTACTCCTTTACTACTCCGCAGCCAGTAATTCATTTTCTTTATTCTACAATGGCCCTAATACAATTGTTGGGAGGGAAATTACAAGAATCAAGTCACAATATTAGCTGTACAAGAACAAAGAACATTATTTTGCGGGAACAAAGTCATAATATTATGGCCCCCACCAAAAGGAGGTCGCCGGTCTCTCTGGCACTGTTATTTTGGGGGTCACTGGCTGGAGAGTTTAGGAATCCCTGACATAGAAGACTGCTGATTTGACTGTTGTCCACTAAGAACCTTCAGAAGGAGGGTAAGCAGAACAAATGTAAGAACCTGGCTGTTCTCAGAGGGAATAAATGGGAAATAAAACCGGCGCACAAGCAACGGCTATAATGGCAGCCTTGGGAGGACTGTGAGGAACACCTATTCAAGAGTTTGGGGGAGGCTCAGAGGTGTGGACTGCAGCAGGAGTCCATCCGTGTTTCAGGAGCCACCACACGGTGATGCACCTTGGACCTGGAGCTCCAGCTCAATTTCTTCAGCTGAGCCACTCCAGCACCAGGAGCATTTTATCAGGGCTTGTATTTTTCCTTCGTCAGAGAAACTCTTTCTCAACCCCCAGCTGCATATCAGAGGCGGTCACTCAAACTGAGCCTCTTTGTGATTCGTTTTGCACAAATAGGTGTATTAACATTACTGTACTTATAACTAGCAAAACTAGTTAAACAAAAACAGCAAATACAGACAGCCAGAACACCAGCAGCAAAAACATCCACTGTCGCTTCATGCTTGCTCAGTATGAGGGATTGCTGCAAAGCCATGGACAATGCAGACGACTCTCCCTGTAGCTCTACGCTTCTTCAGGAGTGAATGCTGCTTGTCGGGACTTTGAAGCAATCTACTGGTTCCCTTATATAGGAAATTTTTGACCAATCTGTATTATATGATTGATTTGACTTTGTAAAGTGCCTTGAGATGACATGTTTCATGAATTGGCGCTATATAAATAAAATTGAATTGAATTGAAAACTGTTCATACAAGCGGAGAAAACTACACGGCAACACATCTACTGTATTATGAGTGCATAAGGCACGCGCATGTGTGTGAATCTGTGTATTAACATGCAAACCTTGTGGTATTGGTTTTACATGAATGTTTTGTTGTTGTTTGTATTTTCCTGATTTGCTGATTTTATTGATCCGGCCCACACTGGAACCCACTTAAGCTGCTGTGCTGCAAAAAGTGGGCAGAAATATTTTTGTCTCATAACTTGACCGCCTGAACCCTAACATCAGCGGTTCTGGATATGAATCGTATATTAGGAATTGGGTTCCTAAATGTCAGGCAATCATTTTCAGATATCTTTATGGATTTTAAATGAGCTATAAGTAAGATATTTACTGTAAAATCAACCTAAATCATTCTCATTTGTCACCGGGGGGATGGAAGTAACATTCCCTATAAACAATCGGTTCTCTCCATCAACAATGTCCTTGTCAAATTTTTCTCCTTTCAAACCTAGAGGTACAAACAGAATGAAAAACCACAGCATGTTAAAAAAAGAGGGGGCACCGCTTCAAACCAGATTTGAACTGTTTCAGATTATTCAACCTTGCCGTTACTTAGTCTATCAGCTAATTAAAGACTGTTTACATTTGAAAGGTGCAGAATACAACTGTTTTTATTAAAACAAAAACAAAGATACCCGTCTTATTTTTTATTCGGATTTTCATTTTTGAAAGCATATTATGGGGAATGCAGTTTAGAATCGCAAATACTAATTCTCTATTATTCTAAAATCTAATTTTATTTATATTTTAGACACTTATAAGACTTCAGGCTCAAGTTTTACTATTATAATGAATGAATAAATTACTGAGTGGCACAGTGGCAGACTTGCAGCATGAAGGCCCTTGGTTTAAATCTCAGCCTGGAGTCTTTCTGGATTGAGTTTGAATGACTGGTCTAAAAATGTGTACATAAGGGTTCACTGGTGTCCCTAAATTCTTCCTAAGGGTGAGTTGGTTCAGGCAAGATTGCTTCTCCTGTGCTATAACGGGCTGGCAAGCTCTCTGGAGTGTGCCCTGCCTCTCGCCCGGTGACCAGTGGGGATGGACACCAGCCCCCGCCCTCACCCCATGACCCTGCAAGGCTGGGCAGGTATAGAAAATAGATGGTTGAAATGTATTACTTTGCCAATGGTTATCAAACATTTCAGCTTCTGATGCATAACATAGCAGCAACACAGACTTAAGAATAGGACTATCACTGGTTTAGGTATCCATACAGTTTCTAACACACCAATGAACACAAACACTCAAACATCCGTTTACAAATCATTATTTCATCCCATGTAAGATGTCCTGGAAAAAATACATTGCAAATGTCATATTTTGATGTGGTGGACCCAAGACCAAGCAAGAAAATGGGAGTCTCAAGATGTTGATGATGATTTATTAAAGCAAATACCTAAAAAAAAAACAGAAGAACAGGGATACACTGCATTAAGGGAACTAAAAGTAAGTAATATTTTCTTGAAATGAGTGTATTTGTCCTTGATTTGCACAAGCAAGTTTAAATGATCTGCCAATGGAATAACATTTTTACACTTAAGATAGGATCAACTCACCTCGATCATCTTATTTCAGGTGCAGTACATCTAATTCTCTTATTTGAGGGGTCAAAATACTCATTCCATTGACAGATAATCGTACTTACCTGCTCAAATCAAGGACAAATCCACTCATTTCAAGAACATTTTTACTTACGCTCCCCTTTTGCATTGTGAAAGGAAGTGAAGAATAAACTAATAACTAAAAAATACACAGTAATGATCAAAGATAGGTCTGAATCAGGGGTCAACAACATGGTACCCATGGGCACCAGGTAGCCCTGAAGGGCCACATGTGGTGTCCTGAAGCCTGTTCAAAAAATAGCACAACCCTCCAGTGAGCTGCATCTAAAATGTTATTTTATTTAGTTGCTCTTCCTTTTTAATCATGCTTGTACTTACATAGATTTAAAATGATAAATGCATTAAAACATGTTTATACTACATAAAGTTAAGGTGAGCTCTTACTCTTCCAGTTCAAAGGTCAGTATAGGTAGCCCTTCTTATCACACAGTGCCAATGAAGTAGCTCTCAACTTCTAAAAGGTTGGTTATCCCTGGTCTAACAGAACCAAAAACTAAACGCTAATACTAAAAAAAGAATCTCAATACAAAACAGTAACAAAAATCAACAACCGACAATAATCCAAAAAAGAAACCAAGTAACAACTCAAAAAAACAACACCCAAGGATCATTAGAGCAAGTAAACATTATATTTTTTAACAACACATAATAAGATAAGAGATTGCTGCAAAGCCATGGACAATGCAGATGACTCTCCCTGTGGCTCTACGCTTCTTCGGGAGGAGTGAATGCTGCTTGTCAAGACTTGATACAATGAACTGGGTTCCCTTATATAGGACATTTTTTGACCAATCTGTATAATCTGACCCAATCTGTATAATCTGATTGAATTTGACTTTGGAAAGTGCCTTGAGATGACATGTTTCATGAATTGGCGCTATATAAATTTAATTTAATTGAATTGAATTGGGGTTCCTGACTCTAACGTTGGCTGCTTTGCACAGGTTTACGAAGTGAGGACAAACAGACACTCACTTTGTTTTGACATAATGTCTGTACAACAACAACAAATGATTGTTAGAAAAGGCCTGTTAAAGTTGAAAATGTTGGTCTAGAGTTCCTGCTGATCCACTGTATTCCACACGTGGAATGAGGTTGGTGATTTTACTGATTATTCAAAGTCCAATGGTACAGTTATTTTAGACATGTTCTCTCAAATTCTGTTGCCCCCCTTGGCAATCTCGCCTGTTACAAACCACAAATCACCTTTTTTGTCTGGTCAACCAAAACAATGGCAAAATCACAAAAAATATGCGGCTGGAAAATTAACAAATTGTGTTTAAACCAAACAAAAGAAACATCACGTTGACATTATTGGCCCTTGATATAAACTTTAGTCTAAGAGCTGATCCCTCTAACAGGAGATTCCCAGGGATGTGTACTTGGACTCTTTTCTTTTCCCTTATTAAAGGTTATGTACGTTACAAAATGCAACTGGCCACCATTTGACACTATGTTTAAAATACATATAATTTATTAGATGCATTCATTTGTTTCTAATTATGGCAGACATTTAAAGGGAATTTAAAAACACATTAAACGTTAAAGAGAATATGCAAGTTGACAAGATGTTACTGAAATGTTACAAACCATTTTCTTTATGCAGTCATTGTGTGCCTTTTCGGGACAATTTAGGTCTTGAATGACATCTCACTCACCTTCCTCCTGGCTTTGTTATACCGTCTACTATGGGCTAACATCCATCTTTATCATTCGTCTTCCTTCACAAAGACTGCTGACATTAAATTTCTTAGGAAAGCTAAGCCCGGAATTCAGTCTTGGCAGAAGTTGAATCGGAGCGGTGTAAGTGAAAACCATTTGCATATATATGGTTTTACAGGAGATGATGTAGCAAAATCAAATGTGTAATCCTAGATTTTTACCTACTATTATTATCTGCCAATAGCCATTTCAGATACCCAGTTATAACACGGAATAATTTACACCTCATTTTCTTATTATTATGGTGCATTATCAGAAAGGTACAAACCATAGATAAGGAAAAATGACACAGCCAAGTGCAGCCGCCAGAGCGACACCGACTAATTCAGTAATTCTCAAATAAGTCGGTTTTTGCTGCAGAGAGAAAAGAACAAGTATGAATCAAATAGAAGGTCACAGACTAATTTTCACACCATGGGTAAATCTTAAAAAGACCTCTTGATCTATAAAGTTGTTTTTTTGTCCATCCCTACGCCAACACAAAAATATGAATAGGAAACATGTGGATATAAATACAAATAACTTATTAATCTTTTCTCTCTTACAGATATCTTTTGAAGCCACACCGTCATAAACGTTTTATTTAAAAGATAAAAAAATAGGTACCTATTATAGTAATCAAGATATTAACATGACTGAGTACTTAGCCTGTTCTAAAATATTTTAACTCTAACCTCAGGTGCTGAGAAAAGCACACAACATGTTTCCCGAGTGTCATTATTTATTTAAAGTGAACTTTGTACAGGTATTGGTGAAAGTACACTCCAGCTTGCTGAACCACTTTTAGCATCAACAACCAGAGGCGATTGTTCTTGAATGACTTTATCTTCCTCATCTTTGTGGAGGAACTGCGGGAAACCCTTCTTCACAACAACCCTTCTGTTCATTGAGGTTTGATGGCATCGGTCTGCGCGCAGCTCTCTTAAGATCCCACCCCAGGATTTCAATCAAGTCGAGGTCTGGGCTTTTGCAACACCTTGATTACTTTCTTTTTCAGCTTTTCTTTTTGTTGCTGTATCTAAGATCTGTGGCTTGCTGTTGTCTCCCTTTCCTCTGAGCTTTAGTTGCAAGACAGAAGGCCTGACAACTGACTGCACAATGCTTTGGTGTACAGAGCTGGTGCTCAGGTTCTGCCCAAACCGTCATCCCTCCTCCGCCATGCTTCAGAGTCGGTATGGTGTGTTTGTGCTGATCAGATTATGATTGTTTTTTTTTGTTTTGTTTTGTTCAAGCTTTAGCCTCACCTGTCCAATGTGCATCTAGACAAGAAGAAAAATGATTTTTACTGCAGTGTATAGTTAAAAAAAACTTAATGTGATACCAATTGACTAATTGAATCAAGCCTTTTTTTGTTGTAGGAATAAGCAGCGAACTGGGGACAGCTTTTCTCTGCCAATGGCATTGACAATTCGCATAAGCAAATACAATTTACACGAGACGTAGCCATTTGTAGCAAAGACAATGAAGAAAGGTCCCTTGATGAAGCCTCATTTCCTCTGGAGGATTGTGCATGAGCTTGAGGCGCTTGCTTAGTCTCTGTGAAGAGAGACCAGGAGGGAGAGAAAGAGGGGTTCTCATGGGGGGGGGGGGGAACTATTGGGGGCGGGGCTTACAGTTCAAACTAAACTGGCCTCCTCCCTCGTGGTTCGAATCTGTGCAGGATCCACTGAGCTGTATTATACACTGGAGTGCTGATTTGGCCGAAAAACTGAAGTCACTGGCCGCCATCTTGCTACTCCCTACTCTCACAGAATCCCACAGGATTTGGTTGAAACAACAAGCAGTTTTCTGGCTGTCTGAAAACGTTTCATAGGTAATTCTACAGTCAGTGGATGTACTAACACTATCAACTACTAGAAAATTATGTGCTGAAATATTTTACGTTATTCATATTAAATATATATATATATATGTATATATAAGTATGCGTATATGTATATATGTATATATATGTATACATATATGTAAATATATGTTTTTGTATATTGTTATTTATATATTTATAAATGTTGTATATATATATATAAATAAATAAAATGCCAAATATTTCAGCACATGACTTTCTCAGTACTTGATAGTTTTAGAACATAACATAAAAGTATATGGCATTTGACATTTTAAAAGTTTTAAGCCCCCCCTGAACATGAGAAAATCCTCGTTATTCGATGCTGTAGCGCACATATTCACTAGTTACTGGAGGAAAATAGGGAGTACCAATATGGCGGCTGGTGGCTTCAAAGCGACTCGTTCTAACAGCGGGCTATTAGCACTCCAGTGTATAATATAGCTCAGTGGCAGAATCAGGTATAGCTCCTTTTGTACCAAAACAACAACAAAAAAAGCTAAATATACAAAACTTTTACACAGTAAAACAAAAACTGACACAATAACAGAATTACAAATGTAAAATAGAAGGCAAAAACCCTGATGCTCAATTAATCCGGATCGTTTGATTAATTCTCCTGGATACTTTACCAATTGAATCCTATGGAAGTACACGCTCATCTTTTCCATTTTGCCTCATCATTTGTGTTTGTTTGGTTTTTTTTAAATCATCTGAGGCTTTTATTTAACTGCAGAACCTGACAGACCAGGCCATGTCTTCACTGTCCTGATAGGTCAAATCTTGGAACTTAAAGAGGTCGCCTTTATTTTTTGCACGATTACATAATTGCAGGCCGGCTTGCGATCAGTGCAGGTCAGCTATTGAGTTTGACCAAACGCTAAACTTTTGCCCCGATCTTTACAGCAAAGCAGAATATCTTGAAAGGTGGGGGGGGGGGAGGTTTCTTACTCTCCCAGCCTAATATGGAATCACTTGTTCTCCCCGCGCAGAGAATCCTTCATTTCCCCCCAAACTGTTAAACACGAGTGGCGCTAACAGGCCTCATTTGGAGAGCTGTCTTTCACCCACACCATTTATCTTGATGTGAAAAGGCCTGCTGTTAGACGGACGGGGGTGGTGTGGGGGAGGCTCGTCCGCGCATCAGTCACGTCTGCTGCCCTCCTGGTTTGATCAAATGCGTTGCCCACCCGTTCGGAGCCCGGTCAACAGGCTCTGAGCCGGATCCAGAAATTGCCTGGGAATTCCCTGCAGTGGGGCTGCTGAGAAGCCCGGGGAATGGCGTGTGCGTTATTTGTGGCCAAGCTTACGCATCTAATCTTGCCGTTCCTCTGGAGGCCCGCTAACAGTGTCACGGCAGAAGAATTGTCCCCGTGCATCTGAGGCGCCAGATTTGGATCTTTTAGCGACAGCCATGGTGATTATTATGTGTCGTATATTGTAATGAAATGTATTATAAAGGAGGGGGGGGGGGGGAGAAAAGGAATGATTCAATCAAGAATGAAGAGAGGCTTGTTCTTTGGCCTTATCTGTCACCATCGACCGTAATCTTTCCCAAGACGCAGATTAATTTAAAGATTAAAGAGTGCCATAAATTTGTTTCTCCATTTTTTTTTTTTTTTGCCTGCATCTTCTCCGCCTTGTTCCCCTTTTCCACCCAGTGACACTTGAAAGCTTCCCACTGGATCGAATCAAACAGCCAGAGATAATTCAGCTCGACAATGTAACAATTGTGTTCTCATGATCTTTTTTTTTTTTTTTTTGTGGGGGCACCTCTACCATTCGCACATATCTCAGGAGGGGTGCGAATGGTGAGATTGCAGCGAGGGTGAGAGTTAGGGACGGCTGCCAATCCAGAAGATTAGCTGAGAAATAAATAGGTTCAAATAAAACATTGTGTCTTTCCCCCCAGACAAGAGGGAGTAGCTGCACACTTTTTTTTTTTGCACAGGTGCCTTCAGTCGTGGCGTGATTCATCTGTAACTGGCAGCCCCGTTTTAAACACGCAGTCTACATGCCGCCTCGCACCTACGTACGCAATCTGTCAAGCCTAACCCGGGCGCCGTGCGCGCACACTGCCGCATCACAGAGAAGGGCCGGGACGCGACTGTCATAGATGGCGTGATTGAATTGTTCCCTTGCACTGTCACCAAAGGGGCCATTACTTCAAATTAGCATACAAATTCAAAGCGGGACAGATGGATTTGTCACATTCCAGCCGCCGTCTTCCTGCAAGATTGGCTGTGCTTGTGCTGCGCGATGGAGATAAGACACCTGTCGTGGTGCTGTTTTGAGGGGTGGGGGGGGGGGGGAGGACCGGCCTGGGATGGGAGGAGGAGGAGAAAGAGGAGGAGTGGGTGGATGGATTTCCTGAAATGCTGAGGTGTTTTGCAATAAACTTTCTCTCCCCCATGGTCTCCAATGATGATGAGGCACCATCCAGGACTCCGTGGGTGGCAGGAGATTGAGCTGCAGCGATCTGGTGGTTCACGCTGTTTGGAATGACGGCGAACTGTACCTGCCTTGATTTTTTTATATATATTTGTTGTTTTTTGGGTTTTACGACTGTCGGAGAGTCACAGCGCCTCGCAAGAGCATGGATTCCAAGTTTGATGTATTCCAGGGCCGGCCCAAGCCTCCATGGGGCCCCGAGCAAAAATTTATTTTTAGGCCCACTATTTCAGTGATTATATAGGGCCAACCCCGAGAAGCAATTCAATCAAAGGTAAAGCTACACAAATACAAACATGTTAGTATGATTTAAGTTACTGTCTAAAAAGTAAACTTCTCTTGTTTTTAACTAGCTAATTTGTCATTAGCCCTGCGACAGACTGGCGACCTGTCCAGGGTGTACCCCGCATCTCGCCCAGTGAACGCTGGAGATAGGCACCAGCAACCCCTGCGACCCCATGAGGGATTAAGCGGGTCAGAAAATGGATGGATGGATGGATCATTTGTCACTAACAGCTTGGCTACACAAATCTCTTTTATTAACATTAGCCTACCAAGCAAGCCAGGATTCAAACATACCTTTATCTCAACATTTTTCCTCCTCTTCCTCTTTCTTCTTTTCTCTTCAGCCCTCTGTTGAAACTTGTGTTTTTTGCACGATATCTTTGATCATATGGATATCACCATTTATACATGGGAAAAATAAAAAAATATTTTTTTTTGATTGCTCTTGGGGGCCCCCTAGTGGCCTTGTGGCCCTAAGCCAGCGCTTTGTTTGCTTTTGCCTTGGGCCGGCTCTGATGTATTCTATAGGAGTTTTATGTGACCGACCAACAAAAAGTAGTGTCAGCACTCATTTTCAGCTCCAGCTGCACACGAGTGGAGCTCCGTTCCTGTGAACATCAGAGAACGAGCCTCATACAACTTCTTCACAATTTATCTGGTTTACTGATAGTCAGGACATGCCCACGTTAGCGTCCACGTGTCTCGTCCCACTGCCGCAGTTGCTGCCATCCTCTCGTCCAAAAAATATGTTTAGATGTTTGAATATTTTAACCACATGTTGGTTTCAAGAATTTCTACCCACCCTTTGGTAGGCAAGGCAAGGCAAATTTATTTGTATAGCACATTTCAGTACAAAGACAATGCAAAGTGCTTTACATGATTAAAATATAGAAAAATAAAACAGAATAAAAGCAAGTTGGAATAAAATGTAGAAACAAAATAAAACATGAGGAAATAGAAACGAAAAGCAAATATTAAAAACAGATGGACTACAAAGTTGAACTAATGATGTTTCAGTCATGTCATGCTTTAAGGCCCATACTTTTCATCATGAAATCAAACTTTCCACCCTGTAGTGTATTATTCAATGCCTGCTTATTGTACCTACCTAGACTTTTGTGCATATTTATATTTTTATTGCTGTTTGTATTAATCTGGTGTTTTCTCCTGCTGTTTTTTTTTTTTAATCCCTGTCCAGGGACTTTGGATGAACTTTTGGCTAACTCTGGTACATTTGCAGCAATTCGTTTAAGGGACAAAGTCCCTGTCAAGAAGAATGGAGCTAAATATGAGGCAATCCTTGATGAAAATCTTTTAGAGGCTGCAAAAAAAACCAAAAAACCTGAGACTAACCTCCAAACAGCACAGTGAGCCTGAACGCTAGCCAGAGCCGCAGTGCAAATGTAATGTAATGCAAGATCTAGGCGTGTACATGTTAAAGTACATGTTAAAGAACGCTCCATTCAAAGTCCAGCCCTGGATCAAACTGAGAATCTATGCCACTTCAAATTTGCTGTTCACACAAAAATGGGCAAAAATTGTATTTCAATATCAAAAGCCAGTACCTGCAGCTGTGACCACCGCAAAACAAAGCATTAACTTGAGCGTGCTGAGTAGAGAATAGACGGCTCACTCTAAAATATTGCAAGGAAATGTTGAACGGCATGTTTCCTGCTTTCATTTCGGAATTTATACACCACTTTGTGTCGCTCTGACATAAAATCCCAGCCATGTTTATCGACGCTTCAAAGGTTCGGGGGATTTTGGATACTTTTGCGAGGCGCTGTGCTATCCACGTTCAATTGTATCCAATCTGCAGCTAGGAATGCAAGTATTGATGGAGACCTGCTTTAG
Organism: Fundulus diaphanus; assembly: GCA_037039145.1. Lineage (NCBI taxonomy): Eukaryota > Metazoa > Chordata > Actinopteri > Cyprinodontiformes > Fundulidae > Fundulus > Fundulus diaphanus. The sequence continues at coordinate 31,726,463 of CM073131.1, forward strand.
GGTCAAATAAATTACATCCCTGGCCTCAAATAACCTTCGGATTTTTAATAGCTTAAAAAAAAATCCAACAACAGACAAATGTCATTATATTAATATTAATTATCCGGTTTTAATTAGGTGTTGACAAGGATGTCTGAGTATACCCATCCATATGAACCATAGGCACGGCGCTCGCATGAGACGCTGGAGAGAATATGGCTCTGAGACTTAATGATTTTCATTTGTAATTATGGCAGCGTGAATCAATCGGAAGTACCGAGCATGAAAAACTGTTCTTACCTCGGGATCAATCCCATATAATTTCCAGATCAGCTCAGCCTAATGGCTTTTCTATTGGCCTGATTAGTCAGACGGAGACTTTTTGTGTTGCTGCGTGTGTTCCCCGAGCAAAAGGCCGACCGCTCACAAACTCCGTCTCCCAGCAGTCCGGAAAAACACTGGAGCACACGTGTTTATTTCCTGACGTGGCACATTACAGAAACTGTAGTCTTAATTTAAAACGGTCCCCCCCCCTGCAGGTCTGGTGTCTGCACCTCTTTGCATCAAGACGCTACGGAGATCCTGGAAACGCTTAGTTGTTAGTTTCTGCCTCTTTTCTTAGCTTTTACAATCAACAAAAGTTCTGAACCAGAGAGAAGGCCAAACAAAAACAGATAAATGCCGTTTTTAAAAGCAGGTAACAATGATGCAAAACGCCGTAACTGTATTTGCCGCTGTAGACTGCTAAGTGTACAGAGGTGAATGCAAAGCAAAAAGGTCTTCTGGATGTGATTTCTTTGGACTAAAGTACTTAAATCACATAAATTATTCTGTGCATCTTTCCTCAAATATAGGGTTTGCAATGATTTTTAAACACACTTAAAATATTAAAGGCTGTTATAAATTTATGGCAGATATTTCCACCAAGGTCATGATTCAAATGTGGATCGATGGATGGACAAACCAGTAAATGGATGAATTGAAAATCTATAGATGTTCACAGATCAAAGGATATATGAATGGATAAAAAACACACGGATGGAAGAAAGTTTTATTAGGATAAGGAATAAAGACTGGAAATCCAGTCATTTTTTACATACTCTATTTTCCTTTCTCACGTTTATCCAGACCTGGGAAACTCTTAAAAGGGTCATTTATTGCAAAATCCACTTCTTTAGCCCTTAAAAGCGTTTTGTTGTGTGCTTGGAATCTCTTGCACTGCAGAAACTTTTAAATGTAGACTTTCTGCTTAGATATCTTTATATTCTGTTAGGGTCATATTTTTCAACCAGTTCAGTTTTCTCTGGTTTCTCTATTAAATTTTTTGAACAATTACATCATAGCGGACTTCCAGCTTACCAGTCTTGCGAATCCACAATTTCTTTTTCTCAAAATGATTTTGTAGTCCAAGCTAAAGGAAGTCAAAGCTACAAGTGGACAAGTCAATGATTGTTCATCACACCGTCCCCCGGCAGACCACAAAAATGGCCGAACGGGGTGGAGTTAAACGCTCTGTGACCTGGAGGGAGGCGGGGTGTAAAGTGCCTCCTTTAGATTTAAAGAGACGGCACCAAAACGAGCTGCTCTCAGACGCACCTCAGAACAGGGGTAAAAAAGGAGGAACATGGGGGTAAATTAACGAGGGATTCAGACCAAAATATTGCAGTTCCACTTTATATAGACCACGACGGAAGGATTTCAATGTGAAAAAGGACAAACTGAAAAGCGTGATATGTCCTCTTTAAATCAAACTCTATACATCGCTAAAGATGCCTGAGAGTCTTGTTAATATTTATGCGCAAAGTCAAAACAGAAGAGCTTGGGAAACCTCATTTTACAGGACTTCCTTCTTTAAACTATTGAGGAATGAGCTTCTTGAAGTTATTGGAGCAATTTTCACATTTTTGTACCAGTGAGCAAACATCCAACTTTTCCATTTTAACTCCTTGCCCCCCCCCCCCCCCAACCACTTAATAGATCACAGAGGAGCTCATGCTTCTCTCAACCCGACGCCTTTACTTTCTGCATCCGAGAGGAGCCGACACAAAGCAGCCCGGGCCGAACAGGATCTGGCCCAGCAGGGGATTTCACACTGATCTTGTTCTGAAACCTTTGTAATTAACATTCCTCCCCAACTCAAACTGTTTCTCAAGCCATCAATATCCCAGTAAGAAGATTTCTCCTCCCTTAAGAGGCAGGGGAAGAGTGAAAAAAGCGGGCGGGCTTTTGCAGGGTCAGGAAGCGAATGATCAGAGTGCTCGAATGAGAAGATTAGACTTCAATTGTAATGATGACAGAGGGAAAGACTTATTAGCAACGCATTTTTTTTATTAAACTGAACAGCTGACGGGAAATGGGATGAATATTACGTTGAAACATGTCTAATTACATGTGATCAAAAGCCGCTCTTCATACACTGCGGCGTTGAAGCAGGTGTAAACAAAGAGATGCTGAAATGCACATAGAGTACCATGCATCGGGCAGGCAACGTACATTTCCTGACAACCAGCTACAACTAAAGGTACTTAGCCTGTTTGCAGTCATCTTTAAACAAAACCACTAAAAACAGGACATAAGTCCTGAATGAGGAGAAAGCATTTGGTGCAGTGAGAAGAAAAACTGTCAGAACGAGTCCTTTGTGGGGATTAAAAAGACAAAAGAACACAGAAACGAGTCCACATTTGAACAGAGGAGGCCGCCGCCGCAGCACTCGCCGGCCGTCTTAGCACTGAGCGTGTTCCTTAGATGAGAGTTTTGCAATAATATGCTCCAGCTGTCTTTTTGCTTCACACTGGGGGAAGTCGCTCATCTCGTAGTACTGCCGGGCAATTTTCACCAGCCTGCGAAGGAAAGTAAGTCAACAGTCACAAAACGGTCTCCCATCTTTGCTTGTTATCTACGAGGCGAATGCCGGAGCGAGCGCAGCAAATAATTGCGTTTACTAATCGGGTTGCTTCAGGTTCGCTGAGCGCTCGCGTTGCTCACAAAGCTGCAGTGGGTTGACTGAATCGTTTGTTTGAATTTGTTGTGGTGATATTTTTCAGTTGCTTACGTTTAAATGCTTAATGCATTATCTGGCAACATAGCCTTATTGTGTAATGTAATTCAAGGTCTTTTTGCATTTTTAAATAAAGGTCCAAATATCGTGGCATGCGTATCTTACGGAAAGCATCTATTTTCAAGTACTGACACCAATTCTTTGCTCTGAATCAAGCAGATGTAGCGCTGGCTCGGTGTTTTCTGCCGCACAAATTATTTCACATCTGGGCTGGATTGTTCAGTTTTGGTCTCATCTGATCAGACTGTCTTCTTCTGCGTGTTTGCTGTGTTCCTGTCAACTGGGAAACAGGATTTCTCTCTTTCTTTCAACAATAGCTTTGTTTTGTTTTTTGCCACACGCTCATCTTTTAAGCAAATTCTCACACCTCAGCCGTGGATCTCTGCAGCTCCTCCAGGGTTGCTGTGGCGTCTCTTTGGTCCTTCTCTGATTAATGCTCTCCTGTCACCGCCTTTCAGATTAGGTGGACGGCCATGTTTTTGTAGGTTTTTCCATTTGCTCCATATTCTAACTACATAATGGATTTAGTTGCTCTCAGTGACATTTCTTTTATAACCCCTAACCATTATTTAAACTCACAACCTTAACCCTGACCGGTCTGCTGCGCTCCATGGTCTTCATGATGCCGTTTGTTCCCCTACAAACCTCTGAGGCCCTCACAGCACAGATACTAGATTATAATAGATTAAATAACACACAGGCAACTGCTTGCCCTGGATTATATTCAGAGTCGAGCTGGCCAATAAATAGATTTAATTAGTCCTGAAATAGATTTAATTGATTAATTCTAATTTACAATGTTTTAAGATTTAATTTTCGGAAAATTGGGATTTTATTTTTGCCAATGCCCTCATTGGACTTCCATGAAGAGAGTGGAAGCAATGCTCAATATACTGTATGGTATGGTCAAAACATTGTAAAGAGGAAACCTTTTTTTTTTAATCATAATGAGAGGCGCTTTAATTTACTCATTTACTTTTTTTTTTTTAAGTTGCACAAGTGAAGTAAAGCCTTTTTTTAGCTCATTGTGTAAAACCACTGGTAATAAACATTTTGTAATATATTTTCATTCTTTACAACGGCAGGGCCGCCATCTTGTTTCACAGCTCGTATTTAGTTGCATTTTGAATTCAGGTCAACTTCCAGACAAAATGCTTGACAGAAAAGCAAGTTTTTAAAATTATTTCTTTAATTTCATTCTGTGAAGTGAAAATTGGGGGGGGGGGATTCGACTAATCTGATTTGGTATTCTTATTTTTAAGACATATCGCCCAGCCCTAATTCAGGGTGTCAGAGAGAATAAGGGGCTCATTTCATAATTGCTAATTTCACAATTATGCGCAACTTTGTGTCGGCCTATGACGCACAAGTAGAAAATAGAAGGCATTTAAGTTTGCAGCTGAAACGCCACAAAATGAGAAAACGTCCCAAAGGGGATGAATACTTCCGTTTTCAAGCCCACGTCTACACAGAACCACACGGTCTGATGATTTTATCTCGCCTCGAACCCGTAAACAAATCGCCGAAGAGTCTGTGACACTCACCACTCCGGCTTGACGTCCGTGCACGTACGGATGTAGTTCTTGGTGGTCAGTACGAACTCGTTGTAGAGCACCCACTCGGGTTTGTGGTCCAGCACGGTGGAGGGGTGCAGCTGCACGACCTGGTTGTCCTTTACCGTCAGGTAGTGGCCTGCCCGCTCAAGGTGAGCCACCTATTTACGGCACAGGTAAGGAAAATTGTTAAGGGACGAAAAAAAAAAAAAAAAAAAGAAGATCCAAACAAACTCAAAGACAGTGTTTTTTTTTTCATTTCTCCATTATTAAACTCCTGAAGAAAAAAAAAACTTGTACTTGAAACCAATTTTCTAGCCCTCAAGCAACTAATCCCCCCCAACCGACACCACCTCACCCTGCAGTCACTTGGTCTGTGGCGGTCGTGATTAAACAAGGCAATCAGTCTCCATAAAGGCCTTTCCAAACAAAGATGTGATAACCAAACGCTGTGAACCCTTGAACATGAGCTGCAAATTTGTCTCCGAGATAAAGGTTAATGTTGACAAATATTTCAATATTAGCGCCATAATTCAACTTGTCAGGCTGCTTGTTTCAGGTGGCCCTGAAAATGGCTTCTCGCAAAGCAAACCATTTGTATCCCTGAGCACGGGGACAAATTAATAGGATTTCTCGTTATGCGTTTAAACCAAAACCGCGCCCGATGTGTGTGTTTGTAGCTCTCAGCCTCAAAGGAGGGTGAGGCTTCAGTGACTTTCAAATTAACAACATTAGTTTGAATATCACAACAGCAAAAGAACAACATTAGGCCCAACAAACTGCTGGTTTTAAAGCACGCGCAGCACATGTGCAGGAGAGCGCAGCCTCCGCCGGAGCCGGCCGCCGACCTGCATGAAGAAGCCGGTGAGCAGCGCCTGCCGGATGTTGAGATAGTAGTCTCTGCTGTTGAAGTCGGCGCTGTTTCTCGGCAGGTTGAAGCGGTCCATGATCCTTGACAGCTGCTGCCGCACGTTGTCCGCCGACATGAGCGAGCGGTGGTTTACGAAGCAGTCGTAGCACCACTGGGTGGACTGGTGGTCTGCGGGGAGGACGGGGGCGAGGGGAGACGATTTGGAGAAGACGGAAAGCTTTAATAGTAAATCAGCTCGATGAATCAGGATAGGACTGAGAAGTGTGTTAATGAGTGGTTTATTGTTTATTTATTTACTGTTTTATATCCCTTAATTTTAATTATTAGACCTTACAGATTATTCAAAACCTCAAAGTCGGTTCCTTCCCGAATATTATATAAGACCAATGAAAAAGGACTTTTTTTAAACGAACAGTAAAAGTTCTCCTCAAATCATCATAGACTGTGGAAAATTCAACCCGGGACCTCGAGAAACTCGCCACTCTTCCAGCGGCATCTGGGAACTTCATCCTAAACATTAAATGCAACCTTCCCTCATCTCCAAAGAGGGTTTTGAATCGCTGAGCAACAGTCCAGTCCTTCTTCCCTGAGCCCAAATATAACACCTTTAACATTGTCCTTAGTTAAGAAGTGGTTTAATGCAACAGATCCAACGCAGCCCATGTCTGTGTGGAGGTTATTGAAGCTCGGGCTCCAGCTGCGGACCGCGCCTTGGGAATCTCCACCAAACTCTTGAATGGATTTCCCTCACTTGCTTGGGCAGATTTTTCGACCGCACATTTTCCTTCCACTAAACTTTCCTCAGGCCTCTGCCTGAAGACGTGATGAGAATGCTGAGGAGATGATTAAGTCATTTCACTCAGCAGGAATACATCTAAGATTGCATGGAGAGTGGCTCTCCAGGACCGGAGTAGGAGACTCGCCTGGTGGAAGTCATAATATAACCGACGATATACAGAGATATATTTTTATATTTACAACCATTTTTATTGGTCTTATGTAACATTTGATTTGTACGGAAGATGATTAGGGCCATTAAAAAAAAAGTATATTAAATTCTGCCTTTATCCTCAGAATTCTGAGATTAAAGTCAGAATTTAATAGACTTTTATCTATTTTTTTGAATGGCCCTAATCCCCTTCCGTAGATTTGTCTTAGAATTTATTTTGGGTTTTTTATAACCTAAAAGCCATAATGTTTAAAATTCAGATGATTAAACAGGAATTTAAGATCAATTCCAATCAGTTTATTTATATAGTGCCAGTTCACAACACAAGTTGGCACTTCACAAAGTAAAATAAATAAATAAATAAATAAATTAACTCAATTAAAATTATACTCACAGATTCCTAATACCGTATTTTTCAGACTATAAGTCACTTTTTTTTATAGTTCGGATGATCCTGCGATTTACAGTCAGGGGCGACATATATCATATATACAACATGTTTTTATAAGTTAAGTTACACTAACCAACATGAGCAGGACGCATTTTTTGAGTGATGAGTTATTATTCCAGAGCGACTTTTAGTCCAAAAAAGACGGTACATAGTTGGAATCCTGTACATATATACGTTTACCACTTCGTAAAACATGACTTACTTTGTTTAAAGGCATGGTACACGTTAAGCAGCGTCAGGTGGTCTCCATCGATGTGGGCAAACGCCATCTTGGCTTCGTCGGCCGCCTTTCTGGCCTCCACGGGTCGAACAAAGCACTGTGGGACTAGACAAGGTTGGTATGGGCCCCACAGCCGCCCACAGGGGTAAGTTAAGCAGATCCCACAGAGAGAAGAACAAGGCCTACGCTCAAATGAGACACACTGCTTTGCCAAGAGTGTACGGATGAAAAGGAGGGGAGGGTCTAAGAGAAGGAAGGATGACGGGATTCTCCATCCTCCTCCGCAACGGCCTCTGGCTTTAGACAAGCCACGGCTAACATCTGACAACCAGTCCAAACGAGTTCACCGCCGACCAGAACGGATTCAGCGCAGCTGTCTGGTTCTGCCCTTTACCCGCGCGTCAATTTGCTTCTGGCCTGCTTAGCATCGAACATGCCTGATTGTGCCTTTAATGGATAAAAGCTGTGTTTATTGAGCCCCACGGTTGGCCGCTGAGGCCTGCGCGGTTCGCAGGTGAGCTTCTGCTGCTCTCTTTAATGAACTCGGCGAAAACCTGCCATCCTGAAACGGCTGCTTTAAGTGCACGCCGCGTCCAAGCAGCTAGTTAAATCCATTTCCCCGCTCTCAGAGACCCTCGCGCTCCCTTCAAAGGCGTCAAGACTCATCTCAATGAGCAGCATTCTGCTTTGGCAAGCCCGAAGTGCAATTACTGCCATAGCGTGCTAGTGCTGCTCCAGCTACACCTATACATTTTGCACAGACGTTTATTTTCTTCCTCACAAACAGCTGACACTACTGACTTTTTGCTCCACTTGCCATGTGGTTAAGCTCTGAAGGCACACATGACATGTATTCTAAGTGGCTTAGAGCAACCAGGAAGTAGAGGTGCACCAATCGGATGTTGGAATGCGTTCTCCGGGATTTTTGTAAACCTTTGACCAGTTGATGCCAATTTTTGACATTTACAGTTGCTCTTTAAGAGCGATAATTTAAGACAACATAGGAATAGGTGGTTTTTAGCCTTCCTGCTTTGATTTGTTTTCTATTTGTTTTAAGAGCAGCGCAGACAGCCCACTTTGTGTGCGAGGCACAAATGCTGATGACGGTTTGGGGATCTAGAGGACACCGTAGCAGCTCCTTTGAGCCCTCTGGGTCAGCCCGGGCCAGCTCTGAGCATTACCTGACAACATGGCGGTGATGGAGAGGACCTCATTGGAGCAGCTGAATTCGCAGCTGGTGATGACCATCTTGGCGAGCTGGGGGTCCAGGGGGAACTCCGCCATCATGGAGCCCAGCTCTGTCAGGTCACCGTCGTTGTCGAGAGCTGCCAGGTAGTTCAGCAGCTCCAGCGCTCGCATCAGGGTCTCTGGGGCTGAGTGGGGGAGGGGAGAGAGAGAGGACAGAGCGTGGGCGATGGGCTGTTAAAGCGGTCCAACCCCACAGCCGGAGAGTACACAGGTGGCAGATGCAGGCAATTTGCACAACTGTCACTCTTTCATAGCAGGATTACTTGAAAAGTACAACCTGAACAGAGTTTCGAGCAGAAACGTGTCAGAACATATCGAAACTATAATGTTTACGAGCAACGGCTGTCCTTGTGCCCGCATATAAAAACTGCTCACAAATGTGTGCATTTCACAGACGTTAGTTACAAACCTACTGATACGTATGTTTGTTTTATCTTGCGCTACCCAAAATCACTAAATTTTCAGTTCTCCTGCTCAGTGGAATAATGGCAGGTTAAACGCTATCCATCCTTCTTGTTGCAGTTTAAGTGTAACTCACCACAAAATCTACTTTCTCTTTGCAGATAAACTGTATAAACTGGGCGTAAAGGTGCTACTTTAATCTTACTGTGCATTTTTTTTTATACATATTTATGAAGTTAGTGTAAACGCTACATGCTTTTGTCATCACAGCCCCGCGTTCGGGTATAAAAGCAACTCAGTCAGACACAGACGCCCCGTCGTCCCCACTAACCAGCCAGACTGACTGAATCCGTCTCATGCCTGATTTTAAAGGCGGCACTAACGGGGTCAGCGTAAACAAGTTAGAACCAATCGGATAACTACGGATGTGACGCAGAAAACTCCAAGCGATGACTATGTTTTTGTAATTTGTAGCCCGCGAAACATGCCATCCAGCAAGCTCTCCAGTTAATGATTTTTGCCGCGTTTGTCTAAAAAAAAAAAAAAAAAAAAAATCTGTGGATACATGGTGCACTCACACGTACTTTTTTTAGTTTTCCAAGGTACCAAGCAAGAAAAAGTCTCCGAATGTATTGTAACTTTTATGGCTACAGAAAGTGCTGCTGAATTATGGGTAATTCTGCTGCTGAGAATGGCGCATTGTAACGTCCCTCCTCCCGCGCTGTGATTGGTCCGGTTTATTTTAGACTGACTTAGGCCCGTGTAAGACAGTCTGGCTGGCCAGGCTGCTAATCGATAGTGTTTAGCATCACTGCGTTGAGCGTTAGCCCTTGTTAGCAATGATGCTAACATCACTTTACCGCTCAGACATTGCACCCATTGTGTCCTCCACTGCCTCGGCATCGCTGAGTGACGAGGGGGGTGAAAGTCCCCCACCCCAGAAGACCAAACCGTGGTGAATCCACCAGTGTCGCCCTGGTCACTCCAAGCTTCAACGTGTCACTTTCTCTTGTCCACACCACACTTAGCCCCGCCACTCAGGGTTTGCTGGCACTGTCGAAATTGGCAGTGAAAATTGTCTGGGGGGCGGAGTTATGCTTTTACATCGTGGTGAGTTACACTTTAAAGTCCAAGCTGGAAAGTTGTCGTCGGCATGATAGCCACATAAAAACTTGCCGGCATCTTCTTAAAGCTCACAAGGAATCCTGCCAGCTTAAGTAGGTGGATAAATTCCCATTTGTCAATGTATGTGGTTGGGATTTTATGTAAATACACAAAGCCCCCCTTACCCACCCCCCAACCCTTTGACAGTCTCTAACGCTGTTTGACCTAAATATTAACCCAGATTCCCTTAACTTGCTGATGAAAACCATCCCCAGATCATGATGCGGCCCCCTGCATGAACTGTCTTTGTTGTATCTGCATTTTCCACATTTAATTCATTATTAAAAAAAAGAAACTGGACATATTTGAATGGCGGTATTATTGTCGCACTCACAAATCTACCTGTTAGATGTGGTGACAGAGGGAGAAATTGCTCTAAAGCTTCTATGTAAGCCGCTGTATGTTGTGTTTTTTCTATGCTATTGTTCTATTGTTTTATTAAGTCTTGATTGTGTAGTTGTTAATGTAAAGCCTGTTAATAAAGTTTGATTGCTTTTCTTACATTTCTAATCACGAAGCCCATCTGACAGTGTCTACAAAAGTGCATTTTGTTTTTAGAAAAGAGAAAACAAAACAAAAAAAACCCTGACCAACAAGGCACATTGAAGAAGAAGAAGAAGAAAAAAAAAAGCATACACAGAGGAAACACTTCCATCACCTGTTGTACTCCGAGCTTTAATAGAAGACAAATGCCTTTTAAGAAAAGAAACAAACACTTAAATGGAAGCAGTTGGCAGATTTGGCAGCCGGATGCATGAGGTGAATCAGAATGAGATGGCTCCCCTGTTATGTGATGGCCAGAGTTACGTTCGACGGCGGCATCGCAAAGAAGCAATCATGGCAGAGCTCATTTTTCATCCTGCACTCCGGCAAACCCAAACAACTAATGTAATTACAGGGGAACTTTCTACTTAATGCTTAAACACAAAAGGCTTCCACCGTTTGGTTAGAAGGTTTTTTTTTTTTTCTTCCTCCAGATGCAATTATTGACCTTTGGCTTCTCAGAGCTGAAGCCTAATGACCAGTTGCATGTTAACTGAAAATTAGCTTCAAACACTGACTCTGGTGTTTGCTCGCTTTCATTTCTCTCAAGTGCTTGGGAAAAAAATTCAATTTCAAACAACAGGGAGGTGGGTTTTTTTTTTTATGATTAACAAATATTGATTTAGTCTATCAAAGCTACTTTTTACATCCCCCCCTCCCCCCCTCCACACAGTGAATGTCGGCCAGATTACTTACCATTCTGATGGCTCGTGTTGAGCTGAACGAAAGGTGAAAATCTGATTTCCAAGTACTGCTAGCAAGACGAACCAGCGCGGAAATTCAATCCATACGTAACGCGACTCATCAGAAAGTAAACATGGCCTGGCTCAACACACGGGAAGCCGATATATTAACCCAGGTTTAAATCAATGAGGCAAAAAGGCTAAAGGTACACTGAACCGCGTCGGCTCCGAAAGGCGGATTCTGGAAATGTCACCAGGAAAATGGAGTGGCGTGCTGGAAGAACAGAGAGGCGCTTTTGAAGGAAACCCACAAGAAGCCCACCACGAGGGACATAGGAGACACGGCAGACGTGTGGAAGGACGGTGCTCGGCCCACGTGAGACGGAACTTTTCGGTTCACGCTGCACGACGCCCTAAAGACACCAACCCCACGGCGAAACCTGATGGTGGCAGCATCATGTGTGCATCAGCAGGGAAAACGAAGCTGGACAGACGTGATGGGAAGATGGATGGTGCTAAATACAGGGTAACCCTGGAAGAAAACCGTCTCAAAAACCAATTCAGGTTCCAGCAGCAACCCCTAAACACACAGCGAGAGCTACAAAGGCATGGCTCAGACTAGGCCTGCGGCTATCCATTATTTTAGTAATCGATTACTTCATTGATTATTTTTTCGAATAATCTAAAAAGAGATACGGTTAGTAAATTAATATACCTCATTTATACCATGGTCTGGGTGAATACTCGATTCTGATTGGCTGCAGGGTGTCCGTTAAAAAGTATTATAGGACACCTATTAAAAAAGTTCTGGTCAAATATCCTGATTGTGCTAAATTATTGCGCCTGCTCAAACGTTAGCTGTTGAAAAAAGACTGTTGACGCTGGTTATCTTGGCAATGAGTCACACCGAGAGATATTAAATGGTTCTCTCAGCCACTTCTTGTGAAAAATGTACAATTTAACGGTGGAAAAACCTTAAAGTATTAATAATTGTTTTAATATTTATCAATTCCGTAAGTGACCATGGTAGAAGCAGGATAATGCCCTTCAAGGTCGTCCATTAATTTCTGATAATGCACTCTTCGTCTGACATTATCCCTTACATAAACATACAAGTGTTTTGAACTAAAAAAACATTTATTGCACATTTTAAATGCAATGTAAATGGTAAAAACATGTAAAACAACAAAAAACTCAATTAAATTGCCATGTTGTGAGCATTAAATTATTAACAGCTTATCTACATATCCCTGTCTATGGTAAACAAAATAACTACGGCAGAAACAAACGATTATTTTTTAAATTGATTAATCTGTTGACTATTTTTTTCAATTAACAAATTGATTATCTGATAGCAAAAAGTGCTTAAAAGGATTTTTTTTTGTTTTGCAGAATTTGAACCAGGTGAAGCTAAACCTCTGCCAATTGAGGAGTTCTGCATAGCGCCCATATACAGACAAACAAGGTTTTCCCTCCTACATGCAAAATTTCTATATTTCTTGTGCCGTTTTGGCTTAATTCCTGCTCTAAGTGGGTTGTTTTAGAGTCTGTATGATGATTCCATCACTAAATTAGTAATTATTTACCCATTATTTCAATAATCGATTAATCCAGATCAATTAATTATTTCAGCGCTAGTTTAGATCAAAGCATATCAACTACTATCCACTACTTTGTGTTGGATCATTAAATCGCATTACAGTCTGTGGCACAACTTAACATGCCCTGCTACTAACATGTGGCTTAACGTTGCAAGAAGGGGGGAAAAAGAAGCTGCACCTGCTTTGAAAGGTTCCATCTTTTCCATTTGTCACCGAGACAATGAACGCTGCCCCAGCCAAGTCATGGCTCCTTTTGGACTTTTTTGGTTGCGTACTTTACACCACAACTGCCTCGTTCAACTATATAAAAACTCAAACCTGAGATGTGCTGTAGCCTACACACGGGCGATCCACATCTTGCTCCAGCCTTGAAGGAATTTAGGAGGCTAAGAGAAGGACGGCTCTTTCTCTTTGAAGGAAACGTGGAGATAAACTTGGTGCTTTCTCTGGCTTAAATGCTATAGACACCAACGGCAAAACTCAAATTTGGCAAATAGCTTTCCAAACACAACTAAAACATACCAAAATGATAAATAAAAGCAGGTGTTTCAGACAGAAACCTTCAACTCAAAAGCTTTATACAGTATATTTATCAATTCCTTCAGTCGATATTGTCCATTTTCCCGGCGAAGGACCTTTAGCACGGCCTATAAAACGAGATCCACTGTAAATACGTGTTATAAAGCCCGTCTAGTAACCCTCAGATTTAAGGTGGACTTCATTTGCTGCACCCAAGTAGCTCCAGCTACCAGCTTGTGCAGAAGCGGAGAAACCTTCTGCCCCGAGTGGATCCAATAAATAAAAAAGGTAAATTCCCCCCCCCCCCCCCACGCCTTTTTCCTTCACCCCACTGTTCCCAGTTAAGACTCGGCAGAGAAGGCCAGACCCATATGTTGATGTATCCCTGTGTGTTTTTTTGGTGAAAAATGCGAGCAGTGTTGGAGGTCAGTCACGTTTCATTGAAGGAATATAAAGGGAAGGCAATTGCTAAGGTGATAGTGCTGCTATTGATGTAACCAATTTCATTCTCCAAATGGCGTTTGCCACAGTGGACGGGGAGAGATGGGTTTAATCTCAGAGGTGAGATGAAAACTATATTATGGTTAGAAAAGGGAGGAGGGCAGGGATGGAGGTCGGCTATAGGGAAAGGTGGGTGGTTTCTTCAGGAGGATCTCCAAATGCAATAACCCGATACCTCAATTAGAGACAAACTGTGTTTTAGAGACACTGTGACTACTCCTTTTTTTTGGTGGATTAGCAAAAACAACAATGTAATAAGTAATGCAAGATGAGCTATAAACTGGAAACCTTAAGATGATGTGCAGAAAAGCTGCTTGGAGTCGTCAGTTTAGTCTCAGAAAACGGTCTTGGTGTCCATTCTGCTCTGACGGAGTGCTGGCTAATGATTTGGACGGCCGTCACTAAAACTGCATCTACATCGGAAAAGTTGCTAAATGGTTTTAGGCGATCGTTCCCAAAGTTAACGCACCCATGGGTGCCACATTTGGATTGTACAAGCGGACACTGTCTCCATCTGTTTGCTTCAGATTCAGCCTTTAGTTGACAAAATAAATCTGAAACTGAGACTTAAAAGCTGGGCATTAGAAGAATCCGAGTGTTGCTGGGATCGAATGAAAACGTGCAGCAAAAACCAGCCCCACTGACTCCTGTCTGAGTGTTCGACAGTACCCATAGACATTTCTACACTGGGTCATGGTACAACTGCAAACTTTAAAGTAGTTTAGCAAGATGAACGTTGTGAATACTTATAAAGTGGGAGGAGCAGGGTTTATGTTCAAGAAATCTGAACAGTGTGGCATACCTTTACATTCGGCCGCCCCGGGTCAATAGACGACACCAGGAACCACATTTTGTAGCAATTACAGCTACAGTACGAGCACATCTAGGACTAGAACATTTGTCCTTTCTTCGTTGAAAAAAAAAATCTCAGCTTAATCAGATTGTTTGGCGAGTAGCTGTGAACAGCGGTTCTATCGTCTTGCCCCCGATTCTCACGAGGATTTGGACCGGCTCAGTTTAACACCCAGATTTGGTTTTCTTCCTGGATGGCTCTGCATTTAGTCTTCCCTCCAACTCTGACCATCCCACCTGTCCCTGTGGATTCAACTCTTCTACGCACCATTTCCAATAAATAAAACAATCAGAAATGCAAAAACAGATATAATAAATGCAAGTCGTTCCTTTGAGGTGATCAAACTAACCTGGAGGGTCCATGAAGTCAAAGTGTACAAGGTCATTAATGCCCATTTTCTTCAGCTGCAGCACCACGGAGCCAAGATTAGACCTCAGGATCTCAGGGTATGTGTTGTCCTGCGCCGATCAGAAAAGAGGCCCAAGGAACAATTTAGAGTGAATCAGACACGGTGGTTGTTATCTGCTCATGCATCAGTCATGTGTCAGCTTTAAACAGAAACAGGGAGTGGAGGGCATCTGAAGGGCTACTGGAGGCCTGCTTAGAAAAAAAAAAAAGAAGAAACATTTCTACGCCACGAAGAGCGATGGGAACGAATTACCCCGAGGAAAGCGGAAAACTGGGTTTTAGAAGTTCATTTGTCACACTGCGGGCCACGGTGTTAACACATCTTGAGAAGGTGATTTAGAGTCGGGATCTGAAATCCAATGAGTCGTGAGAGCAAATTTTTCCAGAGCCTCTACGGCTGCAAGGTTGGCTCTGGAGGACGCCCCAGGCGACGCAGACTAGCACATTCAGGAAACCCGCCTCGCGTTTTGCGTTTCACATCATTTCAGATCATTTGGAAACCGCACGGCTTCTCACCTGCATTTCCGTCTTGTAGGCTTTCTCTGTGTACAAGCGGAAACACTTTCCTGGGCGTGTTCGTCCGGCGCGACCGGCTCTCTGCTGAGCTGAGGCCTTGCTGATGGCTGTGACCAAAAGGGATTCCACTCGGATGCGCGGGTTATACACCTGAAGGGCAACAGAGAGGGAAAGCTCGAAATGATTTAACAGAACAAAACAAAAACAAAAAAAAAAAAACACAGGAAATGTTTAAACTAGGGTAGAGTCTTAAAAAAAATAAAAAAAATAGGCTAATTCAGAAAATAACATCTAGAATCTACAAGATGATGACAAAAAGCTGCAGAGTGACACATACACCCAATTCGCCACGGTGAACACATAATCTTATTTTGTGCCGAGTGTATGACTTGGCTTCAGGCTGGTGAAATGTCAGGGGAATAAATAACAGGCTTTTCCATCTTTGCTGCTGTCAGTTGTGCACCGCTGTGTTTATCTGAGGATTCTCAGGCAACAGACGCAGATGATCGCAGCAGATAAGAAGTTGTGTGTGTGTATGTGTGTGTGTCTGTGTGTGCGTGCGTGTATGTGTGGAGGGGGTGGGTGGGGTAGTAGGGGGAAGCTAACCTTTTGCTTGGCAAATCCGGGATCAATTACAAACACCACTCCGTCGATGGTCAGGGACGTCTCGGCGATGTTTGTTGACACGACGACCTGCGGACATGAGGACACATGATTTAAGTGATCCACCCAGGATGCCTGGTGGGACTGACAGGGACCCGGGAGGCTGGATCTGGGCTAGACTGGAATCGATTTTATGCAGGTTCTTAAGGGAAACGGCTTTAAGCCCATCGTGTGATTTTTAAAACGTCTGCAGATCATTTTAATTATCAAATGTGTGCACTGATTTTACCCAATATTTGGCCAAAGATTCCTCAACGAAGGGTTTTAAGCACAAGCCAATGACAATGTTTTTGTACTTGGGGCTACTGAAGCACGGTGCCGTGCAGCAATCCATACTCATTGATTTTGTCGTGTTACAGTGACGAGCTTCAATGTGTTCCTGGGTTTTATGTGACAGACCAACAGAAAGTAATATAAAATTGGGAATTAGAAGGAGAGTGATTTGTTAAAAATCTAACTCTAAATGTGTGGCTCGCCTTTATAGAAGCACATTTTGTTGCCATTAAAACTGCTAATTTGTATATCTAATGAGTGACATGTTTGCCTATTTTGCCCAAAACAGTCCTATCTGGCATCCTTCTACTTCACAACTAAGCACATCTTTTGTCGTGTTGTTATCAGATAACTCCCAATAAAATGCAAAGTAGTTTAAAGCTATAGTTGGTAATCCTGTTCAGAAACACTTTTTGTTATACTGGGTGAAATGGTCCTTCTATCCTGACAGCAGTCAATACGTTATGAATTCAGAAAAGCTGTGAAAGCTGCAGGCATGTAAGAACTGTGACCAATCACTGTCATTCGGTCTGAATGGAAAGAACCAATCGGATGCCTTTATGTCTCGTCCTGTCCCCACCACCCTCAGTCCCTCGGGTTCTGGGGGTGTCGCCTTATCTATTGGTCGTCCCACATGTCGATCATTCTGACGCACTCACGTAACGCCAGTGTGCGTACTCTTTCTTTGTTAGTTTCCGCACTTCTATTGTTTATGTATCCGCTAGCTTAGCGGTTAGCTTCGGTGTTAGCCGTTCGTTGTAGCGCCGTTGATCTCACCGTATACACTGAACGTGGCTGAGAGTGAAAAGAAGCAAACCTCGTACACGTGAATGAGAAGAAGAGGAAGGCCTCAGCAGAAAGAAATGAGACCAGAGTGGATTTGGGAGAATTTTCACGCAATCCCCCTGAGGAGCGGAAGAGCAGGTAAGACGATCTTGCGCATGCGCAGTTATTAAAAAAGGGACTTGGGCGTTTCTTATTTGCATTTCCAGAAAAATCGCCAACTCTACCTTTAGGTAACAGGACCAAAGGTGAAAAAAAAAAGGTTTTAGGGCAATGAACTGTTTTGCAACACAATGTCGTTGCATCTGCACATTGTAGGCATCTCCATCTATGGGTTCTCAGGATGCGCTGACCTATAGGAAACATCTTCCTAAGTGCAAAAAATATTTAATTTTCTTAAAGCGCACGACAAAACAAAAGTTTTGCCTTCATCATACCCCTTTTCTTCCCACAATGAGGGCTCATGTGAAGTCAGTATTTGTTTCTTGTATCTGAAACATTGCCATCTAAGGACGTACCAGCTGTGCAATTCTCACTATTCATGAATTGCTCTTGATTTCTGCCTTGCAAAGTTGGCTCCAAGAGCTTTGGTTTGAGTACAAGCTGAGGCAAAACGCGTAGTAAATCTTTGCAATGACTGCGCTTTAGACCTGATTTTTGCATTTGAGAGTAACTCACTCTGAAGTTTCCCTGAAGTGAACATTTTCATATTTTAGGAAAGGGGTCCAATATTTCTCAATTAACTTTTTTTAATTGAAGGTGTAATTTTTTGAAAGGAATGCTTCCTTCCTTCAATCCTCTCTTTTATCTATTCGTAGGTCAATCCAACTATCATTGCCTCTTCACAGGAAACCAATCACACAGTCAGTGCTACTACATCCTACGTTCTACACGTTCAGACGCCACGCTTTCCAGAATGAGATTAGCAGAGCTCGCTAGGATAATCGAGGTCGAGCTTTGAATAGAAAACCTGCAAAAACCTGCAGGAAGGAAGTAAAAAGCAAGGATAGGAGGAAGGATGAAACATGTAACCATGTATGGGTGGCCTGAATTAAACTTTTTTTCATTAGTCTGCTCTACAGTCTGCACATGTTTACAGGTTAATTGGTAACTCTTAATTGCCCTAAGGTGTGACTTAGTGTCTTTCCTGTGGGTCTCTATTTTGTCCTATGATGGACTGGTGACCAATTTCTATGATTTTCAAGACTGCACGGGATCCCTGGATAGCACATATGAAATAGTTGACAGCAGATGAACATTCTGACTTTAAGGTGAGTAAATGAGAAACAAACAGACAAACAAGTGATATCCTCTCTCTTGAGCCGAACAGTATCGGCTGCTTCCATAATCCTAACTCAGACATCTAAAATCGTAAAGCTGCATTTATCAAGCAGGCATTGGTAAATGTAGGCAGCATTAAGAATAAGACAGATCCACATCTTTGCCCTTTAACAGTGTTGCAACTCAAGAGTCAGTGTTTTTGTAAACCAAGCCGTGGTGGCCAGCGGCATGCTGGATGTTTTGCTGTGAAGGAAATGTGCCCAATCAATATCCTTCAACTGCTGTATATTCATAGTGAGAAATAAAAAAAAAAACTAAATTAAGAAAAAAGCAGCAGCGTGATGAAAAGCTGCTGGAACATGACCAGTGGGAAAATTTGGGAACCAGCTCCGTGAAGCAGTTTCAGATCTACAATCGTCGCTTATAGCAAAGACGTGTATGAGAAATGACAGTTGAATCAAAGCGAAATTATCCAATGAGTCACATCACCCTGAGTCTGATAGCCGTCGGCACGCATGCAAACAGGGGGTAGAGGAAGAAAGGAAGGAAGACGAGACAGAGCTTCAGCTGCTCTCACGCAAACTTTGATGCTGCTGGGGGAAACTTCTCCATAAATAACACCGGAGACGGTCTCTGGGTTATGAAACACCCTTAAATCTTCCATTTTTTACAAGAGGCTCTGGCATCAGTGTCATTGCTTATTAAAAAAAAGGACGTCAGTGATTTATTTCCCTAATATGCACAGAGTCATAAACAGACCCGCAAAATTAACCTAAGCGGCCATTTGACGGGTTGCCGTCCACTTTCTTGGTAGTCTTCATCATAAAACGGCAGGCGCAAAACCAAAACATCAAATGTAGTCTTTGCTGATACTCGTCCAAAGAACCAATTTTGCACACTTGACACAGTTCCTTTGTAGCTGTGCCTCTTCAGCTGTCTTCAAGCCGAGAGCCTTGGAGACTTTTAAATCCCACCTTTTAAGTGAGGATTTCTCTGCAGCCTGAGAATGCCTGACTGTTTAGTTATTAATGCCAGAGACAGCCTTTACCCCCTATCATTCTGCCTCTGACCTCCAGTAATTCACCTGTCGAACGGCACATTCCCCCTTAGTATTCCCAGCGAAAAATGAGGAGATGGAAATAAACGCTGGTATGAAACTTATAAAAATTGGCTGGGTTTTTTTTTTTTTATACATAATTCTCAGCTGTCAAGATACGAATGCATCCCCTGACAAATTATCACATTTAATAACTATAAATCGTAAAGGCTATCTACTAAGTAACAGATCAGCTGCTCAGTTAAAAAGCCAGAGCATTTATTGCTCCCCAGAAACACTACCTTGAAGCAAGGAATGGAGCGATTCCCATTGTCAAGCTACATTAAGGTTGGGGTGCGTGTCAGAGTAACCAGAGGTTTCACGGGCTGGACGTAGCATGGAGTAGCACCGCGCCCCCTGTTCCCCCATCGGTTGCTGCGCACTGCCTGTCAGCTGGCTGAAAGAGGACTTCTACAAATCTGTCTTGGAAATATTTCCACTTATGCAAAACATAGACGCAGTGTAAAAACAAAACAACAGAACTTGTAGCTTCTATTCAGATAAAACTGCTTTAAATTTTTGAAACAGCAGGTCTTTTGCAGGCTAGCTACCTAAGCAGATTGCCTGACTAATTAACTGGCTAAAATCAGCTAGTCATAGTTAGGGGTGTAAATCACCAGCTTTATCACGATATGATGTTATGATCGATTTCTTTGGATGACGATACCATATTTTGCTGATATCACAAGTCTGTTAAGATTTCTGATCCTTGCAATATCATCTACAACTATTTTTTACATTGATATTAACTCACAAATAAAACAAATGATGTGACCGTTTGATTTCGAAGCAGGTATTTCAATCATAAACATTTTTATCATTTTAAAATAATAATAACAACAACAACAGATCACCTGTTCATTTTAGTCTCCTGCCCTGTGAATTTTCAAAATAAATGTATCTTAAAAATGACAATACGGATCGATATTTTCATTTTGCATCTATGTAACTGGATCGTCAATCATTTGATGGCTATGTTGATGTGGATCTATGTATTGATACGCCGCTAGTCATAGTTGTGTTACATAGTTGTGTGAAGGTGTTTATTACAAATATTTGCTTAAAGGGGCCCAGTCACGTACCACGCCAGTAGCTCACTCTGGTTGCGTTCAAAGGTTTTCACATAAAATTAGCGCGCCCTGTTGTCTTATTGTTTTTATTTCTGTGTTTTGCACTTGTTTTTGCTCTATTTGTTGGCAAACAAAGCTCTTTTGTGTACATTTACCATAACAAGACCAACGCGACCGGAAGTACGGCATTGCACATACGCGCACTGAGTTAACAAGGAGAAGCAATGGAGCCGAGCGAGTCGGCCACATTCAGCTGAGGTGTGAAAAGAAAGAAGTAAAGTAACCCTAACCCCGAAGATCTGGCTGCTCTTTGAGCGCACCGAGCTGTCTCTCCACTGCGAGACATTGCAGGACTGTCTGTACTGGCTTTGGCACAAGCACCACTTGTGGCATCGGTTGCCGCCATCTTGCTTTCTGATAGTTCTACCAGCAAATGCCACAACAATGTCTTTGACTGCTTATCGCAGCTGGTGCAAAATTCTTTTCAGGCTCAAAGACTAGGTAAACATTATCAAAACGAATGCTTGGTGTATATTGTTTCATTTGATGATTGAGATATGTTTTTTTGTATGGTCATAGTACATGACTAGGCTCCTTTAAGTCTAAAAATCAAAAAATGTAATGTTTCAAACACGCTTTTTTTAAACATTTTTTAAAGATGCTATATAAATCTAATTAAAATCTATTATTAACAGGGAAAGGCTCTAGCGTAACATTAGCTGCCTCCAGCTGAAATAAGCGTGGAGAGATACAGCCCTGCCCCTCCTCCACCTGTTGCTGCACATCCCCGGTCAGCTGGCTGAAAAATAACTACAACGTTTATCCTCATTCTTACCCCGTAATCCCACATCCTCCGCTCCTGAACGTGTCCGCGCCGTTCCAGACCGCCTCCAGGAGTCCGTGAAAAGCAAAGCCTACTACATCCACGGTTACTCCGTCTCGCTCCGCTCCAAAGTTTCTTGGAGCCCGAGGAGAGCATGTGCGATCATCTCATTACAAGCAGAATGCAAATCTGTCTGGAGAGGATTACCATGTATAAAATTAAACGTTGGGAAGACAAATCTGCTTCCTTATTTGGTGCAAATATAGTGGTTTGCATCCAATTTTTAAATAAAACGGTTACTTTTATAGTGAATGTTAAAACAATTTATTTAATTTCTAGTTAACGATCTCTATTTACACCACTTAACTTTTACGAACCAGATGTTGTTGACGTTCTTTTTCCGGTTTGCAACGACTGCAATTCTAAAGCAGAAGATTGGACTTATTCCGTATTTTGATGATGAACGAAGTTGGCTGTTAGGGAGTGTCTTAAAACATACAACATAAGGTTGTTTTATCGTTTCCTCTCCTCTGCACGTTGGGGGTCGCCAGACAGCCCTTAATTCAATACGGTTGCCGCACACACAAAACGGGAGAGCTGCAGGTATAAACTAATAATACGTCGGACGGTTTGACTCTGGATAAACCCAAGCCACACACAAAGCTTCATTTCACTTTATAGCATGTCGCCCGAGTGTTTTATCGTCGAATATTAAAACAATTAGCAAATCCCCCAGGAACTAAAGCCTTCTTGCTAACAGAACCGGCTCCATTTGCGTGCGAGGTCATTCCTAGCTTTGAACTTCGTTTTTTTTTTTAAAGACAAATTACAAGCACAAATAAAACCACAGATGATTTTTGCTCATTTCTCTTTTAAACCTTTGGGTTAAAGCTGTGATACCATGAGACCGTAGTAATCCCATGCCTACCCGTGCCTACTTGAGAAAAGCCAAATCGTCGAATCCCTTCTAGGATGCTTTTTAGTCCTCACCGTTATCTCCTTATTCAATTTCACACCGTTTGCCAGTTCTGAACGTGCTTCCCAGATAAACTCGTTTTGCCTTACAGGAATCCCGTGAAGGATGCCTCGTGCCGGCGCCCAACGCCCTGCTAAGGAGCCAAAGAGCCACGGATGCCTCAGTGTCTGTCTAAAAAATGGACTAGCGGAGGCTGCCTCTGTCTGGCGCACTGGGTCACAGTGGGTGCTCCGGCAGATGCCGCACATGACACCCTCTCACATTTCATGATCGTACGGGTGGCCTCATTGACTGCATTGATTCTGAAGGATTATCCGGGCTGGGGCCATTACACTGAACGCAGGCTGGCTCCTTCCAGTCTGTTGCTGCACTGGATAATCCAGACTTCTTCATCGGTAATATCATTAGAGCGTCATCTCTGCATGTTATTTCTGGGTTATTACCTGCAGGAGAGCATGCTCTATAGCTAAAACGGGCCATTTTTCACGTTCCCTGCTGGGAAGCGCAGCCGTGTTGACAAATACAGCCTTCCGCAGACTTGGAGGAGGAGAACACCGGGATGCGCTCGCATCTGAAGCTCAATGACACGGATACATGGCAGCGTCTTAAGCAACATCAGCGGGAGGGTTTAAAGGCTGCCATTGACGAGACAAAAATCCTAAAATCAACTGTAGCCCATTTATTAGAGGATATATTGCAGATTTTGGGGGGCGCTTAGTGAGATCACAGTCCCCGTTTGTAATTAGTCAATTCCTGCCTTGCTTTAAGATGATTAAACTGTTCAAAAATGGAAGACGAGCAGCTTTCCAAGAGAAATGGAGCAATGACGAGCCGGTGCTTTATGTTAATTGAGGGGTGTCTAATGCAGTCGTTAACATGCGTGGCAGCAGATGTGGCGAACCTTAATTCTTTTTCACTACTTCCTCTTGGGCTGGCTTGGATGACATCTCTACATTTTTCACTTGATGAGTTGCTCAGTCAGTCACTGAAGAGAAGCACATTTACTTCAAGGACGGCAACTTTAGATGCCACCTCGCCAATTCAACGAGACCCTGACAAATTGAGGCTAGGGGGGGTAAAAAAAAAAAAAAAAAAAAAAAAGAGACAAACTGTGCTCTTCTGAAGTTTAAACTGGTTGCTGGGCATAAACTTCTGACTACTTGACTTTATTTACTGCGTTTCAGTTCATCCTCTAAATGAAATCAACCCTAGGGAGTTCTAGAGATTCTGCTGAAAGATATGCACCAACGAGACAAAAGTAACATCTGAATTGCTATTTAAAAGCTCTCACAGCCTCTCAACAATCATAAGGCCTCCTTTAAAGACCTTTATATCTAGACCTGCATGTGTTCATCCGTCATCATCTACTTTTCCCTAGCAACACGCTCCAGCTCATTCTGGGCGATGCCAAGGTGTGCTGTGCTGCATCGTTCTGTACGGCTACGTGAAAAAGAAACTGAGGGGACTCCTGGGCATCGCTAAATTCTGCAAGGTTTCTCATGCAGCTACGGCAGACGAGGCAGGTTGAACCGAACCAAAACCTTATGGCAACGGCGACACAGCTTGTAGCTCCCTCTGCACTCGAACTGGATCGCTCACCTGAGACGACGCCGAGCGGAATGTAAACATCCCTGGTGCCGGAGAGAGAAATCCAGCTGCCTGCAGCATTCAACCAGCGCAAAACGCTGCACCGCATAGGAGAAGTCCCTCTGACCAGAGAGCAGTGCCCGACAGCTGTGCATTCATGGTGCATTCAAGTCCATCTCATGCACTGGGTTGTCCAAATACCAGAACAAGTTATCTAAAATGTCCGGACATAGGTACTTTTACACTTTGCTTCTGGTCCGGCATTGAAGTTAAGTAATTCTGGCAGCTCATCGGTGGGGAAACAATCAAAATACTGTCAGGTGTCTGGTAAATTAAACAATAATCCTTTTTTTTATTATTATTACTAGGAATAACTGACCCAACTATTACTGATAAATATAAAAGAAAAAGCTTTACACAATGTTAACCTTCCAAGATACAATGGCAGAAAGTTATCCTGAATCATGTTTCTCTTGATTATCTGACATGCCGACTGCATGACAAAAAAAAGACGCTTTAGTTAAAACATGGGAACATTTTCTATTATATATTGGATTCAATGTTTCTCTGCCTTAAAGAGCTTTGGTAATATCAGTGAATAAAACTAGAACTAGATGCTATATCCTTTTCTATTTATGTGATTGCGGCTACCGCCTGACTGGGGCTCCTGAGTATGATTATGTTTATGGGCTAAATATCTGTTTGTCTTGTTTTTGTTCTGGTTTTTTCTGTCTATGTAGTCTGTTATTGTTGAAAAGTTTAATAAAAAAATATCAAAAAAAAAAAAAAAACAGGTGATCTAAACGTGTTTATTGTCAAATTTCTGCAAGGTCTAATAAAAAAACAACAAGGAAAGATGTCAATTGAGGTCTGTTTGGACATGGGTGGATATATAAACAACACTCATTTTCAAGTGGTTTTATTGTTGTATAATCCATCCATCCTGTGAATATACCTGCTTGTCCCTTTTTAATAAAAAAATATATGAAGCCAAATCTCCAAGCACAAATATGAAGCAAACCACTCATTTACCAAACCATGACCTTAAAGCTGCAGTACGAACCCAATCGTGTACCGTTTTGTGTACTCCTAATATTACACTACCAGTCAAAGGTTTGGACTCGCCGTTTACTTATTCCTGACGTTCTACGTTGCAGATACAGAGTGAAGACATCAAAACTATCACTCAAAAGTATATAGGTTTATGTATCAAACACAACATTGTGAAACAACTCAAATCATCTAGTATATTTTAGCTTTTTCTAAATACCCATCCTTAGTTCTGATTACTGCTTTGGTCAGTCTTGGCCTTTTCTCAATGAGCTCCATGAGGTTAGTCACCTGAAATGGTTTTCCAGCTGTCTTGAAGGAGTTTCCAGAGGTAGCAATAAAAATAAACCACCGAATGAGGAGGTGAGTCCAAACTTTTGACTGGTAGAGTAACTATATGTATCTTAATATTATTGTCATAGTTAAGAATCCATGTTCTAATGAGGCTCTTTTGTCTGATTAAAAGAACCTTATGAAAATAACAACCTTTGAGCAGGTATTAAACATACTTCTCATTAAGCCCACAGTTCTGTATTAAACATGTTTTTTTTGCTATGATTTAATAATCTAATCTTAAATGTCATGTTTGCATTTGCTTCAGTAGGAAAATAAGCATAATTGACAGAAATAAAGGCTTGAAAACATGATTCTGTGGGTGATGAATCTACATTGTATATATATATATATATATATATATATATATATATATATATATATATATATATATATATCCATTTCTCCTTTGGCACAGATAAGTAGAATGAGGAGGTTCAGCACTCCCTCCCGACTGATGGAGCTCCCAACCTTATTTCCGGGCCTTTTTACTGTGACAGAGCAACACAAAGTAGTTCATAACTGTGAAGTGGAAGAGAAAGGGAAAAACATATTTTCAAATTTCTTCTCAGAAAAGTGACCTGAAAAGTAAGATGTGGGATTTAATTCAGCCCAAGCTAAATTTCAGTGCAACCGATTGCCTTTAGAAGTCGCCTAATTAGTGTCTAATCTAATCTCAGAATAAGTCCAGTGCCGTGGAAAAACCACCAACACGCATCCCAATTAAGACATGCTGGTGTTGGCATCACGCTGTAGGGATGCTTTACTTTAGAGAGGAAGAGAGAGGCTTGGCGGGGTTGAGGTTCACCCTCCAGACAGTCAGCTTAAACGTGCAGCTAGAGCTACAATGACATGGTTTAGATCAAAGCATGTATTAGGATGACCCGATGACAAAAACTCCAATTCTGAATCTATATCAAGTCTTAATAATGCTCATAAAATGTCCTCCATCCAGTCTGGCTGAGCTTGAGGCAAAGCCTGCCATCTTAACGGCAAACGGGTAGTTTTGAAGGTTTGGTTGAAATTAAGAGGAAAATCCGTCTTTCCAGGCCTTACTGGATACAAAGCCTCGACAGCGGGCGACTTTAATATTTCTGATTACCTGTCACCGACAAACACGCGACCTAAAAGCATTTCAGGGACTCAGAAGCCACACGGTCCAGTCTGAGCCGAGGGTTTGTTATTTATTTATCTTGCTGTATCACGATGCGCTCAGCTCGGACCGCGCGTAAACACTTCCGCTGCTCGTTTTCAGTCGGATCTGGCCCAATTAGCGGGGTGGTAGCAGTGACTCATTCGTCAGCACTGCCCTCCATCAGCTGTTGGGGCTGAGTGTCTGCTCATTGGCCGGCGCCGGTCTGGTGCTCTCTCAGATGCCGAGCCAACGGTGCGACGGCGTTGCAGCTGGAGCCGCTACTGTGGCCACGAGCCCATCTGAATAAGGGACTGGCACGCCAAAGGAGAGGAACTCTTTCGTGTCTGCATCAATGAGGGCGCGGGGTAAAGGGATCAAGGATTAGATGCGGGGCACACCTTACTTTTGAGGCGTGGGGATAAAAATACAGAGAATGCGGCGCTTTTTCCTCCAGCTCACGGGGCGTGAGTAATGCTCCCGTTATAATTTAGAGCGCAGGATCACATGCTTACAAAAGCAGCATATGTTGTGTGAGTCAGTTCTGCGCTAAAGCTGAGGAAAAAAAAAAAAAAAAAAACAACTTTCCACCTTTTTAGCTCTCTTATTCCCCTCCCCGCCCCCCATCTGGCTGTTCCTCTATTCTCCCCTCGTCTCCCGCCTGTTCCTGCGAGGCATTTTTTTTGCACCGACGGAGCCGCCTTACCTTTCTCCCGATAGCTCCGTTCGGTTTATGCGGCGGGGCCGGCTCGAAGATCCTCTGCTGCTGCTGCGGCGGCAGGCTGGAGTACAGGGGGATGATCTTCACGTCGCCGGCCTGGGGCCCCAGGTCGTCGACCTCCCGCTTGATGCGCCTGCAGGCCTCGTCGATTTCCTGAAAGAGGGGAGAAGAAGTCGCCGTTATTCGCTGCGTGCGAAAGCAGGCGGGTTCTGAGCAACACCTGGATCAACAAAAGGTGATGGGGTGGTGGCAGCCGGCACCCGCTACAGTACATTTGTTCTAACAATGCTTCCGTCTGATGGGAGGAAATTAAACTTGCAGCGTGCTTTGCTGCGCTCCCCGTGGCTCTGTTGTCAAATGCAGCAATCACGGGGAAACGCAGACGAGCACGCTCGGGAGGCAACGGGCACGCCGAGCCCAGACGCACTCAGAGGTTCATTATGCCGCGGCGCCGTATTGTAGGGGGGGGGGGGGGGGGGGGGGATGTGATATGAGACTGCGGCGTTGATGCATAACCAGCGGCAAATCGTGGCAGATCAGTTTAGTGGAGCTGAACGCTGGAGAGCCCGGTGGGTTGGCAGGCGGGAGCCGCGAGGAGCGCCAGGAATGAGGATGGGAAACAGAAATTGGAGCCTATTCTCCAACGTCGTATTAAATGTAATAGGAAAAGTCCATTAGAAATACACCACAAAGAACCTAAAGATCGGCTCCTTTCCGTTTTGCTCTCTCTTAACACACACACACACACACACACGGACAATGGCCATTTATTCCTAAAACAATTATTTAAAAGTTGCGGGGAGTTTCTAGCACAAACCGAAGCTGTCAACACGTTTAGCTTCCTTGAGCCGGTGCCCAGTTAGGAGCCATTTCATTATGATCCAAACAACGACCGTCTGATCTTCGGCCTGCTGCTGCTCCTCGGTGCGGCGCCTTGCTGCTTGTGCTGTTGCACCACCTGCAGGCTCACGGGAGCAACGCAGGCGGCTCTCACAGAGGGACGATGAAGGCGCTCGGAGCAGCGAGCCTAGAACCAGAAGTGACAACAGGAACGAAAGGTCAGCCAACATCTTCTGCCTGAAAAACCGTTAATGTCATGAGAAAGTGCTGCTGAGATTCAACAAATTCCACTTGGGACTTTTTTTAAAAATCCTTATGGGATGATTTATTTTACGAATGGGGTGTAAAGCGCAAACTTCACAGATCTGGCCTTTGTGGGAAGACCATTAAAGGGGGAAAATAGTTTGCTCTTCCGGCGCCTTTTGCCGGAAGAGCAAAAGGCGCTGAGAGCCAACACTGCACACGCCGTGCCCACGCTGAAACACAGAGACGGCAGCATCACGGCGTGGGGGACGCGTTTCTGCAGCGTGGAACGGAGAAGCCGGTCAGAGTCGACTGGAAGGTGAAATGGAGCCAAATCCAGGGCCTTCCCGCAAGAAAACTTTTCCAAGGCGGCAGAGGACGAGAGACCGGAACGGGGATTCGCCTCGCAGCGGGACAGCGACCCTAAAGGTGCAGCCAGAGCTGCAATGCAACGCTACAGCATAGTCATGTGCAAGCATGGCCCAGTCACGCCCGCAATAAATAAGAATCAATGAGAATACTTGAGGTTCGCACTTTACAGACAACCTCCATCCTAAAGACATAAGCTTGAGCTGTTTCACAAAGATAAACTGTTAACAGCGTCAGTCCCTAGATGTGTAACAGCCTGGATACAAACGCGCTCCTGTTTTATTTCTAAGAATCAGGTAAGAACCCAATGAAAAGAATCTAAGTTTGGCGTTTTAAAGTGACAAACAGTGAAGAGGTGCAAGGCATGTGTAAAAGTCTTGCGAGGCACCGGACTTCAACGCCTCGAGATGCGACGATATATAGCGTAAACCTAGGGTTTTAGCCCATTTATTAAAATCCCTGTTTTCAAGGCAAACCCTTCACACGCCGTCGTATGGCAGTGTTTTAGTTTCAATTGCTAAAAAGAACATGCAAAAAGCCAGCTATGGGGGCTGAGTTTTGCATGGTTGCAGGGCTGATTCAAGGCTGCTTACATTGTGGGACATTGTGGTAATTTTTGTCGCTGCGCTGTGTCCTCAAATAATGCAACAAATGAATGATCCCTGAACATTTGCCGAGAAAAAAAAAAGACTAAGGATCTACAGTGGAACTAATTTATCATGTACATGTCATATAAAACACGCTACAAAAAAAAATCTGGATGTATTTAAGACTTTTTAAGGCCCTAAAATTAAGAAGATTAAACGTAAGACCTTTTTAATACCTTGCAGAAACCCCGGATTTCCTTTTTTTTCTTCTTCTTCTTCTTCTACTTTCCATCTGGACTGCAAATAGGTTATTAGCCCGGTTTGTCCTCTTGTTCATCAAATCAAGTCGTGCACCTCCGATGGCCGTGTGCCTCTTAATCAACACGCTGACACGTGGAAAAACGCTAAATCTGAATGGATCGGCAAAATTAGCCCCGGTATTAATAGCCTATCAAGCTTCTGGATGCAGCAGCTGCCACTGGGAAAACAAATAAATAAATAAATAACCTCTTTGCCAAAGCGCTGGAGGCAAGCTGGCTGTCGGTCCTCGAGGGATTCGAAGACAAAGTGTGTGCGGCGTGTGTGTTATTGCGGGTGTATAAAACATTTGTCCAGCGTTGGGAACCCGTCCACCAGCTCTGCCTGTGACCCCAGAAGCAACTATCTAACTAGCCAAGCGAAAGTAGCAACACATTCGGGGCACCCTTCTTGACGAGCAAACAGCCCCCCCCCCCCCTCTCCCACCCCATAAATCCTCCTGTTTTTTGATGTTAGCTGCTGAGGGGGAAAAGCTTAAATATTAGGACTTATCTGCTCTCGACAGCTGTGATAAGTTTCAACTTTCTCATTTGTGGCTGGCGCCTCGGTTCTGTTTGTTTGTGGAAGCCAAATATCTCTGAGAAAAACGGCGGAGGAGAGAGATATACGTGGTCGTTTGCGCTCGCTTCCCCTCTGACATGAATTAAACAGTCAGATAAAAAGAATCTATGGCTTTGCCATGGATCTGCCTCCGAATCATTAGTCTACATCAAAGTTGCTGGGAGACTGAAGAGGTTAAGAAGCGCTTGAGGGGCACGCTGCTGCACCCTTTGAACAGCCATCTCTGCCAGACCTACAACACATTAACTTCTTTAACCCAATTAGGAGAGGGTGATAATGAACTCGCCATGGGAGTGCTCTCTGTTATGCCTGAGCTTTACACGGCATGGGGCGTTGGAATATAAATCAACAAATTACATCTAACCAAATAAAAAAAAAAAAAATAAAAAAATAAGAAAATCTTTAACACTTCGCTGCAAATATCGTGGACTTTTTTTCCTAGTCAGTCAGGGGAGAGACGATCAATGTTTCAGCTGGGATCCCACTTATTCTAAAATCAATTACCAATCCTCAAAGGAGACCACTTCAAACACTACGCCGCCCAATGACTTGATCTTGTTTGTAACAAGCCGCATATCGATCCTGCTTTGACAAATTAATACTGACGTAGGTGTTCCACAACAGCCAGTCTGGTGTCAAATGCCAGATAATTACTGGTAATAAACAACCGGCGAGCGAATGTGACGGGGGAAGTCAGAGCGACGCGGCATCATCTGAGTGTGCAATGTTTAAACATCACAGTGATCGAGCCTCTTTTAAAGAAGCCTTCATCGGATCCCTGCTAAATCTAAAATATAATTTGCCTTTTTGCATGCCTCAAAAATCAGGGACTATCATACATTGGAGATCTGATTACCTCATATATTCCCAACAGAGCACTTTCCTCTCAGACTGCAGGGCTACTGGTGGTTCCTAGAGTTTCTCAAAATAGACTGGGAGGCAAATCTCTTAGGCATCAGGCTCCTCTGCTGTGGAACCAGCTCCCACATTCTGCCCATGAGGCAAGACACCATGTCGACGTTTAAGACTAGGCTTAAAACTTTCCTTTTTCATAAAGCTTATAGTTAGAGTGGCTTTAGTTGTCCTAAACCAACTCTGTAGTTATGCTGCTGGAGGATATACTGACCCTCGACTACTTTCTCCTACTACTCTCCATTTATGTATTATCCACAATTATTGCTGGCATTCACTTTTTCTTTTGACAGATGTTAAACCTGGCCTGGTGTTTAGCACACAGTCTTCTAGTGTTTTACCGCCTCTCTCCTAGACAAAGCCAACAGGAAGATACTGCGGCGACTAACTATTTTGTGTGCCTGTGTCTGCACCGTGATGAATTTAAAACGTATACCCAAATCTCAGCAGCGTGTTCAACACAGCCGATCTTAACACATTGATTTATAGACTGGAAAAGTAGTTGACATTTGACTAAAACACATCTGATCAAACAAAGATCACAATGTGGGGTTCCTCAGGGCTACATTCTCGGTCCAATTTAATTCAGCATCCATATGATCATCCTATACGATAGATTATGGAATCCCTCAAAATCTCTCTCAGGATGTATGCTGATGACACCTAACTTTACAGTTTTTGCGTCACAACATGACCACAGTCCATTAGTCACTAAGGCTACGTTCACACTGCAGGTCTTGATGCACAATGCCAATTTTTCGTTGAAATCTGTTTATTTTTTTAGGTGGATGTTCATGCTACTATTAAATGCTACCGTCATCAGACTTCTGTCTGAACGGTTCAAGACCGCAAATCGACCCGCAAGCGCAGATAACAAAAGGAGTTATTACACAGCAGCGTGCCGATTACAGAAATAATGGTGAATGTAGGGCTGGACGATATAGAAAAATAGCATATCGATAAAATAGAAATCACATTGCTCGATATCGATAAACGTCAAAAAAATTCAAAACAAATGTAAGTGCAGTCCTGGCCATTTTATGCTGTTGCTTAGTGACCTATTTTTAGATAAAGACACTAACACTGAATTCAAGCTTAATTAATTCAGACAACTTTTTAGCAAAACTGCAAGTTTAAAAAAAGAAAAAAAAAGAATGCATGCTTTCTGAACACTTTGAAGGGGATGGAGCGTTCCTGGGTCTATGTTTGTCATTAATTGGGAGGAGGCAGTGACAGTAGTATTAGCCTTACTTGATAGACTGGAATACAAAAGGAAGGAAAACGATGTTTCTTTTATTGAACATTTTATTGACCCTTTTTTTTCTATCGCACCACACATTTATCGATCGATATATATCATTATTGAATTATAGTCCAGCCCTAGGTGAATGTAATTGTTTCTAGAGTGTTTAATAACAAAAATGGAAAAAACTAAAAATAAAACAGTTACTGGCCAGTGTCTCTCCTTGGTATTATTAAAAAGCTGTTGAGCAATGCAATGCTGACAATATTAAGACCACATCAGAGCAAGACGAACTAAGGTAACAGGAAGGCAGCACAGCTATTAACAATGCTACTACTGTGTGTGGATATGTAGTAAGAGCCAGGAGAGTGACGCAAAAGACGGATAAAACGACACATGGATGATGTGAAAAATATCCGATACGTATCCAAATTAGTACCACATATGGAAGTGCCATGTAATTGGGCCGTTCACACTGCCATGAAAAAGACAAATATGAGTCTCATTTGGGGAAGAGATCGGTTTTGGATTTCCCTGCCGTGTGAACGTAGCCTAAGACAGTGTGTTCATAATATCCATCAGTGGGTTTGTATTTTCTCTAACTTAATGCAAATAAAACAAAGGTAACTGTTTTGGCACCAAACATGAAAGGTTAGAGACTTTACTAGACCACAAAGCATTAAAAAAATCTAATTGCAGTTGTATACTTAGACCTAAAGTTCAAAATCCAATAAATACTTTATTTTCAATAAAGTATTGTGGCAGTGTCTTTACAAGCCTCTATAAAATAAAATCATCAGGCAGCTATAGCTCATCCTAAATGCTGTTTCCAGAGTCCTGACCAACAGCATTGAAGTAGATCATATGTTTGTGACTGCACTGGCTCCCAGTTTGTAAAAAGGATTGTTTTAAAAATGTTCTGTAAGGCTCTGTGAGGCACAAAGGAGCTTCGGGCCTCGTCAGGTATGAACCTCGTAGAACGTGTCGTCATACACTGCAAAAAGGCAACTAAAATAAGTCAGATTTTCTTGAAATGAGTGTTTTTGTCCTTGATTTGAGCAATTAAACAAGATTATCTGCCATTGGAATAAATATTTTTACTCCTAAAATAAGATAATTAGATATATTGACTTGAAATAAGATGATGGAGATGAGTTTTTCCTATTTAAGTGCAAAAATCGTATTCCATTGGCAAATCATCTTATTTACCTGCTCAAATCAAGTGCAAATACACTAATTTCAAGAAAATTTGACTTACTTTTAGTTCTCTTTTTGCAGTATAGACAGTAGACATGCTTACTTAGCATTCCCAGGACAAGAACTACACAACCGGCACGTGGTTCCTATGCTCTTCAGGTCTGAAATGAGCTCCCTGAAAAACCCTGTGATGTCCAGATAACAGCTGTTTCCATTAAACCAGGGCTGAAAACGGTACTATTTGCTAAAGCTTTCCAATAAAGGTCAAATATCACTTTATCAGCAATTTTTTATACAAGTTTTAAATTTACATTTGACCTTTTTTACGTAATGCTTCAATTGACTGCATACTTTCAATGCAATTCTGGATTTCATGGTAATTTTCTTCCCCTGTATTGTTGTATTTCGCTGTAAAGCACCTTGAATGACAGTATGCCGGAATGGTACTACAGAAATAAACTTGCCTCGCTGAAAGACCCAAAATTTAGTCCAAGTTGTACATCTATCTCCACCAAAGACGACGGCCAATACAACCACTTTTGATTAAATGTTCCCCAACAGTAGTTTGTCAAAGAGCTGAGAAACTAATCATGGCAGCAAAAGGCTCTGCTGGATCCGACAGGCTTCTCCTCTCCACTGATCAGGAGATTGAGACATTTGTTGGTGCTTTTCTGCGTGTGTGTGTGTGTCCACCCAGCTGTGACCAAATTCATCACTTTGGGCATGGACCCTGCCCTCCATTACACATCAGTGGACGACATTTGCAGGAGGGGGGGGAAAAAAATAATGACTTAATTTCAGAGATTTGTAGAAAGGTTGGAATCTGGGTCACTTGTCTTCTTCTGCTTTTTTTTTTTTCTTCTTCTTTTACATTTGCGGCACAAATCCTGATGATTCCCAAAGCGCCGGAGTCACAGACAGCTCAGTCATCTATTCATCCAAGGATTAGAGATATTCTTTCAAATTTGCCTATTTCAGTTTTTAGTGGACACCGCTAACATTGAGGATCCATCGCGGTGAAAGTGAGCACACCTTTTAATTAGAAGGTTTTACCAATTAGGACATTTCTGAACAGTCCAAATTCTATCATCCTAAAAAAAATTGCTTACTTGTGAATGGAAAACATTCAACACCGAGGACAATCTATTGAAGACATGAATGAAATCTATTTTTACAAATGTCTATCAAATTCACCTCCAGGTCAAATTGTAGGATGCTAACTAAGGTTTAACAAATTTACACACCAGACTCTATGGGCCCCGGTAGGCCGATCGATTATTGTCAGGAAAGCACATTAGGAGAAAAGAGCCGGATCTTTTTAAAGAGGGGGGGGAGGAGAAAACTTTGATTCGCAAAGCTGAATCCAAACAAACCGAAAACTTTCTGGAACAAAGTCATTTGGACAAACGGGCCAAAACTGGGGAAGGTTTGGCCAAAACACAGGGTGCCATGTACAGGGGCTTGAAAAATGAGTCCAGAAATGTCAGCGCATTTTAGTCCGGCTTTATATGACAGCCCATGCAAAGTCACACAAATTAGTGAACTGGAAGAAAAATGGTTTTTAAAGAAGGTGCTCTGATCAGATCAGCAAAAATGTTATTGGTTATTGGCCCATAGGCACACCGCTACGTGTGCTGGAAAACTAACATGATAACATGGTAGTCGGAGCGCCATGCTCTGCTTAGCAAGGACGGAGAAGCTGGTAAGAGTCACTGGGAGGAAAGCTGGTAGAGGGATGATAAATAAAACGTGAAACTGCAACTGCTGCAAAAGATGGAAAGAAGAATTGACGCTATTTGGCTGAATATAAACGCACTACGATTCAGATTTGTATTAGTAAACTACTTCAAAAATAACCAACCTGTTCCTAATACCTATGTTGCTTTTTTACTAAGCGTTGGTCTATCACATACAATTCCAACAAACTATACTGAAGTTTCTGGCTGCAACATGACAAGGAGGTTCACGGTTTGCTGAAACAACCTCCACAAAATATAAGCACAAATATATCTAGAAATCTTTAAAGCCTTCTGAAGCAGACTATCCATAAGACACATAACGGAGGTGAAGCTGCACTTCTTCGAGTAACGCACAGCAACTCTGATTGCTTTTGCTTCAAAATCCGTACCTCTAACATGGTAATCACTGTAATTTTTACAGAAGGGAAATCCAACTTGTTAAGATCATTTAACCTTCCATTTCCTCTGTAAGAGTAACTGTTAACGCCGTGCATAAACTATGCCCCATAAAACCTCAATGAACTGAAGCAACGCATAAAGACGGAGCCAAATTCCCATCAAACAAAGTGAGAGGCTGATAAGGTCACATAGAAGGTAAACATGCAGGATACTTACTTACACGTATTATACACTATATAACCCTTCTGGATTTTGTTTTGTTTTTTATTTGAAGTACAATTTAAGTACATTGTAATGATGAGTTATAGTAAAAAAACAAAAGTGCATCCACTTTTAAACTAAAATAGGGTGTACATTACGCAAGCACAGTATATCTGTGTATATACTGTATATTGTTATTGCAGTATCAGTGTGTCCATTGCGGATACTGCATAGGACTGGACTGCAGGAATGTTGCACTAATGCAGGGGTCACCAACCTTTGAGGGACTGAGAGCTACTTCATCAGTGTTGTGCCATACGAAGGGCTACCTGTACTGACCTTTGACCTAGAAGAGTCAGAGCTCACCTTAACTTTATGTGATATAAACATGTTTTAAGTTTTTTAATTCATTTTAAATCTATGTAAATACAAGTATGATAAAAAGGATGACAATTTTAGATGCAGCTCACTGGATGGTTGTGCTATTTTGTGAACAGGCTTGAGGACGCCATGTTGGTGACCCCTAATCTAATGTGTTTCAGATGTCATGAGTTCTTTCTTGAGAGCCAACGTTCATCCAATATTTAGCCTGTTGGAGGGTCAATGCAAGGAAGAAAGGAAGGAAGCTAGGAAGGAAGGAAGGAAGGAAGGAAGGAAGGAAGGAAGGAAGGAAGGAAGGAAGGAAGGAAGGAAGGAAGGAAGGAAGGAAAGACGAAAGGGAGGAAGGAAGGAAGGAAAGACGAAAGGGAGGAAGGAAGGAAGGAAAGACGAAAGGGAGGTAAGAAAGGAAGAAAGGAGGAGAGAAGCAGGGAAGGAAGGATGGAAAAAAGGAGGCGAGAAGGAGACGTGGGGGGAAGGAAGGAAGGGAGGAAGGAAGGAAGGAAGGAAGGAAGGAAGGAAGGAAGGAAGGAAGGAAGGAAGGAAGGAAGGAAGGAAGGAAGGAAGGAAGGAAGGAAGGAAGGAAGGGTTGGATATGGGAAAAGAAGGTGAAGGTTAGGGAGGAAAGAGGAAAAGAAGAAAAGCGGGAGGTAGGGATGAAGCAAGGAAGGAGGACGGAGATCGTGAAGGCAGGAGGAAGGAAAAGAAGGAAGGCGAGAGGTAGGGAAGGAAGCAAGGGAGGAAGAGGGAGGGAGGAAGAAAGCTAGGAAGGAAGGAAGTAAAGAAAGAAGGGAATGAGGGAAGGAAGTAAAAAGGAGGAGAGAAGGAGAAGGGAGGGTTAGGAAGGAAGGAAGGATCTTTTTTTCTAAACATGAAGCACTTGTCCACACGCTCCGGGGGAGGTACCTCTTGCCCAGTGAGGAAGAGCAGAATGTCGCCCTCATCGTCCTCACACATGTGGATCTGGATGACGGCGCGGATGGCCGCCTCCAGGTAGTCTCGCTCTGGCTGCGGTGTGTAAAAGATCTCCACGGGGTGCGTGCGTCCGGGGACGGTTAACAGCGGGCAGTTCTCCAAATAGACCTGGAACTTCCCGGCATCCAGCGTCGCACTCATGACAATGACCTGCACAGGAAGAGGAGGTCTGTGAGGCACGCTGTGCCCACGCACAGAACTGAAAACCAGAACTGAAAGTCACGGCTCTCTCTCCTAATAGGCCTGGGCGTCCGAGAGGACAGAAACCTGTCGATTTCTAAAATAGTTTTGTGCCGATTATGGATAAGGACGAGTCCTAAGCAGGCAAGGGTGGAATTAAAGCCGTGATTAATGAGTCTACATCCTTTTTCGGCATGAATGATGTTACCATTTTTAATTTTGAAAGAGAGCCCTGGCACGGAAACTAATACGGTGTCTATAGTGTACATTTTAGCATGGCGGTCCAAGTAAGTGACCTACAAAGATCTATGACAGTCCTTGTTCCTGTAGCTGGGTACACGCTGTTCTTAAACAGCCCTTAGTCTGTGTGCATTAGGATTCTGAAGGGAAGCGCTTCCCCCGTTTTCAATCTCTAATATTTTCAGGGGCCAGCGTCTCTGCATTTCACTTTACGCTCCGCAAGACATCCTAATTGCTCTTAATCAAGGCAAATTAAACTTTCAAATTTGGTGAGCGATAGGGATGAGGGAGATAAGGGGAGTGTGTGGATGATCATTCCCAATAACCTAGACCTCATTTAACAGTCTGCGAACAACAATCTAACCTCTGATTTCCCTCCGACAAACCACTAGTCATTATCCATCTGCTTTATGAAAACGATATCTGGCACACTCCGGGCCATAAAACTTCTGCCTGCCTTTACGATCGTCCCATCCACACAGACAGTTGCTGTTTTCCTCCCGGTCCGCTGGCTGAAAGTGGTTGGGGGTGACTGCCATGCCGGCGCTGAATCTAAAAGCTGCTTTTCTCTTTAGACTCCGCGAGTAAAAAAAAAAAAAAAAACAGAAAACGGAGGAACCACCCTAAGAGGGAGGCGATGTTTAGGACTGCAATGTGGTTTTACGAGAACTGAACTCCAAACATTTGTAGGAAAACCAAAGGTTACATCTGTAAAGTAAATTTGCAAGCTGTAAACAGATAGGGGGCCACATACCAAAAGTGAAACCCTGATATTTCTACGAGCTGGGTTCTACCTTGAGGTCGGGCCTCTGGCGGACCACTTCCTTTAGCACCCCCATGAGGATGTCTGTGGCTAATGTGCGTTCGTGGGCCTCGTCCAGAATGATGACACCGTAGCGCTCCAGCAGGGGGTCGCTCATGGCCTCCCGCAGCAGCATGCCGTCTGTCATGTACCTGCGCAAAAACAAAGAGGACACGCCGCCAGCTCTAACCATGCGCTACACGGAGGCTTTATCAACACAGACAACTGTTTCGTCTGATAAAAGCTGCCTAAAACAAAGGGGGAAAAAACATATGAAGACCAGGGCCGGGCCTTGATCGTATCGTTTTATCGTTATTGTTAAAAATCATGATAAGAACTTGGATTTGTCTTGACGATAGACTCCAACTTGTTATTTTTGCTATTTTTCTCCACTCTTGGTTTATTGCAGTGGTTCTCATATGTTTTCTGTTGAGCCCCCTTTTGAAGAAGGAACATTTTTGAGCCTCCCGCCCCAAAATGGGTCAGAAATGTAACTTTTATCATCTTCTGTTTTAATGCATTAAAGCTGTCGCTCTGAAGATTACCCAGAATCCTTTTTAACATTTCTAACATATATAGTGATTCATTTATAACATATAAAAATGGTTTCTAACAACTAGAATGCTTCAACATTAACACACTGCCGTATTTTTCAGACTATAAGTTGCATTTTTTCGTAGTTTGCCTGACCCTGCGACTTACAGTCGGGTGCAACGAATATCAAGCATATGACCAACATGAACCAAGGAGTAAGCATTACTGTCTATGGCCACAAGAGGGCGCTCTAGGCTTGTGAAAACTATATGCTGCTCCTGTACCGCTTAAAAATGTATTGAAACTATAGACAACAAAGACTAAACACGTGTTTGTTTGTTGTTTCGCTGTTTCGGTATCATTCACACAGCGGAGCGTTGCGTGGTGCAGCTCAGAACGCGACAGAACCGTGTTATTGGGCTGTCCGTGAAGCTAGTAACAGCTAGCATTAGCTTATGTTATTTGGGTGGTCTACAACTTCGCTGATGCACGTTCAAGAGCTTTACTGACTTTTCTGTGTTGCTCTCAAACATCCGTGTCCTACTGCTAGCTTAGCACTGTTACGCTCACGGTCTAATTTCAGCGTAATTTTGACAACTTTCAGCGTAACGGCCCATTGCGCTGAAATGCGCTGGCGAGAACACTGCCGGTAACTTGCTAGTTGGAGTTGCTGGCCTGTTATGCATATTATTCAGCCTGTTGAGGGTGCAGTTGTGCAATTGATCAAGTTGTCTACCCAGATTAAATGTCGTTTTTTTTTTGTCTTGGATTTTGTGAAATTAATTTTTAAATAATGCCATTTATAGTTCGGTGTGACTTGCATATGTGTTTTTTTTTCCCCTATTAATACGATTAATACGACTTATGTTCCGGAGTGACTCAGTCAGAAAAATACAGTCTATAAATATCAACAAAAATATAAATGGCTTTTAGCCCGACTCGTACCTGCAGTCAAGATGACACGTTACTTTTAACGAGCCATGAACCTTATATGGTTGTACTTTTCATTAATAGTATTCATCATACTACTGACCGCAGGTACAGACCAAACAGCAGGGGGTGCTGTTGTCATATTTAGAAGGCCTGTATTTTCTGAAAACGCAAGGCTGTTATTGCGACCCCCACACCTGCAATACCCTCACGCCTCCCCTAGGGGGCGCATCCCACTATTTGAAAAGCACTGGTTTATTGAAAGCATCAGTTAATTCAACAATATAATTAAATGAACTTTCTGTGTGCTGTTTGGTGATAAGAATCACACTTCTTTGTGTAACTAGAGCCCCAATGAAACATATTTCGAATTTGGTTTTAATGTACGTCAGATTTTTGAATCTTTTTAAGGACAATATTTGTCCCTGTAGGGCTATAATTGACATGCAGAGGGTCACACAGTTACCTGAAAAAGACTCCAAGAAGCTGGATATAGTAAATATCGTTATCACAACATTACCACAATATATCGTGATAAAAATTTAAAGTCCATATCGCCCACCACTGATGAAGACAATTTCCTTTTCAAAGTGCTCGAGGCACTTCTTATTCAAATTAAGACATTGATACACAACAATCAAACAGACTAATCTACTCAGTTTAAAGCACCTATAAAATGTTTGGATAATTACTGGTTAATTAATTATTGCCGTATTTCAAGATGTAGACTGAAACTGAAATCTCTCATAAATTAACTTTTTACTATAGGGTTGCAGCAACCAGTCCTCATGGCCAAAAACCTTTCCATCAATATTTCCAGTTGAATGGTGCTTTGATGAATCCAATTGAACTTGCTCAACTTTTGCACAGGCGTTTGGCTCCAGGAGTTTTTCGGCTCTGTCCAACTTGCAGTTTTTAAAGCACTTATGGCAGAAAAAGCATCTGCTTCAGTCCTACGAGTTTTGAAGCATTTTCACAGATCCAAGGTAATGATTTATGAATGCTGTGTCTGCCTGGGTTAATGTGCAGGGCTGATATTTAACTTGTGTAAATAATGTTAATCCCTACATGAATGTGATTAAGATCAGATTTTCATAAATTATTAAAAAATAGGTACTGTAAATTAATAGTAGGCTATTAAATTAATTAAATTAATAGTAGGTAGGCTGTAATGACCGATAATTGGAGATAGTCTCCTGATTTACCTTTGATTTTGCACTCATGGCTGAAATTATCTCTGTTTTTTTTTTGCAGTTTCATCTGAAAGGCAGAACATCTGAACTTATTCACAATTAAGCACTTTTTTCTGAACACAAGGATAATAGGTGCTTCATCAGACCCCGCCGAGGCCGTCCCGGGTTCGAGTCCCGTGCTGTGGGACCTTTGCCGCATGTCTTCCTCCTCTCTATCCCACTTCCTGGCAGTCACTGTCAAATAAAGTCCACTAGCACCTAGGGCTGGCCGATAAATCCATTTAATCGATTAATTCGAATTTATAATTTTTTTAAGATTACATTTTTGGATTTTATTTTGCCAATGCACTCATTGGGCTTCCGTGGAGATAATAGCAATGCAATGCTGAATACATGTTTAGGAAAATATATTGTCAAAATATTGTAAAGAAGAGACATTTTTACCATAATATGAGGCATTTTAACTTAATCATTTACCGGTAATTTTTTTAAGTTAGTTTGAAGTTGCACAAGCAAAGTGAAGTCTGCTCTCAGCTCACTGTGTAAAACCACAAGCAGCAAACATTTAGTTATATTTTCATTGTTTAAAGTGGCATTGCTGCCATCTTGTTTCCAGACAAAAATGCTTGACATAAAAGTAAGTTTTTAAAAACAATTTCTTTTTGTAAACCAAAAAGGAGGGGGGGAAGAAGATCCATTAAGTGGATTTGGCATGATAAAATCTGAGATTTTATTGTCAAGCCATATCGCCCAGCCCTACTAGCACCAAAAACAAAAACCTAAATTGTTTTAGATTAATCTATTATTCAATAAATTGGGCGATGTAAAAAAATAAAATAAAATCATGGCCGACATCCTCAAAGGAAGCCCTATTCTCCTGCAGCTTTAAAGCTTTACAAGTTAACTAAGTGTTAAACTTACTTTAATACACTTTTGGCAGAGCTGCAGTCCTCAAACCTGATGGAATAGCCCACCTCCTGCCCCAGCATGACATCCATCTCGTCTGCCACCCTCTGGGCGACGCTCATCGCCGCCACCCTCCTGGGCTGGGTGCAGGCCACCGCTCTCCTCGGTCCTGGCAGCAAACGCATCGCCTCTACACACCACTGTGGGATCTGCAGGACGGCAGAAAAAGCTCGCTGTTGTCGGGGTTTAGCAAAAAGAAAAACACATTAAAGCGTCACAGAACGGCCGTCGGGTCTCCTGTAACTCGCCGCTGAGGGTTCAAACGCACACATACGCCTTAAAAATAAAAAATAAAAAGTCTGCCGTTATTACGGGGAATCTTAATTTTGTTTTTTATGGTTTACCGTGATCAGCCAAGCTGTTGCACATAAAGTCAACTTCTGGTTGGAACTGGCCCAAAAACAATAACCCAAGCTCACGCTCACCATATTAAGCATACGCCGTGGATGAGTGGCTTTCAGTCATAATCGGCCTCTGAAATGTCACACGGTAAGAAGTACAAAATGCCAAAAACAGCAGATAAAACATTTATCAGATCACTTCTGAATCCGCCAGAGAGACTCGCCACAAGAGCTTAAAATTATCAATTTTAGTAATTAGTAAAGCCCCGATCTGTCCATGCAGATTATTCTAATTTCTCTTTACTGAATTACAAATTACATCAAATTACTTTCTTTTTTCTTTTTTACTCTAAAATTGACTGTTGGACTTTTTTCAAAAAAAGTTGCAGAAACTTTTCACAAAACCAGCCCAAAGCCACCGAAATGTTTTCTCTGCATCACAAATTAAAGATATTCCCAAAATATCTAATTTACTCCGTGAACAAGACAGATTCTAGTTAACTAACGTTTCTTTGCTCACATCAGTACGTAGAAATTCACACGTTTAATTGAAATTCTGTCTTTAGCATCCAATATTATTAGGTCTGCCATAATTACCGTAGTTTTCGGACTATAAGGCACACTTAAAATCCTTACATTTTCTAAAAAGAATCGATGGTGCGCCTTATAATCCGCCTTATAATTATATATAATTACCGCTGTGCTTACTGACCGATTTTATGTGGGACAATGCGCTCAAAAATCTTTTAAAATGTGTAAGTACGACTTTGGTTAGCAATGAAGCCGCTCAATGGATATTCAGAGCTCTACGGTACACTGGCTGTGTCTCATTCCGCCTACTTCAGTCAGTGCACTGCTGATGTGCACTGACCACTTACTGCCGTAGTGCCCACTTTCGACCGTTAGTAGTGTTCCAAAAGGAACACTTATGTTAAAACACTTACCGGAAATGACGTAACGAACGCAACACACGTGACCGCGAAATTTTCAGACCGCCAAGAAATATATGCCGGCGTTTTTTTTTTTTTTTTTATAAAAACAACAATCGTTTACATCACAGCATGTTGAAATTACATCGCCTCCGACGTCAGCGCAGGATCCTCCAAATATTGGTTGAACATGAGGTATGTTCGTGTATTTTACAAACACCTATCGAGTACAATGCCTCGTATTACCACCATTACTTACATTTATATGATTGCGGTGTCGCGGTTTCGGCTGTCTCGGCTGAATTGTCCGCCGTTATTTTCAAACTGGGAACATCTTCCCGACGTCCTTAGCCCCTCCCTTTCCGCTTTGTAGTCAAGATGGCGTCCGTTTAGTGCGAGTAGGGTCCATCGTTACACACTGCATTTTGTGCCCGTTTTTAGGGGGTCATCCGGGTACTTTCGGTGCACTGACTTTTTGTGTTATCTACACTACCTACTTAAAACTAAGTGTTCGAAGTGTAGAAGTAGGCGGAATGAGACACAGCCACTGTGTCACTACCTGATCGGACCCCTGAGCTGTCTACAAGACTGCCTGACTGTAATGTCTAAACTAGACGTGTATTCATGTCAGGCAGCCTGCATCCGGAGTACGCGCTAGCAACAATAAACCTAGTAAGTTAATGCAATATAATAGTTACGCTTATTTTGGCCCCATGTAGAAACAGGGCAGTGTAGTCCAACTACTCTGTCCTCCCGGCAGAGACGGATACCTGTCCCTCTCAGGAGAGAGCTGTGTAAGGTGACCAGATTTGATTTCTCTAATGAAAACTGGGGACGTCTGGTCATCCTACCGGAGGGACGGAGTGATATTACACACTTGGGATGAATATGTAAAGCGCCTTATAATCCGGTGCGCCTTATGTGTGGACATAGACACACATAGACACGTTAATTCACGGTGCGCCTTATGGTCCAAAAACTACGGTAGTGCAGCTGGCCTAACTCAACTGTGTGTATTTCCTGTAGACCTAACAGAGCGCTACCTCAACTGTGACTGGCGTTAAATATAAAACAGAGCAACTTCGACAGGATGCGTTCCCCTTCATTTCTGCAGCAGCTTTCCTCAAAGCTTCTTAGAATATTTTAGCTTCCTCCGACTTTCAAACAACTCCTGGATTTTTTTCTTCCACACTGAATGGTTAATGTACCCTGGACCGTCACTGCTTAGATAAGGGTCTA
Source organism: Fundulus diaphanus (assembly GCA_037039145.1). Lineage (NCBI taxonomy): Eukaryota > Metazoa > Chordata > Actinopteri > Cyprinodontiformes > Fundulidae > Fundulus > Fundulus diaphanus. The sequence continues at coordinate 31,771,086 of CM073131.1, forward strand.
AGACTGGGAAAAAGATCAGACTTTTAGCTTTCAGCTAAATGGGTCCATCTTTATTCAGATATTACTAGGTACCTTATTGGCTTAAGTTGCACGTACGTCACCAGAAAGTAAAATCAATATAATGCTATTTCTTTGGTAGAACTTTGTCTTTTTTTTTTCAGATCCATTTGAGAAAGTATTTGTGTCTGAACTTTCATGCATCAGTAAACTGAAGGTGCATAAAAAAAAAAAAAAAAAAAAAAAAGTAGCTAAATATTCCCAGCACAGATTTTTAAGCGCCGTCAGTGCAGAAAAGCCCCGGCAAACTTCCACCACGTCGCTTTGTAGGATAGTTTATATTCATCTCAGGATGAGGCTGAGACTCAGTGATTTACTCTAATCTTCTCCTGCAAATTTAAAAGAAAAAAAAAAACAAGACAGCCCAGCTTCTTAGCGCACTTAAGATTAGCTGGTAAGTTTATCTAACTGGGAATCCATGCCTAAAACAACCCCATGAAAATACATGAATCATTCATAGTATCTGTATTTTTTTTTTATGATAACATTAAAGCAATTTGAACGACCCAGAGTCAGGCTCTCATTTACTGTGACACACTGGAGTCAGGGCATCACAAGCCTGCCTTCTGATGCCCCCCCATGTCTCTACCTGCGTGGTCTTTCCGGATCCCGTCTCCCCGACCAGCACCAAGGACTGGTTCTGCATCAGGATTTCTGTAAAGAGATCTCTGTACTCCCAGACCGGGAGCCGCAGGCGTTTCTCCAGGATCTCATAGTAGCGCGGCGTGTGGGGCAGGTTGGTGAAGGGGTTCATCTGCTGCTGCTGCTGCTGCTGGACGGGAGGCGGAGCCACCAGACCCCAACCGGCTGGGGCCGCCCCGGCTGACTTCACGTCTCGCTCCCTGTTCTGGTTCCGACCCCGGTTCCTGTCCCGTTCGCGGTCCCTGTCGCGCCTTGATGAGGAGGAGGAGGAGGAGGAGGAGAAGAATGAAGTCGGGATGTATTAATACACTCCAGTATAAAAAGGAACCACTTCAGCGTTCATTTAGGCCAACAGTAGGAAACAAACTGGGGACAATTGTTAACCGTCAAGCTCTTCTTTTGTAAAAAAAACTAAAATAAAAATGAGAAAAAAAATTAGACGAAAAGGTTACTGCATTTCTTTTTCACGCTATGCAAGCACGCAAAAGGTCATGCATGAGCTAATTGCTCGTAGCATTTTGTCCTTTTCGCCAAAAAAAAAAAAAAAAAAAGACCTATTTATCAGCTTCAGAGCACAAATTGGAAACTTTAAAGTTGTCAAAAAAGCGGTTAAGGGTTGTGCTTTGTGTTGCCTTTTCATTATATTACAAAAAATAAATAAAAAGACTCATTGGGAAATGTTCAAACGACGAATACAACGTCTCACCGTATCGTTTGTTGTCCTGCATGACCTGAACTTAATGCTAGGTTATTGACAGAGAATAAAAAAAGGTTTATGTTGTTACTTTGAGATAGATAGATAGATAGATAGATAGATAGATAGATAGATAGATAGATAGATAGATAGATAGATAGATAGATAGATAGATAGATAGATAGATAGATAGATAGATAGATAGATAGATAGATAGATAGATAGATAGATAGAGAGTCTTTAGAGAAATAAAGAGTTTATTAAGATTTTTAATTTTTTTTTTTTTTACCTGCTCAACAAGCCTGGCATTTGTATTAAAAAAAAAGCATCTGCAAATTATTGTGGATTTAAAACATAAGAATGGCGAAGAACTTTTTTCTTTGTTTTAAAAGAAAGGCATAAAGTTTCCTATTATTGGTGAGTTATATTGTTTTGATTTCACACTTTCTATAAAAACACTGCGCTTGTGGTGCGTTCCTTTTGCCTCGGAGGTCGGGACAAACGAGACGCAGGTTGCGTCGTCTCCGCCTTTTTGCGTTCCAGTTTCCCTTGTCGGACAGTAGGGGGGGAAAAAACATGGACGCTGGCGCTGTTGTTAAAACAATGCCAATAAATCTGTTCTAGGCGGCATTTTGTGCCGATAAACAGCTGAAACATCCCATCTGATGACCAGTGAAAGGCAGCACCTGTACGACTGACTAAATGTTACAGAAATACCAGAGAGCTGCTGCAAACGGTCAGAATGAGGTGTTACTCAGTGCTGCAGCGACTGGCAGCCATCATGAATACCATGAGTACCATCCTGTTGCACCGAGTTTACGACTCGTAATACCGACTTTGAGGGCCGTCCAGGTTAAACTGTTCTGACCCGGGGGTCGAGAACTCCGACCACCGAGGACAAATGGAACGCCAAGTCCAAGTAAGGGCCGTGCTCCAAGGCTGCTTTTGTGCTTTTACAAGGCCTTTGCTGGTCTGACCTACGATGACATTAAAACTGGAGTAAAAAAGAATGTGGCAAAACAAAAGACAAGTACTTTTTGTTACACCTAACAGCTTCTATGCTTTGAGAAGGGAGATTTGTGAATGGAAATCTACCAGTAAGAGATCTTAAAACGGCCCCTGTGCTCGTGGGCCAAGTAGGCCCCATTCTTGAACTGCAGTCAGGGGCCCAGGATACACTTTGGACTCGCCTGATGTAAAACATGCAGGACACGGGCCCTTGAGGGCCGACAATGGACCCCGCCCCCCCGATCTAGATGCTTCTCAACACCCTTAATGTTAATTGACGGCTCATTATGAACAGGCTTCTGGTGGAAACCCTGAGGAGGTCATGAACTCCTCTGAACCAGGTGTGGGGAGTGGGGGACACGTTGAGATGCCATGTTTCAAGGCAAGGCAAATTTATTTGTATAGCACATATCAGGTCAAAGACAATGCAAAGTGCTTTACATGATTAAAATCTAGGAAAATAAAACAGAATGAATGCAAGTTGGAATAAAATGCTAAATAGAACATGGGAGAATAGAAACTAAATAGAAACTAAAAGCAAACATTAAAAACAAACTTAAACTAATGATGTTTCAGTAGAATGGTTTAACTAGAACAGTCGAAGGCAATCCTAAACAAATGAGTTTTTAATCTCGATTTAAAGGAACTCAGGCTTTCCGCACTTTTACAGTTTTCTGGAAGTTTGTTCCAGATAAGTGGAGCATAGGAACTAAATGCTGCTTCTCCGTGTTTGGTTCTGGGTATGCAGAGTAGGCTGGAGCCAGACGACCTTAGTGGTCTGGAGGGTTGATACACTGATAACAAGTCTGTGATGTATTTAGGTGCTAAGCCATTTAGGGATTTATAGACTAACAGAAGTATTTTAAAGTCTATTCTCTGAGATACAGGGAGCCAGTGTAAGGACTTTAGAACTGGGGTGATGTGCTCTACTTTCTTAGTCTTAGTGAGGACGCAGGCAGCAGCGTTCTGGATCAGCTGCAGCTGTCTGATCCACTTTTTAGGCAGACCTGTGAAAACACCGTTGCAGTAATCAATGCTACTAAAAATAAACACATGGATTAGTTTTTCCAGATCCTGCTGAGACGTTAGTCCTTTAATCCTGGAAATGTTTCCGTCCTCAGGATCAGGAAACCCCGATGAAGACGAAAGCTGTGCTCTCCAGTCAACAGATCACTATGTTGACCTGTGGACGCTGCTTAAAGGCACCGTTTGAAGCAAAGCAATGACTTTCCAAAAAAAGTTAAAAAAAAACAACAAAAAAACAACTGGACTTTTTTTCTGAAGTTTGAAGACGTTTCACTTCCCATCCAGAAAGCTTTCTCAATTCAAATGTCTGTAGTAGTGTGGAGTTCCAAGCTTTATATTATTGCCCAAAAAGGCCTTGTTATGGCTTATATACACTTGGAAATTAAACCGAAACTGGTCCATCTCGGATTTGGACGAGGTTCCTATGCTGGTCCACCCCTAGACTCCCCACTGCTAAGGGGGTGGACCAGTTTCGGTTTAATTTGCATGTTATCTAAGCCATAACAAGGCCTTTGTTGGGCAATAATATAAAGTTTGGAACTCCACACCACTCCAGACATTTGAATTGAGAAAGCTTTCTGGATGGGAAGCGAGACGTCTTCAAACTTCGGTGGAAAAAAAGTCCAGTTTTGTTTCTTAATGATCATGACCTGGATGACTGAGAATCTTCACCAGCATAAAGCAATGACCCTTAGCTTAGCCGGGGGGGGGGGAGACCAGCCGCTACAGCTGATCGGTACCACCAACCTCTGACTGCCTGGATAATAACGCACACCTAGCTGGGCTATAAGTGAGGAAAAGGTCAGACGCTATTTAAAGACACAAATGTCTGTCAGCCGGAGCGACCTTTCTACTTTAGCTTTAGCTACGTTAGCATGCTAACGCTAATGGCTATATATAAAAAAAACGCCTCGTTCGTCTGGTTTTACTGCTTAAAACACCGCCTGCCAGCTACCTTCGTGCTTTATACCACAAATATTAAAAGTATCTGCACGGACCAGCTTGTTAACTTCGCGTATAACCGAGGAGCACGGGCAGTGCTAGCTTACAGCAACAAGCCGGAATCAACACTTGTAGTTTAAACTAGAAGAGGCTAAAGGGTCACGCCCACCAATTTGAATAATAATCTTACTCTAATTCTAAACAATTAGACAAGATGAATCCTTTATTTATTTATTTTTTTCGTCCAAAAAAAAATAAAGAGCTAATTAATCCATTCGGAGTCGCCACAAAAAAAAACAAAAAAACAACAACGCTTGAACTCCGGCTAGCATGCAACCGGAAACGCTTACCTCATAGTTATTCCTCCTGAACCCGAAAGCTGCGATTCTCCCTGAAAAATCTAATGTGTCGTTAAATCCCAGCGATGGCGGCTTTGAAAGTCTTGCATAGAGCAGGTGCTCCAGTGCAGATGGGCGAGGAGGAGCTGCGGGGATGATGCGGGAGGTATGCTGCATCACCCAGAGGCGGCTCAACGTTTCAGGAGGCCTGGAGCAGAAGTTCATTAGGGGGCCCCCTTTCTCTTTTAGCCCATCGCCCCACTACACCATCTTAACGAAAAAAGGCATTTTTGATTGAAATATTTAATTTGTTGATTTACTTCTCTTTTGCTCTTTTTCTTTACAAGTAGAATTAATATTCTCACCAAAACCTCAGTAATTTGCGTTTAGCACGCTCTTCTTTTAACAAAAAAGTGCAAATAAAATGTTTAAAAAAATTAATACATGTTTTTCGTTCGTTATTTGCAAATGGTGGAAGAGAATTTCTTGATAATTAAATAAAATTTGGAGATCATTATCATGAATGAGAATTCAAATGCTCGTGTACGCCCCCTGCTGGTTTGAAGGCTACAACCGGCCACTTCCTTCACTTTTTTCTCAGGCCACCTGGTTGTCTGGATGATGTTGCTGCTAATCAGCACACACACACACACACACACACACACAGAAAGTTAAAGATACCAAGAAGTCCGGGCTGATCCCAATCTATTCAGTGCAAGGTTTTACAGGCTGCATTTCTCTTCTGACCTGTGATGTCCCACTTGCACACATTTGTACTCGGTGCATACACACAGTTATTTTCAAGCGGATACACTCATCAGTGGTGTAAATCTGATACATTTTGGGCTTTTAATGATTTATATGAGCTCTTCTTTGAAATTGTTGAATGATTGTATAACAAAAAACTGCATTGATTCACTAAAAACAACATTTGGGGGCATAAGTTTGAATTTACTGTTGATTTTCTCCACACATAATTATACATACAATCTTAAATGAAAGTGCATCCATGTAAGGCTTTTAATGAGTGGCAATAGAGCTTCCTTAATGTGATTGTTCAACGTAACCTGGCCAAGGCAGATTTCAAGATTGTCTCTTTAAACATTTTACATAAGTAAAACTTATTTGGATGTGCCACACCTTTGGCTGGATCTGAAAAAAGAGCTGAACTGCCATCTTCAGAAGAAAGAATACCAAGTAACGGCTCAGGAACCATTAAGAGAAGTCTGAATGACACTGACACAGTTGGAGTCAAGTCCCTGCCAACTGCGAAACATGGTGGTGGCGGCATCTTACTTTGGGTTGGTTTTGCTACCATTGGCGCTGGTGGGTTGCACGAGGTGGAATAATAAAGTAGAAGGAGGGTTTCCAAATACCTCAACGTCACCTTAAATCACAATCCAGATGGATAAAACAAGGCCACAGATGGTTCTTCCACAGAAGTATCCTCCCAAAACGCATCAAATCAAACAAATATTAGATGTAATCTTTGTATACTTTATATGTGGATCAGATGAATTACCTCCTAAAATTTAAAATGGTCAACCCAATACTTCTTTTTGAACAATGGATTTTTTGTAAACAATTAGCCCTAGCTAAAGACCGGTTCTCAAAAATAATTGAAAAGCTTAAAATTACAATTTATTCCTAAATTGAGTCTACATAAATCACTTATGTGACTTCTTATACAACTAAAACCATAATTTCATAAATGACAAAAAAAAAGGTTCAATATGAATAATTGAACGCTGGGAATATTCTTTGTTCTAAAAAATCCACAAAAAAATAATACAATTTTCACCAATAGATTTAAAAACACTATCTAATATGTAATTAATTTCACAACTTTACATCGTTTATACCACAATTATTCTGGTTGGAAAATAAATCTAGCTTTTGAAAGTCTAAAAAGAAGAGGAAACAAACAATCAGTTTCTCTGCCTTAAATTGTGTCTCTGCCAGTGTTGCCACATTGTTGCCCAACTACAGGACTGTCTCAAAAAATTAGAATATCGTGAAAAAGTACTGTATACTAGTAGGCTATTCAACTAATCACTTGAATCGTCTAATTAACTCGAAACACCTGCAAGGGTTTCCTGAGCCTTGAAAAACACTCAGCTTGGTTCAGTAAACTAAATCACAAGTATGGGGAAGACTGCTGATCTGACTGCTGTCCAGAAGACCATCATTGACACCCTCCATCAGGAGGGTAAGACACAAAAAGAAATCTCTCAAAGAGCAGGCTGTTCACAGAGTGCAGTTTCAAAGCACATTCACAAAAAGTGTGTTGGAAGGGGGAAATGTGGCAGGAAACGCTGCACAACCAAGATCTGGCACCTGCCCACAGTGAGCACCAAAACCACCAGTAACTGGTGTACTGACCATGGCATTACTGTCCTTGATTGGCCTGCCAATTCCCCTGACCTGAACCCCATTGAGAATTTGTGGGGTATTGTGAAGAAGAAGCTGAAAGACACCAGACCCAACAATGCAAATGAGCTAAAGGCCGCTATTGAAGCATCCTGGGCATCCATAACACCTCAGCAATGCCACAGGCTGATTGCCTCCATGCCACGCCGCATTGATGCAGTAATCTGTGCAAAAGGATTCCCAACCAAGTACTGAGTGCATTAATGGACATTTTCAAATGTTTGATTTTGTTTTGCTGTTATAATTTTTTCTGTTTTACTTGGTCTGAGGAAATATTCTAATATTTTGAGATAGGATTTTTGAGTTTTCTTCAGCTGTACGCCATAATCAGCGATATTAAAACAATAAAAGGCTTGCAATATTTCAGTTGATTTGTAATGAATCCAGAATGTATGACATTTCATGTTTTTTAATTGCATTACGGAAAATAAAGAACTTTATCACAATATTCTAATTTTCTGAGACAGTCCTGTATAATCAAACTAATCGCTCGTCTTCACGTTCAGGACACGTCAACACGCACCCTCCAGCAGCTATGGCTACACTAGTGGAGCCAAAGCAAGCTACACCTTTTCCAAACGATACACGGTAACTTTAAAGGGTGCTATTCAGATAACTGTGTTAAAAAAAGGATTTTAGATTGATTCTCATATTAATTCCTAAAGGTTAATTCAAAGATCGGTTTAAAAAAAAAGCCATTTTCCACTGTGAACTTAAATGTGTGAGCCAGCATTAACTACCATTACTTTATCAATTTGCTGTTGAATGTTAATATATTACTAGTATCGATATGTTGCATAACTACACAGTCATATTATTCAGGTAACAGCTAAACATTTTCGTTTACTCCAAATGAAAAAATGTTTTGGAAAAGAAATATGTAAAAGCAGCTTATAGCCAAAGGACCAACATCTTAAGGTATTTTTTTTAAATAGCATAAAATCCTCCTTTCAGTGTCTAAAATTATACAGTGACGAATAACCGGTCAAAACAAACAGTCATTGCTATTGACAGATAATTACACAGCTCAGACACCGCTCACAGGCCGCATAAAGGGGAACAAGTAGTTAATTTCCTTTTGTTGGGAGATTGATGGGGATGATTAAGAAGGAAGTGGGAGTCACAACAAAGTCATCATGCTCTAATATTCTCGATATTTTAAGATGCCGTGAATTTCCCAACTTGGAGTCTGTGTCTTTGTCACAGGCCGTTAAATGCATCTCCAATTATCTGTGAAATAGCAGCGGCAGGCAGGGCTTGCAGTGAACGGATGGATTAGGGACTAATCACATGAATGGAAACTGCAGTTTAAAAAAGAAGAAGCGGAAAACAAAGATCCAAATGTGTTACGCTGTTCTATTTCTGAAAGTGTGAACGCTTGCATCTGTTAGGAATAGGGAATACGACCTGCAGCTCATAAGGCCCCAGAAACCGTTTCCATGTACCCCAGTTCTGACCCCGATAACGTGATTTCACATCTACTTCTGATAGGATTGTTGTTTGTATCAGTTCTGCATTTTTTTTGCATCAAGATGAGGACCACTAAGAGATGACTCCAACCATGCAAGGCTTGGTCATGAGTGGCATCAGAATAAAGAGATATTTATTACATGTAAGTCGTTTTGCCTGAAGAGAGTCTACCTTAATGTCCGTTATGTACAATGCTTCATTTAGTACAAAACGTCTTCAGAGGGCACTTCATTAGATTCTCTGTAAAAGGTGTTTAAGATACGGGCACCTGGACTTTGGCAGGTAATCGCTGTTAATCTAAATTTGATGAATTTTTCACAGATTATATGGAGACGTTAAGAAAATTCAATCTTTAGGTCACTTTAGCTGCATTGTTTTACACGAGTCCGGGTTTAAGCTGAAGCTCTCTCTGGCTAGGCTTTGGGTCTTGGTTGTGCTAAAACCTGAAACCCTTTCAGGGCCAGTCTCGGGTCACTTTCTTGTGACTGCTTTAAAAAAAAAAAAAAAAAAGATTATTTAATTATGTTCAACAGCATCGTTCCCAGTGAAACAGCAGTAATCCTGTGCAAAGGCTTACAAATGTCCTCACGCCACTTGTGGTTCTTATGCGTTTAATCACGTCACTATCACACGCTTCAATGTGACTTATCGTGGTTTTTGTGCGATAGATTAGGGCTGGATGATAATTCAATAACAATATATGTCGATCGATAGATCGACATATATACATATATTACAGTCATCACATCCTCCCAACCAATCACAAACGCAGACCCAGGAACCTCCATCACCAAGCTTCACCCCCTTCAAAGAGTCCAGAGAGCACGTGTTTTTTTTTGTTTTTTTTTTGTAAAAAATTGGTTGAATAAAGGGTTGAATTTGAATTCAGTGTTTGTGTGTTATGTATCTAAAAATAGGTTATTAAGCAACAGCATAAAATGGCCAGGGCTGCACTTAAAATATATGTTTTGAATTTGTTGATAATTATCAATATCGATCAATATGATTTCTATTTTATCGATACGCTTTTTTTCTATATCATCCAGCCCTGTGATAGATCGACACAAACTAACGCTTCATTGTGAGGTGGAAGGAACATGATGCAAGATTTTCAAGATCTTTTTTTTTTCACAAATAAAAATAGAACCACTTTAATCCGATACCTTCAATAAAGATGCACGGCAACAAATTTCAGAAGTGGCCTGATTAGTGGCGAGCAACAGAGCACCGGTGTGACCTGACGTCAGTGGGAACCCAGCTGTTGTGTCAAGGCCTCAGAGGTTTGTTGGAGAACGTCAGAGAGCAAACAGCATCGTTAAGCAGAGTTAAGATTTTAAAACAATATCTTAGGTTATGAACCGCACGCTGTCGGATTTATCGTCTGAAAAAATGGAAAGGAGCACAGCGCAGCTACAGACCTACAAAAGCATGGCTATACAGTTTAGATCTGAGAATCTGCTGGCAGGGCGGCTGTAGGGCGTGCGCTCCACAAATCTGGCCTCTGTTGAAAGAAAACCATGACAGTTTACCACAATGCACGCAGGGGACGCGAGAACGTGGTCTGGTCAAGTGAGCACGGCGCATCAGCAAGAACACGCCATCCCCTCGGGGAAAACATCGTGGTGAGGAGAGTTTTTTTTTTTCCCAGCAGGGATAATTAACCTAATCAAGGTTATCGGGGAGATGGATGGAGCTGAATACGGCGCAGGTCCTGGAAGAAAACCCATGGGCAGCTTTAAAAAGACTTACTGTGGCGAAGGTTCACCTCTGCTCCGAACATGTAACCAGAGCCACAATGGAAGGCTTTAAAGAACAATGAGGCGTTAAAACGGCCCAGTCAAAGTTAAGACCTTCATCCAGTTCAGAATTAGTTGCAGGACTTGGAAATTTGAACGTTTTTATCCCGTTTGTCTACTGTGCATCGCTCTGTGTCGGTCTGTAACCTGCGGTGCAAGTAAGGGCAAAATGCAGAGAAAATCTAAAGGGGTATGAATACTTTTGAAAGGCACAGTGGAGCAATAGCCCTCCATGTTTACTACAGTTTTTTTAGATTGAAGGAGAGAATATTTTTTCCCTCCTTTAAAACCTCCACATCACTCGTCTTTTACTAAAACCTCCTGTTTTTTTGTCTGGCTGTATAAGGCCTGACTGATGGAGGGCTGCAAGCATGACCATTTTTCTTTTTGCCTTGGCGGTTTGTTGTTTTTAAAACAGCCGAGCAGCGCGAGTCGTTTCTCGCCGGACGGCCGACTCCATCAAGACCTCTCCTGGGCTCTGGAGCCGCAAATGGCTCTTTGGACCTTCCGCAGTTAATAACTTTGGCTACAAATGTTTTTTTTTTTTTATAATGGTATTTAAATGTAATAATAATAACAAATGCAGGTTTTAGCAGTTTCTCTTTCTTGGAATAACTGCTTTTAATTTTCACAACAGAATGATGCTAAAAGTGCCAGTGATATTTAATGTTAAATCAATATGTTTTTCATTATGTTGGAAGCTATGATTTTTTTTTACATCTTTATCCACTAATATCAACATCCCATCCATCTCACTTTTTTAAAACCTCAAAATAGACATAAAAGGGCGTTTCTTTAACGACGAGAACATATTTCCTACAGTAGATCTTTAGGAAAAATTATAACTTGTCTTTTTTCAAAAGGCCAGGCAACATTTGCGGCTCTGAACGAGTTTAATTCAAGTGGACTGTAGGCAAAATGGCTCTTTAAACTGTAAAGGTTGCAGACCCCTGCTCTCAAGGACGGATTACGGACCGGGCCAGTGGGGCCAGCGCCCAGGGGCCCTCTGGGGCCAGGGGCCCCGGGGGGGCCCGAGACCAAAACTGTTTCAACATATACGATACAATAAATTGTTATTTCATAGGGCGTCTGATGAAAACAAGGAGGGAGTGGGGACCCCTGACATTTGGCTACCAAGGGCCCTTTGAGGGCTGGGGTGGCGAGTGGGGGGTACTTCCTACCAGGGCCCTCTGACTAACCACAGGCCCTTAGGGTGCTTTTAGCGGGCTCCACAGCTGCTCCTGCTAGTCAGCCATGGGCCCTGATGAAAGCACCCTCACCCTGGAACGTTGGTAAGAGTGGATGTGGTTGTGGAAGGGCCCTTGCCCTGCTTTTGGGCCCCTTATGAAAATGGATGAGGGGTGGGGGTGGAGGATATTTTCAGCAGGCCCTATAACTACCAGGGCCCCTAGCCCTGCTTTTGCCTTATGACAATGGATGGTGTGGTGGGCCTCTGACTGATTTTGAGGGCCCCTACCAGAGGCCTCTGACTTACCACATGCCCCGGGTAAGGGTGCTTTTAGCGGGCCCCACATGGATCCCAGCTAGTATGCTTAAAAGAGGTGGACTCTAGCTCGATCCACATGTAGTGTCATCGCTAATGGCGTACCGCGAGGAGCTATTTTTAGAACGTGACGTCATATCACGTGGTACGAGGTAGGGCAAATATGCGTTTTCCTCCTCTCTTTCGCTGTACGTTACCCTTGGTTTAACTCAGTAAAACTATCGCTTTTTCTAAGTCTAAGACGTCTCCTAACCATGGTTTTTAAACATTGATGTTATGGAACGTGCAACAGCGACTCGAGGTACGCTGATAGGCCGCATATGAAGGATGTTAAAGCCGCAAGCGGCGTCAATCGGCCCTCGCAGCCATGCGCAGCTCCGGCCTATTGGCCACCGCTGCGGTGGGGGGCGGCCGGCGGGGTTCGCGCACCGCTACAGTGCCTGCCGGCCAGCTGACTGGCGGGGTTTGCGCACCGCCGGCCGCCCCCCACCACAGATGCTGTCACGCATTTTCCCCGCCCGTCCACCGGGCGATTCCCACAAACGCGTTCAGCAGCCCTCCCCCATGACTCACAAAAAATCTGGTGCAGACCGGTCGATGCAGCGAGGAGATACAGCTGTTGGATAATGATAATGCATTTGGCAACCGGACCGGACTAAATTGCTCGGCGGGCCGGACAATTTATACCGATTCCTGGACGGTGATTACAAACAGAAAAAAAAAACGCCCGCTGACGCCATGAACGCCGAGCAGGGGAAAAACATCGACTTACCGTTCTATCAACTCGACCCGTTTTCCAGTCTTTCTAAGCCCTCAACACTCAAGCCATCGTTTGAGCTGAACGCTGGTATGTTGTTCCACAGTTCTACCAGTAAAATGGGCGCCTGGACATCCTCTTGTGATAGTTTAACAGCTGAAAAGTCGGTCCTATCGTTGTATCTGTTGCATGTGTAATGGCTGGTTGCTACGTGTGCTCTCACACCGTTTGTCCTACCTTAGCGGCAAGGGGCATTGCTCATGAGATGGTGACGTCACGTGCGCGGTACGCCATTGTAACTGCACGGATCTCAGCATGGATCTCAGACATGTCGTCAATGACAAGACTTCAAATAACAAATGTGTCACTTGTGATGTGTTAATTGTAAAATGAGACCTGTGTTTTACCATAGTAACAACCGGGGCTAAAAAAGGGGGAGAAAAAAGTGCTCTACCAAGTGTGATGTGTAATAAATTGGAGTAAAGAGAGAGCAACGGTCTTAAACTCTGGCATGAATGCAAAGTGCTGTTTCATACAGATCCGAATTACAAGCAAATTCTACCCAGTAGCACAATTTTAATTTGGAGACAGATGATGAAACAACAAGTAGTTTTATTGTAGTAGCTGTGGCTGCGTATGTGTGTTTGTAACCCTGATATTATGTTCATTGGAAAACATGTTTTTTTCAGCTTATTCAATGTTTTTTTCCTTATTTCCTCACAATTTGGACATGTTTCATAAGCCTGCTGTAAAACACTCACACTTAATATGTATTTACAATGATAAAACGTCATTTAATACTGCAATTAACACAGCATTTTTAATATAGCCAACTCAATACCTTCCCTCATATCTGTCTTCCTCTCCATGCCTCTGTCACACACATGCACACAGCATGCATTTGTTGTAGTAGATAGTGGCTGCCCCTCCCCCACTCTCTCACTCAGTCTAAACCTTAGCAAGTTGTTAATTTCATTGAACATATTGACAGTGTTTCTGATTGCGCTTAGTTTCAACAATTTAATTCTCTTTGCATTTTTGAATTTACATAATTTGAGATTGTGTGCATATAGCTGCACCTAGTATTTCTGCTAGGTTTCATTGAACTCTGGCTACTCCGTGGCTAGCTACTCCTCTGGCTACTCCGTGGTTGTGGCACATTAAGCCACCAGTGGCTTAATGTGCCACGACCAGGCTAGCTATAATTGTCCAGAAAGACGTAAAGCGACAAACCGCTTCAATTTATTCACAATCCACAATAGCATGGTTTGTAAACTTTTTTTTTTGGGGGGGGGGGGGGGGGGGGGGGGGCAGACTACCCTTAATCCGTCCCTGCCTGCTCTAGTCTCATCGTTCAGGTATACAGGGAGTTTCTAAAATGCGCGGGGTTTCATTTTGGTTCTCACGTGCAGTAGGAGTCGCTGGACCAGATTCTTATTTGGCTCTTTACCGTTGCGTGAATCTCTTTCACGTACATTATAACAGCTGCAGGCTATTAGATGCAGTTTTGTGAACTTAAAACTGAAACCCAAGTGGAAATACAAGAAGCGTTCAGATTTAAACGCCTTAAGTCTCTATATATATATATAAAAAACAGGACTTAATATTCTGCCTCCTGAAACCAGAGCAGTTTCAACCCTGGAAATTCCCAGCTGGAAAGAGGCTGAGGCCCCTCCTGCAGTCAGTGTCCCATCACTAATGTCACATCAGTCGTTCTCGTCAGCTCTTATCACACTGACCCACCTTCTCCGATCTTAATAGCGATCTGACCGTACGGCTGACCTCCAGCGTAGCCTCTCGGCTTATCGGCCGGCCACAAGCTCTTGCTCCAACAACATTACCAGCATGGGCTGTGTGGGCTCCTGCGGCTGAAGTCAGATTTGGTTTTGGTAACAGGAAGGGTGGAAACCCGTCTGTTGCTACAAGGAACAAAAAAACAACAACAGATTGAAAGAAAAAAAAGACTTATTCATGATCCAGTTTGTAGTGAATGGGAAGCAGAACCAGCAGCTAAATCTACCAGCTTTGCTCATATGGAGACGGAGAGTTTTGTCCATTCTTCCTCTGGGAAAGTACGTTTCTAAGGCCGTACGTCTCTGCTTATGTGAGATTGGGTTGCGAGCTCATTTTCAGGGGCCCAAGGCATTTCTCAGGCCAGAAGGGACAAAGAGTTCGTCCAGTGAGTTCTCGATCTGCTTCTCTGTCTCCTCCGACGTCCAAGGAGAGCCTCAAAAGAGTAGTGCATCCTGGTCACATCGTCTGCACACTTGATTGATCTCAATAATGCTGGACCGGATTCTGAGCAGAACATCGCTTAGGGTCAAGGAGAGCCGGGAACCAGACCTGGCGGGGACGCGTGCCAGTGAGTGCCTGGTAGTCGAGCTTTGGCAGCTGGGCTTAGCCCAAAGTAGCCTCGACAAGTTTTTGGCAAGATTCTGGTCAGATGTTTTTCTGTTCCTTTTTTTTTTTTTTTTTTTTTTTTTTTTTTATAAGAATTAGTAGAAGTCGTTTAAATCAGCTAGTTGCTCTCCCTGGACCTGTTTTTGTTTTTTGGAGAGGGGTTTTTTGGGCATAGTTGACCATTTCCATAATAAAATTGAGGATGGGACGTTATGAAATCCATTCCTGAAGCTTGATCTGCTTCCAAAACCAGTTCTGAGATGTGTTCAGTATCGTTGTTGGAAAACCCACCTGTGTCCAACTCTCAACAGCCTTACCCAAACTAAGAATGAGCTTTGAAACAAAGGGACATTGTTCTACCTGTTAAGCATGATGCCGGCTGTTTTGCTGCCAGCAGAAACGGCACTTTTGCACACAGTGGGATGAATTAAGAAGAATAAGAGATTGCTACAATTGTGTTAATTTTCTTTTTTTTTTCTACCATGGTTTTTTCACTGTAGTCAAAGCTTGGACAGGGCTGGTTTTAAAACAAAGCTTGCCATCATCTTCTGGAATCCCTTTCTCCAAAGCACTGATCTCAGTCCCTTCTAAAAATGTTGAAAACAGTGGTTAAATATCCAGTCAGAACTACGTACAAAGAGTTTGGTCGTAACTTGCTGTGGGTCATTTATTCAAATATTAGTGGGTGGGTGTGTCCATTTATGCCACTATACACAATTTCAACCATGTGCAGATTAAGGATAAATTTGAATACATTCGAACCTGTGCACCAAATTCCTGCTACCACAAAAGCTTTATAATGCATTTTATTTCCATCCTGAAAAACAGATCTATTATAAATCACTGAAAACCTCCAAACTAAAACCAGCAGGAAAGGTCAATGTTATTTTCTTCAGTCCATGTCCACCTTATAACGAAAGCACCGACATGTGGCTGAAATCTACGGTCCCATCTCTCCGGCATCAGACCGTGGAGCTCACGAAAAACGGAAGTAAAGCTAACTGGTCTCCGATCATTTATATGCATGCAAACAATCAAGAACCAGGCAATTACTTTAGAGAAATTTAATGGCAAGCTGCTATCATCTAAATTTAGCAGTTCAGCTCCCATCTGGGCGACAAAGCTGGAACAAAATAAAAAAAATAAAATAAAAGCCTTGGTGCAGTTTGCCAAATCAGCTGCATGGCACAGGTCCCATGGTTATGCACCCCCCCCTCCTCTCTAAAGCTGAATTCCCTCTTTTTCTTTGCCTATGTTTTATTAAAAGAGATTAAAAATAGCAAGCGGCCTCCTGCAGAATAAGCAGTTCATGCTTTCTGGGTTTGATGCTGCGTTGCCTGGAGAGGCCAGCTGTCACCTGCATGTAGGAGTGGGACTCACCGCTGATTTCCCAGTATGCACCGGGTCCTGGACTTTGGCCAAAAGACGACCCCGGGCGTGTTTGTGGGTGAAGCTTTTTTTTTTCATCGGGGAAACCTCTGCCGTTTTCAAAGTTATCTTGCAAAAATGAGCCACTTCTCGCGTGCTACTGCATGGTCGGTTGGACAACTGGTCAAAAGCTAAAGCGTTCGGTGGTAATGAAAAGGTTCTAGTTTGCTATGTGAGGTGTGCGTTTATTCACTGAAGAGACAACTGCAGCATGAAAACATTTTTCTACCGAGGCTAAAGAGAACAATTACTTAAAATGTTAATAAGTACAATAACTTAAAGGATTTGGAATAAATAAAGGACACCTGGACTGGGAACCTCAGCTAAAGCAAAACATTTATGTAGTTAATGTTTAAAAATACTTGTGAGTGTCCCCCTCATGTTAGGGGTATTGCAACTTGTCCCTTTAAAAAAAAAGCTATTTGTACCAAAAGCCCTGTATTTAGCTGCACCCACCCTTCCACTTAGACCAGCTTTCCTTCCCCTGCTGAAGAAAATAATCCCCACAGCATGATGCTGCCACCACCGTGGATTCCTTTTTGCTACTCTTCCACATAGGCCAGATTTATGAGAGTTCCCGACAATAAGTTTTTCTGCATGCAGTTTGCGTGTTCTCCCTGTGCATGCGTGGGTTCTCTCCGGGTACTCCGGCTTCCTCCCACTCCAAAACCTCGACTGTAATGGGTCGCTCTAAATTGACCTTATGTGTGAGCCTCTATGTTGCCTTGTGAGGAACGGGGAACCTGTCCAGGGTGTACCCTGCCTCTAGCCCAATGACCACTAGAGGAAGGCACCAACAGACCAGCGGGTCTGAAAAGGGAAACCTTTCACGTTATTATAAGATATTTTTAAAGCTGAGATATTATGAAGCTGAAGCGCAAGTTCAATCGAAGAAACTCATCGCCTGCCTCCATTCAATCAGAGTCCGATCCGCCTCTGATGTGAGCCAATCAGCTACGAACCGCACCTCCATGAAGCCAATCAGCATCCCGCGCTCATCTTAAAAGCAACTTCAAATCCACGTCTCAGCCTGCTAACCAGCAAGCGCAAACGGATTGCATGTCGGATTTCGAATCAGATGTCCGATTCAACCCACCCCCAACCCCTTCTCCACCATCGTAGCTGAGTTCATCTAGCTTCCAAGACGTTCCTCCATCCTCAACCCATCAGAGTGTTTTCTCCCTTCAGTCTTCATCACTCCCTATCGCCTGTTATTGGTCCAGCAGAAGACCACCATGTTGGGCCCGGTTCTGCCAGAGGTTTCTTTCCAAAGGGGAGTTTTTCCTCTCCACAGTCGCTTCAAGCTTGCTCATCATGGACAGTTCATGCAAACCTGTGTTTATCAAGTTGGACATCTATCTTAAACAGATCACCATATGGACTGAACAAACTTCATCTATCTCCACTCCACCACCAGTTTCAGACCTGGGGGGGGGGGGGGGGGGAACATCCCTGTTCTCATACATCTACTTATGCATATTAAAGTATAATTCAGCATTAATGTTCCTGCCGAGGTCTGAGCGCCAAAGACTTAAAATATTGTGTCAATAAAATCCTTTTAATTGCTATTTCTTTCTCTGTGAGTTTTTCAGATTGAAGTGTATTTATTTATTATTGTATTTCTCTGACATTAAATGAGCCTTGCAATGGGTCCTTTCTTGGTTGCATGCGCCGACGACCCATGGGGTGCAGATGATGTTGTTCAAGTATGCTTGGCTTGAGAGTGTGTGCTTTAATTTTTATTTATAAAACATGATATAAATGGGTGATTGCATGTGCAAAGTTTCTCTTTTGGGAAGAGAACTAATGTATCCCAACTTTCTGCACTGGAAATGAATGCAACCCACAACACAAGTATTTTTTTTTTTTTGTGAATTTATAATAAATATTAAATGTTTTGACATATAAGGCACATTTAGTCACATCCAAATACATCCCAAAAAAATTAGGCAAGATTTAGATGAATAGACATTAAGTGAATTAAGGTGAAACGACAAATTCAAAAGTATCCATCACACACACATTACAAGTCTTGGTACACCACCAATTTAGATTCCCCCACCATTTAAAAAATGCAGCATTGAGTTTATTGGCATTCCTTAGCATTAGAAAGAGTAAAG
This sequence comes from Fundulus diaphanus, assembly GCA_037039145.1. Classification (NCBI taxonomy): domain Eukaryota; kingdom Metazoa; phylum Chordata; class Actinopteri; order Cyprinodontiformes; family Fundulidae; genus Fundulus; species Fundulus diaphanus. The sequence continues at coordinate 31,789,698 of CM073131.1, forward strand.
CAAACAACTGGGATCATCTCCGCACAGGGGAACGCAACAAGAGCACATAGGACACGCAAGTTGATCACTTTTTTTTCTTCCCTGCAGGGCACCGAGTTTGATTGGGAGACTTTCCGCTGTAGCGCAACAACAAGCTAGTCTAGATGCAGCGCGCACCCCTGGCTTTGTCAGCAGCATCCGGGGGGAAAAAACTGTGTTTTCTCTGTTTTATTGACTGAAAGCGAGCTGCTCAGTGTGGAAGGAAGTTAATGAGCAGAGGCTAAGCAGTGGGAACCCAACTAGGGATGATTAATGTAATCATCAATAACGACGACAGGAAGAGAAGTTCCCCTATCTTTTCATGACATTAGATCATGCCAGGCGCAGACGGGCAGTGAACTTCCCACTCAGTGTTGCTCGGCCCCTGCGTGGCTTGACTCTTTGGAATCGATGCTGAGGCTTCTTCGTGTTCAAGCGCATCATTAGACTCACTGTCCTGGCAGGGGAGCTCTGGATAGCCGACAGAAGTCTGCGCGATGGAAAGCCACTGCATCCTCGACTCAGTGGGACGGAGATCCAGAGCCAGAGCGGCTTCTTCTCCCTCCTCCACCGAAGACCCCAGCTCCTCGTCCTCTACGCCCTCCTCCTCCCGCCCCGCCTCCTCCACTGGACTCCGTCCATCCACCGGCTCCGGATCGTCTCTCACGGTCACGATTTCTCCCCCTCTGCCGTCAATCCCATCCGTCTCCGCGCCTGCGAGGGGATCCGGGCTGCTGAGCAGTGCAGGTGTGTCTTCCCTGCCGGCGCCATCTGTGCCAAGGTCACCGCCAGCGGTGCAGCATTCCCAAGATGATTCATGTGAACTTCTGTCATCTGACAGAAGTGGGAGAAGAAAAAAAATTGCGGTGATTGGTCATTGTAATTGCTCACTTGAGCGGCCGCCAAAGCCAAGATCAGAAAACAAACCCTTTTCCCTCATTTCGCCCTGATGGCGTTCAGGAGGGAGATCGTCTGCGCCGTAGACCAAGAGGCATTACACATCAAAGCAACAGCAACGTACTGCATCTTTTATAACCCGTTTCTACCTGGAAAACTGCAATAAAGCTTAACACTAATTATTATTGTTTCATCATAGTTTCAGAACCAACTCTGTAATGTGCCAAACAATAAAAAAAAAATAGGCAAATGAAAAAAAATAAAGCTCTGTTAATGAATTACTAAGAGGTAGATGTATGAAGTTCGTTTAGTTTCATACAGCGCCTGACAAAAAACATTCAAAGCCACAAACATATGGAAATTCTTTTGAGCTTTTATGGGACAAAACAACAGAAAGTGGCCAATTGTACAGTAGACAGTGAAGACTTCATGGCTTTCAAATATGATTTACAAACAATATTTGCATGTATTTGTATCCGTTTACATTGAGAGCTGTCAGATGTTGGGATTTTGATTTCCAACCTGATCCTGCTTTAAAGGAACTATCCGGGATCCCGCACAAATCCGAACCGTAAGTGAAGAGAATGGTTTAGTTTGAAATGTAAGCCCCACTCCCAACTCTTTTTCCCATGAGAAACCCTCCTTCTCTCCCTCCTAGCCTCCTCCTAGTCGACATGCACAAGGCTAAACACACGCCTCAAACTCGTGCACAATCCTCCGAGGGAAACAAGGCTTCATCGAGGGACTTTTCTTTGTTTTCTTCAACATAAATAAACATCTTGAGTAAACTATATTTTCTTATGTGGATGGTCGACGCCCCTCGTTGTGGCATTGGCAGAGACACGTTGTTACGGGTTGTCCCCAGTTCGCTGCTTATCCCTACTAAACAAAAAAAGCCTAAATTCGCTGAATTTCGCTGTCAACTGTTATTATCTAAATTACATCTTTTAACTCGTCGTGTAAAAAAAGCCTTTTTCTTAATCAGACAAAAATAAATTCAGGTATAGCTTCTACATCTGGTGGTCTGGATACAAATGCACACCAAAATGTTCCGATTTTTATTTGCATAAAATCCTAGAAACCCTTTTCTTTCTAATTATGCACAGCTTTGTGTTGGCTTATCACACAAAACCAGAACAAAATACACGGAAGTTTGTGAACGTAACGAGACAAAATGGTGAAAAAGTTCAACAGGCAGGAATAAATATGTAAGACACAGTATTTGACGGAAACAGGCTAAATATAGCAGGAGAGCCCCTGACAGGTGGAGCTGAAACAAGTATGACGCCTCCGTCTGAGTAATAGCAACAGCTTAGTTCTGCTTCCTCCCCGAATATCTGCACACTCTCTCTTAGGGGCTTACTGACCCATATTTGTGGATGTTCAGGCAAAAAGGTTAAAGACTTCACGCAGAGTCCCAGCCACATTTTCTACACACACAGAGGGAGAGAGAGAGAGAGGCAAGAAGGAGGCAAGAAAAATAAAGGCAACATTACTGGAAGTGGCATCCATATTTATGGCCTCCTCTCCACCTTCTGCTAAAAAAAAAAAAAAGAACATGGCAGAAGTTTCTGAATGTCAGTGGGCGAGAATTCGCTTCACATTTCCAAAATGCCATGGCATTTGGGCAGCTTGCACCAATAACGGGCTGAGAGGAATGGAGGCGGGAAGGGGAAGGACTCGGGTTAAACATGGCAGACAGAGAGGAGCGTCTCTCCACACTGTGGCTAATTGCTGTGCTAATTGAAGGAATCTGGGGTGCGGTGGGGGTGGGGGTCTCATCAGTAAAAAGGTACACACAGTTACACACATTTACCTTTGAGGGGCTGCGTGCTTGGCAGAGATGCGGCACGCGTTGGACGAAGCTCCGGCTGGAGGTTCTCATTTGGCACCATGTTGTCCCTGGCTCCTGTAAGACGAGTTCCAAGACAGAAACATCCCCAACCCTCAGTTACTCTCACATCCAAGGTGTTGGCAGAAGAAATACTAGCAGGGAGTGGATTTTAGGACATGATGGAATGGATGGGCCACATTTAAGGCAACCGCCTCCCAACAACAGCGTACAAACACTCACTCACGTATGCAGTGCAGTGCTCACAGAAAGAGGATTTTCAGCTCCCTGTCATCCGTCTTCATTAGTGATGGCTGCACGCCTTTTAGGCTGACACCATATGCTCCTCGAAAGAGACTGTACGCCATAATCCAGACGTTATAAATATAAACACCCTTGTATACGCACATAAGCACAAGCACAGGCGCTTGTACGTGTGTAGGCCGTCGCTCTTGAGCTGGCAAAACTCTGACTGCTTCTACTCTGTGGTATGAAGAGAAAAAAAACTGAGCAGAGTGGAAAACAATGGATGACTGGAGTGGTACGATGCACAAGGATTATAAATGGTGAACAGGAATGGATGCTGTACTGTAACGCTAATGCAGCAAATGAATGCGAGGTCATGTGTGTTGAAACTGCGAGGCTCTGGAAATTGCTAGGCAAAAAAACACAGAAGAACAATAACGCTGCAGGAAAAATTGCCTTTAATTTTTAGAGCTCTACTGTAAGACGCGTGTATAATTTAGAAATGAAAAACTTGTTTCTTCCTCTATCATTACAATATTTTTTTGCCACATTCTGCTCAAAAACACCAAGATGCATTTTTCTTGGCCCCACTTCCAAAAACTCAGCTCAGATGGGTTTAAAAATGTTGATCTGCAACTTTTTTTTCTCCCTTTGTTTGAGTTGTGCCAACGTAGCCAGAAGGCAGGCATTATGCAAATCTGTTGCGTGTCGATGTAAACAAATAATGGGAGAAAAGCTAGGGCCACAAAACAAGGCGGCTCAGCTGCTCTGTCTTCTGAAGGACAGAATAACACCATTAACGGAGGGCTATGGGGTTTTTGTGACACATAGAAAAGAGAAAGAAACTCAAAAGCAAAATGTGACCTTTTAAAGTGACATCTTATAGGACAAAAATGCAAATTGCCAACAATGGTGAAAAACAATGGCTCCAGAGTTTGATTTGTCTCTTTTACTGTAGCAATATGGGTGAGCACTGACATGTTTTAGAAAACACTGTTTTCATGTCAGTATGACAAAAATATTGAATGAAAAATAGATAAATAAATAAAACTGAATCCTATAAATCAATTAAAACAAATAAGATAATGATATTGGCTCACAATCTGAACTAGCTAGCCAGATAGATAGCTAGCTAGTTAGCTAGCTAGCCAGATAGATAGTTAGTTAGCTTGCTAGATAAAACCTTTATTAAAAAATCCTTCAGGAAAATCAAAATATTCTGTATTTCCTCAGTCTGCAGTTTTTTAATGTTTTTTTTTGAAAGCATGATTTATTTACTTTTAGGTGCCAAAAGGATTTCAGCAAATCAAGCAACTTTGACCACTTCTGGGTCAGTGTGGGTGTGATAAGATAACCTTAACGTGAGACTAGGGTGGCTTATCATGCTTCTCTGACAACAAAACCACACATTTGCACGGGGCCACACATCATAGAGCTATCACCTCTGCTACCAAGTCACTCTCTCCTACACCAAAGATCCAGATATGCTGCCACCATGATAACAAACCACCACAATCACAACAGTCATGGAAGACCCAAGCTCCATCACATGTAATGGTGAGCGCAATGCTTTCTTGATGCACCCAGGAAGACCTCTGCAGCTGTTTAGGCTGATTTTTAGCAATGTGGTGCAGCACTACGCTGTTACCTTAAGAGAGGGACAGACACTGGAACAATTAAAAATACAACAGTTTAAAGCTATTAATAAGACGATTCTTGTTTTCAGGCCATACATGCAACGTAGTCTTTTTAGGAGAGCTTTTTATTGAACTCTTGCCCTTTGACTTATTGTCGTTGTTTATTTTATCTTTTTATTCTATTTTTTTTTTCATGCTCTCCATGTGTTTTTATTTAGCACTTACCTGTTTTACTATGTAGCACTTTGGGATTTGTATAAATATAAAGTGCATTACAAATCCAATGTATTAATATTCTTTGTCTTCTTATTATTATTATTAGCCTGAAGTTTCTATAGGAGGCAGGAGAATTTGCCTTATCGGACTAATGGTTTTCAACTACAGCAATTACAAAAAAAAAGTGGCTCTGTGGAAACCACTCTTTCCACGGAGCAACTGTGCCAGCTCCTGAAACTGTGGCCTACTTCACATATGAGTGTGCTATGGGATCTCCAGTTTCTCCTATCGTTGCAAACCTGTACATGGAGGAGGTAGAAAAGAGAGCTTTAGCGTCCTTTTCAGGGACACCACCCAGCCGTTGGTTCAGGTATGTTGATGACACCTGGGTTAAAATTAAATCTCAGGAAGTCCAAGATTTCACTGATCACATGAGAGGACATAAAAAAATGCCAGGTTGGCTTTCCTGGACTGTGACGTCTCTGCCTCAGATGGAGGACAGTTAGAAACTGAGGTGTACCGCAAACCCACCCACACGGACCAGTATTCTCGGGTTTGACTCCCATTACCCACTGCAGTACAAGTTAGGAGTCATCAGGACTCTGTATCACAGAGCAGACAACGTTCCCACAAACTCAGGAGCCATGGAGAAGGAGAAATCCCACACAAGAAAGGCCCTAGAGCAATATGTTTATCCCAACAGGGCTTTCCTCAGAGCAGACCAGAAACCTAAACAGGACTCCAGCCAGCCAGCGGGTGAAAAGGAAGACCCCAAACCCAGACCAGCAGTCGCCCCCTATGTTGTGAGAATTTTAGAGAAACCGAGACGTTTATTTTATAATTATGACGTCCCTGTGGCTTTCAAACCCAAAAACACATCAGGGCAAAGACCGCTTCAGCCCAAAGATCCAGTCCCCCGGCACAAACAGAGCAATGTGTTGTATGTTGTTACGCTCCAGGAGGACTGTGACCAGGTATACATCGGGGAAACGAAGCAGCCTCTGGCCAATAGGACGGCCCAGCTCATCATCAGGCCAAGATTCTGCGGTCTACACACATCTGCAGGCCGACGGTTACTCTTTCAGAGACGAAGATGTTCTCAAACTGGTCAGAGAGGAACGTTGGGTTAGACTTAGACTTAGACTTAGACTTAGACTTAGACTTAGACTTTCTTTATTGTCATTTTGTATACACAGAGTGGATACAGAACGAAATTTCGCTTTCACACAGCTCAGAAAGATTGCAGTAACTCTACAGGATACCTTGCGGTGAATTACAGTACAGGATAAAGTGCAGTGATAAATCGCAGTCACTTACAGGATAAGTTTCAATTGACTTCCGGATAAAGTGCAGCAGTGAGCAGTAGGCAGTTGAAATGTAAACAGTGTAAAACAAATGTAAACAAATACGCAGTAAGGTGCAGCAATGATTTAAAAGTAGACAGTTGCATTGTACACAGTTTTGCAGTACGTTTCCCGGTAAGGTGCAGCAGCAATTTTGCAGGATACGATACAATGTGCAAATGTGCAGATGTGCAAATCAGCGAATCGAATGTGGTACACAGTCCGTTTTTATACTTTAGCAGTTCAGCAGTTCAACAGTCTGATGGCAGCAGGGAAAAAGCTTTTGCAGAACCTAGTGGACCTGCAGCGGATGCTGCGAAACCTCTTTCCAGAGGGCAGCAGGGAGAATAGTCTGTGGTGGGGGTGTGAGGGGTCCCTGATGATGTTACGGGCTCGAGACACACAGCGCTGCGATGAAATGTCTTTTATGGAGGGAAGAGGAGCCCCGATGATCCCTTCTGCTGTCCTCACCACTCTCCTCACGTTCTTCCAGTCGGAGGCACTGCAGCCTCCACACCACACAGAGAGACAGCTGGTCAGAATACTCTCTATGGTGCTTCTATAGAAGGTCGTGAGGATGGGCGGGGACAGGCGGGCTCTCCTCATCCTCCGCAGAAAGTACAGTCGTTTCTGTGCCCTCTTCACCAGCGACGCGGTGTTCACAGTCCAGGTGAGGTTGTCCGTGATGTGCACCCCCAGGAACTTGGTGCTGCTGACCACCTCCACCGCTGAGTTGTTGATGAGCAGTGGAGCATGGTGAGGCCGGTTTTTCCTGAAGTCGACGATGATCTCCTTCGTCTTCTCCACGTTCAGGATCAGGCTGTTGTCTCTGCACCAGCCCACCAGCTGCTCCACCTCCTCTCTGTAGTCCTGGTCGTTGTCGTCTCTGATCAGGCCCACCACCGTTGTGTCGTCTGCAAACTTCACGATGTGATTGGTGGTGAACCTGGGGACGCAGTCGTGTGTCATCAGGGTGAACAGCAGGGGGCTCAGGGCGCAGCCCTGAGGGGAGCCCGTGCTGAGGGTGATGACATCAGAGGTGTTCTGTCCGACCCGGACTGACTGAGGTCTGTTGGTGAGGAAGTCTAGCAGCCAGTTTCGTAGGGGTGTGTTGAAGCCCAGATGCTCCAGTTTTGCCACCAGATGTTGTGGGATGATGGTGTTGAACGCTGAACTGAAGTCCAGGAACAGCATCCGCACGTGCGTGTTCTTCTCCTCCAGGTGTGCCAGGCTCAGGTGAAGAGAAGAGGAGATGGCGTCCTCAGTGGAGCGGTTCCGTCGGTAGGCAAACTGGAACGGGTCGAGTGTTGGGGGGAGACTGGAGACGATGTGTTCCTTTACCAGCCTTTCAAAGCACTTCATCATGATGGGAGTCAGTGCAACAGGCAACAGGTTGAAAGGAGAGTAATGGCCACCATTTCTGTGAAGAGAAACCGCCCATCGTTAAATGGGGTGGTGGCCTCTGGGTCCAATTGTCGCTGAATGAGCATGACTCAGCCCCCCTGGGAACAATAGGCGGTCATCAGAGTGGTCGGTTGGCAGTCTGATGGTCGTCTTTTGCATGTGAACAACCAGTTTTGATTGTCACATTTAAACTTGTTGATCCACTATGCAAAAGTACTGCTTATAAGGCTGAGTTTACCTGTAACTCCTCAGACTGAAGACGTCTGGGGAGGACATGTTTCAACAAAGAAGTCCCGTCCAGAGTACCATTCCAATTGTACTTTTGTATCTGGATTATTAAGATACATCAGGATAACACGCCATTTACTCATACCCTTATCCAGCAACAAAGCTTATGCTGAGGTGAAACCACAAAAAGCCAGATTTACCAATACAATAAAATGTTGAAAAGCAAAAAAAAGGGGAAAAAAGAAGCCATTTCAGATACAAACATTGTCTAGAACGCTGTCCTTTGTAGCTATGAAACACTTTTTATGTCAAAACGTGTCACTGAAGCAGTTGGAGTCCGTCAGCAGGCTGAAATAAAGCTGTGGAGGCGCCTCTAACCCTCCAAGGCTTTCCTTGGCAGTGTTACCGTTCAGCTTGCACTTATTTAGCATGAGGTTAGGGTGAACTGCGAGAGCCTATCAATCTCAACTTCATCTAACTCACTACATCGATGTCATTGTTATTGTTTTCTGCTCCCTCTCATCCGTAGACAATGTAGTCCCATCCCGTGTTCTACGGGCTTCAGGTAGGCAGCCAAGGCCCTCCATCCTATCCTGTTTGCCTTTAATATCCATCAGCCCGACGTCCCATCACATCAAGGCCACAGACGCTCGCCTCTCTTTCTCTATATCCTTGTCTCCCTAACTGTGGTGGACAGCGTGCTCGTCAGGCACTCTGGGCCCTCGCCTACAAATTCCCTAATAACGGCACATTCCCCTAAATGTGTTTGTAATGTGGGCAATCATTTTCAGTAATGGATGCTTGTCACTTTTATGGCGGAGAGAATGACGGTCTCATGACAGCGCACCTCCATCCAGCCACAGCCCCTCCACCTTTCAGACTGGTTGGTGGACAGTGTAACACCGCCCTCCAGTGGAAAAAAGCAGGAAGTGTTGTTTTTTTCTTCTTGAGAAGCTGTTGGATCACCAGCTGCAAATTCTATTTGGGATGCTTCTTTAGATATAATTAGCAATATTTTCAGTTTTCAGGATTCGTTCACAAGAATTGAAAAGCTTTAGGTCTGACTTTTTTTTTCCCACCACCAATTCAAATTCTTACCTATGGATCCTAAAAGATGTTATGTAGTTTTGACTTCAATTGAAAAATAATGCTTTTAATTTTATATGACACCATTGTTTCCGAAAAGGGTATAAATGGTTTTCCTGGAACCGTTAAATGAAATCTAAATAACCTTTATATTAACCTTAAAATACTTTAGCGGGGTTTTATGTGATAGACCAACACAGAGCAGTGCGTATGTGAAGTAAAAGAGAAAATAATCTGTCCATCGGTCCATTGGCGGGGTCAAACGTGAGCAAGGCGTCAGCAGGCTAGTAAAGGCATATTTATATATGGATTAAGGGGAAAAAAATCTAAATAATTTACAATTAAAAACCTGGTGTGGCATGCCTTTGTATTCAGCACCTTGTGTTTTGATATCATTAAAATAAGATCGAGTGCAACCCTCTGCCTTCAAAAATCGCATTAGTGGGAAAAGAGTTCACCTGGGTGTTATTTAATCTATAAATCAGGCTGTTCTGTGAAGGCCTCAGAGGTTTTATTAGAGAACATTAGTGAACAAACAGCCTGATAAAGACCAAGGAACACAGCAGCTAGATCAGAGAGAAAGAAGTGAACGGGTTTGTAGCAGGGTTAGGTTAGGAAACAATACACAATGTTGTAAAGCAAATTTTATGCGATATGCCTGGTCATCCACCTAAGGTAGCAGGTCTGGCAATTAAATTATTATTTAGAATCGGCCAAGTGGCCCTCCGTTAACCATGGATGTGGCAGCAAGAAATCACACCGTGAATTAAAGATGTAAGAGGTCTTGTTCCCATTTTGCAACAATCCCTGTAAGGGGACACAGCAAACACGTAAAACGACGTATCCTGATCCAATGAGACTAAAAGTCGAACTATTTTTGAACTACATGCAAAATTGCTTTGTGGCAAGAAAACTAACCCTATATGTGCCCTTGAAAACATCATTGCCGAAGCGAAACATGCTGGTGGCAGCATCATCCTGTGGGGATGATGGTCTTCAGCAGGAAAAGGAAGCTTGTCAGATTTATGGCTAAATACCGGAAAAGTCCTGGAAAAAAGCCTGTGAGAGGCTGCAAAAAAAACATGAAACTTTGGCCAAGGTCCACCTAAAACCCTTGTTTTCCCCCCGATGTTCAAAAAAAGATTTTAAAATCATGTATCCTTTTTTTCTGTACACAATTATGAACAACTCATCGTTGCCTATCACATAAAATCCCATAAAATGATATTATGGTCTGTGATTGGAACGTGATATAATGAGGAAACAAGCAAAATGGTAGCGGTAGGAATACTTTTGCCAGAACTCTTACCCCCCCCACCCCCCCATCAGTAATGCGAGGAACAGGCCAGGTGGGACAGCACGATCGGCGTGTGTTGCTGAGGTGGTCCCCGTTGTGTCACTGCTATCATGAACAGACGCATGAGCTTGTGGTCAATGGAGCCGACACATGGTAAAAGGTGGGCACGAGGTGGCATGTTTTCTGGGCGCCTGCCCAGATTTGTTCTGGCATGCTGACATACAGAGGAGGGGGGGCATGGATGGGCTAAGTGGGGCAGAAGGAATACATACTCCCAATTCCCACAGATACGTGGTAGGTCAAGCCTGAGATGCAGCCAGAGGGGAGAGAGAGAGAGAGAGATACAACATTGGAAATACAAAATCTTAATCAGATATATTTAAACACCAGATTTCCCACGCTAAAAAACGACAGGCAAACTGAAAAAAAGTAACTGAAATATAGTGAATAACTTCACTTTATGACAATGTGTTGTTTTGCGGGGGAAAACCCTTCATTCAGTCGATCATGTGTTGAAATGTTATTCTGACCACCTACCTAAATGTTTTTGGGAGACGATCAAACAGCAGCAGAGGATTGCAGCGGCTCGGCTGAACTGCGCTGGTATCATAAATGAGGCCTACGCCTTAAAGTGGTGATAATAGTACGACGAGACTAATAACATTATTAAAAAGCAGCAACCATACCACCACCTTCATTGGCACCCCTGCTAAAGATGTGTCAAAAATAATGTAACTGTGTCTTTTATGGCAGTGCATCATCTCCCAATGAAAGACGTAGAAAAATCCACCTTTGAGTACATTTTCTTAAGAGGCAGGATTCCCTGCTTGGTTTTTTTCTTTCAAACTTAAGTTACCACAATCCTTCTCAACCCTAATAAATTATTACAAAAGTTAAATTCACTGACACATTTCTTTAAAAAATATCTTCTGAACAAACAAGTTTATCCTGCTACCACACAAGATGGGCTAGATGGTAGTGCAACAATTATTTCACCGTCATACATAAATTTATTTAATGAATTTTACACATTTTTAAACAGAAGTGTCAATAAGTCTGGAGGGTGCTGTATTTTGCCCTACCCCCTTACAAAAAGCATTCCCAAGATGGATGCCTTACCATAAGAATGACGTCATAATATTAAGAGAATAAAGTAGTATTTTATAAGAACTTTAAATTGCGTTTAAATGAGGAATATTCAGCAACTTGTAAAGTTACACTTTGGTAGCAGTTCCGCAAATAAGAAAACACTAAATCTTTTTAGCGCATCAGCATCGAATCATCTCGCAACCACACAAGAGGTGTCTCGCGACCCCCAGGGGGGTCCCGACCCCCATTTTCGGAACCCCTGCTCTAGATGCATCATGTCGGTGCGAAATATGTAATATTTCAAATATATTTTTTATGTTTTTGTAATATTTCAATAGGCTACAACTGCTCCGTTTTGTCCATTCAAAAAGACACTTGTATGCTTCAACGCAGCAAGCCGAGTGGTGAAGTCAGCTGACAACAGCGTTACATTCAGAAGATTTCAGCTGCACTAACAAAAGTTCTACGATAACCGCAATCCAACCTTAAACCAAAAACTAAGTCTTGATGCTGAAAGTCTTGTGTCCTCCATCGTCTGTGACGGCGACAGGCGGTCAGCTGAAGTCGGGTCCAAACACAGGAACTGCCACACAGCTGCGTTTGCTTATGGCGTGGTAGCGACTCGGTGCTGTCAGTCTTAATGAAGACGCACGAAGACGATGAAATTGATATTTAGAGAGACCTGAAAGTGTATCTATAATACAAATCTTCAAAACTAAGTAGGAATTACAGTGATGTGAACCCAACTAGCGGCAAAAACCTTCGATCTTGTTGCAACAATTAAAAATAACGATAACGGACTGTTCTTATGCTCGCTGCAGGGGGATTGTTTCAGGACTTTTAGTGCCAAGCACAGTCTATTCCCTTAATTATGATTTTATTTTTTCAAACCCACCTGGTAAACTCCACAAGCCCGAGACCTCCAAGGTCTTTAGCTTCCTTTCCAAGTCTGCAACTCTGTTTCCCAGGATCCTGCAGAACAGATACAAGAGGTGAGGTTATATACACTCTTAGTCTGCGTCTGTCTGTCTCAGAGTGTTTGTCTTTGAGGAGGAGGACTGATCAAACAGCAAATATTGAACGTATGTCAGGTGCGGTGCTGGAGAAAACGCTTTTTATCGCGTGGCAGGGGGAGAATGATAAATGGGCTTCAACATTTTCTTACAAATAGAATCTGAAAAGAGGGGCTTGCCTTTGTTTGCAGCCCTCTTTACTGAAATACTCAGACATAAAATCCAGAAAACGCAATTTTAGGTTATAAGATAAATTTACTAAGCTTCATACGTCTCAGCCATCACAGCATTACGTAGCCGAAAACCGTGTGAAACCATGTGAAACTGAACATTTTAACCTACGTGCAAAACATAAACACTGCATGTCATTCCCCATGGCGAAACACGAGGGTGGCTGAATGGCGCTGCGGTGAAGCAGGAACAGGGAAGCTCAGGGGAGTTGATGCAGATTGTTAGGGTCAAAGCATATTTGTGTGTTGGAGCGGTCCAGTCAAAGTCCAGACATAAATTAGGAATCTGTAGCAGGAGCTGGAAACTTTCTTTTAGGAAGTCTATTAAATCTGACCCAGTTTGAGCTGTTTGACCAATTGGGAAAGGGAAAATAAAGTCTCCAGATGTGCAAAGATGCTGAAGACATAATCCAGAAGATTATCAGGTGTAACTGCAGCAGTAATTGCTTCTTTAATACATATGAACCATGCCAAACTGATCAGTTTTTTACTTCTAAAACTGTAATATTGGTCAAAGTTTCCTTCCACTTCAGCATCAGGCCCAATAAAACACATTAAAGTTCAAGACCACGAGACGACCAAATGTGGAAAAGCTCGAGGAAAGTGTAGCGAGGCGCCGCACCTGTTGGTGTGCCTCTGGTGCTGGATGACCAGATTCTTCTCGTGGATGGTTTCCAGCAGAGCGGTGGCGAGCGACTTCAGGTCGGCGATGGACTGAGGCGTGGCAGGCAAGCTGCAGCCCTGCTCCTCCAGGAGCATCTCCTGGACTAAAAAAAAAAAAAAAAAAGAGAGGGGAGAAAACGGGATGGAGACGGATAAAAAGCACAACTTTTCCGAAACGGGGGAAAAAAGAGACGGGACTGAGCCTCAATCTACTAATAATGCATCGGGAAAACTTTTAGAAGTACAAATCAGAACGAGAGAGAAAGGAAGGGGGGGGGGGGGCAGCACGACAAGCGCGAGATGGAGTGTTAGAAGCAGCTGTCTGCTAGGCGACACTTCCCCTAACTTTAGCTCCAGAGCCCACTGTGCTGCTCCTGCCAGCGACTGTCACTCATCATGGCAGCCTCATTTCCCCGCCAGTGGCGCTCCGCACCGCTGAGAGCACAATTAAAAACACAGTTGGTGTCCGGGGCGGCGCCTTGAAGGATCGGCAGCACACAAGTCACTGAATAATTTAGTAATTTGCGCGGCTTGAGACGGGCGGAACTAGTTTCTTCCTACTGACTGACAATGAAGACGGCGGCTCAGATTCGCCAGCCAAAGCCCGGGGTGGCGCGGCTTTACCGGCCGGGTCCGATGCGTCTTACGCGTCGCGTCCGCGCTGAAAAAGGGGAGCAGGACAGTTAGCGTTTTCACCTTGCTTGGCTGACAGCACTCCTGTGAGGGGAACGCTGTTTGATCGCCCGTGCGTGCCGGAGCTCTTCCTCCTCTCGAGGGCCGTCTGTGGAGAGAAGAGCAGACAACAAAGATCCCCCCCCCCTGCTGAGCTTGAGGAGCCATTTGAATATATGCAGCGTCGAAAACTGGAAAGGCGGTTTTGGAGTTAACCCAGCAGCGGTGGAAAAGAAGCTTGCCTTGTACTTCATGATGTTCGACTTGAGCAGGTTCACCTCCTCCTGAAGCTGCGAGAGCCGGTCATGTAAATACCTGCCGTGAAAGTGATTGAAAATGCAATCAGTGTCAAAGCACAGATGGTTAGGAGGCGCTTCATATGCGAGGCGTGACAGTCCCGGGTCATGAAGATGGACGTTAACCCTACTTTGATTTCATCTGGCTTTCAAAAAGGCAACTTTTTGTGCAGTGGTGCAACGGCTTCGGTTACAAAGTTTACGTCCACAAAAAACTCCACGCCTTCTGTGGCCTTGGAGAAACTTCTGGTATCATTCTGAGCTTTCTCATCAGGTGGAGCTAACCTAATGTGGCTGCTTTTCTATCACAAGCAGGTTTTCAGCGTTGCGCACCAATTCTCAGCAGGGTTGAGGGTTAGGCCGTTCAGAAAGCAAATGTAAGCCTGATCTGTCCGTCCACTGGGGAAGTTAAACTCGCCTCTCCGTTGACAGTGACACACGTTTGGCCTTGGTGGTTTCTGGGTAATTCCTGCACACCCTAACCAATATCATCATCTGAGGGTAACCGTTTATGTCAGCTAGTTGTTATTGGGACACAACTAGCTGTTCCAAGAGAACAATGATGCATAAATGTATCATAAATGGCCTCTTAATGGATAAAGCAGAAAAACTTTAAGGTTCAGCAAGTCAGCTGAAAATTTGAGCTTTAATAAAGCCCGACTCAGGCCAGGAAACCATCGATGTCATTGTTATTGTTGAGTTCGATGAACTCCGCTATGTCAGATAAGAAGAGCCAAAAGGGTTTCTCTGCAACTTACTAAAGGCTGGTTCACACGGCAGGATTTCAAAACAGTCGGCCTGAGACACGCCACATGTAACGATAAAAAAATCCTAGATAAAACCTGTTTTGTCGTCCAGTGTGTGGTGTCCGAACAGACGGCGAGCACAGCACACCACACACGGACAGATTTCACTCAGGATCAGATGTCAGACGGGAACTGTTGCAAAACCTCTCAAGATTAAACGTGAGTTCAGAGTAAATAAACATGGAGAGGAAGAGGAGGAACAATGGTGGGAGAGAGAAAGCATTACAAAAAGAAAAGGTGTTGGTTGAAGGAGTGGAGACGGAGCGAATGGGGGGGCTCTGCCTTTACTGCACTGTGATATGGAGGCGAGCTGTGTGTGTTTTTTTTCTCTGTGTTTCCCTCACCTCGCTTTCTGATTGGCTACACACCCGACATTCCATCGAGCGGACAAGATCGCTCTTAACACACCACACACGGCAGGAATAGCTCTTAAAATAATCTTAAGAGGCACGCCGATATTAGCGCCTCTTGGATGGGGATGATTGGGGCAAAAATCCTGCCGGGTCAACCAACCTTAAGGGATACACATCCAAATGTTAGTGGGGCTTTATGTATAAATTCAAGTCTGTATTCATCATGCTGATCACATGAGGAGTAGGGGAAAAAGAAAAGTCAAACAACCACACACACACACACATATATATATATATATATATATATATATATATACACAGACAGACAGACAGACAGACAGACAGACAGACAGACAGACAGACAGATAGACAGACAGACAGACAGATAGATAGATAGATAGATAGATAGATAGATAGATAGATAGATAGATAGATAGATAGATAGATAGATAGATAGATAGATAGATAGATAGATAGATAGATAGATAGATAGATAGATAGATAGATAGATAGTACTTTTTAAACTAGCTGAGGGAAAAATGTCTTTGAGCTTGGGTTAAAAAAAGCAGCATGGCTACGCTAGCATGGTGTCTCTGCCTGCATCATTCAGCACAACAGTCCTTACTGAGCTCTTCATACTGGAACTGATATTTGAAGCCTTGCTCCCCTGAACTATCCTATAAGAGGATTAGAACAGGTCAAGGTGGCATGAGACTGTGATTTCTGGGAGGTGTGAACATCTGAAGAAAGCATTTCTAGCTTTTGGTAGGACCAGAGCACATGCAGTTAGCTTTGAGTGCTAACTGCGTAGCTTTTATTAGTGTTTATTTATTGAATCTCATTCACAACACGTTTCAGTGATAGAAATGATTAAATGTGAAAATATTCCGTTTAATTGCGATATTCTTACACTGATTTGAAGCTCACGTCCGGTTTAAATAAATAAATATTTCCCTTTACAGTCCCACAGAGGTGGGAGTTAGTCTCTGCGTTTAACCCATCCCTTAGGGAGCAGAGTGCTGCCAACGCTGAGTGGCGCCTGGGGAGCAACCTGCGGTCAAGGGCCTTGCTCACAGTGACAGACAGTGAGTTTTGAACCGCTGACCTTTGGGGCCTCTCTGAGACACAGACGGGCTATAGGGTAAACATTTACGATCATCTATGTTTTTCAGGTTTTGAGATCAGCAGCTTAACCCTAGAGGGAAGAACCCACGTCTCGTATTCAACGTGTCCGTTTGATGAGAGCCGTCCTCCGCTCTTCGCCCACCTGTTCTCCATGCACAGCGCGTCCACGTCAATGAGGCGCGACTCGTGGTTCCCTAAGACATGGTTGAGCTCGACGTTTAGCCGGTCGGCCTTCTCCCTGAACACGCCGCGTTCCGCCTTGACGTCCTGCAGCTCGTCGCTCAGGGCTTTGATGCTGTGCTCCATCTCATCCATCTACACACAAACGAGTCAGAAGAGGGGAAAGCAGCTTCAAGCATGTCAAAGCACGGGTTGCCGAGAGTCCACGAGCTGCTTTCGGTCCTCAGGAAGCGAGAAGGCCCACATTAGGACTTTAGCAGCTTTTCCGTCATGGGACGTATGTCCACCATGCTTTATATGTCACGACCCTCTATGAAAACTGAGGCTTTAAAGTGATTTTCTATTAACTACCTACAGTCTAGTGAGGGTGTCTGCAACTCCAGTCCTCAGCTGAAGGCGTCTTGAGTGTTTCAGACGACTCCGGACGCTTACAAAGCACATAATAAATGATTTATTACCAGGAAGTTACAGAACTTGTTGACGTAAGTCAGCCATAAGTTCAGCTGAGGAGGAGGAGGGATGGACACTGCCTCTTCAGGACTGGAGTTGGGAAATGTGATTATATGGCTCCAATAAACAACGTCTACCAGCAGGAAGCCTGAGTTGAATCTAAGGCTACGTTCACACTGCAGGCCTTGATAATCAATTCCGATTTTTTTGTGAAATCAGATTTTTTTGCGTGTCCGTTCACATTTCCAAATATATGTGACTTGTATGTGATCTGTGTGAACTGCATTCACACAACTTAAGTGTCCCGCATGCGCAGTAGAGGACGCGATGACGTCACACGTAGCAAGCGTGCTCATTGTTTGCAGAAGTAAACATGGATCGTAGTGCTGCAGCGTATCTTGCGTTCTTTAGGTTCCTCTCCAGCCGGAGCCAGCACATTACTGACGCAATCTGTTTAAGAAGATCGAAAAGAAAAGAGCCACATTTTTGGCAACGGCGTTTTGTGGGGCAGTAACAGCAACGTCCATATAGAGAAACGTGTGGGTGCGGAGTCGAAGCCAGGAATGGTGGCATAGTAATGTGAGCGGCTTTACTGATATGGACTTCATTCATAATTTTCGAATGACAAAGGCAACCTTTATGTGCGTCTGAACGGATCTCTTTAGCACTCTCACGTAAAAACACACATCTTCGGCGGCCATAGCAGCGAGTAAACGCGTTGCCGTGGGGCTGTATTGACTTGCAACAGGTGCTTGTTACCGCACAATAGCCAACCTCTGTTTTTTATTTTAGCCAACCTCTTTGGCATAGCCAGGTCCACCGTTA
This sequence comes from Fundulus diaphanus, assembly GCA_037039145.1. NCBI lineage: Eukaryota > Metazoa > Chordata > Actinopteri > Cyprinodontiformes > Fundulidae > Fundulus > Fundulus diaphanus. The sequence goes on from CM073131.1 coordinate 31,807,603, forward strand.
GTGACGTTTGTCAAGTATCAATGACGTGTAAGTCGGATGAATGCGACCTGGCCGTACAGACACAGGTCGCATTTGAAAAAATCCGATCTGTGTCGTTCAGACTGTCATGAAAAGATCAGATACAGGTCGCATATGGGCAAAAAAATCGGAATTGGGTCACTTCAGGCTGCGGTGTGAACGTAGCCTCTTTGATCTGGGGGTCATTATCAAATTGATGGAAGCAAGGTGTAAAACAACTAAATGACGGTCAAATGAGATCTTTTATCCTGTGCTGCAATGGAGTGAGTCAGATACACGAGCGTGGAAAAAGACGGTAAAATGAATCTACGTCAGCAGCGTGAAATGATTTGAAGTCGAGGAAAACTCGTCACCTGTCGCCCTGCTCTTTCTAGCCGAGAGACCAGGTCCTCGCGTTCGTGCGCCGGAAAGTGGCGGACCCCCACCTCTTCGTCGCCCAGCCTCTGTCGGGTGATGGTCATCCTCAGCAGCTGCAGGAACACATTCATCTCAGTTCCTTCAAACCTGAGCGCCTGTTCACGTTTACACTGCCCGCGGAGCTGCGTGAGGGCACCTTGTTATCGCCCTGGGCCTCGGCCAGCCGCTGGCTGAGGTCCTTCGCCTCCTCGGCGAGCTGCCTCACCCGCTCCCTGGAGTCCCTCAGCAGCTGACCCAGGTTCACCTGAGGAAGGAGGAGAGGAGAACGGTGGAGCCCCTTTTGAGTCTCAACAGGTGGAAAACTAGCTTCCTATGATTTTACGTCCTCCATGGAGCTCACCTGGTTCCGTTTTTCTGGTGGTAATGAAGGGTCTCCGTCCTGAAAGGAGAAAAGGTTACCGATAACCAACATGAAATACATAAAAGTATCTACCCGGCTCTGTTTTCTTCTTATCCAGAAAAAATTAATTGTTTTATCCTGCATGTTGAAGCGCTCACAATAAGCTCCCCGTACTTCTTCTTCAGCCCCTGGTGGCGCTCTCGCAGCTGGTTGGCCATCAGCTTGTACTGGTCCCTCTCCTGCTGGCAGGTGTCCAGCTCTTTGGACAGGATGAGCAGCGCCTCCTTCTTACTCTCCAGCTTGCGTTTGCACACCAGAAACTATGACAAGGAGTCGACAGAGAACGGGTAAAGTGGTGTTACATAATGCATCGCCGTTAACAAAGAGGGATCCAGGTAGCTGGACAATTTAGGGGGAAAAAAAGCATATCGATAAAATATAAATCATATTGATCCATATTAATAATAATTATCAACAAATTCAACACATATATTTTAAGTGCAGCCCTGGCTCTTTTATGCTGTTGCTTAGCGAGCTATTTTTAGACATAGAACACACAAACACTGAATTCAAACTAACCCTTTATCCAACCAACTTTTTACCAAAACTTCAAGTTTTTAAAAAATGAAAAAGAAAGCGTGCTCTCTGAACTCTTTGAAGTGGGCGGAGCTTTGTTCCTGGGTCTGCGTTTGTGATTGGTTGGGAGGATGTAACGACTGTAATATTAACCTACATGATAGGCTAGAATGCAAAACGAAGGAAAACTATTATATTGAATTTTTTATTGACCTTTTTTTCTATCATCGATATACATCTATTGATCAATATATATTGTTATTGAATTATCATTCCAGCCCTAATATAGGCATGTCAAATGTATTCAATATCGTCATCGCAATCATCAGGACAAGTGTTGCAGTTAGTTGTCTTCCTGATATTGTGCAGCCCCACGAGCAACAGGTAGCGAGCATCGTCTGAAAGAGTCACGTCTTTGGGAATTAACGACAATGACGTCCTGCACCGACCTGACGCAGGAGATGAGAAATGCGTTTTATCATTAGACCTTTGGGTGCCACCCAATTGATGCTAAAATCATATATTGTGTCAAACTTTGTTATCTTAGTCATTTCTATATAGATTCAACTAAAAGAAAAAGAAAAAAAGTGTCTTTGGTAAAAAAATAAAATAAAAATGCATTCATCAGTTCATCCCCTTATGTTAGGAGCCTGATGATTTATGAGGTGAGCAATTTAATATTATTATCATTATTATTTCAACAGAGCTTCAAAAACATCAAACAGCTACTCATCATTAAATATAAAAATCTCACAACCTGGTTGCAAATGTTAAAAGAATGGAGGGCAGACTGAGTACTTATGCACAGCACTACTAAACCATTAAGAGCAGCAAATAGCGCGGGTTTAAATTTGACTTCAGCATCTAGATTAGGCTCGGCGGAGCAGAGTAACCCTTATCCTGCTCCCAACCAAACCGCAGCTGAAGCTCAACCTGCAGAAGCAACGCAGTTTTCATTTTGTGGTCTTTGTAGCACCTTGCAGAACTTAAAGCTCCAAGCACAAACTTTAATGCATCTGAGATGTTTTATGTTTGTTCAACACAAATTAATGTTATTGTTGAGTGTAAGAAAAAGTATACATGGTTTAACATGTTATGAATCAAACTCTGAAAAGTGTGGCATTTGTTTTCAGGCTGCTTACCCCTAAACAATACTGAGAGCAACCGACTGCTTTCAGAAGTCACCTAGCTGGTTGATATAAATCCCCCGTTGTGTTAATTAATCCGCCGTTATAAATCCCAGGCTAGGGGAGCATTAATCAGAGATGATCCACATCTCAGGTGGCAGCATCTACTCTGTAGGACAGCTATAGTGAAGCACAGAGGCATGTGTACTCCAGTAGGAGCAGGATTAGGTATATTTTTACTCAAGAAATAGAATAGTCATCAAAAAAAAGGACTCGTCAGCACCGAACGTCCCCCTGAACGCACGACTCCCCACGGTGGTGGCAGCATGGTGCTGTGGGGAGGCTTCAGCAGGAATGGGGGTTAAACGCGGGTCAATCCTGGGGGGTAAACAAATGCACAACAACACCACTGTGTCAAAGATGTTGGAGAACAATGCATGGTTTTCCTTCCACTCCACAAACGTGACATCCCAATTAAACGCATCATAGGTCTGTGGCAGGTATAAGGGATGCGATTACTTTTAGAACGCAACCAAGCTGTTGGTGTGTTAAAGCTTCCACTCCTAACATGTCCACGACCATGTAAACAGAAAGGTTGGTGTTGCGTGTCCACGCAGGCAGCATCGTGACAGCATCCTGACGCCCAGGTGGGCCCACAGGTGGGTTCAACCTGGAAGGAGCTGCGGCTATGCTGCCATTAAATAACAGCCAATCAGAGCCCCGGCTAAAGCCACGGTGATGACCACAGCGGTGGAGTCCATACGTCGGCAGTGACTTCATGAGTCCGTCCATCAGACGCGCGGCTGCTGGTTCCATATGGACCAGGGCAGCGTCTGTTATCAAGTCCGCCCGCCTCACCAGCGGCGGTTCCCGGCGTTCATGGGTCCTCTTACCTCGCCGACCAGTCCCTGCCAGTCGCTCTCGCTCCTCTTGGAAGACTGCATCGTTGTAAAAATGTAGGAATTATGTCAAGAGGATACAGGCTGAACGCCGCCGCCGCCTCACCTCGCCTCCTCCTCCTCCTCCTCCTCCTTGGTTTGTTTATCCTGCAGCGTCACTTTAAGCCTCGGCTGCGTACGCGAAACCACTTCCGGTAGGGACTTTCAAATTAAAACCATGAAAAAAACGTCATTTTTGGTGAGTCCGTCTCAGTTTCTGTAAACTATTCATAAATTAGCAGAAAAACGTCAGCAAAAAAAAAAAAAAAAAAAAAAAAAAAATATGATGATGAACTTTATTGTCCCAAAGGAAATTTGTCTTGGGTACAGACTCTGGCTTTATTACATAGTCCAAACTTTGTGTAACACTACATTCACACATAAAAACACTACTATAGAAACTCCATTATAAGAAAAATAAATACATAAAAGAAGCATGTTACATTACTTTCACAATAAAAATAAATAAAAAAACATTATTTTTTTTTATAAAGACCCTTCTATAAATAATCTGTTATAAGATAAATGAATACATGAAAGAAGCATGTCAGTTTTGTTTAAAATTTTGGATACCATTGCCTATTCCACTGTTTACTGTTTGATATTGTGCATTGCTTTAATGGAAACGGGAACAAATGAGTTCTTATAGCGGTTCAGTCTACAGGCAGGGACTCTAACACGTCGACCTAAAGGAAGAAACTGATACTCTGAATAAAGAATATGAGTGGGGTCTGAGATGATTTTTTTGTGCATGTTCACATCTTGTGTATGTTCACAAGATGTGTTAAATAGACAAAATAAAACTAAAATCTGACTTGGGATCTGTATAAGTGTGCAAATTTTACAAAGATTGAAGATTTCTTGAATTAGTACACACAATCATTTAGTATCATCACAATATCAGAATTACAGATCAACAATGATAAAGGAGTGAACTTGGAGGTGGTGAGGTTGGGATATTTGTGAAAAAGAGTCTGTTTTACAGTATTGTATAATATGGCAACTGTTGTTAATGATCTATTAGAATGTATATCAACTGAAATCTATAAATATAATAAGAAAAATGTAATAATTAGTTGTGTATTTTGAACACCCAGATGAAGTATTGAGCTGTTCAAGGACTGGATAAGGGAAATGTTTCCTCAAAAAAAATGAAACCTTTTTCACCGGTGGAGATTTCAACATCGACCTGCTTAATCCAAATAATCACAAAATGACGGAGGAGTTCATAAATACTAAATATAGTATAAATCTGTATCCAAAGATTACCAGACCAACTAGAATAACTGCCCAGTCTGCCACTCTCAAAGATAACATATTTACAGATGGCATCACAGGTAGCACAGTAGATGGATTAATAATAAGTGATGCCAGTAATAATTTGCCTGTTTTCATAATATACAACCAAAGCTATAAAACAGAAATCTTAAAAATTACCAAAAAATAAATAAAATAAATAGAATACAGAAGGGAGAGAACAGCGAAGACCCTAAATGCATTTAAAATAAAACTAGTGGCACAAGACTGTGATTTTGTATACACTGCCAAAAACTTAAACACTGCATATGATGAATTTTTAAGGATATTTAGAAGGTTTATATGATTAAAATCTGCCCTATAAGAAAATGTAATACGAAAAATAAATATATTGACCAGCACTGGATCACAAATGGTTGTATGTAAAACGAAAAACACACTGTGCAGAGAATTCTTAAGACTTAGAACCAAAGGGTCAGAACATAAATACAACAAGTATAAAAAAGCGAACAAAAATTATAAGAACAGCTAGAAAAGAATACCATTATAAAATATTGAATACTAATAAAAACAATATTTAATGAATGCGGAACATATTCAACTCTGGAATCAAAAATGGTTATAAACAAGTAAGTTATTCAAAATAGTTTTCATTTAATAACAATAATGATTATGGCATGAACTAAGTAGTTTATAGTTTTAAGCAATTCTTTGAAAGCTTGGGCCTGAGGTGGTGGAGCAAATCCGTGATCCACCAACAGCTGTGGAAGAACTTGAGCTCCATGTTCCTCACATCACTGAGTGAGAAATAACGCATAGTTATAAGTTATTTAACTGTCTTTTCTAACCCCCAGTCAGTCGAGGCAGATGACCGTTCACACTCAGCCTGGTTCTGCTGGAGGTTTTCCTTCCTGTTAAAGGGGAATTTTCCTCTTCACTGTCGCTTCATGCTTGCTTAGTATGAGGGATTGCTGCAAAGCCATCAACAATGCAGACGACTGTCCCTGTGGCTCAACGCTTCTTCAGGAGGAGTGGATGCTGCTTGTCAAGACTTAATGTAATCTGCTGAGTTTCCTTAGACAGGAAACTTTTTGACAAATCTGTCTGGATGATTTGATTGAATTTGACTTTGCAAAACACCTTGTGATTAAATATGTGAATTGCCGCTATATAAATACATTGAATTTAAATTGTTTATCAATGTACAAATAAGACATCATCTGACTGATATAATTTTTATAAGTTTAGAATTTTTATAAGTTGTTTATAAAAATTCTAATTGATTGGATTTCTAAACCGTTAATGTACATCTGCGACTTTTCATTTCATACCAGTACATTTCCAATGTACTGGTATGTATACCTCTGTATAGAACTGGTAATAAACGCCTCTTCACAAACTACAGACCTGATTCACTACTACCTCAGTTCTCCAAAAATCTGGAAAAACTGTTTAATAACAGGTTGGACAGCAGGCTATAATTTGGAGGTCAAACTGAATATTTTGTTCTTAATTAGCCTATCGGGTCACCTAGACGATTCATCTTTTCTTTTTCTGCCCCTGAAAAGTAGTTTTTTGGCTTCTACCTTTTATATTAGGTTACCTGAGGTTTGAATCCTTTGGCAGTCTCTGAAACTTCTGCCACGAACAAAGCATTTTCTTTTCTCCATTGAAATTTCTGCACAATGTGTTTTGTCAATCTTATAACCAAGCCTTAGATCCACACCCACTTTTTTAATCTCTGTAATGCTCTCGTTGGATATCACAGTATGCTCTGTGTGACACTTTTGATACGTGTCACTATATTCACAAGGACAGTATGCAAACCCTCTTCTGATGTTTATCTACCTAACCTTTTTGGATCTGGTGAGCAGGTCATCTGGTAACTATTTTTGCCCTGAAGACTCGCCTCGTTTATATTTTTCTGGTATCTCCAAAACCCATAATTCACTACCAAAGGAAACCTCTTTTCAGAAAACCAATATGCTAGCAGTACAAAACTTAATCTGTTACTGTAATTTATCCGTTCGGAACTGACCTAATTACTGGTTGTGAATAATGCAGATTTTAGCCAACTAGTTTTAATTACAATGTGAGTTGTAATCCACCTACAAATGCCTTTTAGCTTTAACAATAAGAATATTTTGGCTTTCTCAATCACAGTAAATTAATATAAAGTATAAATAAGTAATGTTCATTGCATTTTTGGAAATTGGAGTTTCCCATCAGAAACTATGTAATGAAAAACAACATTTTAAAAACACTTTTTTTTATGTACAAAATATTGACCCGAAATACTGTTTATTGAAGTTAATTATGGGGTAAAAAATAATAATAATAACAAAGGGGCTTCTGCTATTTGTTTTTAAACAATGGGTGATTGAAATATATTTTTCATATCTGTGGTTGAATGTAGATTAACTTATTTTTACATATTTATAATATATATTAAAAACACATTTAACAAAATGAACCACATTTTCAGTAGTCCCCTGCGATCTACACACGTTGTGAATCTGGGGGCCGTTGTTTCTCATGTGCACCTTGGCCATTCTTTGTGTTAACGTACCAACAGATGCAGAGCATTAGTGGACAAAGCCCAGAAACACAAAAAGCAAAACTATCTCCTGTTATGAGTTTACACTACAAAGAGAAGTGGGACAAACAAATATACTGAGGTATGCTCCTGTTTTCTGATGCCAGCCATTTATCTAGTCATCTGTACTTCAATACTACTAATTCAATACTACTGATGCAAGTAGTGGATATATTATATACTAGTGCCCATTGACTGGTATGACAGCATTGTTATTGTGTCGTGGGTAATAAGTTCAGACAGAAATGGTACAGACTGGAACCATACTGAACCACAGAACCCTGATTTGACAGACTGTCTCTTCTTTTGACTCATAATGAGATCTTCTCTGTGTTGATCAATCTCACAGCAAACTGATGTCTGGCCTGGAGGTATAACGGGATCAAGATTGTGTGATAATATGCAGTCACATATATTTTAGGTTATAAGGATGTTTGATGCTAAATGGTGCTTTAAAATTTGAAATAAAGTTACAGCTGTTTTTTTCAACACACTGCAATGGCTGCCTGATGATCATTATGTATCCGAGGGTGAAAATACATAGTAGTCTTTAAATTAGATGACTGTCTAGAAATATAAAAAGCGTTAAATTCAACCAAATAAAAATAAATCGAATCAATTTTGGGGCACCTACAGGGGTTGGACAATGAAACTGAAACACCTGGCTTTAGACCACAATAATTTATTAGTATGGTGTAGGGCCTCCTTTTGCGGCCAATACAGCATCAATTTGTCTTGGGAATGACATATACAAGTCCTGCACAGTGGTCAGAGGGATTTTAAACCATTCTTCTTGCAGGATAGTGGCCAGGTCACGATGTGATGCTGGTGGAGGAAAATGTTTCCTGACTCGCTCCTCCAAAACACCCCAAAGTGGCTCAATAATATTTAGATCTGGTGACTGTGCAGGCCATGGGAGATGTTCAACTTCACTTTCATGTTCATCAAACCAATCTTTCACCAGTCTTGCTGTGTGTATTGGTGCATTGTCATCCTGATACACGGCACCTCCTTCAGGATACAATGTTTGAACCATTGGATGCACATGGTCCTCCAGAATGGTTCGGTAGTCCTTGGCAGTGACGCGCCCATCTAGCACAAGTATTGGGCCAAGGGAATGCCATGATATGGCAGCCCAAACCATCACTGATCCACCCCCATGCTTCACTCTGGGCATGCAACAGTCTGGGTGGTACGCTTCTTTGGGGCTTCTCCACACCGTAACTCTCACCGTTGGGAAAACAGTAAAGGTGGACTCATCAGAGAACAATACATGTTTCAAATTGTCCACAGCCCAAGATTTGCGCTCCTTGCACCATTGAAACCGGCATTTGGCATTGGCACGAGTGACCAAAGGTTTGGCTATAGCAGCCCGGCCGTGGATATTGACCCTGTGGAGCTCCCGACGGACAGTTTTGGTGGAAACAGGAGAGTTGAGGTGCACATTTAATTCTGCCGTGATTTGGGGAGCCGTGGTTTTATGTTTTTTGGATACAATCCGGGTTAGCACCCGAACATCTCTTTCAGACAGCTTCCTCTTGCGTCCACAGTTAATCCTGTTGGATGTGGTTCGTCCTTCTTGGTGGTATGCTGACATTACCCTGGATACCGTGGCTCTTGATACATCACAAAGACTTGCTGTCTTGGACACAGATGCACCAGCAAGACGTGCACCAACAATTTGTCCTCTTTTGAACTCTGGTATGTCACCCATAATGTTGTGTGCATTGCAATATTTTGAGCAAAACTGTGCTCTTAACCTGCTAATTGGACCTTCACCCTCTGCTCTTATTGGTTCAATGTGCAATTAATGAAGATTGGCCACCAGGCTGGTCCAATTTAGCCATGAAACCTCCCACACTAAAATGAGAGGTGTTTCAGTTTCATTGTCCAACCCCTGTATCTATCCTTTGTAATGTTGTTTTAGCTGCTGCTCCATAAATAAAACTGCCATAATCTATTATTGATCTCATGAGAGCCCTATATATGTTTAATAATGACTGTCTATCTGCACCCCAGTTATTTCCAGCCACAGCTTTAGTAGATTTATAACTTTCTTACATTTAGTTTCCAAGTTATCTATATGTGTTTTCCATGTATAAGAGGTATCTAACCATAATCCTAGGTATTTAAAATCTGCAACCCTTTCCAACGGCTGTCCATATAATATTATTGTTCCTATATAAATATTTCTCTTATTTGTAAAAACCATGAAACAAGACTTGTTTGCTGATAATTTAAAACCCCATTCATAAGACCATTTTTTTCTACTTTATTAATTGCTTTCTTAATATTTCCTACTACATGTTTTATATTCTTTCCTCTCATCCATATGGCCCCATCATCTGCATATAATGTGGATTTTATACATTTATCAGTATCTAAAAAAATATCATTAATCGTGATATTAAATAAAATTGGACTTATTACACTACCTTGAGGTATTCCATTTTCCACATTAAATTCTTTTGAATAATCATTCCCAATCTTCACCTTTATTTTTCTATTCATCAAAAAATTTGCTATCCAATTATACATCTTCCCACCTACTCCCATCTGCTTTATTTTTATAAGTAATAAAAAAAAATACTACAATCATTATCTCCTTCATTTTTAACGCTTTCTCTACATCATTACTGACTCTAGTTAATGCATCCATTGTTGATCTCCCTGTTCTAAATCCACACTGGTATCCATTAATTAATTTCTTATATTCTAGAACAAACCCTAATCTACTCACCACTATTTTCTCCATCCATTTACTTAAATGAGAAGTTAAAGCTATTGGTCTATAATTATTTGGACTGATAGGATCTTTCCCTGGTTTATTAAACGGTAGAATTGTTGCCATTCTCCAACTATTTGGTATTAAACCTTCTTTCCATATTTTATTGAATAATTTTAATATTAATTTCAATGTTACTTATGGTGTCTGTCGAAACATAGCGTACCACAATTGATCCTCCCCTGGAGCTGAATATCCTGTCCCTTTCAATACTGTTTTAATTTGTTTCATAGTTATATTCATGTCTAATGTTGATATATATTTTTTACATTTTCCCTATATATTTTTATGATTTCCAAGTTTTTGTATCTTCTGCCTTCTATGAATATCTGTAAGATGATCGCCATTATGAACTGCTGCAAATGTCTCACCTAATACATCTGCCTTACCTTTATTTAAAACTAATATCTCCTGAACTCTAGCTAAGGCTGGTATTTTAACATCATTCCTTTTCCCCGTCATATTCCTAAACATTGACCAAACATTCTGTAATTTTATTTCTGAACCTATTGAAGAACAATATTCTCTCCATGTTTTCTTTTTTGCTTCCTTAATAGTTTTACGAACCATTGCTCTTTTCCTTTTATATTCAATAAGGTTTTCGGTTGTTAAATTGTTCTGTAATATTTTAAATGCCTTGTTACGATCTTTAACTACTTTACTACATTCATCATTCCACCAAGGAACTACCTTTTTCTTACCTTTTATTTTTATTCTTGGTATGCTATAACTTGCTGCATTTAAAATATGTTCTGTTATCTGTCTTGCACATTCTTCAATGTTGCCTTTTAATGTAACCCTATGACTGGTTTTCTCACAATTAATTTTAAATTGTTGCCAAATAGCTTTATTAAAGCACCATCTGGTTAATATGAAATCTTCTTGCCTATTTATATTGTCATCAATTATTGTACTTACTGGAAAATGATCACTCCCTATTGTAGACTCCCAGTTGACATCCCATTCACATGAACTAACTAGACAATCAGATATTCATGTAATATCAAGACATGAAACTGTATTTTTATGTATATTTACTCTTGTACCTTTTCCATTATTAAGACAAACTAATGACCTTTCATCCATTATTTCTTCAACAATGTTACCATTATGGTCTGTCTTTCTGCTACCCCAAAGATTATTGTGGGTATTAGAATCACCACACCATATTTCTCTTCTATGTATTTTCCCTGCTATCTCCCTAAATATATCACTATCAAGATTTTTACATGGATTATAATAATTAATAATTTTAATATTTCCATATTTTCTTACATTAAATATTTCTATAATAACACATTCTAATTCTTTATTCATTGGATTTTTCGTATAAGCTATTCCATCTTTAATAAAAGTGGCGCATCCTCCTCCATTACCATTACTTCTATCCTGCCTTTTTATGCTATATCCAGGAATCTTAAAATCTAGATTAAGTTTTAACCATGTTTCTTAAACGCATATTATATCTGGAATTATTTCTAATTCATAAACAAACTTTTTAAATTCTTGTCCATTGGCTATTAAACTTCTGGCATTCCATTGAAGAATATGTAAAACCATTATAACAGCTAGGATCCTAATCCTGAACATTCTCTGTTGTTTCAGTGGTACTCAAAATGGTATAGATCTGATCTGCTTGGATTTCTTTCATATCTAAAAACCTTCCAGCTGCTGTTACAATTGCTTTTATCACTTTTCTTCTTCAATTCAATCAATCAATCAATCAATCAATCAATCAATTTTATTAGTCAACTGCAATTTGCATTACAATCGAAATTTCAGTTCCAGTACAACCGTCCATCACATACACTTAACAAACATTTTGGGGGAACGATTGACTGAGGCCTTGCGTTGCCAGGAACACAGCCAGTCGGCCGCTGCTAAAAAAAACGCAGCCGTTAGGTGTGTTCCCCAAACTGCCCCAGACCCCGCTTTACACGGGGTCCCCAGGCGCTGCCCTTGAGATCTGTTGAAAAAAGAATTACACTGGGGGAGTGGAGGAAGATAAAAAAAGACAGATGCTGCACACTTTGTGTTTCCACACAAAATGTGAAGCATCCGACAAAAAACCTCATTTGCACAAAAAGCACAATCAATGACGAGACACATATATGCAGAAGGTAAACATTTGAGTGCTGGTCGGGTAAAGTCATCTGTATTTGTGAGCATATGTGTGTCTGGGTGCATGTTGTGTGGAAATCTGTATGTCCATGAAGGCCGTCCCTCCGGCAGGCAAGTGTCCTTGATGGAAAGTCTATCACTTCGCAGCTCCAGCTTGACACCTCCACAGATGTCAGCAAGGAAGGTGGGGGGGGGGCAGGGGATTTGTGCGATGTCGGCATAACAACTCAGGGAGAATTTGATAACGGGGAGTCCGATTAGAAAAAACAGAATTTGTTATGAGAACAAGCTGAAACCAACTTTTCTGTCAGCCTTAGAGTCTTTTCGCCGCTGGCTCCAGGATCCAATATTCCAATAATCTCATCTCTGTACCACAACCGCGGTCAGCTTATCAAGCCGTCCATTTTGTTCATTCAACGACCTCGTGATCGGGTCGACTGCCGCTGGCAGTCTCATCAAGGCCATATTGACCGCCAGCAGCTTTTGAAGGTGTTGATACATTAAATATTCTCCAAGGCCAAAAATGAGGAATCCAAGTATCGTAAATCCGAATAAGTAGACATCTTCGACGTCCTCAACAGAAAGAATAGCGTACCGCGCACGTGACGTCACCGTCTCAAGAGCAACGCCCCTTTTGCCGCTTAGGTAGGACAAACAGATAGAGAACGCACGTAGCAACCAGCAACAGAACCAGCGATATGACCGACTTTGCAGCCATTAAACTTTCCCAAGACGATGTCCCAGGCGCACGGTTTACTGGTCGCACAGTTGAAGAACACACCAACCTTCAGCTCAAACGATGGCTTGAGTGTCGAGGGCTTAAAAAGACCGGAAAACGGGCCGAGTTGATCGAACGGTAAGCTTTGTTTTTTTTTTCCTGCGCGGCGTTCATTGTGTCGTCGGCCGTTTTTTATGTTTGTAATCACCTTCCAGGAATCGGTATATGTTGCAAATTGGTAGCTACAAAACAACTGTTTACATCTCAGAATCTTTCCCTTAAGAGATTCATGGCGAATTGTTTGTTTAATGTTTGTCTTATTTGAAATTTTTTGAGTAGGCTATCCTGGTAGCAGGGTATCATGTTTGACGCATGAGCAGATTTAAACTTCAATAAAACACCAAAATACTCTTACCTGTTCACTACTTGATGTCGCTGGAATTGGGTCAGGATGTTCTTCGGTTGGGCCCTTTCCTCCGACAAAATGCTTGCTACATATGTAGGCCGACCGCACCGGTGTACCCAGCGCACACATTTCTCCTTGGCACTCTTGAATTTCGGGAAAGTAATGAAGAAAACATCCTTCATATGCGGTCGATCAGCGTACCTCGAGTTGCTGTTGCACGTTCCATAGCAACAATGTTCAATAACCATGGTCTTAGATTTTGGAAAAAGCAGTCGTTTAAACGAGTAAAACCTAGGCTAACGCACGTCTCTTTTACAGCGAAACAGCGGCGGACTATGCAAGTTTGTCCTACCGCGTACCACGTGATGTGACGTCATCGTGACGTTACGTTTCTAAAAATAGCTCGCTCGCGGTACGCTGTTGAGAGGCACACCGTGGACCATTTTTGCCACGGGTCCAAGATGTATCCCGCAAAAAAAGTTCCCTCGGGACAGGCACGCTCCCCGGTCCTTTGCTTTCCAGTTGAAAAAATTTGATCAATAGCGTTGAGAGACCAGCTGACGAGATCCATAATTGCTTTAGAGCTTTCGGTTGCTATGAAGAAATGGCACAAAAGACACAAGACGAAGCAAATAGCAGGAGAATGGGGGCAGGGTAATAGCAGATAAGGAGCTCTGGAGAGCTGAAGAAAAACCGACCGACCTCGAGGAGAGACAGAACAGAAAACATTTGTACCGTGACATTAACAATATGTCACATGAATGTTACAACGTTTTCTATTTTCACCACCATTGTATTTTCATCTACTCTACATTTATGCAAACATGCATTTTGAATATTTGTTGTTGGTACCAAGGTTTGTCTTTGATAAATCTGCCTTTGCTTTGTATTCCAAGCTGAGTTTCTTTGACTTGCTTCTCCCAACCTCATTCCTCCTGTGCTATCTTTCCGCACTCTTTTTAAAGCTTCAGCGTATGAAACTCTTTCTGTTATTTTGATTCTTTGAGCTTCTCTGGCTTCCCTTTGTACAATACATCCACCCAGGGCCGGCGATTGCTATAGGCGAGCTAGGCAATTGCCTAGGGCGACAAATGTGTTGGGGGCGCCCTCTAGCGTCGCCCTTAGGCTTACTTCCCATTAATCATAGAATTAGAAAAAAAAGCGAATCAAAACATGTTTATTAAATATATGATCATCCTATGGCGCTCCCTCAGCCACACGTTTACTTGTCAACCTCATTATTACATTGAATAGCGTACCGCGCACGGAGGGGAGAGGGGAAAGACGATACCCCCCGGCGGCCGCGCGGCACGGCAGACCGCCCGGCCCGCACCCCCCGCGAGCGGAGGCGTACGGAAACGGACGGCCAGCGCGTCGCGCGGACCGGAACATTCGCCCTCCGCGAGCCGACGTCCGGGCCCCGCGGGTAAGGATGTTATTTCGAGTTGAACTGTTGTGTCGGCCGACCACACAAGTGCACCCAGCGCACACATTTCTCCTTGGCAGTCTTGAAATTTGGGAAATTAATGAAGAAAACATCCTTCATATGCGGCCTATCAGCATACCTCGAGTCGCTGTTGCACGTTCCATAACAACAATGTTTAAAAACCATGGTTAGGAGACGTCTTAGACTTGGAAAAAGCAGTCGTTTTACCAAGTAAAACCAAGGGTAACGTACAGCTCTTTTACAGCGAAAGAGCGGAGGACAACGCAAGTTTGCCCTACCGTGTACCACGTGATATGACGTCACGTTCTAAAAATAGCTCGCTCGCGGAACGCCATTGATGATTATTATTGTCGATCAAAGGAGTGCGAAACCCTCAGCAACTCTTTGAACCATGGTGACCATAAAGATATTGACGGGAGGGAACTGGCACTTGAGTTGAAAAATTTCCCAGTGTTGCCAAAAGCTGGCATGACGACAATGGAAATTCTGACTTACTTGAAGGAGAAGAAACTTGAAGAAGTTTTTCCAAATATGTGGGTGGCCCTAAGAATTGCTGTCACACTACCTGTGACAGTAGCGTCTGCTGAAAGAAGCTTCTCTAAATTAAAACTACTTAAGACCTACCTGAGGTCAACGATGAGTCAGAAACGCCTCAACGGGCTTGCACTGATGAGCATCAACCAAGAGGTCTCAAATAAAATATCATTTGATGATACCATCAACGAATTTGCCGTTAGGAAGTCCAGACAAGTCAAATTTTAATGTTGCGTCAATTTTGAAGGTGAATAGAAATACCTGAAACAACTGTTCATCTTTTATTAGATAGAACTACAAGAACTTCAAACTTTTAATTTTGGAATGGTATTCATAAAAGCACTTTTGTTTGTAGAGGGTTAATCCAGTTTATTAGTTATACTTTACCTAAGTGTCCTTACAGATGGTTAAGAGTGTTTTTGCACAGTCCTAACTTTGAGTGTGTAATAAATTATTTAAAATAATAAAAAAGAAAAGGTTCTGAAACCTATTCTGGTATTTGTTGTCCGTGCATCACTTGTGAAAAAACTGCTAAGTTACAGTTTTTTCTGAATGCTTAAACACAACCTTGATTCTTATAGCACAATTTCTAAAACTATTAATACTTATAGCAAATCCACTTATTGAGTTCACAAAACTAAAAGAACAAACACTGCTTTGCACTCAATTTGCAATTTTGTAACACACACTTTGCACAACTGTAGGCACAATTCACCGCACAGCACTCTTTGTGGAACTGTAAACACAACTCAATGAAGCACTAAACAGATGCTGAAAACAGTACTGGTATTTCGCACGGCAAAAGTGGGGGGGGGGGGGAGGCGCAAAACTCAATCTCGCCTAGGGCAACCAAAGGGCTAAAACCGGCCCTGCATCCACCATATGCTGCGCTGTGTTCTCCTCCGCTGTTGCAACATTTGATTTTAGCATCTTTATCACATTTTCCTTTTGCACATCTAACTTTTCCTTTACATTCCTTTGCAATGTGTCCCATTCTTTGGCATGTAAAACCTCTGAGGGGTTTACCCCATATGGCACAGCCTGCGAATTGAGACGCAGCCGGAGCGTTGGATTTTGGGTCACCGAAATTGCACGCAAGCGCCGTCTGCATTTCATCATCCCATGCACATCATGTGGTAGATTATGCAAATGAAACATCACGTCACATCATGTGGCAGATCAAGCCACTGTTTGCACAGCCAATAGCGACTTTCCTTACTGGGCTCAACCTTAAGATACCCCCCGACTGAAGGTTGGTGTAAGACAAAGCGGTAACAGACGTCGGAACTGGTAAGTGGAACTTTACCTACAGACTTGTATTAATGGAGTTGGGGAAATCAAATGTGTTTGCTTGACTAATTGTGCCAATAACCAATTTAAAAGTTACGCCTAGTTTTGCCAAAGCCGGAACATCTTAACCCTTTACTATTTAGAGACTGATGGTGAGCTTGATTAGCGAGCAGGTCTGGATGTTTCATCATGGTTTAAATCAAAAAGTTTTTTTCTTGCCGCTAAGGCTTTTCCGGTGAGAAAAAAACAACAACTCATGTCTACGGAGATTTGCAACGGGAACGCGAAGTGCCCTAACTTAGCCTTCTGCTGCGTTTTCCCGCAGCAGGCTGCAGTTTCCGCAAAGTGACAGACTTCAGTAAAGTTAGAAAGATATTCGCAGATTCGGCTTTTCCGGATCAATAACTCATCGGCAGATGATTTATTCTATAAAACCGACACCTCTCTGTAACCACAGCAAGGCAGACAGTGAGCTACAACCGTAGTTTCCTCAAAACAACTCTGCCACCACGCTGGGAGAATTACATTGGACCCAATGCAGAGCTCGCTGCTCCGCGGATGCTTAGGGACCGTCTGCAAGTTGCTACACCAGAAAAATAATCATAGAGAAATATTCAAAAGCGTCACCAAGGAGAGGTGGATTATCATCAAATTAATTTCATGTGTATCTCATCTCATGCATATCAGACCACATTTATTTGATTTGAAAATAATACATATTTTGAGGAATTTCCCAAAGACTAAATGTCAAATGGCACCTCTATTTTATCAATAGAATAAGTATAAAATGAGCAATGACTACACTATCGATCATTGTAGTGCCACCAAACTTGTATAATACATAGATCACTTCATCTGGATCATACTACAACTCTTAGTTTAGGAAAATGTGCTTAACTTTATTTCTTGACATTTTTTCATTGTTATTACAAGTATATAATAGCCAATAGGTACAGTATAGATCATTGTAGTGCCACCAAACTTATAGTATACATAGATAACCTCATCTAGTTCATACTACAACTCTTACTTTAGGAAAATGTGCTTAACTTTATTTTTTGATATTTTTTATTGTTATTACAAGCATATAATAGCCAATAGGTACAGTATAGATCATTGTAGTGCCACCAAACTTGTAGTATACATACATAACCTCATCTAGTTCATACTACAACTCTTACTTTGCGAAAATGTGCTTAACTTCATTTTTAAATAAAATGGGCAAAAGACTGGACTATTTCTGCCCTGCGATGGACTGCCGACCTGTCCAGTTTATACCCCGCTTCTCGCCCATTGACAGCTGGAGATCGGCACCAGCCCCTCGCGAACCCAGCGGGGATAAGCGTGTTAGAAAATGAATGATGGATGGACTGGGCTATTTCTTTTTTCTTGCCATCAAGATCTTTGCCAACTGGCACCAGAAAATGGTATTATTGGGCTTTCTTCGTCTGGAAACAAATGCATACAAACATCTTACGGACGCAGCCATGATGAACTGGTGAACTCGCTCTGCTGACAATACAGCGATCTGATTGACTGAGCAGCAAAAATCGAATCACGTGACCTCTTGGCCCGGAGCGCCACAGTTTAGATTTTTGATCGGCTATAACTTGTGCAAGTGGAAACGTGGGAACATTGGTGTTTTGAGATCACTGCTATGTGTAGCAACTTATCCCGGTGGAAGAAAGTTGCCCCCTGACAGTCCATACGAAAGGTGTTAAGGAGACGTCCTAATTCTGGCCCACGGACTATATGGCACTGTCAGCGACAAAGATTTGTCTCTGTATTTTTTCAGAAGCTCACAGATTTTTTGCCAGGAAAATCAGCATGTCTACTTTTGCTGGTTTCAAAGAGGAGGGAGCGCAAATCACTATATTCCCTCCAGCACTGAAAAAACGCTCTGAAGGAGCGCTTCTGGCAGGGACTAGGGCTGTACGATTTAGCCAAAAATCCAACTTGTAATTACAATTTAATTTAGACTTTTCTATGCATTAACCACAAGCAACATAAATGGCCTGTAGCTAAAGATGTTTGTAAACAAGGACTATTTAACACAAGAAATGTAATTGTTGTTATAGATCAATATTATTCAAGAGAATAGCTTGTTGAGTGGGACATTAACATTTGTTCAACATGTAGTGCAAAGTGCAACAAATAAACAAGTCTGGGTACTATAGGGATTAATTGTTAGCCCTACTAACAAATAAAATTTATATAAAAAAGGTTGTAAAATATGCAAAAGCAAATTTAGATTATCCACCTCTGGCCTTCTACCACAAGAGGTGAATGGATGGACACCTCGGAGACAAAAACGTAACAGCTTTCAATATTTAAAATTAATACTGGTTTGTTACATGTTAGCTTTCAAGATCTTTGCATACAAATTTGTAACAAATTGTAACAAACCTCTCTCTCACTTTCACAGGTTCATTGAACTGACAAAATAACATGATATCCAAGCCAAGAAGATCCCAGCTGGAGAAGGATCCTTTAATAGAGTGCATAGTTGACAACAATCCTAAGCAACTTAAGGAATTGCTGAAAAGCAACGCTATTAATGGACTCTATCCCCTCAGCGGTCACACAGATCTGGTGTCACCTTTAATTGCTTCTATTATTCACCAAAAGTATGAAATTTTCACATACCTTGTGGCTCAAGGTGCAGATCCAAATGTACCATCTAAAGATGGCTGGATGCCTTTGCATTTTGCCTCAGAAAGGGAGGTGCCGCTGATTTTTGTGGAGAAACTGCTGGCAGAAAATGCAGATCCAAACAGAAGGGGACCTAAGGACCGCACACCGCTGGCTATAGCTGCCCTCAGTGAAAGGCGGGATGTTATAGATTTACTCTTCGCTTACTTCAAATTAAAAGGAAATTACTCTGAAAAAGAAATGTTTCTGGAACTGGAACTTGCAATGCACAGCAAAGAACCTCCAGAAGTCTTTGGAGCCTTTCAAGATCACATGCTAGAAGAGCATCCTGAGACTCATTTGACCATAGTTGAAATACTCCTTACATTTTCTGGGGACAATGAACTTGCATTCAGAAAAGAAAGTTATAAGTGGTTCAGCGAAACCAGTAATTCACTTAACTACCTTGCAAGTGCAATCAGTCGCTTTGGCAACATCCCAGAGGTGGAAGTGTTAAAGACGATTAAATGTTTGCATGTTGTTTTCTATAACTTGGAAGAAATACCCATAGAGCTAGCCAGAGGCATAGTTTCCAAACTTGAGGACAGGCTTCACACCATAGAAAGACTCTGTATTGTGATTCTTATTATTAAACTAACGCTCTCTTTGACAGTATGCAAAAACAAAGACTTCATTCAATGGGCCTACAAAAGCATCGGTCCTCTCTGCAACTTTGGCGATGCTTTGGAAAAGAAAATATATTCCCGTGGCTATAACTGCGCCTTATCTGATCTGCAAGGAGAGGGCTTTAGAAATTTGACAAATTCAGTGCGTCAAAATATATTACCACCTGCAGACACATTAACTAATGACAAACCAAAAGAAAATGCCAGAGAATCTGAGCCAAGCTTGCACTATGAGGACGACAGCAGCACTGAACCTGTGAAAAAGAAAAGAAAGATGAACAGGCCTGATAAACTAAAAGATCCCAGTGATGAAGGTTGCTTTGCAGCAAACCTTCAAACAGGAAGGGTTTATACCCTGAGATCAAAATTAAACTCACAACAGTCCGTTTTAAGGCCACACAATTGGTCAAGATCTCAGAAGTGGCAGCCAGTCAGCATCAGGTGGAAGGATAAATTAGAGAAGCTTGCTGACACAGATGAAACCAAAGTGACCAAAGTTCGAAACATTAGTTATGTGAACGATGGCGAGTTCATGATAGCAGATGGGAGTGATGGTACTGAAGTCTTCTTGGGACTGAGAGATGATGGCACCGAAGTTGCAATCAAAAGAATGTCTAAAAGCAACTATAAAACACTGAAGAACGAGAAAGGAGTCCTGCAGCTGCCGTTCGTGGATCATCCGTCCATTGTGCGATATATAGACTTTGCAGAGGACGAAAACTTTGGATACCTTTTTCTTCAGCTTTATGAATACACCTTGGAGGAAAGTATCAGCCGCCTCAAAGATCCTAACATGAGAAAAAAACTTGTACGTGAGGTTCTTGAAAGCTTAAAGGTGCTGCACTGCCATAACCCTCAAATTCTGCACAGAGACCTCAAACCACACAATGTTTTAATCGGTAAGACACGTTCAGTTCCCTAAAATTAATTAAGCAAAGTTGGCAGGTCATGTTGTTCTACATGCTTTTTTTCCTGCAGATATTCAAGGGAAGGCAAGATTAGCTGACTTTGGGATCAGCAGATGCTTATCCAAAGATGAGACAACTTACCGCACGGCCAAGGGAGGAACAAGGTGCTGGATGGCCAGAGAGACACTAGACGAGGAAGCTGCTGTGCCCTACAAGTCAAAGACTGATGTACAGGTGAGTTTTTCCTGCAATACTAACATGTCTGTTGGCTAACACATAAGAGCACTGACCATGCTTTTTTTTATTATTATAAAGGTGGCAGGGATGCTGATTTATTACATCCTTTCTGGGGGACAACATCCATTCATAATGGGCAAACGATTTCAGTGTGAGGTCAACATTTATGAAGGGAAGTACTGTTTGGACCACGTGACAGACATGTTGGCTAGAGATCTCATCGAATGGATGATCAACAAAGAACCAAAGAACCGACCTGAAGTGGATCAATGTTTAAATCACCCATTTTTCTGGGACAGTGGAAAGTAAGGAAGAAAACACAGATATTCATGGGCTATTGTAACATATTTTTAGATTATGTTTGTTTGGTGCTTATTACATTTTTAGTTTTACCTAATTATTTATGCTTCTTTTTGAAATCAGGCCATCTGTTGTAGTTAGTCAGAAGCTGAGATTATTTTTCTTGACAACACCAAAGTCTTGTGACTCAGCGCTAATTATTTAGGTGTCTTGTGTAGGCGACCGAGCCGAAAAAGCAGAGAAGCACAGGGAAATCTTTGAGGAAAAATAGTAACAAAATTTATTTACCACACAGGAACAGACTTTTTCTCCTTCTTTTAAACTGAATCACAAGGGAAACATTTATAGACTGGTTGATCAGACCATTTTTGACACAAAGGGGGAATATAAAATCCATTTACCTAAACAAAACTACAACAAATACCAAACTAATCAGTACAGTACTAAAATCAGCAACCTATGAGGAAGAGGACTTAAATAATTAAGCTTCCCAAATTTAATTAGAAAAAACAAAACCACATAGAAAAACCTAAACCCCTCCAACTCCCCTTCTAAAACTAAGTGGAAGAGTCCAACTAAGCCTCCTTGTCATTGAGATCTTTTGCAGCTGGGGACTCCTTTCCTTTACTGGCCACACCCACATGACAGCCTCCCAGGAACTGGCAACTCAGATGAAAAGTATATTAGTTTAAAGTAAACCAAAAACACAAGAAATGACAAAATGAGTCAACTAAATGTGTGCACCCAAATAGTTAACAAATGTCAAATGAAAGTGAAAAAGTGAAATGCGTTAAAACATGAGATTTATTTAAATGAAATCATTACCAAATTATTTTTTGTGTGGTTGCACATGCGGCCATCACACTTGGGATAACAAAAATAATATTTAATGAAATTTTCCTGGGGCAAAAATTGTTCCATTTTCTTTTTCATTTTGTCTTTAATTCAATTTAATCCTCCACAATTTAAGAGTTTAAGATTAGTTGATCCCTCTTTGAACATGTACAGAGCTGTCTGTGGATACACACACAGACAAGCCATGGTGTGTTAAAGCATTGCATATTTCATAAACTGTACAATTCAGCATTACGCCTGAGCTCGGATACACCAGTCGCCAGTCCATCACAGGACAACCATATATATATGCACACAGGCTCGTGCTGCACAATGGCTGCTAGAAAGGACCCTTTAGATGTGGACCAGAACAAGCAAAGAAGAGGAGGAATAAGAATGCATAAAGCTATTTATTGTCCCGGAAGGAATTTTTTCTCAGAGTAAATGACCGTCGTATGTTTCCCAGATAAAATTTGATTTTCAGGTTAATGGACTGCTAGTCCAAAGATGCTGCCATATAATATGATTATTGAAATATTGCAACATTAACAGAGATCAACAGGCTAGTACACAATGAAATTGTTTTAAATAACATTTTAAATTATAAATGGCTGGCCTATTTACCTATGTATGCGCAGAAAGCTTATGCCGTTATCACAAGAAAACAACTTTTGTTGTCCTAAAAAGATAAGAAAAATTGTCATCTTGTAAGACTGAGCTAATTTAAAGTTGTCTTGAGGAAACAAAACAAAAAGAAAAAAAATGTTTGTTTGTGGTTTGAAATTTTCCACTTTCTGGATCTGTCGTGTTTTCCAGGCGAAAGGAATACTTGAAAAAGGTTGCAAACAGGGATGAGATTGTAAAGGATCGCACAGCTGACCAAAAACTGATACGTTCACTGGAGCAATGTGCTGAAAACCGATCCTTCAAACAGTGGAAAGACAAGGTGACTTCAAAGTGATTACATGTAGATTCACTATCCCAAAATCCCTAATTTTAGGATAGCAATTTTGGATGTGTTTGTATTTTGGTTTCATTATAGTTTGATAAAGATCTGGTGGAAGACATGGAAAAGAAAAGAGGAATCCCCTACAGTGAAAACACGGTGGGATTACTGCGCTTCATCCGCAACCTTTGTGAGCACCGGTAGGTTTTATTGACAGACTAGTCCGCCATTATTAGCTTATCGTAAGCAACGCAAGGGTTTAAATGTTTCTCACATTTTAGCAGGATGTTCTCACACTATTTTCACACAGATTTAATCTGTTTTAGTGTGCCAGGAAAAAAGATGAGAAAATATGTTTTAGATTTTACTTAATATAATCTGTTACTCCCAGGAATTTAAGGGCTATTTTCTGATACTTTCAGTGAATATAAAGGTTGATTTCCAGAGGGCAAGCTGTAAACTTGTGACAGCAGTCTGTCTGTAAGGAGAGTAAAACCTCCAGAAAGTACAGCTGTATTGATACATTTATTTCCCCTGGTCACTGCCTCTGTAATTGCTGCTTTTCTCCCCCTGCATTAATTTTGCATTGATTTGAAAAATGTTCTAGCCTACCTTACACTATTCTTGTTTTATTTAAAAAGGATTGCTCATTGCTCTGTCACAAAAGTAAGTTATATTTCAGCCATATTATCACTAGAACAAATATCTTGTGACACTGATGTGTGAGCGTTACACGTTTAACTCCTTTTTCCTCCCCGTTAACAGTTACAAAGAGGCTTCTAAAATCAACATCTTGGCTTTATTTCCTGATCTCTTCGAATGTGTTTACACATTTGCAAAAAGCCAACGCTGGAACGAAAAGGCACCTTTAAAGGAGATGTTCCCGTCTCCAGTAAAAGCTCGGCACGATGGAGGAAGTGTACCAGTTCAAGAGTGAAACCGTGATTTCAAGGAAAGCGATGTCCATCCAGAGGGAATGAATCAAAAGGACCAAAGACAAACTGACCAGCAGTGAAAAAGTACCAAAGTTTTAATTAATGCTACTATTTGGATCTTTGATGTGCTCTGCTGTGAGAGCAGAAGGAAAATTCTTAGCTTTTATTTATTTTATGGATGAACAAATCATGTCTTTGTTGAAATTTCAGCATAAGATGACTTGTAAAAATTTATTTAAAAAAAAACAGAACACAGGGGATCTACAGAGGCCAGAAAATGCTGGGGACTAGAAAAGCGTACGGAAACACTGGGGCTTAGAGAGCGCTGGAGAACACTGGGGCTTAGAGAGCGCTGGAGAACACTGGGGCTTAGAGAGCGCTGGAGAACACTGGGGCTTAGAGAGCGCTGGAGAACACTGGGGCTTAGAGAGCGCTGGAGAACACTGGGGCTTAGAGAGCGCTGGAGAACACTGGGACTTAGAGAGCGCTGGAGAACACTGGGGCTTAGAGAGCGCTGGAGAACACTGGGGCTTAGAGAGCGCTGGAGAACACTGGGGCTTAGAGAGCGCTGGAGAACACTGGGGCTTAGAGAGCGCTGGAGAACACTGGGGCTTAGAGAGCGCTGGAGAACACGGGCTTAGAGAGCGCTGGAGAACACTGGAACTTGAGAATGTTGGGAGCACAGGAACTTAAGAGCGCTGGAGAACACTGGAACTTGAGAACGTCGGGAGCACAGGAACGCAGGGAACGTCGGGAGCACAGGAACGCAGGGAACGTCGGGAGCACAGGAACGCAGGGAACGTCGGGAGCACAGGAACGCAGGGAACACAGGAAACTCAGGAACATAGAGAGCGCTGCTGGAACCTGAGGCTGTGGCACAGCTGCAGTCAAAAAACAGAACACAGGCTGCATCATGACAATATATGTCATGGAGAAATGTCAGAAGATACTATTTCATGCAGTTTTGGACCTTTTCAAATTTATTTCTTGGGGTAGTGACTAAATTTTGTCTGCAATGGACCAAATACTGACCATATTGTTTTATCTGAGTTTGATCATTAAGTGCAAAAGGTCTTCTTTGACATGCTGAGACAAATGCTTTTAATATTCACTGTTTTATTCCAAGTCTATCACTATGCAAAGCATTAATAATTAGGATTTGATATGTTCTGAACAACATACAAAGCTTTTTCTTAACTGGAAAAATGTCTGATGTTCTGTAGTGTGTGTCCTCACCTGTAGACAATAAATGTTAAAAGCATTGTCAAAATCAGCAGCACTTTTAGTTTCTGTCAAAGGTAACTAATTTACCATATCTGTGGATTTTTTGTTTTCTTTTCTGTCCTTAAATAAGCTTATCTTTAGTATTAAATCACTGAATGGTAAACAAGTATATTTGTTTGATCCCACTTTGTTCAGTTTTCTTTTCTAGTGGGGATTACTTCCTAACTGTTACAGGGGAACCATGAAAGAGCTTAAGCGTGCTCATTTGAATGTTTTCTGAAAGGTGGACCAAAAAAGGTATGGCCCTCTGGTTGTGAAATCTAAAATGTTCTCAATGATGAAGTGGCTGGTGCAGGGCACTTTAAACGTCTTTATTTGACTAGAGACTGGAGGGACTGAAATAAGGTTGGAGATGTTTGTAAATCAGTCATTTGACAATCTGAGGACATGGAGATTTCAGCAGATCACGCTGCTCGTGCCTTTTAACTTCATTATAGGTTAAGAACTAAAATGGCCCTTTATACACCAACATTGAGTCTATTTAAACTGATACCTGAAACATCAGTTGGTTAAGTATGTGGTCCAGCTTTTCTTTATTATGTTGAGGCAGTGTGTTTTTCTGTTTTTTTCTGTTCTTATGTTCAACACTTTGAATGGTCTTATTACTGAAATGTACTATTTTTACTATAAATATATATTACTATAAATAAACTTCCTTTGCCAAGTTTTTCTCAATTCATTTATATCGCACCAATGCTTAACAAATGTCATCTCAAGGCACCTTTCAAGACACTGATAGCAGTCTAATCTAGAAATGAAAGAATACAGAAATTGAACGAATACAGAAAATTATATAGGCAGATTCAAAATCAGTCACGTAGATTGCAGTTCAGCCTCGGTTAACACCGGGTAGCCAATTCTAGTTTTAATGGAAATAGATTTTAAAAAGTAATATGAGGAAGTCCAGCTGTTTTGTAAGAAAGCATTTAATTTGTAGCAGTCCCCATTTTCTAAGCATGAGGAAAAGAATTACTCAGACATGTGAACGTAAGCAGATCCCAGCTCAGTGCGAGGGCCCACAATCAACTTGAAGCAGTAAAGGACAAAGCATAAAACCATGGAAACAATGATCCAGGAGTACTTTCTATTAGAGCTGTATGACATACCTGCCATGATCCAAAGTTGTTTTTGTTTTATAGAAATCGGCTTCCTTAGTTCCCTGCCTTTGCCGCTCCCATGTCCATGGCCGGTTCTAGACAGGGGCCAGGCTCCCTGTAGAACTGATCCCTGTACTGAAGACATAAAACTGAATACATTACTCACGATGATATATGCTGGAATAGAAATTGTAGCTGGTTGGTCCTTGGGCCCATTTAATTTTTTTTAATCTATAATGTTTTTATTTTAATGATAATTTTACAATTAATGCATTCCACTTTTAGCTTCAGCTGTATTGAGACAAGATCACAATTTTCAGGGGTCTATAACCTGCAGTTTCAGAGATATAAGTGGCTCTTTCGTTCTATAGCTCACTTAATATATCAAACAATTACATTTTGCCAAGTTTTTCCAAGTTTAAACCTTTTTTTTCAGTGCCCCGATGAAAAAACATTTGCCCCACCCTGTCCAAAAAAGGAGCTCAAACATTAACATTAATAAATGTAAGGTGTGCAGTTTCCTAAATTTTTGGGTTGAACATTCTGTATTTTGCTGGTCTGGAAAATGTTTTTATTCAAGTTCCAGCAACAAAAACAAAAACTCTTGCAGTTATTAGCCAAGTTTGGATCCACGGGCCGCACTGTGGGCATCCTTGATCTGCAGCATTAAAAAAAATATAATTTCTTGGTTAACTTTCCCCTCTAGTGTCCAGAAAGTCACATAGCAATTAAACGCAGTAACTAGCAGCAGCAAATATATTTTTTCACTCCGTTTTTGCTAATATATAGTTACATGTAGCTCTATTAAAAATGAAGCCATGAATAAAAAGTAACACACCTGAAAGTGCATTTTATGAAATCTATTCTTGTTCCTGAATAAGTTGACATATTGGCACTGCAGCACAACTAAAGTGCCTGGCAATAGCATTTTCTATGCCTCAAGCTTTTTGACATTTCGTCATATAAGAATTACATACTAAAAGTATTTTTTTTTTATGTCATTTAATGCGATAAACCAATAAACAATTTTGCAAAATGGTCAGGGAAAATATTTTGGCAAGGAAAAAGATGGTTTACCAAAATTTTCTTTCACCTAAATTATGAAAATTTTAGCTTACACGTGTTTAGCCCCATTTACGTTGACACCCCTAAAAATCCCATAGAACCAATTTTCTTCTGTCATGGTTAGAGCAGGCAAACACAGAGAACCCTGACACCTACAAAACTCACAAAATAAATAGAGTCCACATGTGTGTAATTACATTTGTGTATAAATCCAGCTGTTCTGTGAAACCCTCAGAGAGAGAGAGAGACAGAAAGTCCCCTCTACAGTTTGCCACCAACAATGTGGAGAAAACAGCGGGTATTTGCATCCCTACAGCTTTATGAAATGTATTTAATTGTTTATGTTGTCTACATGCAAAACTTAATGTGTGGTGGAAAACCAACATCCTGAACTCACCATCACTACTGCTAAACATAGTGTTGGCAGCGTCATGCTGCTGGGATGCTTTTCCTCAGCGGGGACGGTGAAGCTGCTCGGTGTTCATGGGAAGAAGGAAGGAGCTCAATTCAGAGCAATCCTGGAAGGAAATCTAGTAGTGTAGTGAAACGAAAACTGGATCCAAGATTCACCACAACAGGTCAGTACATTTTATGAAGGTTTATTTTAATCCTGGGCAGCGCGCTTCGTCTCTCTCGGCTCGCGCTCACTTGCTGGAAACTCCTGAAGGTGAAGGTACAGGGTTAGTCTCAGTGAGATGAGGTGAGGGGAAAGACTCTTCGAGGAACTGACCTTGTAATCAGGAGAGTCGGGGCAGTGCAGACGAACTGCCACGGGAACTGAATCCGTCTGCTTGGGAGACTAAAGCCGTTGAGCAGCTGAGGAGGAAGTCAGTCAGATTTGGGGCTTTCCAGAGGGCGTTTGTCACAAGGCAATCCACGTCCAGTATCGGGGAATCCAGCAAACCAAGTGAAGTACATGGGGAAAATCCAAGTGGGGGGTCCAGGTCCAAATCCAAAGTCCGGTTCACTAGGAGGCAGTCCAAGGGTAGGGGTTCCAGGAGACAGGGGACCAGGCAGGCAGACACAGGCTAGGAAAAGGCAGGCTCAAAAACACTGGTCACAGGTCGGGGTCAAGTACTGGGACAGACAGGTAGATACAACGCTGGAAAGTTACTCACACGAGGTTCGAAAACAATCTGGCACTGGAGGCTGACTTAGACGGAACTTTTATGCAGGTGGAGACAGGTCAGTAGAGGTTGATTGCAGAGGGGTGGAGACTGGACAGGGGTGTGAATAGTGAGCAGAATCAGCTCCAATGCCAGAATCATCACAGGTAGAAGCTGTTTTTGTGACTTGAGAATGGAGCAGAGGTTCACTTCCAGCTGGAAAACAACCCTATACAAAATATGAATCTGGTAGATACTCACCCCAAAGCAGCTGTCGCTATAATTAAAGAGAATACTGATCCTATAAAGTATTGACTAACGGGGGCACAAACAATTTAAAGAAAAAACAACAACAACAAATGCCACACTTTTTCTTTTAAATTAAACTAAAAATCCATCCCTCTCTTACAGTTGTGTGCTGTTCTGTGTTAGCATGTCACATTAAATCTGAATACAATACATTGAAGATTGTGGTTGCAATGTTGTAAATGTTACAAAAGCTCAGTGTGCATGAATACTTTGCAGGGAACTGTAGGTCCTACCGATGTATCAGGTGCTGCTTCCTTTTCATAGTGCTGTTTGATTTACATCTGACCGAAAAGCAACTTAGGTGATACCCTCTACGCAAGCAAAATACAATTTGGTTTCAGTAAACTTTTAATACCTGTGACATTACAATAAATTGCTTCTTGGTTGTTGCTTTAGTCAAACATTGATTGCTATTGCATAATAATGTTTGATGCAGGCCATTATTTTCCTTTTCACTTAATTATCCCCCAAACAAAGATCACAAGCAAAGACCCCCCCCCCCCCCCACACACACACACACACACACTCCGCCGCCCATACATACACAGTATAAGATCAAAAAAAATATTTTTTTGTGATCTTAAGGAAAAAAGTAGAAAAGGATATGTTATCACAGGACCAAAATATAGGGGCTAAAATGCATTAATAAAAGAAAAGTGTATAGTTTCCTAACTTTTTAGGTTGAACAATATTTATCTTGCTAGTCTATAGAGCGGTTTTTATTCATGTTCCAGCAACAAAAATAAAAACCCTTGCTTTAATTTGCCAAGTTTAATAAATAAATACATAAAAACTATGCTAATACTGCACCGTAGCTGTGCTGCAGAGCCTATAGCTAACTTATACAGGAACAGAAGAATAAATTTCATAAGGATGCTCTTTCTGGAGTGTTACTTTTTATTTATGGCTTCCGTTATAACAGAGCTCCAGGTAACTGCATATTTGTTAGCAAAAACAGTCTGCTGCTGCTGAAGTAGTTACTGACCACTAGAGGGAGTAATTACCCAAGAAATTATTAGTAAAAAAATCACTAAATCATAAGACATCTTTACGCTTTTCACGTTTATTTCGATTCTCGATTGGATGAATGTACAGCAGTTTGTAACATGAACATTCAGTAAGCTTTAAACTTGATCTTAAAAAAGAATTAGAAAGCTTGCATATTTTATTTTTTTATTTGCGATGCCATTTATCAATATTGAAAGCACTTAAAAAGTTCGCCAGGTTTCTCCAAAAATAAATTCACCTTTTTTTTCATGTCATGCTGTTGCAGGCTGCAGTAACAACTGACTTTTGTTAGTAAGTGCAAAGTACTGTTAAGAACAGGTAGTGGCATTGCAATCCTGATCGTATGTACACTTGGTAAGAGGTCAACATTCAAGTTTTTTTTCTAAGAACAAGGAAAGGCTCTACGTTTCAGTGGATAGTATTTACATATTTGTTTTCTTATAGATGCTTCAAAAATGTAATTTTACAAACAAGAGAGCAATTTTTATTATTCACACTTGAAAATATGGTTAATTTACCTGATCGGCACAAAAACCCTCCTCTGATCTAAAGCTGGAACAAGATGACAACTCTCCATCCAGGTAATTTTATCTGAGGTGGACTTAACGTAATATTTTACTTCTCCAAACAACCATTTATTATTGTTTTTTCAATTAACTTGCTATGTATATTACAGTCAATAGCACCTACAGTACCATTTCCACTAAACAGCTACATTCTAAGATCTCAGCTATGATAGTTAAAGGTTTGTGCTTTAGAGACATTCCCTGTAAGGAAAAAAAGGGGTGTGATACTTCATCACGGCCAGGAGGAGGCACTGTGAGCCCATCAGAGCGCTGAACTACTACTCTGTCACAGGCTAGGAGGACATGAAGAAAGAGGCAAACGTGTCGACAGTGTCCTCAGATGGCTAAAATGACGGCAAAAGTAAAGGTTGTTGGAGTTATTTTAGCTTATGGATCTATCGAGATGGGCATCAAGTCAAGCCAATGCCTCACCAAGCTCTAACATCATGACTGCATTTATTTGAATGTATAAAGTCGTCTTACTTTGTTTCAGTCGTGTATCTTTTTGAATGGAAGACATTTGATTGTAGGAGGGGCACCAAGGCCTGGCCCCTCACAAGGTCAGGTCAATAATGACGTGTTCAAAGATCTGCGTGTTCCCCTTGAAGCTTGAGGAAAATATAAAGTCCCTGCGGTCAGTGGAGACCACGGTGAATGAGCGGGGTGCCTGGATGTACACCTCCTTGAAGCGGTCGAAGACTTTCTGGTCATCGTCCCACAGGTAGATCTGCGAGAACGTATAGTCACTTCCCAGAGCCAGGTAGTAGCGCTCCTTGAAGGAGAACGGCTGCAGGATCATGGAGCCTCGGGACGGTACCGCCTGGATCTCTGCAAACTGTTTGGGTCCCCATCTTAGGACCTTGGAGTCACCAATGTAGCGGGTCATGGCAAGGTAGAGCTCCTCCTTGATCCGGAAGTGTTTCACAGCTACAACGTCCTCCATGTTGGGGATATCACCTTGTAGGATGAACTTCTGGTTGCTCCGGCTCCACTGGTAGATCACTGGAACCTGCGAGCGACTCGCCAAAATTAGATGAGCCTTCCCGTCTAAGTTCAGGAACTCTGCGTCTGTGTCGCGGAACCACTCGTGCAGGGACTGGTGTGAGTAAAAGCCGTTGTCGTTCCACTTGTACAGGGTTGACAAGCCAGCTTTGGAGCTGTCAGCGATGACAAAGAACCAGTCTGATCCGATCTGAAAAGCCTCGATGTCATTAGGTTTGGAGATCTTGGACACTTCAGTGTCCTGGAACTTGTTGAACCTGCTTTGGTCGTCGTCAAACTTGTAGATGTGGGAACCACCAAAGAGCTGAGCCACAATGACGTAAACCTCATCCTGGATGATAACTGACTTGCAACCAACAATGGACTGACCTACAATCAGAGGAATACAGAAATCACCAGAGAAATAAACTCAATAGAGGCATTAGAGAGACATTTGCCTAAAATTATAGTTTTGAGGGGCCGTTCTGCTAAAAGGCTACAGGCTGGTAATATCTAACATGCAGAGGCCCTTAGACTGAAGCTAATGGCTAATTTAACGGCATTTTCACATCTATGGTTTGTTTACTTTGGTCCAAATCAGTTGAAGTTTTTTAGCCTGTAACTTTTTCCATTGGTTGTGTTCCTCTTAATGCGTACAAACTAAAGTATCACTACACTGCATGACAATGTTCAGTCTGTTTGTGGGTCAGATCAGGGTAGATAAGACTTTTTAACCAATTTGACAGAAAATAATTTCAACACAAGAAGTTATTTTCATTTAATTTGAGCTTTAACAGGCGCTCAAATAATCACTTTCGTATTGGCCTATGGGCCAATGGTTTACTCTGAGAAAGGCTATAGAATTATTTAAAATCATGGATGAACTAGAAAAGCTCTCAGAGTGCACAGACCTCAGCGAAGGCCTCTGACATGCCAGCTGCTGAACAGGCCACAAACCATGTAGGAGCTCCAGGTTGTCACACCATGCACGGTCTATGATAAGGAATCCTTTAAAAAATCCTGTTGGATCCAGATGGTGCTCCACATCAGCAAGATCTAATCAATCAGCCCCCAAATCATCATGCTTTATGCAAAATGTGTTTTATTTAAACACATGTATGAACTAAAAAATAATAATAAGTATGTACACTATCCAAGAAATGTACATTTAAAGTGACATGAATTAGGAATTTCCTAACAAATTTACATTTTAGATGTAAAATAAATAAAGGAACCCCCCAAAAAAACATATCTTTTCCTGGTTTTATAACCCTGAACATATCGCTCTGCAGTTTTGTACCTTTTCCATTACTAAGACAAACTAATGACCTTATGACTTATGATAACCATGTTTTCAATCTACTTAGTCCACTAAAACTGCTTTTTGCCTCAGCAGATGATTATGTGACATTAGTCACTGGTGATGGTAATTCTCAGCCTGTAGGGACATATCAGAGTCAAAATTAATTTGGGGGATTCATGTCCCCTCCTTCCCTAGTGCCATGTGTGCCCATCGGTCAGATGTATCGAGGGTAGGAGAATTTAATCATCATTTAAAGTTTCTCATTGGAGAAGCATACTGAAAGATTTTAAGAAGACAACTTTATGCTTTATGTGCTTTACACAAAAATGTGCTGACTTTTTTTTTACTCTATCGTATTGTCTAATGGAAACCTCTCTACATAAAAGTGCTTGAATATCAAGCTCACAGCGTACACCTGATAGCTCGGTTGGATCATGTTTGTGCCATGAACGAGTCACTCTATTCAGAAAAAGAAGGTTAAAAATGTGATCTCTGTGAGAGCTGCAGGCCTGTAAAAACGGACAAATCACTGCCTTTCATACCGAATGGCAGCGATTGGTCAGAGTTTTGTTCGCGCTCTCACCTCCCTCTGTCCCTCAGGTTCCAGGTGTATCACCTTATCTATTGGTTGTCCCACATTCGGACGCACTCACATAATGCCAGTGTGCGTGTAAGTTCCTTGTTAGCTTCCACTTGCTGGCTGCGCATGCGCACTTCTAGTGATTATGGCTGTGTCTCATTCCGCCTACTTCTACACTTCGAACACTTAGTTTTAAGTAGGTAGTGTAGATAACACAAAAAGTCAGTGCACTGAAAGTACCCGGATGACCCCCTAAAAACGGGCACAAAATGCAGTGTGTAACGATGGACCCTACTCGCACTAAACGGACGCCATCTTGACTACAAAGCGGAAAGGGAGGGGCCAAGGACATCGGGAAGATGTTCCCAGTTTGAAAATAATGGCGGACAATTCAGCCGAGACAGCCGAAACCGCGACACCGCAATCATATAAATGTAAGTAATGGTGGTAATACGATAGGTGTTTGTAAAATACACAAACATACCTCATGTTCAGCCAATATTTGGAGGATCCTGCGTTGACGTCGGAGGCGATGTAATTTCAACATGCTGTGAATGTAAACGATTGTTGTTTTTATAAAAAAAAACAAAAAAACGCCGGCATATATTTCTTGGCGGTCTGAAAATTTCGCGGTCACGTGTGTTGCGTTCGTCACGTCATCCCGTCATTTCAGGTAAGTGTTTTAACATAAGTGTTCCTTTTGGAACACTACTAACGGTCGAAAGTGGGCACTACGGCAGTAAGTGGTCAGTGCACATCAGCAGTGCACTGACGGAAGTAGGCGGAATGAGACACAGCCTATGTATCTGGTTAGCTTAGCTGTTAGCTTAGCTGTTAGCTTAGCGGTTAGCTCCGGTGTTAGCCGTTCATTGTAGCTCTGCTGCTCTCACCATAGACTTTGAACATGGGTGAGTCGCAAGAAGCAAACCGTGTACAAGTTTATGAGAAGAAGCCCTCAGAAGAAAGAAATAAAACCAGAGTGGATTAGAGATGTATTTTCATGTGATGCCCCTGAGGAGCAGAAGAGCAGGTAAGACGGTCTTGTGCATGCACAGTTATTCAAAAAGGGACTTGGGGAAACTTGCCGCCTCTACCATTAATGCGCTCTAAAACTGTTGCTACATTTGCAATTTGTGTTTTTTTCTTGTTTTTCCTGTTTTTTTGTTTTTTACCAAATAGCACATGACGATTGGTACTAAAAATTTAGGTTAACTGCCTCGTAAACGATTCCAACCATTTGAACTCACACACTTTGATGCATCTCATCAAGATCTCATGTGATCGACCAACAAAAGTAGGGGTATAGTTGTGAAGTGAAAAGAATAGGATACATGGTTTCAGCTTTTTAAATAAATAAGCATTTCTAAAAATGTAGCTTACATTTTTATTGAGCCCCTTTAATCTGTTACCCCTTAATAAAACCACCGCTACCTGGGGCCTTGAGAAGTCACCAAACTATGGGCGGAGATGAGAACAGTATGCCACAACCGCCTAAACAGACAATTAACTAATGAAGCATCCAAGAGGCCTACGCTAACTTTGTAGGAGCTGGAAATATGTGCAACTCAGGTGGGAGACAGGACAAAGATTAGTTACACAGTCCACAACATTATGGAAAACTGGCAAGACAGTCCAATTTGCCAGCAAACATGCGGAAGGAGTGTCTCTGGTTCGATGAGACCAAAACACACACACATATATATATATATATATATATATATATATATATATATATATATATATATATATATATATATATATAGACTGAAACATTTATATTCAAACATCATGCGCTCCATCTTAACTGAATGAGGCTGTACTATTTTTGTAGAGACATAAATTTAAAAAAAACTTTGAAATAAAGATGTTGAAAAGCATGTGTCTTTATCCCTCCACCTAATAACTCTAGTACTTTGTGTTGGTGGAGCACATGAAATCCCAATGAAATACTCAAAAGTTGGTGGTTGTACTTTGAGAAGCTGTGAAAAATCTGTCAGGGTGTAAATACTTTTGGAAGGCAAAGCATTTCAGTGTGTTTTCTTTTTTCTAATCGCATTAAAATACATAGATTATATAGGTGCGTTTTGTTGTATAAGTCACATTCCTTTTGAGGGGGAATAGGCAAAACAACAAAGGTAGCTTTGGACTTTACTGGAGGCAAAGTGAAGAGATTTCCTTACCTGTGATATTATCATATGTCCTGAAGTTCATTTCAATGTGGTCCCATTGTAAAACCATGCAGCTGTCTGTGCTGGGAGCGGCGATGGTCACATAGACATCATTCTTGAAGGTGAACGTATCAACAGACAGTGACTCAGCGGCCACAGACTGATGAAGGACGAAATCTGCGGGAAAGGTGAGTGAAGTCATGAGGGGAGCTTTTCCCAGACTGACGCTGCTGAGCACCAGGCTGGCACTCACCCGTCGAGATGCACTCATTGTGCAGGCTTCTCATGTCGTTCAGGCGCTTGCCCTTCATGTCCTCCGGTCCGGCGCACACGACATCCGACACCGTGGCGTTGGTGCTCTTCAGCCACATCATGAGCCATTTGGCTCTGCAGTCACACTCAAAGGCATTGCCACGCAGGTCCCTGCAGAGCACGACCAATGTGTGTTATTACGGTTAACAGACATGTCATGACTTTTAACAGCATTTTTGAAACGTGTGGCGAACTTACAGCTCTATAAGAGAGTCCAGGTCGATGAAAAGGTCCCTGGGTAAGAATTGAATGTTGTTGTTTGCCAAAGACCTGGAAAACAACTCTAGTGAGTGAATATGCAGCACATTCAGGGATAAATTGTAAGAAAACGCATCAGTTTTGGAACATACAAATGAGTCAGGTCCCTGAGTCCTCTGAAGGCATATTTAGACGTCGTCTCCAACTTGTTGCTCTCAATGAACCTGTGAATTGTTAATAATAATAAAAAACACTGAACATTTGTGTTGCAGGGACGATGCTTAAAGCACCATTACTCCCACCCTTTAACTGCATGCAAACTTTGATTACCTCTTTAACTTTCCCACATTCGGTCTTGTTACAACCAAAACGTATTGCAGTGATGGATCAACATAATTATTGGGTGGATGAAAAATGATAAATGATTTATTTTCTACAAAAACAAAACCCTGAAAAGTGTGGTGCGTGTTTGCAATTGGCCCCCGTGGGGCCACCACCTTGCAGAACTGGCTTTTGCTGCAATTACTGCTTTAAGATTCTGTCTAGCAGCTTTCCACATCTAAGTTTAACATAGAGTCAGACCTTGATTGGAGCATTAAATCAGACAAACATGTTAGCTCTGGCTCTATATCTAGGGCTGTTATCCTGCTTGAAAGTGAACTTCCTTCCCACTCTAATGTCTTTAGAGCCTCTAACAGTTGTTCATGCAGGATCTCCCTGTGTTTAGCTTCATCCTGCTTCCCATCAACTCCAACCAGCTTCCACTTCACTGCTGAAGAAAAGCATCCCCACAGCATGATGCTGCCATCGCCATGTCTAAGTGTGTGGGTGGTGTGTTTAAATGTAATCTGCTTTGTTTGGTTTCCCACCACAAATGGCATTTTGCATGTAGAAGAAAAAAACAGTTTTGGTCTCATCTGACGACAGCTTTGTGCCCCCTGTATTATTTGTGTCAATCTACCAATTATACTTTTAATGGGTTTCTTTAAACTACGACTTTATTTTCTTGTAATTATTTCAGAAAGACTAGAAATGAGGAGTGCAAAATAAATAGTAGCCGTGTTGACAGATTCTTCCTGCTGAGCTTTGGAGATCTGTAGGTCCTCCAGAGCCACCGTGGGATTTCTGGTCAGTTTTGTGATTATTACAAAAAGTATATATTTTTTTCATCATTTTGATAAGTATTGAGATGCTTTATGATTAATTTGCACAGAGTGACTGTCAAAGCCTGCAGAATCCATGTGCTTTGAATTTCTCGATCACTGCATTTCTTGATGCGTGTCAGTGGATCCAAAGACATAAAACATGTACTCATGTATTCAGATGGCAAAATGTTTGCACTTCTTTTATCAAACAAAAACACCCAAAAATGCAAAAACTTACAGGTACTCCAGATGTGGAAGGCCTGAGAAAGCATCATCTCTTAAAGTCGCCAGGGAGTTGGAATTCAAAAGTCTGAAATGGATAACAAATTAGACCAGTCAGAAAAAGGTTTTAAATAAAACATTTGATCAAAATTGAACACAATGTAACCAGTGCAACTTATTATGTAAATGCATATATGCTGAGTTTCTTTTTGTTGTCACAGTACAAGCTTTTTTGCAAGACATGTTAATGCATCAAAAAACATTGCTGTATGACATGTAACTCAATTTGTATAAAGTTGAAATAAAAGACAATATCCATCTTAGATATATTCATTTCACTAGACGCACATGACTAAAGCAAACAATATTTGCTCAAAAATGTACATACATTCATTGTGGGTATGATTATCATGAAAAGTGTGTTTTTTTTATTTTATGTTAGCTGTTAACATAACATAAAACGTCAAAGATATTTAAAATCGAACATCAGGTGCAAAGATTGAAGTTTCATGTGGATTACCTTAAACCCACAAAGAGTCAAAATTATACATACAAGCTCAGATCCATACATTTTCAATACCCGCTGTACTGTTAGCAGCTGTAGAAGGTGCCAAGACTTGTGACCTTCTTGTTGCTCACTATGATCATCTGCAGCTGGTAGCTTCTGTTTGCCAGCATATAAAGGATTTGTTTAACAGCACTCATTACATGGCTCAATACCATGGGAGAGTTTAAGGAACTCAATGAAGCGCTAAGAAGGAAAACTGTAGATTAACACTAGCTTCAAAAGTGTTTTTCTGTTACGACCCCATGGAATTTGACTCTTATCACTTAGATTTTCAGTTTTTGCCATCATTTTCTGTCATGTTCTGTTACGTCCTGATGCGGCTAATTGTGTATTTTTAGTTCTGTGTTAATTAGCGCCACCACCAGGCTTCTTGTTAATTTTTCCTCCAAACCTGCTCCTTGTTCTGTTGATTAGTAATCAAACTTTCTCAGTATTTAAGTTCCTGGTTTCAGTCACTCCCTGCTGGATTCATCACCCGTAGACATTCCTACTCCCATTATTCCCCCAGCTTCCCCATGTTTCTTGCCTGCAGGCGCTTCATTTTTGGTTATGTTATCAAACATTCATAGTCCTCATGATCTTGCCTGTCCCCTGCTTGCGTTGGGACCCTTAAAATCCACATATCATGACATTTGGAGCTATTTCTAAACAATTCCAGTTTCCAAGATCACTGGTTCAAACATTTGCAAGCAAAGTACAAATTATTTGGTTGGGTCACCATTTTGTGAAGGGAAACATGTCTAAACATCAACAAGGACTGAGGAGGTACCAGAAAACAGAGAGGCCTTCGATCCAAAATTGATACCTTCAAGCTTGACTGAAATTTGCAGTTGCTCCCAGAAAATCTCCTACACAAGGCAAAGATTTGCTCAAATTGACAATGAGTACGTAGATACGAGCCTTCAAATCTAAGAACACTGTCCCATCTGTCAGACATGGTGGTGGCAGGATCATGCTGAGTGTCTGTTTTGCTGCGAATGGTGCTGGTGCAACTAAAGGTTATAGTGAATGAAGAATGAGGATCCCCTCCAAATTAGGTAAACTCAAATCAAATCCAAAACCAGAACAGTGAAACTTGGGTATAACTGGACGTTTATAACAGGACAATGATGCTAAACTCACATTAAAACTGGGTATGGGATGGCCTAAGTCAGGCTAACAACATTTTTCTGACATAACCTCAACCAAATTAAAAGTTTTATAGAAAAATAAACATTGGTTTTGTAATTAATTACCAAAAAAAAATGTTGATATGCAAATAAAATTTTAAATAAGCTCAGCCAGGAGGAGTGATTAAACAGCTAGGCAGAATAACGATGAGTGCATCTAAACTTGTGATGGCAACTGCCTCCAGTCAGGCTGTGCATCTGCTTCACCTTTGTTTATGCTGACGTCCAAGCTGTCACTACAGTTGAGTAACAGCTTAGATTAATGGCCCCTTGAAAGCGCCTCGTACAAATGGGGCTGTGCTGAATGCACATGGGAGGGTTTTTCATTATTCATTTCCAGGTGTACAGCGCTCTTAAAGCCTTCCTCTCTGGAAAACCTTGGAAACGTATTACAGTAACTGGAGTTGGGCGCAAGCGAGTTCCTGAACATGCAGGTGGCATTATTTGTGCAGAATGCCGTGATGCATACTTACTGGATACGCGTATGTGTCATAGGGGCCCCTGTTTTTAAAGGCATCTTTCTAAAGCTCATATAGGGCATTTACTGCAGGGTTGAATGCAATCTGAGAGGTATTACAGGGAATAAGCATGTTCTTACAGAAGCTGGAGGGTGGGCATGTGGGCGAACATTGCCTCTCTGACCTCAGAGAAAGTCCCATTGACGATACTCCTGGACGAAGCAAGAAAAAATAAATATAAGGGACAGAGAAAAGAAATGGGACATCAGCTTGTATGGTAAAACAAAAATAGGATCCTTAATTAGCGGTCTTACAGATCCCATGCAGGCATTACGTGACACAAAGAATTGAAATGATAGAAAATGACGCGGACAGCGCTGTACTTACAATGAAGTGATCTCGTTGGGGGCAATCCTGGGGATGTTGGAGGACCCGACGCATATTATGGACTCCTTGGAGCAGCTGCATGTTGAAGGGCATCGGAAAGGCTTTTTCAGAAGAGCCGGCTGACACAGGCAGCAAAGCGACACACACAGCAGAGCCCAAATCCTGAGAGCTGGCGGCATCCTTCCTGTCGGGCTCGCATGTGTGAGGTTTGGTTTTAAAATTATATTTATATATATATATATATATTTCTTTTAAAGAAAATATCTTGTTGGAGATTTGCTGAGAGCTCAAATCGAGGCAGAAGGCACCGTCCGTTTCCACCCTGCACCATGAAATGCTGCACTGGCTGCCTGACATCAGCAAATCAGCTGCAGTTTCCCCTCTCTGTGCGCTTTCATTATTTATTTAGAGAGGAGGGGGGAAAGGAGGGGACTCAAGACTTACAACTGTTGGTTTAACAACCCAACTAATACAGAACCCCATTTGAGCCAGAAATACCTGGATGATATAACTAGATAATAATTATACGTATATACCAACGCTTTCTTGGTAAAATTCTTGGAAAATAAAGAACAAAATCTAACATTCCTGTGATGAATCCCTCTTGTTAATCACACAGTGTCATATGAATTACATGAGTCTGAGTGAGATCAAGTTAATTACAGAAATGAAGCAAATGTTGGGCAGTGACAGAACAGCCGTGGGGCCGGCGCTCTGGGCTGCAGAGCAGCTGCAGCACCACGGACAGCGCCTCCGTGTCGGTCCGTACATCAGCTGCGCTGAGCCCCTGCGCGCCCACAGCGCATGCGCACGCGTTTATGCTCGCTCGTCTGCGAACACGCACAGGAACCATGGCCCTAAGAGCCAGGAGAGCAGGTGATGATTATGGAAGGACAATTACTCATCAAAATGCAGAGGCTGTATACCCACGCAACGTCCTGAAGTGCTTCAGCACAATAACAGCTCTCATCCAGCTGTGTTTCAAAACAATGGCAGAAACGCGAGTAAAGCACAAACCTTTTGCACTGAAATACGTTACAATTAATTGGGAACACATTTGTTGTCGGTCGATCAGAAGTGAGGAAAAATGAGTATAAGGTGCCCAGACAAACAACTTTATCTGCGTTTGTCTTTGAATGTTAACATTTACAGTGCAAACCAAAGATATGCTTGAAGATGTAGCTTTCCCATAAATCCCTGGACAGCCGCTCCACGGTGTGGTGCATGTAGTCACCCACGTGCCGGCACCTGTGAACAGGTTGAGCCCAGACCAATTGGACTGTATAGCTGTTTCTTTGCCTCAGAAATAGTATTTTTGATGTCAACCTACAGGTTTCCCTAAGGACTGAGGTCCTCCAGGGACTGGGCTTCCCCTCCCCACTCCCTAATGTTCATCCTCGCCGGCCTAAAACCAGGATCCTGGTGTGTTTCTTCTTCTGCACACCACATGACCTCTTCAACCATTTTGATGTATGATCCTGACACCAAGATATGAGAAACACCCCTATGATGCCTGAGCACCCATGCTTCAGTGTGCGGCTGTCAGAAAAACTGGCTGCAAACACAACATAGATCAAGCTTGGTTCTATCAGTCCATTAAATGTCATATTGTCTTTTATTGGCTCAGTCAATGTCATCGTTAGCAAATTACACTTTTCATCATTGGCACTTGAAGTCCTTCCAGATAAAGGTAGCCCTTCTTTCTGATCATTTGCTGCATCCTCTCATTTAGCTTATTCTTAAACCCTTGTATAATGGTAGCTTTCAGTTTTCTTTCACGGCGTCCTGGTTTTGGTTCATATTTCAAAGCTTTGAACTCATTTTAAATGAGCAGCCTCGCATTTCCATCAGTTCTTCCCTCTGATCAAAATGACTAATTTAAAAAAAATCCACATCCTTTAAAAATCAATTTTTTACAGCGCTTTGAATCGTCTTGTTACTCAAAAGTGCTATATAAATAAACTTGCCTTCTAAAAATCCGTTTTCCCACAAGAGGGAACTGCACAAAACCAGCATGTACAAAGGTTTCTGCCTTCATTCTTAAATAATAACCAGCTGTTTTTTTTTTCAGAGGGACTGTCCTCACCGATTCCTGATGTTTTGAACACGCTCCCTTGCAGCTGTTTTTCTGCTACTCAGGTAAGCAGCTTCTGATGCCATCTCTGGTTCGGGAACAGCTTGGGATTAGTCGGTGCGCAGTGGCTCTCCAGCCTCAGTCCACTATTTTTGGGTTTTCCAACCACACCTTTTTTTTCTTTCACTCAGCTTTCTATAAATATGCCTGGATGCAGCACTCTGAACAACCGGTTTATTTAGCAATGACCTTAAGTGTCTATTTATCGTCCTTTTGGAAGGTGTCAGTGACCGCCTTGTGGACATCTGTCAAGTCAGCTGTCTTCCTCATGGTTGTTCAGGCCGTACCATTACCGTGCTTTTTGTCAGTCGGCCTTAGGTAATATTCTAATTTTCGGAGATGCTGAATTTTGAGTTTTCCTCATCTGTAAGCCTTAAAATCACCAAAATGTCAAGAAATTGAGGCTTTAAATATTTCCCTGTTTGATGAATCCACATAATTGATTCCCCTTTCTGAAAAGCGTGACAAAAAATATGCAACTTTTTCATGGTCTTCAATTTTCTTTTAAGGCTTAAAAGTACATAGATTAAACAGCAGAAAGGGAACTAAAAGTAGAATTTTCTGGAAATTAGTGTATTTTTCCTTGATTTGAGCAGGTAAACAAGAATATTTGCCAGTGGAATAAGAGATTTCATCACCATTATCTTATTTCAAGTGCAGGATATCTAATTATCTGATCATCAAATGCTATTATTTAGCTGCTTAAATCAAGGGAAAATATAAAAATTTTAAGAAAATTTTTACTTACTTTTAGTTCCCTTTTTGTAGTGTAATCTGGGAGATTGCTTTAAATTGCTAGCAACTAAGTGTCAGAAAGTGGCAACTTCCCCAGGGTGCTTTGTGTGTGGATAGATGAAGACGCTCCTCGCCAACCCTTCACATTTTTCAGGGAATCAAAGCAGAGCCATATTAGTAGTCTATCTGACCGATTACTAGGGTGCTCTGCCAAACGCTGCTGCAGAGCTACAGCATCGGTGGCAAAGCAAGCGTGCAAAGCTTGAGCCCAATAAAACAGCTTTTGGGCTTTCCAACCCCTCCAGCTCCTCTTCAAGCTGCTGCATTGTTCCAGCCTGCTGTCACAGGGCACAGTGCTTTTCCGCCAGGTTTTGTTAATGTTTCAGTACAGCTGGGAAGAGCGGAAATGTGCTGATACAACAGCATGACTACCAGAGTCCAGCCCCCTTTCACAAGCTGCTGAGCGGGGATTGTTCTGCAGCCGCCTTGGCCGCACAAGGATTCTGAGCGTGCAGCTGGGAAAACACTTGGAAGCTGAATTTACACACGAAGCCACGGCTGCTTTTAAGGTCTGATTCTTGCTTAGAAGCAAGGATCTTCCTACAACCTTCAATCAGCGTTCATAAACTGCAGAGTAAAAGTATGAGTGCAGAAAGCGTCGCTCTCCGAGCTCCTGAAGACGTCTTGATCCCTTTAGATGCAAAGGGAAGGCTTCCATGTGTTAACATGGCGGCTGATCTATGATCGGGCCCCCATCATTGATTATCTGTAACAGAGGCTAAAAATAAAGCGAGCCAGACCACTACACAGGCTTCAGATGGAGTTAGTGGCACAGCAGCATTCAGATCACGTTACAGCTCGCTGCAGAAGACAAGGCACACATTACAAATGTATCCTTTTTTTTTTCTTTTAATCTGAGAGAAGGACCGACTGCAGTTTCACAACACTGCAGCCAGACTCCACAGTGAAATGGGCTTCAATTATACATTAAACCTTTATAAATTACAAATCTGATATTTAGCAAACATT
The DNA here is from genome assembly GCA_037039145.1 of Fundulus diaphanus. Classification (NCBI taxonomy): domain Eukaryota; kingdom Metazoa; phylum Chordata; class Actinopteri; order Cyprinodontiformes; family Fundulidae; genus Fundulus; species Fundulus diaphanus. Next base: position 31,851,474 of record CM073131.1, read on the forward strand.
CAGGAAACATTAAAGCATAAAGCTGGACAAGTAGCAGGGAGCAGAGGCTTCAGTCGTTGGTTAGCGGCGCCTCCTGATTGGCCAGAGGTGCTGTGGGGCTACTTCCCGCTGCTTTCCCATCTTTCTTCAGAGCTTTCAGACATTTGTCGAGCCTCTTCATGCACAGCGTCACGTCCCCTCGGGTGATGCCCACGGCCGAGGCGGCGTTGAGGTAGGGGCAAGGGTACGACTCGGAGTGCGACATGAATCCACGGAAGGTGTGTCCGCTTATGATCTGCTCCTTGCCCAGCGCTATCACCCTAGAGTCATGGATGAAATGAAAATAAATGCTCTTCACGCAGAAGCCTTTGACAAAACAAATAGGTACTAAAGTAAAAACACTTTATTTGCTGCAAGATAATCTAGATACTGGTCTTAACCCTTCGTAAATCTTCAATTGCGGCCTTTTTTAAAGCGTCAAACTCTGCACCGCTGTAAAAAAGAAGAAAGAAGAAAAAGCGCTTCTGCCAATTAAACATGATCAGCTTGCACCTCTGTCAGCACAACCTAGACTTACTTTAATGTTAAACCAATTAGGGAGCCGCTTCTAACAGCGCTTAGGAGAAGCCATCGAGGTGGAGGGCGGAGGTTTTGCAGTATGACTGGATGAAACAAAGAACCTCAACGCAAATTATCGACGCAGAGAACAGCCAAGTTCATAAAAGTTTAACGATTTCCGTAACTGTAAAATGTTTTGGCTCCGATGTCGGTAAACAATCCCAAGATCCGCTTCGGTGCTGACGCTCTCTCTCCAAAACGAGACGCGTTTCCACTTAAAAAGAGACGAGCCGGTGAATTAGGAGCTGGCTCTGGCAGGATGGGGCCGTCTAATCTTCTAAAGTAGTTCCAGCTCGACCGTTTCCCGGACCAGCTTCCTCTCATTCGTTCGGCTCATCCTGAATTCGTTTAAACATTCACACCTTATTCTAACACTTCAAATCAAAATCGCCAATTCACGACACGTCATCTCAAGGCAGAGTTAATGCAATCAGATCATCCAGACAGATTGGTCAAAGGTTTTGTATCTAAGGAAACCAACAGACTGCGTCGAGTCCGACGCCTTCATTGTGTCGTTGGCTTTGCAGCAATCCCTCATCCCAAGCACGTATGCAGCGACCTTGAAGCTTCTAACACATAATTTCCCGCCGAGGTTTTTACAGAAGAGCTGCTTTCATACTGAGATTGAATCCAATGCATGTAGACTCCATTTATTAATTCGGCACTTCAGAATGAAATTGGGTTTCAGTGTCGGAGCAAACGGGAGCTCAATACAACAGCAAAGAATACTTTTTCCTCTTCCTTCATGAAAATAGTTTATTGTTTTTGCACATGACATCATCAAAAGCACAGAGTTTGTGGTTGTGGTGCGACAAAAATGTGAAAAATGCTATAAGGGGCAAGAACACTCATGAAATGATGCCAACGTGTGAGCAGCTTCCGTACCTTGCTCCCGACACCTGCCGGGTGAACAGCATGGAGCCGAGCTGAGTCACCGCCTGGCTGCTGGAGGCCTGCAGACCATCTAGAGACATGGCTGGAGGGGCCACACCCAACGCACACGCACACACACACACACACACACACAAATATACACACAGCCGCTTAATACAAAGGTTGCAATGGAAAGGCTGGGAACGTAACTGGTGCGCAGCAGCTCACCCAGAGATATGGGGTTATGCGGGGTGTGAAGCAATCTCTCTCCGTGTGCGGACGCGAGACTCTTCAGCTCCTCGGCCAGGAACGAGTAAATCTCCTGCAGGCCGCGCACAGACAGAAAGCATAAGGCGGCAGAAATTCACAACACAGCAGGCTGGATCAGGGAGCTATTAAAGGCAACGACTGCAGCGTTATTCAGACACCAGCAGCCTTTTGCTTCTCTTTTGCTAATCCGGCAAATTTTGCGGTAACCCGCTGAATTCACGTCCAAAATAAGGAGCCAGAGCACCCCCCCTCCTCCCTCCTGGCTGGGAGGTTTTGTTTGCATCACACATCCACCTCGGGGATCAATTAGAGGAACAGGAGAAGAATGCATGCTTTTAAAACGGAGTATGTTTAAAAAGATGCTGACAGAGTGCTTGGCACCGAGCGTGGAGCAGCTCCTGGAAGACTGAACCAGGCCAAAGGGGTTCAGGACACAGACGCCACCAGACCAAACCTGTACTGCTACGTTGTGCTGCCGTTTTTTCCCCTGCTTAATTAAAGATCCCCGCTGAAGCACTGAAAGGGGGGAATGGCCTGCAGCAGTAGGTGTGTGCCTGCAAGCCGAGAGCATTTTCTCCTTCAGGAGTCGAACACAAACAGTGTTTCAACCGCATCAAGTGGCCCCCCACATGTGTCCCTTGTTCCCCGATAACAAAGAGCAACCTTATTCTCCCCAGAGTGGAGGAGGAGGGCTGCGGCTACCCAGACAATCCCTCAGTGTTTGGGTCCAAAAGCTCCTCGATGAAAACAACACGCTGGCGTCTGAACCGCGCTGCAGACCTTTGCTAGATGAGTGCCACATGCAGCTTTGAGGGACCCGCAAAAAAACTCAGCGGCTGAAATATTTAAAGCTCCTCGTCCCTCTGGAGAGAAGAGAGGAACTCCCTGGGACCTGCAGCCACGTTGGCAAAAGCTGATTTTGTACATTAATTATGCATCATGGCAGAGCGGCAGGAATCGATGAGCCTCAACACTGCCAGGACACACCACAGGCTAGATAAGCTTCCATTTCAAGGCTTTATTTATCAGGACATAATTATTAAAAAAAAAAAAAAAGAGCAAATGATCAACGCATCTTGTAATTAAGCAAATAAAACCTTAGATAAACAACAAAGCAGTAAATAACACCCAATGTTGTAATTTATTCAGCAAAAGCTGATTAAATTGAAGAAGTTTGTATATTTGTGGGACCAGGTTTAGCATTTATAACTCCAAAACGCACCGATCTGGCCTTTTCTGGCCAGTGCCGACTTGTGATCTGAGACTCGAGTCTTTTTGACAATCTTTCTCATGACAACACGACCTGATGCCGCATTATAACAAGTGCAGTTTTTTTTTTTTACTTAGTAAGATGTCTAATCATTCTACCTCCAAAAAACAAAAAGGTTTGACTAAATCAGAAGAAAACGATGTGAAATTCATTCCCATGATAAGGGTATGTAAACTTATGCCTACACTTTACTAACTCCTACGAAAGGAGTAAAGGCGTAATCCTTTTTTGTAAACAGGCCGTCTTTAACAGTAAATAAATTATTCTCATTAGCGACAGAAGTGTTGATCTACACTCGCCGGCCACTTCATTAGGTACACCTATCCAACAGCTTGTTAACGCAGATTTCTAATCAGCCAATCACATGGCAGCAACTCAATGCATTAAGGCATCTGGACACGTCCAGACGATTTGCTGCAGTTCAAACCGAGCATCAGAACGGGGAAGAAAGGTGATCAGAATTTGGCGTCAACAACGTGAAATCATGGATCCATCCTGCCTTGTATCAACGGTTCAGGCAGCTGGTGGTGGTGTAATGGTGTGGGGGATATTTTCTTGGCACACTTTGGGGCCCTTAGTACCAACTGAGCATCGCGTCAACACCACAGCCTACCTGAGTATTGCTGCTGACCACGTCCATCCCTTTATGACCACAGCGTACCCATCTTCTGATGGCTACTTCCAGCAGGATAACGCGCCGTGTCATAAAGCACAAATCATCTCACACTGGTTTCCTGAACATTACAATGGCTTCACTGTACTGAATCGGCCTCCACACTCACCAGATCTCCTTTGGGATGTGGTGGAACGGGAGATTCGCATCATGGATGTGGATCTGACAAACCTGCGTGATGCTATCATGTCAATGTGGACCAAACTCTCTGAGGAATGTTTCCAATACCTTGTTGAATCTATGCCACGACGGATTAAGGTGGTTCTGAAGGCAAAAGGGGGTCCAACCCGGTACTAGCAAGGTGTACCTAATAAAGTGGCCGGCGAGTGCATTTGCCTGGTTGGAAAACTATGAAAACCAAGACTGATTACGGTTTTAATCCTGTTATTATGACACATGATGTCTCAGAAGCACAACTGTACATTTCCGCTTCGAAGAGAGATTTCGTTTAAATATAAACCTGAGGGTAAACGTAAGGTCTGCCTTTGTAACATGAGCGCATCGTGTATTGTGCAATCCGCGTCACACTACGAGGATGTCACTTCAGGATTTTGTCGAGATCTCCGTTTCAACCTGATTTTCTTAAATTGTGTTACGTGAGCTTGAAGGGGAGGGGAGAGTTTGTTCGCTGACGGCGCCTTTAGGCTGCAGCGGCGTGGAGGAGTGGGAGTGCTGCAGTGCCTGCCAGCTGAAGAGGGGAATGCTGCATTGTGACTAACTCAAAAAGTTCTGGATCAATTTTATCTCTCCACAGCACAGCCCTCCCCCTGCAAAGCAAAGTGTTTAAGACCAGAGTCCCCGCTCTCAGTCAGAACGACGGCTGAAGCCTCGCGCAGCAGTACGGCTGCAGTTTGGCCCAACTAATAGGAGGCGGAGCTGCTGTTTGAGGGAAAAGGCAACAATACGTCAAACACCAGAATCCAACATTGCTTTGTTTCAGCTCTGTGGCGGCTAGGGGAAGTTTTCACACCCCCCCTTTTTTTTTCTTTTTTTTTTAAACCTTTTCACATTGTTACTTCACTACTGCTAACTGTATTTTAATTGGGTTCAATGTGAGGAAAAAAATAAGTTTCAAAGTCTTTATAAATAATGGTCCAAAAAGTGTGCTACTCCTTTGTATTTAACCCCCACTAAGTCTTAACTTTGTAAAAGCATTGGGTGCTACAATTAAAACTACAACTTTTAATCTACAGACTAAAACGTTTTGTCTATTCTTTCTTGCAAAGAAGCTGAAGCTCAGTCAGACTGGAAGGAGAATACATGTAAATATTCACTTTAAGTTTTTTTTAACCATAGATTATTTGGATTGAGGTCTGGACTTTGACTAGGCCATTCCAACACATTTAAATGTTTCTCCTTAAACCACCCGAGTGTTGCTTTAGGAGCTTGCTTTAAATCAATGTCCTGCAGGAAGATAAACCTCCATTCCAGTCTCAGATCACAGGAAGACTATTTTTTCAGTCTCTGCTGCTGAGAAGCATCCCCACAGCATGATGCTGCCACCACCATGTTTCACTGTGAGGACGGTGTTCTTGGGGTGACGGGATGTGTTGGGGTTTGCTCCAGACGTAACATTTTTCTTGGTGGCTGAAAAGTTAGATTTTAGTCCCATCTGACCAGAGCACCTTCCTCCATACATTTGGGGAGCCGCCCGCGTGCCTTTTGGCAAACTCAAAACGTGCCTTCTTACTTTCAACTCTAAGTAATGGCTTTTTTTCAGGCCATTTTTCCATAAAGTCCAGCTCCATGGAGCGTACGGCTTATTGGGATCCTGTGGACAGACCCTCCAGTCTCTGCTGTGGAGCTCTGCAGCTCCTCCAGAGTTACCTCTCTGATTAATGCCCTCATGGCCCCGTCTGTGAGTTCTTGTGGACAGTGCCCTCTTGGCAGGTTTGTTGTGGAACCATGTGCTTTTCATCTGATGGTGCTTCAGGGCAACATCAAAAAAAAATATATATTATTTTTTTTATAACTGCTCCCTGACTTGTACTTGTCAACAACTTTGTCCCTGACTTGTTTGGAGGGCTCCTTGGTCTTCATGGTGTGACGCCTCTTGCTTAGTCATGCTGCAGCCTTTCAGAAAAGGTGCATTTATACTGACAGATCATGTAACACTTAGACTGCACACAGGTGGACTTCACTGCACTAATTATGGGACTTTTAAAGTAATTGGTTGCACCAGAACCTTTTAGGAGCTTCATAACAATGGTGGTGTATACACATGCCAACATTCTTTTTCTTATTATTTTATTTATATATCATTTCACTTCACCAACTTAAACTTTTAAGTGCAAGACATGAAATAGTAATTAAAAACCTTTAAATTACAGGCTGTAATGTAACAAAATAGATGAAAAGTCAAGAGGGGTGAATACTTTTGCAATGGACCAGCTCTCCAACTACTCAAATTTCCTATTTATTAAGGAAAATGAAGGAGATTACCATCTTCACTCCACAACTGCGCACTGCTTTGTGTTGGTCTATCACATAAAATTCAAATACATAAATAACATACTAAAGGTTTGTTATTATAAAGAGGCAAAAGGTGAAAGAGCGAGGTACCATAGCTAATACTGCTAAGCAGAAATCCCACCCTGCCACCTGAAGAACTATTTTTAGCTTTATAAGGGTAGTGTCTGTCCTCACCTTTCTCTCCGACAGGTACTTCTTGTAGCCGTTGGCTCCCAGAGTGAGAAGGGTAATGAGGACGTCGAGCGAGGGTGAAGCCGATGCTCTGCCTGGACACAGGAAACCCAGAGGAGATTTGTGGGGCAGAAACAAACTAAGCCTGTAGCGCTGCACCAAACAATCAGCTAATTTTCCTTCCATCAGTTCTGAGTGATGAGAACTCAAAAACTATGAGAAACAAATTTTTATACATTTATTTTTTGTTCATTAAATGTTTTTGGTTTGCCATACATAAACACAACATATTCTTTATGTTAAATTTTATCAAAACATTTGGGATTTATGCTTGATTCGTAAATGAGAAAAATTCAGCCATCCCTGGGTTTAAAACTAAGTTGATCAAGAAACCTGCAGCACATTTGCTTATGTTATGGCACAGGTTTGCTACACTTAGCGGCTGAATAAAATAAAGTTCACACAAGGGATGTTCTGACCAATAACAGTAACGGATCAAAACCAACCAAGACATTATAAAATGATTAATACAGTCCCTGGTAATCCTTACTTTTTGTTGTCAGCTACTAGTTTTATGCATTTTTGTGCAGCTCATTAATCAATCATGGCCAAATCTCATCTGCAAAACGGGCAAAATTATACTCTGGGTGGTTTATAACTTTATAAATCAGAGTTTCACCCAACATGCTGAGGGTCTTTAATCCTTTACGGTGATGTCAGTGAAAGAGAGGCTACTTCAGACTAATGTACGTCTTTCTTATGTGACCTGCTCAGACACCAGTCATCACTTTACAAATCTTCATGACAAAATGCTTCTGCAGAAAGGAAACAACTTTTTCTGTGATGTCAACAAGTAAGCAAACATGCTAAATTTATAGAGATGCACCGATCCGATACCAGGATCGGATATCGGCTCTGATATTGATTAATTAACTGAATCGGATATTTGATGATTGATGCCGATCCAGTTAGCCGAGCGATTCAGCCTGCTGCTCAGCTGGAAAAAGGCCGTTAGCAAGAGCATGAGTTTTTTGCTGTTTTTTTTTTTTTTTAACTACAACCGTGTCAGGTCAGAGATGAATATTAATAAATGATACAGCTATGGCTGTTTAGCTAACTGGCAATTAGAGTATTAATTTATTCCTTTATATATCGGTAATTCACAGCACGTCACCTCAGAAAACTTTACAAAAATAAAGCCAAATCAAATTAATCATATCGACGGGTTCCAAGTCAAGTACATAATTACAAATTGATCCACGGACTCAAACAATGCAGAAAAGTTCAGTTTATTAATCAAATTGGTTAAAAAGTTTTTCTATCTAAGGAAACCCAGCAGATTGAGCTCCTGGATGAGCTAGCAACAGTACACCGTCGTCTGCATTGTGTCATTGACTCTGCAGCAATCCCTCATGCATGCAGCGACAGTGGAGAGGAAAACTCCCCTTTAACAGAAAAAACCTCCTGTAGAACAAGAACCAGTGTGAACGGCCATCTGCCACGACCAACTGGAGGTTTGAGAAGACAGAGCAGAGACACAAAACAAACAATGAAGTAATGACCCAGGGGTACTTCCTAGGTGAGAGAAAAGTAAAAAGTTAATGGCTGTAGGAGCTGCTTTAGCTGCTTCATCTAGGAGAGAAACACAGCTAAGCAGATGAGCTCCAAGTCTAGAGAGCACATACGGTTAGTCACAGTAAATGTTTAGCAAACAGCTGAAATGTAAATGATCACAAAGTTACCTCTAAGTTGCCACATTAACAACATATGTCAACAGCACAGTTGCTCCATGTAAAAAAAATGTGATCATCAACCAGAAGAATGACATTATATGACAACATTAGGCTGACAAAGGAAGATGTCAAAGTGTCCTTCCATAATACAAATATATGTCTTAAAGGGGAAGTCCGGTCAACAAGGAAAAATCAGGGTATCATTAGCTATAACTAAAACTAATACATTTGTGGTTATTTAATGAACTTATCTTTAATCAATAAGAAAATAAAAACATAAATTGTCGTCTGAATCACTGTGTATGGGGGCTGACATGACTGCCCAAATATGGGCAGTAAGGGGCGTTTGACATCACATCCTGCGACGTGGAAGAGCGGAAGCGGCGACAGTATTTCTCTCCACTTTCCATGCAAAGTCAATAGGAGCCGTTCTACACAGCTGCGATCATCAATAATTATTTCGGATTTCCAGAGGACTTCACTGCTGACATTCCCAAGAGCTATTGCTGAAGCAACAATGCCCACGTGCATGGCCATCGGATGTTCCAACACAACTGGTAAAAGAGGAAAAAACATTGCTTATTTCAACACAGTCACTTCAGCGATCTCTCCTCCGCTGTGTGTGTGTGTGTGTGTGTGTGTGTGTGTGTGTGTGTGTGTGTGTGTGTGTGTGTGCAGCGCCAGCTGCAGCGCCGGTGCAAAGCCGTGCTCAGCCCAGCATGTGCTGGAATGCTCTTATATTTTAATACTTATACTATAATAATCAGCTAACTTAAGTCACTTCAGCGATCTCTCCTCCGCTGTGTGTCTGTGTGTGTGTGCGCGCGCTCTGCTGCAAACTGAAACTGAAACCCCGTCTGTTAGATGCAAAGCCGTGCTGCGCGGGGGGGGGGGGGGGGGGGGGTGGGGGGGGGGGGGCGCACACACACACACACACACACACACGCGTGTATAGATATATACTGTAGGACCCGACTGAGTTTGATCTTGGAAAATAGTGCGCCGTGACAAACAGAGCGTTGAAACTTGCTCAACAGCGGGTCCGCCGAGTGACGTCAAAAAATGGGAGGTGACAGTACTATTCTTGACCAAGATGGATTCCTCCACATAAACATGATTAAATGAGAATTATTATTAATTAAAAAAACTTATAATTTTTTGCACAGTATGTAGTAGTTTTATATTTAAAGTACTTTCAGCAGTTTGAATTCTGATTTTGACCGGACCTCTCCTTTAAAAACAACAAAAATAACCAAAAAATAAACACGGATTATTGTTAGGTAGTCAACTAGGACCCAGATGGAGGTAACTGGGATGTAGACATGTAAAACTAAACTATCATCAACACCTTCACTGAAAATAAGAGAGGCTAGCAAAAAGCGACAAATTATACATCTATACTGAGTAAAACAGATCAAGTCAGAACTGCTGCTGATCCAAATAAACTCCGATTTGAAAAAAAATATGTTTGAAAAGGGCAAAAAACATCATTTCAATGGAAAACAGGTCAGTTATATTCAGAATACTCATGCATCTTATCTTTGTGGTAAAGTTTCAACTTCTTCAATACGACGGCAAAGAAAACAGCAGGAACCGTCAACTAGAAGTTGGCAGCAGGAGCCACACAGCAGCAGAGGGTCAGATTTAAACACCTCTGCTCAGTAAGCAAAAACCCCGTTGTAGAATAAAGTTTCAAAAAGGTGTCAAGAATCAAACGCTGGCTGAGCAAGCCAGGTCAGATTCTCAGTTTTTGTTTACTCGTTCGTTCAGGACGCCCTCGAAAGGTTTAAAAGATCAATCTGAGGGATTTTGTGTGTATATTGCCTTGGAGAATCAATCCACTGTTCCCACCGTTTGGTCTGAAGCGTTTCAGAGGACAAAGATCTGAAAGTTTCCTATGGCAAAATAGTAAAGGCTTCAGCAGGATAACGGGAAAAAGAAATGTTTGTAAAAGAGCACGTCTCTGTAAGCTTAAGGCTCACGTTTTAAAATAAAACTCTTGAAATATACATGGGGAGTTCCCAAAAGTCACCACAGACGGGTCCGTAGAAATGAGCACATCCACCTGCATAATGTTTAATCAAGTAAGGCCAATCTGGCTCCACTGTGGTTGGTTTATCACTCACCCGGGTATATCTTGCTTATCTCCTGCACAAAAGACTCATCAAAGCCTGCGATGATGGCTCCACCTACTGGGACCATGAAGTTCTTGTCCAAGCTCTGGACAAAGGCGTCAATTCTTCCCACACGAGCCCCCTGATAAAAACAAACAAAAAAGGAGATATTTAGGAAATCCACTTTCGTCTACCAAAAATAATACAGCTAATGCAAAGACTGTTCCACTCATTTACATTAATCTGATAAGTTTGGGCTTTAATGATGCATTTTATACGCAAAACAGCTCAACGATTTCTACAACTGGCTGCACAAGTTTGGTAATCATTCTGGATTACACGTAAAGGTTCATCCTGCGATCCATTTGTCGCAGAAATTTCAACTGGAATGGCCCCAAAAGTCAGAATTAGGAGTCAGAAACTCGGTGTAACAGCATCATACCCGACCTCCGCTTTCAAGATGGCTGCTACTAGCAGCGACATTGAGTAAAACTTCATACTTTGACTGTTTTTAGCACTTCTCTATTATCTAAGTAACATTTAGACACTTGTACATGACTCAGTCTACATAAATTGGCATATTTCAACACAAAATACAGCGTGGAACAGCGCTATTTTCATGGTTTTAACAGTGGTGGCTAAGCCAGCAACGGAAACTCTCCACCGGTTGTAGTTTAACGTTTCAAGTTCAGTTTAACAGTTCAGCGCAGCTTTAAAATTAAAAAAATACAAGATTTTGCTATAAAATGTGATTCTGAGACTCGGGTTGGCTGTGTTTGTACATTTGACGACGGCTTTGGTAACAAACCTCCGTGTTTTTCCTACTGTCAGGCAAGCGGGAAACCGGAAGGCGATCCGTTGGAGACGACTCAGTCATTGCCACCTTTCAGCTACAGTTGTTGGTTGCTACGGTAATGCTGCATTCAGCATTACCGTAGCAACCACTATCTGACCACTCCTGACCGCAGGATTTGTAGAGTTCATTTACATTATTTGCTTCCCTGACAGGGAAGTGACTTTAAAGAGAAGAATAGTGCGCAAATTCCCAATAAGGCTGAAGTTTGGGCTTCAGGATAGCAATCCCAGAAGCTTAATATTAGGCTGATGAGTTCATGCTTTAATCTGTTGTGATGATTGGGATCAAGGCAGGAACCACCGAGCCTCGGGTCTACCATGAACTGGAAGATGCAGGAACGCCGCTGTGACTGCCTCAGGTGCCGAAGAAGCAGGAAGTGAACTACGGTTTGCAGCCACCCAGACGGACGAGTCGAAAGTGCTGCATTGCACAAAGAGGATTGAATCCCAAGGGAGGAGGAGAAACTCCAAATTCTCTGAGGTGGACCATTTCTCCCGGTTGTTTATACAACTTTAAGCATTTGTGTGCAGTTTTGAACCAGTGTGAATTAGGGAATAACCACAATGAAAACGACAAAAAATATTCGATTTTAAGAGTTACTGAATTTGGTTTTGATGGATTAATGTATCTTCATTCCACCGGAAAAAAAAAAAAAAAAAAAAAAAAAAAAGCATGAAACCCAAAAATCATGCAGATCACATATTAATTTAAACTTCTACCCAGCCAGTGCTACCATCAGGTCCTAGCGTCTGATACCTGCTGTATGAGATGCATGCACTTGGACGACTGCACGCCGTACGCGTTGTTGACGATGTGAGGGATGTCGTATTTGGCACACATAGCGGCCAGTTCTTCGAGCCTGGAAGACAGGATGGCACAAACACAGACAAACTGTGCTCTCTTTCTTCACACTCACTGCAGAAAAGGTGAATGCATATTGTCACAGAAGCGCAGCAGAAGTTGGAAAACTAGGAAAAAAGCTTCCGTTAACCTGTCGGGGACCCGCGGAGCAAAGCAAGACGTCGTCGAATGGACACACAGGACGTTTTCTGCTCCGAGCTGCTCGATCTTGCATTGGACCGCCTCTAGGTCCGTCCGCAGCTCGTCGCCCTCCAGGACGTTCTCCACAACCACCGGTTCAAATCCTGGTAGGACAGCAGACGGCTTGGATCAGAGAGGAACTGCCTTCTAACTATCACAGAGGAGGAGGATGGTTAGAGTCATCGCAGGAGGGTTTAAAATATCTGAGGCAGCGGCGTCAAACTCGTTTTGACGTCGAGCCACGACAGCATCTTCTTGTGTTTAAAGGGCCTGATTGCAACTGCATAAGTGAAACTTTGAATTTCATCATTTCACTTACAGGTAGCACACTGCTGTTAGTCTGCATAGCAAAAAAGTAAAAGGAAGTAACATTTTCTTGAAATGAGTGTATTTGTCTTTGAGCAGATAATAATAAGATGATCTGCCAATGGAAAGAGTATTTTTGACCCCTAAAACAAGATAACTAGATATACTGCACTTAAAATAGATGATGGAGATGAGTTGCTCCTCTTTTAAGTGCAACAGCCTTATTCCATTGACAGATCTTTTAAACCTGTCTGCTAAAATCAAGGATAAATACACTTCAAGAAAAATCTACTTACTTTACGTTCCATTTTGCTGTGTTACATTACTTCCATCTATTTCAGGTAAGAAAACAAACATCAACTCAACAAAGATCAACTTGTTTAAATCAAAAACCATTACAAATATGATTAAACTGTCATTTAGTGAATACAGAACGACAAAGCAGCAAATCATTGTGAGCTGGTAGGCGCTCTCAAGCGTCTACAGGAGACGGGCGGCATGAGGCCGGAGCTGGGGCTTCAGGGCGGGGGGGGTAGGCGGTACTAGTCCCCCATTCCAGCGCCCTGAAATTTATGGTTGACATCCACAGTAAAAGGTCTGGCAAAGATGCTGAAGCCCGAGCGTTGCACTCAGACGTCTGAGAAGCAGCGATCAGACGGATCACTTCGGAAAACGTCTGGAATTGAAAAGTCTGCAAGTGGTGGAGGCACAGCTGCTTAGATTGCAGTCTGCCTTTTAATTCTCGGATAATTTGATGCTTTTCCTTTAGGCTGCCATGAGCACGCTTGGCTCCGTGTTTTCCTTTACCACAGACACCGCCTCCTAAGAGAGAAGACGTACCGGTTTGTCTACCTGGAGCCGAAACTCGCATCCAGCTTCCCATCTGCCTTTAAACTCCCATCTTTCTCTTCTTGGACATTTCTCGGTCGTGTTGAGGTGTTTTTTTTTTTTCCCCAATTATTCATCATTTGTTGGAATAGAGATTTAAACAATGATAAGGAAACGGTGACATCCAGTGGCAGGATGTCGTCATTACACAGATGGAAAAAAAAAAAATCTAAATTTGCTGCGAGAGTCACAGATCAGGCCCATGGGGTCCTGAGTTTGGCGTATGTGACGTAGGCGGAGATCAAGGCCACACCAAGCACGCTCTGTACGCTCTGTACACGAACAGACCCCAGAATCCTTCACTGGAAGGAGGCGAGGCTGACGTGGCTCCGCGCGCTGACCTGCCGTGATCATGGATTTGAAACAGGACTTCTGGTCGATGCGAGGCCAGATGATGTAGCGGGCCTTGGGTCGGCGGTGACGGAGCGTCAGGAAGCACAAGGTCAAGCTCATTCCCGTTGCCATGGGAACGACGAAGCAGCTAGCCACACTGCGAACACCTGGAAAAACAAGAAAGAGAGTTAGATTAAACTATTCATACAAGAGGGACCTTCTTTTTTTTTTTAAACGTAAAACTTTTCTTTCTATATAAAGTGTTTATGCCACATGGTCCAAATGATGAACTCCGAGCAGTTTGCATGCAGCCATGTTGCCATGCAGACATACTGGCGATGCGTCGGCCAGCCCTGAACTGAAGGCTTCTGGGAGGCCGACGCCATTTTCTGAACCTGCACTCGCCTGAAATCTTCAAGACGTCCAGAACGACAGAGTTTGTGAGCTTGTTAAGCAGACTGGATCCCGCCGCTTTGGGCTGGACGGCAGCGATGTCGCCCGACCGCCCGATGCCGTGGATCAACCTGAGCACAAAAAAACAGCAGCAGAGGAACCGCTGAGCTCCGGAAAAGCTCTGCGCTAAAAAACCCTGCCGCTCTGTTAAGCCGGGCGTACACTGTACAAGTTTTTGCCCTTGTCGGAACAATTCTTCGGTCGTGCGAGAATTTCTTGGATCAGGCCGAGTTTCAGCTTGATCGACGCGTCGTGTCGTATACAGGCGGTAACGAGGGGCGATTGGCCTCTCACGACCACCTCCCGATCAGGAATCGGACGGTCGGATGAAAATCAAACATGTTTGAAATTCAGTCGGCCCTCGTGTGGTGATCGTGAGCGCGTCCTGCTGTTGAAGCAGAGCTACGAGCCCATTTCCCGTGACCTCGTGCTCTGCGTACTACTCATATTAAACAGTGAGCATTTACACCTCGGTCTTTTTCTTCTTCTACTGATGACATTTGGCTTCTGAACAGCTCAGACTTTGGTAGGATCTAAATGTGATGTCTCTACGGGGATGAGCCCGACGTGTGTTTTTTGGACGTACAGTGTGAGCAGTCAGGTCGCATCAGAGTGTCGGGCCATAAGGTGTAAGAACACATATCGTGAGCTGGGAACTTTTAAACCCTGCGGTTTCGTCGTACAGTTTGAGCTGTATATGAGTACCACGACTGAAAATATCGTACAGCGTATGCCCGGCTTAACGGGAGTCCCCTTCGGACGGAAAGCGACCTTTATCTTTATCTAAAGGGAAGAAAGTTTACCTCCGACAAGAACATCTCAACAACTCAGATGGAAGAGGTTTTTTTTTTAATAGTTCAATTCAAAAAGTTAAACTCCTACAGATTTGAATGTTTATTCAAATGTTTAACAGAGAATGTTTATTGCTGCTGTATCTCCCAAACACCCAGAGCCACCCCCCCAACCCCCGACGTTGAACGTCGTGTGTGAGGACGTGAAAGCGATCCCAACCTGTAATGTCTCCTGGCCACCAGGCCGGCCGCCACACGGCCCTCCCTCTCCCCGACGCCGCAGTTGCCCAGGAAGTTGTTGCTGTCCATCACGGCCAGCTCGCTCAGGAAGAGCTCCACGGTGCTCTCGCTCCATCCTTCCTCCGGACACTTGCCCTGGAAAAGGCGCGGCGCGGCACGGGAGGGGCGAAAAAAAAAACCGTAAGACCGTTTTAAAGACGGACAAACAAAGGAGCAGGAGCTCGTGCCGGCAACCCCACCTGGTCCAGGAACTGCCTGATGAGCTGCTCGTGGCCGCGGCGGGCCTGAGCGCCCTGCCGGACGTAGGAGGGCGACACGATCTTCTCGCAGAGGGTGAGGTTTTCGCCGTTCATCCCTGCTGAACACACGACCTCCTGTTAACGAGTTTGCGTGAATGATTCGCTTTCCTCTTTTCAAACAGATCCGAAATTCCCCCGATGCAGCCGTTTGTGTCTTATCTGCCGTCTTCGTTGCCCAAGTGATACTCGAGGCTACTGAAAGTACTTTTGCAGGTTACTGGGGTCGAGACCTACGCGGGTATTAACAAGTTACGGCCTTAAAACTCCTAAAAACGTTCCGGCCTACCCTACCACTCCCGCAGGCCTTTTAATAAGCCGCGAGAGAAAAGCGGCAGAGTGCTGCCCCGCCCCCACCTGTTGCTCAGCACGGGTAGGTCGGCAGGGTCAGCGGACTGAAAGGGCGCTGCCAAACTTTGGCTTTTGCTCGCAAGAACGACATTTGGATTATTTGGACACGTTTTCAGTCAAGAAAGAGAAGAAAACACGACAACAAAAAGAAAAGAGCGTTGCTGTAAATGGCAAAAAAAAAAAAAAAGGTGTGATTATTTGCACAAGAACACGAAAACTGCTCCCAGGTTTAGCGGGTGTTTGTCTCTAGGTTTTAGCTAAACTCTTAAGTATCAAAGCAGCAACAGCTGAAAGCTCAGATTAAGCGAAATCTCGGGGTCACAATGGGATGTTTTCACAGAGCAGGGCTTCGAAAGAAAGTCACGCGTTAAGTGGCTCGGCTGAAGCCGTTTCCTAACCTCAACTCTATCATTAAAGTCTTTATGTTGGGGGACGGGTTAGGACCCGCCCGTCTCAGACAATGGGAGGATCTAAATGTGATCACAACATCCACGCTAAATGGTTTCATACGTATTTTGCTTTAAGTAGATAGTCGAAGGTAAAGAATAGGGCTGGACAAGTTTGCCAAAAATCAAAACTGCGATTTATTTTTTTTACTTTTCTCTGCATTAACCACAAGCAACCAAAACAAAAATGGCCTGTAGATATAGATTATTAAAAAGAAAAAACTTTAACTTTTTTCATTAATCAGAATATTATTATTCAAGAGAATAGCTTTTAGTTGAGCTGAACATCAAACCTTATTGAACATAAAGTGCAAGTCTATGTACTAAACAGTACTAAACAGTCTACTTAATGCTATGGTGAGATTCCTGACGGTGTCGGGTAATAAAGTATGATTGTATAAACCCTAAAAGAAATTATAAAATTAGATTATCTCACTGCTGCAACTCTCTCTTCCTTTCCACGTGGAGGAAAACCCACTTTAAACAGGTTACCAACATTTAAAGGACTTGTCTGATCCATTCATTGTTATGTAGCCAAAAATTGCAGAATTTGGAAATTGTTTTTTTTTTATTGCGATTATATTGCAAATGCGATTAATTGCCCAGCCCTAGTAATTAATTAGAATATGCGTACTTATGAGGCTCGTTTGTCAGATTACGTTTTTTTGGGTGTTTTCTGAAAATAGCCTACAAGAAGATATTGAAGACTTCTTATTAGGCCCACCTTTCTGGATTAAAAACACTTTTTTTATTGGTCTGATGTAATATTCTAATCTTCAATGCCACCTTTTTATTCTCTGTAAACAGTGAGTCATCCAAATTAACAGAAATTGCGCCTGGAAATCATCGGTGTGTAATTAATCGATGCACGTTTCGCTTTGTGAAAACTTACTGAGATAAACCAACGCATTAGTAATAACTGAATTTATTGAAATATTTAATTCTGTATAGCGCTGGGCGATATATATAAAAAAACAGAGATGAAATAGAAATCATATTGATTGATATCGATAATTATCTAAAAATTTAAGACGTATAATTTTAGTGCAGCTTTGGTCATTCTATGCTGTTGCTTAATTAACTGCTTTCAGATAGGGAACACACAAACACTGAACTTAAACACCAGCTTTTTACCAAAAACACAAGTTTTTAAAATAGAAAAAAGAACGTGTGATCTCTGAAGTCTTTGAAGGGGGCGGAGCTTGGTGACGGAGCTCCTGGGTCTGCATTTGTGATTGGTTGGGATGATGTAATGACTGGAGTATTAACCTACATGTTACTGAATCGTCGTCCGGCCCTATTTCTGCATATAAAAGGAAGTTTTTCTATTTACAAATCCTGACACTGACTCTTAGTCGGTCGTACAAAGAAGACCAAAACACCAGGAGCAGCTGCAGAGATCCAAGGCTCAGGTGGGAGCATCTGTCAGCCAGATCACGGTCGGCCAAGCCTCTAACCAATCTGGCCTAAATGAACAAGCAGCAAACACGCAGAGTTGGGTCACAGGAGACCAAAATTGAACTTCCTGCCTAGATGCAAAAAGCTACATGGCAGACAAAGGGTAAACCTGAAGGAGAACTGGCAGAGGCAGCAAAACTGGAGTAGCACAGATTAAAGGTTACCTTACTAAAAGGGCTCAAAGTCCAGACCTGGATTTAATTGAGAACCTGAATAAAGATATGAAAACTGAGGTTTAGACAGATCCTGCTGATCTTAAACTATACTGCAAACAATTAAAAAATATATACAAATCACACTGACTCAGGAGGGTCTGATACAAACACACGCCACACTATTCGGATACTTTTTATATAAGAAAAGCAAAATAAATACCGTTTATCATCATGCTTCCAGATTACTTTTAAGCTCTAATTCTCACATAAACCACACGTAGGGTATCTCTAGAAGTATTGAACAACTTACCAGCAGCTGACAAGGTCCCTTTAACAGAGGAATCAGCAGTGTGGTCACAGCCTGACAGGCTGCTGCCTCATGTTCAGCTTGGCAGCAGCAGCAGGGCTCCCACCGGCTGTTTGTTAAGCTAAGCTAATGCTAAGATAATGCTAAGCTAATGCTAAGCTAAACTAAGCTAAGCTAATGCTTTCCCCGTGATTCCTCACTTCGGTCCCGCTTTAAAAAGCGACGGTGGTCTTATGTTCTTCCCCCTGAGAGCCTTCTCTTCGCAGTCACAGCACAGGGACATGTGTCGCTACTACTACGGTGGGGGGGAAACAACTACCTGACATCGGCGCTCCGCTGTCATGTGACTTCAGTGCGAGGATCACGTGATCAAAGTGGAATCCAATCTGGCAACACGGACGTGCTTCTTTTGATCACGTTAGGCTGGGGGAAAATGGCAAAGGGCGGGTTGTTAAAATTTGGACTTTTCTCAACAGTTGGAGAGATTTCAGGAAGTACTGAACTGCACTCATTTCATAAATTAATTTATTGTGAAATGTCTAGAATCTGCCAAACCTGAAACCATTAATGATTTAGTCAGTAATCAAGTTTGGACAAAGTCAATTATAAACACCCCCCTCAACTGTCTATGGTGTGAAAGATAAATGTTAGATTTACTGGCGAGAAAGAACAGAAATCGAGAAAGAGATGATTTTAATAATTTACAACTCATGTGGGGAGGCTAACTTTTTGGCTAACCTGTTTGTGGTGCTTTTACAACGTGATTAGGAAATGGTTCTTTGTTTTTAGGTTATTTGGTGGCCTGATTACAAAACCATTGTGAGATCAATAAAGCTTATCTTATCTTATTACAAATTTAGTGGAGATCTTGCATGCAACGTTTTTTTTATTATTTTAACACTGTGGTTCACTAGCGTGTATTTTATTATTTGTTTAATAGTAATAGTTGTGTAATATAATAATTATATGCCTTTAATATGAGTTCAAGAGAGGTTGGGATTTGGGCTGGGTTTTACGTTGGTTTTGGGCTAGGAACTACCAGTCAGACGTGGCAACGCTGCTGCTAGAAAAGTGGGCAAGATTTCAAAAGGGGACACATTTTGTCAATTAATTGGCTTTCTTTTTCACAAAAAGTTGTCAAATTTGACTTTTTAAACATTTATTTAGATTTGTGTTTTAATCTGTTGTGTTTAATGATAACGCTGCATTTAAATTGTACAGATTCTTCACAGATTACCCTCCTTGTACAGTGGAGGGATAAATAAAGACACCCCATGATTAAATGAGTTGAATTTAAAGTAGGCCAAACCGCTTTCTGTCTGACTTCATTAGTCTGAAATTCAGTCTGCTCTTCTTAACGTTCGTGCATGGACCGCAATCGTTGATTTTCTGCACATGGCTATTAAGGCCCAGCATTTCAACCATCCGGTCATTGACTGGGCCACCTCAACATCTATTTGCTGCTGTGTTTGGTGTCATTGTCTCACGCTGGACCCAAAAAAGCAAAGCTTTAGCTCATGTTTGACTCAAAAATATTTTGGAGGTATAAAGGAGTTCAGGGTGAACTCAAAGGCAGCTGAAAAACAAGCTCAAATCAGGATTCTTTCATCACCGTGCTTGTTGGGCTGTGTGGTTGTCAGCAAACATGGCTCTGGGCATTTCCAAACATCTCTACTTCAGCCTCACCTGTTGAAGAGTATACATGGTTCCAGATATCTCTTTGTCCTTTCAGTTTTAACTTAAACTGTCCACCTGTTAAATGTGGAGAGAGGCCAGCTTCTCCAAAGACACGAGCCGTGTTCTGTCCTTTTTCTAGTTAACATCTAACATGCCGCCTCTGGAGATTTCAGCATTCTCTATAACCTCCATCCCCAGTTTAAAAAAATTTATTTGAACATCTGTCCCTGTTTTTTCTTCATATTTAGTTGAAACTGTACATACACACACACACACACACACACACACACACACCTATATATATATATATATATATATATATATATATATATATATATATATATATATATATATATATATATATTCACTTTGAAGGATTACCAGATTTTTTTCCCGTCATGTTAAGTCACAAAACAGACCGACAGATGCCCACAGAAATCTTTTCAGATTAACTGAAATGTTTATTTAGCCTAGAAAGTTAAAACCGGACTTTGAAATCAATTCAAAACAACAAGATTTAAAGTCAGTCTTGGTTGAGCCTGCTTTGTCTCATCTATCACTCCTCGGCACATCTCTTCACGCGAGCCTTTAACCTGTCACTTCCCATCCCCATTTTCCAGTTGTTTAGCCTGAATGAAATGTTTTCTTCTCGGTGTATTAGAAAACAATGCGTGGAGGAATGCGACTGGCATGGCGGTGTATAAAGTATCCCCGTCCTTTATTTATAAAAGAAGTATACCGCTTATAAATTAGACAGCTGTGGCCAAAAACATGCACTTGCATGTCAAAAAGAAAATCATTACAACTTGTTTAACAAACTGTGTTGTAACAGCATGATTTTGCTGTTGTGGTTGGTTGAAAACGACTTTATACTGGAGTAATTCGTTTGACATCATTTGTTTTATCATTCTGTCACAAATACACACATTGTTCCAACATACCTTAACATTTCTGTCAAAGGCCTAAGAGGCAAAAAAAAGGTTTTCACGTGGTAAATTTTTTAAAACCACATTAAAAGAACAAAAGTGCATCTCAATTTGGCCAAATAGAAACAACTGGATGCTGCATGAACAAAGAAAACAAGAAATACAATCCCACACGAAATGCATTACGATCGCATATCCCGTTAAGTTTCAAAAGCCCAAAAAAAAAAAATCGTTTTATAGAGATTGAATTGTGTTTAATTTAAGATGTAAACTGGTCCTTGCAAGGGCCGATGTTAAGAGCTCAATCACGTTTACATTTTGAACCGTAGATCATCAAAAAGAGACTTGCTGGTTGAGCAGGCTGCAGCTGAGGGTTGGCGGAAGTAGAGACAGCAAAAATAAATAAATGGGGCCATTTAAACTTGTTCAACTAAAATTATTTAAAAACGTCGATGAGAAAGGGTCTAAATAGCTCTTTTGATAAACAGGCTACAATAAGTAAAAATGAAGCTCAGCAGGCTTTAAAGTGACATTAAAGGAAAGGGATTTCCATTTATTAAAATAGCTGTAGGATTATGGCAGTAATAGACAATCAAAGGCTTTTTAGAACTGCATGTTGCCCCTCTTTAAATGTCTGTGACTCAAACTAAAACCCTCCCAAAAAAGCAAAACGAAAGAAACAAACAAAACAAAAAATGAGAAAGAAAAAAAAAAAAGAAACCAGTATCACATATTGGTAAAGAAAAATCATTTTAAAATCATGAACTCTAAAACAAGCGCATTTTTAAAACATGTATCAAAGCATTTTATTAGCCTCAACATGTGTGCTGTATAACATTTTGTTAGATTCAATTCAGTTTGATTAAGTTTGCTTATATAGTGCTCATTTAAAAAAAAAAAAAAATCTCAAGGCACTTTACAAGTAAACAAACCCAGTTTATGTACAGAAATATAGAGTTAATTCAATCATTGTACAGACAGATTCCAAGTGTCAAAGTAAAGTTCCTCATATAAAACAACGTAGCACAATGCAGTTTATGTTGTGTAAAAAGTTCCCAGTCTAAGAAAACCAAGCCAATTGGATCTAATGTCCGATTTTGCAGCAATCCTTCTTCTTGAACCGTGAACATATCAAGCTAACTTTTGCAGCAATCCCTCATGCTAAACAAGCATGTGGTGACTGTGGAAAGGAAAAACCCTGACCGCCTGGAGGTTTGACAAGACAGAAAGGCACACAGAAGCACTAATCTATGTTAAAGAAAATGTAAAGCGTTGGTGGCATCGATAGCTCCTTTGGTGGCTTCTAGGAGAGAAACACAGCCAAACACACATGAGCTCTAAGCCAAAAAGAAATCTAAAATCCAACTGAAATTTCATGTTTTGCCCAAACACAAGAAAAATCCTGAAGTCTCTCTTTACAGCTTTGTGTTTCAGTGTGACACCCCAAGATTCAACAGTCTCAGGATGTCTACAATTAAAAATGCACTTAATTATTTGCAACCACCTGCTCAAGAAAAACCAAACAGTTAAAACCTTGTGTCGAAATATAATTTTTGATTAAGATAGAGTTTGAAAAAAATATTATGAAATATGTTGACTTCAGACTTGTGCGTAAAAAAAAAAAGGGTTGCTCCATTTTCCGCCATGATGACAACATATCCCTGTGAATTAAAAATTTTGGGAAACATTTAGGATGAATTTTCACAAATTAGAACAACAAACAAAAAACTCTCGTCCACTCACCTTTTTTTTTTAAATCTAGAATATTTAGCAATCTTGTCCTTTCTACAGACGAACCGTGCGTGGAAAACATTTTATTATTACTCAGCGGGGCTGTAATTTACGCAGAAATGAAACCAGGAGCTCATTAAGACAGGGTCTGTTTTGCATCGTTGTTAGTCAACCGACAGCGCTGGATCTGGCTGCACCTTCCGCCAGGCAGGCAGTCTCCAGGGTTTGGCTGCAAAGGGGAGAGAAAGATGGCAAGTTGTTGGCATAGCAGGCCTCAGAGATCAACAGCTATGCCAACATCTTGCCTTCCTTCTTGACCCACGTTCAAAGCGAAGCGATACGCGCCGTGGGCTGCGCCACCCTCCCTCCCTCCCCGTCACCCGTTCAGACCCAGACTCATCTCCATCCAGATGAAAAAAAAAAAAAAAAAGTAAGGTTCAAACCGAGCGACATTTTGGAGCGGCGTAAAAAAGGTGGAGAGCCAACAGGAATAACGAGGTCCACGTCCATACCTGAAGCTTGGCGAGGCAAACTTTTACTCCATCTTCATGTAACTTTTACGCACCCTGATAATTGGAAGGAAAAAGAAAAAACAAAACAAAGAAAAACACACGATTTCCAATTTGCGTAAAAGGTTTTAGATTGGAAGTTATTCCCACCTGCGCGCATGGATCTTATGTGTCTACCTGCTGGTGGAAGGAGAACTCGCATGTCATTGCTCCCCTAATGTTCCAAATCTGTGTGTGGAAGCGCAAAGGAGATAAGTCTGCCTGCTCTCCGCCAGGCCAGGCAGGGGGTGGCAGCTGAGCGACTGCGGCACTGGCTGCGCAGAGCTGGAAGGAGGTGTGCTTTTGAGGCATGGTGAGGCTTCCGGCAAAAAAAAAAAAAGAAAAAGAAAAAAAGTTTGGGAGCTGGCGAGGAACCCCATTGGCCAAGGAAGACCAGTACCTGAGAGATCCGTCTAAAACAAAGACACAGAAACCATGAAGGAAGAAGAAGAAGAAAAAGTGGGGAAAAACACATCCAAGCCTGCCAGGAACAAAAAGTTCCCCAGGCAGTTCTGGCTAATTCTACAGGTACATTGTTCTGTGAACGCAACTCCCCCCTAAAAAGTTTCACCAGAACTCTGTCAGGCAAAAATAATAATAATAATAAAAAAAAACTAAATAAAGCAAAAACATATGAGAAGCAGTCTGGGCTCGACGGTGACTCGAAATGATTCAAACTCCCCTTCCTGTCTACCAGACGGCGATGAGAAGCCAAACTTTAGAAACCACTCATCGTGCTCTCCATTAAATGTGATGGTCTAAAAAAAAAAAATGCATGACTAGCAGATTGATTTAGCAACCCGGATCCAGATTGTGCAACTGACTGACAACAGGGTCGTGATCCCTTTTACTTTGATTAATTTCTCAGTTTCAGGTGCACTCAAGCGTGCCCACAGCACAATGCTCCCACCACCGTGTTTTATTGTGAGGGCTGTGTTCTCTGGGTGATTCCCCCTCGTTCTCCACAGGCCAGCAATGAGTATTTGGGCAAAAAGCTTGTGGTTTCATGGCAGCTGAGTAAATGACGTGTTTCTAAGACAATCTTTTCCCAGGCTGTCCAGCATGTTTCACTCTGGCTTAAATTTATTGCAGCCCTGGGGGTTTTCTTGTCCGTCCCCCGATGCAGAGCTCCGGTGAGTGTGTTCTTTGGGAGCAAAACAGGCTAAAATAATTTTCCTGCATCTCAACAGTTGTTGTTGGGTCTTCAGACTCATCTGTCACTAGTACTCCGTTCAGGATATTTGGAGTCTTTCATATCTCAGTCTTCGTGTTCCGCCTCTGTTTTGATTGATGCTCTCGTCAGTTCTTGACACAAAAGTGCTGTGATAACTTTGAGCCTTAAACCGACTTTTGTTTTTGTCTCTAAAACTTGCTCCCACAAGCTTTGAGCGATGCAAAATTAAAAGCCGTTATTACACAACGGCGGTTTGCCATTTGGCTCAATAAAATGGTCAGTTCTTAAGACTGACCTTGGTCATTTTTTTATTTTATTAGTTTTTCCAATACTTCTGTTATTTTGTGCAAATATGGATACGCTTTCTATAAAAATCTTCTGTTGAAAATTTCTTGCTCTGTTAAAAAAGCTAGGAAAAGTAAAAAAAAAAAAAACATTTTCACAGCGAGAATATTAGTTTTTGGCCTCACATTTCCTTTTTTTAATAACCACTCTAAAAACCATTAATTACTAAAAAAGGCTTCCTCTGTCATGTTTAAACTCCTGCCCTTTACACTCCTCCAAAAGTCGTTGCTTCACTCCTTACAGTCGCTTGAGTCATAAACATTATCTATACGGTATTGTGCAAAAGTGTTAAAACACTTTGTAAATTCTTTATTAGTTGCTTTACTCCCAGGAAGGGAGAGTTAGTTGTATTTTAAAATCGTCTTAGTTGATATTTAGATAAGATAAGATAAGATAGACTTTATTGATCTCACAGTGGAGAAATTCTTGTGACATCGGCTCAATAAGCAAAAGACAGTGCCAAAAGGAGGAAAAGGTGCATGAAGTATACGTATACAGTGTGTCCACATATATACAGTGGATCAAAAAAATAAATAAAAAAAGGAAATAAAGCAGAGATTTAAGATGACTTATGACATATTTCTCTATAGGCTCTTCAAACATTGTCTTCACTTGTTGTGTTGTGCAATTTATGCTTAAAAACTGTTAGTGTGTGCGTGTGTGTGTGTGTGTGTGTGTGTGTGTGTGTGTGTGTGTGTGTGTGTGTGTGTGTGTGTGTGTGTGTGTGTGTGTGTGTGTGTGAGAGAGACAAGGGGGGCAAAAACCACTGTATAGCAGATGAGCCATTGGTCAAAATCATGAAAAAGGGAGCTAAATCCAGCAGAGACCTGACACAGCATCTGAGTAATACATGACCCTTTAGCTGACCTTCGATCATGGATCAGTTGGGAATAATGTGCTGGTTTGGTAACCTCAGCATGGCTGATTAAAACAGGTTGATGTGCAAAGATTCCTGGATCTGATTTGAGAGAGGTCTTCCGAAAAAGAGGCGCAAAGAGGACAAACGCCGATCCTTTATCTCTCTCTCCCTCTCTTTTGGGTGTTCTTGTGACGTTTTATTGTTTTGTGTAGACTGTGTGCGCTCTACTGCAAAGGAAGCGCCCCTCGATCAGTGACAATAAGGTATTTAAAACCAATTCAGTTCGGTAAGTGAAATATCCTTGCTTCCTTATACGTTACGTTTTAACGGTCATAGCTACAATTTCTTCATTGAAGCAATTCATTTTTCAAAAATAACACATCCACAGGACATCTAGAGTGGTGCAGAATAAAAGTATTTATTTTATTAAAAAAGAAATATACATAGTATCTAAGTAATTGTTTTATAGATTTTGTCCAAAATATATAGATATTTTATTCTGGTTACGATGCCAACGTCGACGGATCCTGCACCAACAGGAATAGCAGGCTGAAGTCACCAGTTGTTGGCAGATCGTAGTAGCTGATGACTTCTTACATTCCTCAGATTCAAGCGATTCAACATCGGTCGAGCTTTTGAGCGTTGGTGCCGACTCAAGAAGGCAAAGGGAGTCAAAAGACACACGGAGGTGACCACTTTCCTTCTGGACAGGTGTGAGTTTAAAGTGATGCCAACTTGTCTTCAAAACTGGCAACGATATTAAGGCTTCCCACTGACAGGGGGAGGGGACCTTCGTTAGAAAACGGCTACTCGTCTGAGGTGGCCACACCTGCAGTCAGAGCAATGATCTAAAAATCAAAGAGAACTGGAGCTTTGCCACGCGAGGACCTGATGGTCTATCGTGCCACCGCGTCCATCGTCAGGTAAGCTGCATCTCGTCTACATGCCAGAGAAACGGCCTTTTCTCTCCTACCATCACACCCCTAAATATGAGGAGATTGCTTAACTCCGTGGGTCTTGAAGGGGATCTGTGTGCTTTAACGGAGCTTCTGGCAGCAAACACTAAAAAGGGATGAATATTTGGAAAAGCACTTCATGCCAAAAGTTAAGCACGGTGGAGGGTCCGTGGTGCTGGGAGACAGAATCCTGAGCTCCAGGTCATTATACCAGGTCATTTTGAGAATCTGGGGACTTCTACCAGGAGGTTTAAAAGGTTTTTTTTTATCAGTGGGGGTTCAACCTGCAGGCAAAGATAGCACAGTTAACGGAAAAGAAACTCACAAAGTTCCAGTGAAATGTTCCATTACCTGATGAATGTCTTCATGTTGTTTGCTTTTTGGCTTTAAGGCCTTCTATGACTGTGATGAGTAACGCCAAACAGGTAAAGTTATCTAGTTATCTTAAATGCTGTCAAACATGTTCCCAGGAAGTTTTTTTTTTTTGTTAAGTTAGAATTTGTGCCATGATTCATCCAGAAACCCCTGTTACCCCATTCACTACCCAGCCCATGGGCAGGGCTGCACCTGACTGCATACAGGTCAGTTTTTTTGGGAAGAAACCTCTCAGTTTGTTGTCTGAACGGGGCAGCGCTACGGATCAGATTACCACGGCACAGGTCCTTACCCAAGACGTTTCCGACAACCGTGAAATAGTTTTGTTTCATTCTTTTGGCTTGATACGCCTGCTTTGAGGGAATCACTGCACAAACAGCACCTCTCAGGGTTTGAGTGCTTGGTTATTTACCCGAAGCAGACCATAGCAACCACGTGTCACGCGGGGAAATGGTGGACGGCACAACACGTCGCTCAAACCAAGACAAGCGACACGTTAAGGTTCTGGCTGTTCTGTCTGACAGGCGACAAAGAAGCCGTCGGAAAACAGCGGAAGAAGAGAGGAGATGATGACAAATGAATTTCTGGGTTAAAGCGTTGATAAAAGTCACTCACGGCAATTCCCTGCAGATCCAGCTTTTATGTTGTTGGTTTTTTTTTTTTTTTTTGGTTTTGTTTTGTTTGTTTTACGCATCAGACTTTAAATAGCGCAGAATTTGAACCCTTGCCACGAACATGAGGAATACTCCTGATGAAAGAGTGGCGAGGTCCGTATCGAGCTGCAGGTTGCCAGAAAACAAGGCCGTGTTTGTTCAGGTGCAGGTTTCTGGGTTGCTTTAAGATATTCCATTTTTTGCAATTTACGTCCCAGAAATTCACACATTACTGACTAAATGTTCTTGTTTTTGTACAAAAAAAATTAATATTTTAATATTTCCCTTTACGTTATTATGATGGGTGCCATTTTAAGGTATTATCGCAGGAAGACAACCAACTATACTTTAAATTCATATACAGCTACAATTGAATTAACATATAATCTTGCAGTTTATGAGGCAGGTGTTTTTTTTTTATTTTATTAAATTTTTTTCCATCCAGAATTCATTGGGAGAAAACGACATCATCTTTCACAAGGTTTAATACATTTTTAAGGCCAAATGTGGTCTTAGCTTTTCAGGTTTTAGCTTCTCTCATCCTAAATGGTACTTTTTTTTCTTCATACCATACAGTGATTAAAGCGGTATTACTTTTTACCTGGGACAGAATAATCATTTCCCTTCCATGAGTAAATATTTTTTTATTCATGTTAACTCAATTTAATTCAGATGAAATTACTTCAATTTAATACATCTATTAATTCAGTTGATTTGCAAAACAAAATCTATTTGATTCAGTCTGATCAATTCATCTGTTTTATGTTAATTTTCCTGATAAATTTTACTCAATTTAACACAGGTGCATTGCATCTAATTGCATCCAGTTCAGGTCATGTAAATCCAGTTCATTAAATAACATAAGATAAGATAGACTTTATTGATCTCACAGTGGAGAAATTCACTTGCCACATTGGCTCAATAAGCAAAAGACAGTGCCAAAAGGAGGAAAAGGTGCATGAGGTATATACAGTGTGTCCACATATATACAGAGGATCGAAAAAAAATAATAATTAAAAAAAGGAAATAAAGCAGAGATAAATGCAATCTAGCTCAGGTTTCTTCATTTATTCCCTCATCCATAATCAAAATCAGCTGGCCACTGATGTACTGCTGTAAAATCAAGCAACAAAATGCAGACAGTTTCTGGAAACATTTGTGAAAGAATGGGTCACTCCCTGGAACTCAGTGAACTCAAGTGCGGTTCTGGGACAGGGTGCTACCTGTGCAACAAGTCCAGTCATGAACTTTGCTTGTTCCTAAATATTCCACAGTCAGCTGTCAGTGGTGTAACGAGAAAGAGGAAGTCACTGCGAACGACAGCAACTCAACCAAAAAGTGGCAGGCCGCTTAAACGAACAGAGCCGGAGCCTCCGAACTACTATGTAGCCTCCAGATTAGCTCAGGAATGGCTGAGCTGCTGCATCCAAGCCATCCATCACCAAGTGCAATGCAAAGCGTCAGCTGCAGTGGTATAAAGCACGCCGCCACTGGACTCTAGAGCAGTGGAGGTGTCAGGAATCACGCTTCTTAAGATAAGATAAGATAAGCTTTATTGATCTCCCATTGGAGAAATTCACTTCACAATTTAACACAGGTGCATTGCATCTAACTGCATCCAGTTCAGGTCATGCAAATCCAGTTCATTAAATAAGATAAGATAAGATAGACTTTATTGATCTCACAGTGGAGAAATTCACTTGCCACATCAGCTCAATAAGCAAAAGAAGGTGCCAAAAGGAGGAAAAGGTGCATAAGGTATTAACACTGGGTCCACACATATATACAGTACAGTGTATCAAAGGAAAAAAAAAAGAAAAAAAGAAAAATACAAAGGAAATAAAGCAGAGATTTGAGATGACTATGTACATTCAGGGTGGCTTATATACAAATACAAATACAAGTACAAATTGTGCATTAAGGTGGTACCAGGTATGGAACAACAGTGAGGTAGTGAGATAACTATACAGCTGGAGTCGCTTATTTAACAGGATTATTGCACAGGGTATTAGATAGTAATTGCATAGTAATAGTGCATTCTTCTTCTGGCAGTCTGATGGATGGGTCTGGATTTGGCAGTTGCCAGGAGAGCAGTACTTCCCTGACTGTATTGTGTGCCAACAAGTATAAAGTTTGATGGAGATGGGATTCTGTTTTAGGGTTGTTTGTTAGGGACCGGGCTTGGCTCCTTAGTTCCAGCGAGAGGAACTCTGAATGCTTCAGCATACCAATAGATTTTAGACAATCCTATGCTCCCAACTTTTTGGGAACAGTTCGGAGACGGCGCCTTCCTCTTCCAAGATGGCTGCGCACCAGCGGACAAAGCGAGGTCCATAGAGACATGGATGAGAAAGTCTGCTCTGGATGACTGGACTGCACAGAGGCCTGACCTCAACTCCACAGAACACCTTCGGGATGAATTAAAGCAACCAACGTCCAACATCAGTGTCTGACCTCACAGATGGTCAAAAAAAGCTGCAAAGGGTGGACTAACGTCATATTGAACCATATAACTATTGAACCACATTGTAGTTCTACCCAATTTTAGATAGTATAGCATCAGTTTCACAGCCCATGGACCAAGTGTTGCGTACCATATTAGTTTACTTAAGAGAATAGGTCTAGTATCCTCCAATTTTAATTCTGTTCAATCTAATCCAAACTAATTTAGTTCTAATTTATTAAAGCAAAATCAAACAAACCTATAAAACGTACCAGCTTGCATTACTTAGTGCAGGGGTCTGCAAGCTTTACAATCCAAACCCGTTCGGAGCCAAAAAGACAACTTCTATATTTTTTCATTAAACTCTACTGGAGGATATGTTTTGTCATTTTTGAAGAACCGTCGCCTCATTTCTATTTTTTTAGAGTTGAAAGTAAAGAAAAACAATATATTTGCAACAACAGGACGGAAACATTTTCTTCAGTGGGATGTTAGGATGTTAGTAAGCGGATGTAAAAAATATCGCAGATGTTTTTAGATTCATTCTGTTGTGAAAATTTAATGCAATTATTCCACTTCAACTGCTGAATCCTGAATGTTTTATTATATAATTGTCTAACAGCATTAGTTGGTGCTTTAGCATTTTGAGGCAAAGTTATGAGGAGCCATTGTGGAGGGTCCAAAGAGCCAACAGCAGCTCCTGGGCCACAGGTTGCAGAGCCCTGACTTAGTGTATTTCAATATGTTAACTTTTCTATTTAAAACAAATTGCCCGAGGCTTTCTGAAAGGTTTAACAGCATTACCTTTGATTGAATCAACAAGATTTCTTTCATGGCATCTTGGCTCCTGTGTGTTTCGGTTTTTTTATTTATTTTTTTATGACGAGTCGATTTGTTTGTTTTCTCCCCATCTGGCGGTTTCCAAAGCACCGTGTGAATGCGACAAAACCTGTATGGTTATTATTATACAACATTCTCCCCACGTTGCTAATCTAAATCCACTTTCAGACGTCTCTGCCGCTGAATCACACGGCCACATGTGCGGGAGCTGCAAGCCAGATTAAAACAGGCCTGGCTGTGAGTCACGACACAGTCGAAGCAAGTCCGCCGAGACCACAGCGAAGGGAAGAAAAAACACCCGAAACAACCTAAGCGAGCAGTTTTTGGGCTGTGACTCGCCTCCGTCTGAGATATTTTCAGATGACTCCCTCACGCCGTTGCCAAAGTCTGACGCTAGACTTGTAAGCAGGGTCAAACGGGGCCTGCGTGATTTAGCCTGCGAGCTTCCTGTGAGAGTCATTTTGCTGCGTCAGGCGCAACAACTGTCTGCCGCTGCGAGCAGACTAAAGTCCCCCGAGTTCAGTCTGGGCTGACCTAGCCGCCCACGGTGACCCCTGACCTCATCGCCGTCAGCACGTGGAGTGTGTTAACTTGTGGCCGATGATCCAGGGAAGTGAGCCACAGCAGCTCCGTCCTGGGCCGAGGCGGACGGGGGGGAAATCCCCGCTGATTCCTGCCCTGACTCATGGATTTAAGAGGAATCCTGTTTTGCCAAGCAGGTTTACTGTGGAATCGTGGAAAAAAAAAAAATCACAATGTGTGCTTGATGATAAGGGGTCAGAGGGAGCGGGGCGTAAAAGAAACATTTTCTGTGGATTTCTTTCCACGCCGGCCATTTTAAATCTAATCGACGCAGCTCGAAACCTGGTGAAAATGTTTCATTTAGTTGTTGTGACACAGGAAAATAGTTTGGAAAGCTGCTACACTGCCAAGCTCGCAGTGACTCTTGTTATTATTAGGCTTTCTAAGAGCAGCTTATTATAAAAAAAGATTGTGCTAAATTACACCGGTGAACCAACCGCAGAGCATTCATAGCATGAGTTGTGGCGACTGTGCCTCAGGATGTATGGAAATTGATGCCATGATTTTTTTTTCCAAAGACAAAGAGCCCTTAGGTAAATTCCTCTCTTATTAATAATCTCAGGTACATACTCCTAGTCAATTTGTTTGATGTAATAAAAATATCCCAGATTCTCTCTCATGGTTCTCAGCCAGGATGTGTTGAATGCTACCGAGGTCTTTAAAAACTGTCTCCGTTTCATCCTAAATATTTGCAACATCAATTTCTTGACGTGAAACAAGTTAAACCAGCTTCTTATTTTCGCTCCCCCTGAAAAAAAAGAATAGTTTGAATCGTTCTACATTTTCAACTAGTGTGTTTTTGAGTCATATGTGTGGCAACTTGTTCAAACAAGTTTTTTTTTCTTCTTCTCCCCCTTTTGGCTTTTTAAAAGCCATTTCAGTTTCAAGTAAAAGCTTCCACAATCCACCCTGCACACGTCCGTTTCACCTCACCCTTTCCCAGGAGCCACAGTGCCCCTGCTTGTTTTCAGACGAATCCCCACTCCCAAACGGTCTCAAAGGAATGAGCTACCTCACAGCTCGTCATCCTGACCTGCAGAGGCCTGTAGTTGACCCAAACTATCAATCCAGTATGTGTGTGTGTGTGTGTGTGTGTGTGTGTGTGTAAGTGGGAGAAAAAGACACCATTGTAATATTTTTTATATCTATCCTGCAGCAAACGCGTGCTAAAAGGTACCCTGATCCACTTTTGTGTTGAATATGGAGTCATGCGTGACACAGGTTGACTTCTCACCTGTGTGAAAACGATCTGAACAGATGAAGTAATTCAGGTGGGGCCTTTAAATACGAGAGACGCGCATAAAACTGTGGGTTTTTTTTTTAAGCGCGAGTGACTCAAATGGTTTGAATAGGAGCGCACTAATCAGAAGCAGCCAAGGAGGTCAGCTCTGGAGGAGCTGCAGAGGTCACAGCTCAGGTGGGAGAGGCACTATTAATCATGAGCCCTATAAGTCTGGGCTAAGGCGAAGAGTGGCGACAGAAGCTGCTGCTGAAAGGACGTCCTAAGAGGTTCTGTTTGCGGCTTGCCACAAGCCTTGTAGGCGAGACATCAAACATGTGGATAACGGTGCAACATGCAAAAGGTGGTGGAAAACGAACACACCGCGCGCCACAGAAAACAACATCCCCTCGTCAATTGGCGGTGGCAACATCGTGGTGCGGGTGGTGCCTTTCATCGGCAGCGACAGGGAAGCTGGTTGGATTAGGTCAGCAAGACCCTGACCCTGAATGTGCAGCCAGAGCTACAATGGCCTAGTTAAAGGTTGGACTGTGGCAAAACTGTTCACAGATGCTCTCTGTCCAATATGATTTTGTTTGAGCTATTTTGCAAAAATAAAAAATACAAAATGGGGGGGAATCAGTTTCCAGATGAAGTTTGTAGACACAAAATGCAAAAAACTTTCAAGCGTGTCAGTGAAAGGTCTTTCTCAAAAGTTCTGACCCAGAGGTGCTGAATCCAGACCACACATTTCCCTGTTTCACATGTGAAAACAGTTGAAAACCACATATCATTTTCCTTACTTCACAGCCACGTGCTAATTTGTGTTGGTCTGACACATTTACAAGGGCCGTACGTTTCTTTATCAGCGTGAACCGCCAAAGACCACAGAACAGACATGAATTCTTTGTACTTGCAAGCAATTCGTCTAGTTTTAAAATGCCACGTCGGACGTTTATTGATGTGTTGTGTGATTACGTTTGTCTCATTGCGGCTGATATATTGTATTCTAAATATTGTTGCAACACTGCGCCTGTATTGCTGCACAACCCTGCTCCACTATGGGCAAACCGCCTGGGGCATTTCCAAAAGCAGCAGAACACAGCTCGAACAGGAACACAAAGCTACTCCAAGAAGTTAACTTGAAACACAACTACAGGCAAAAAAAGAGAGAGAGAAAGAGGAAAGCACTTGGAGTGCTCCGGTGGAGACTTTGCTTCGTTCTCAGAATCAGTGGGTGTTACACGGGTAATGAAAAAATAGCTGTCGGTGTGTTTGCTGAATCTTAATGAGTTCTTTAGAAAATTCACCTGAAACATCCCAACAATAAAGTCACGTGAGACAATCAGAGGAGAAATGAACACACTTCATGAGTAATAGACTGTATATGTGAACACCTATATAGCAACAATCTCACATCGTTCTTGTTCTAAAATGTTTCTTCATAAATTAGCCAGTGTTTTAAACATTGCAAAGCAGTTTTTTAGTCCGTTTTTTTTATGTGCTCACCTGTTCTCTCTTGTAAATGAGAAGAATAAAGAATGTAGGAGGAATAAAGGTTTAATATCCATAAAGTATCCAAATGTTAGTAGCGGCATCATTTTTTAGAACCTATTTAGACCTTTTTACTTTGAAAATAACATGGAAAGGTGTTTTTAAATTCTCTTACTTAAAATAAAAATGCATTTCCCATAAGCCATAGCGATTTTTATTCACGGGGTTAAAATTTGACAGAACTTCTATCAAAACCTCCCCCTGTGGTTCTTCTGCTGTTTAGTCAACAAATTACTACAGCTGCATGTCATTAGGTGCGTTTTAGTGCAAAGGGAGGCCAAACATGGACGCATTTCCTTCCATCATCTTCAAGTCAGCTGGTTTTGTTTTCAAATCACTCACCATGAAGTCTTCTCCTTTAATCAGTCATAAGGTATATCCCCCCAAAAAGGAGCGAGAGAGAAAGTTTGAACATTTGATCCCCAAAAAATAAAACAGAAAAATTGTGAAGAGCAACTCCTTCTGCACCGAAGGAGCACCCGGCCAAGGCAAAAACCTCTGACGATCTGTCTCACTGTAATTTGGCGCTGGATGAAACCAGCAGCTTCCAGTGAAATGCAAAGGAGAAGGCTTGTCACTGGGATAACTGGCAGGGAAAAGGGGGTTGGAACGGCCTGGGGAGAATCAAGCAGACTTCAGAGGAAAGATCAAGCACTCTGTTCCGGCTTGTAGGAAATAGTCTATAAATCTGTGTGAATAATGGGTGAATTGTAAGACATCCCAGGCTCCACTTAGTCCTACATTTCACCCGCATACCTGAAACCAGTTATCTCCCAAACGTACATCAGTGCCTTAATGGGAATTCCATTCCCTCCGTATAACCCAACTTCTAACTCTAATCTAATGAGGGGCTTCGTATCCTCTCTTATCTTGCCTTTCTGCTTCTTGAGACTTGTTGGAGCAAAGATGAAGATGGTGCCAGAGCCCACAGATGGAGTCAAACACCACCACCCACTATAGCTACTGTGGAAATGATGCCCCCCCCCCCCCCCCCACCCCTCTTTCCTTCCCACAACACTTAGAAAAACAAAGTCAAGTCAGCTGAACAATTGTACCGGCATGGTGTTTGAAAAGTGAATCATTCTGTTTCTTGGTTATTTCAAGGGACGGCAGGTAGGCTAAGAAGAGAGATTTAGTTGGAAAAACCATGAGACATTATTCTAAGGAAAGACACAGATAATAAGACGAGACCCTGGAAAATTGCCGTGAGACACAAGAGTTTTCCAACACAAAAGGTGGGCGGACAGCGAGGATGTATGGCAAGCCGTTTGTGTAAATATTTCATGACACCTGACGTCGGAAATACTCCTTCCCTACTGGTTCTTGACTGCTCTCCACTACTTACAGGTTTGCTCACACTAGTTCGAAATTTTGCTGCAAATAAATACATAAAACAGTCTCACCAAGAGTACTTTTTTTTTTTTGCCAACCAGCAGCACTACTGTTCAGTTAGTCGGAGAAAATCTCTTAACAATCACCCCAAGTGTCCTTTAATTGGCACAAACGTTCCTACTAGTAGGGTTTTTGATGCACCACCCAAGAACAAGACCAAACTAATCAATGACTGAGTTATACTAGGTGACTAATTTACATTTCTTTTTCTTTCTTTTTTGGGCACCTTTACTTTGGGGGCCCCTTTGGGCATCTGGGGGTTTGGGTCCCCCGGCGCCTGCCTCTGTGCTCTGAGGGGCCGGGTCTTTGGCTCTTCACAACCACTATTGAGCATTTTTCTTTTGGATAAACTTTACATGCACAAACATACTCTCACAAACAACTACAGGTGCTTGGTTCCAGGTCCTTACAGATTCACTTCCATACAGTAAACCCTTATTTTTATCTTCAGCTACCACATTATACATGTCGGATTAAATAATACTACATATACTTCAGCGATGGTGTTACTTTATTGTATCTGTTATACTATATCCCTTGGTTGTGCTGTTCTTTTTACATCTCCCTTTGCAGGTGATGAAGCAGAATGAAGACGGTTTATCACTCTCTCCCTTTTATCTCCTCTTTCTTTCACCTTTTCTCCTTTTTTCCCCCCTTGTTTTTCCTTTTCTCTTCTACTTTCTCATTGTAGTGTCCATATAATTTGAAATACTCCCTGCATGAATTATAATAAAACTATTTACATGCATAAACCAAGCGGAGCACTATGGCGAAAGCCGTACTGCTCCACTTGTGAAAGTAAAATCTGTTGGGCTCTTTTTGGCATTAAGACAACAATTCTTATTGCCACATTGCCAGACAGGACACTGTAAAAAAAAAGAAAAAAAAAGACTAATTTACATTTCATAGTTCTGGATCACTGCGATAGACTGACGACCTATCCAGGGTGTACCCCGCCTCTCGCCCATTGACAGCTGGTGATAGGCACCAGCACCCCTCGCGACCCCAACAGGGATAGACATGTTAGAAAATGGATGGATTTTTTCTAGATTAGCTAGTTAACTTTTAAGGCAAAATTAGTATTACTAGACAATCAGTGCACAATTTTGAGTCCTACTAGCTCTTTTTCTGATTTAGCTCTACTAGTGAGCTAGTTAGACAGTAAAAGCTTTGACTAATCATTCAGGCTGCATTTAAGGTCTACTAGTCCAGGGGTTCCCAAAGTGGGGGTCGGGAGACATCAACAGGGGGGTTGCGAGATGGTCCAAGTGATGATCTCAATTTCTGAATTTACAATGTCAGAGATATACTTGTTTTAATATAGCAAATGTTTTGCCTTTAATAATGGAAAATAATTTTTTCCATTTTTTGAGCGGGGGTGAGGGTGGGGGAGGGGGGGGGTCACAAATTAGTAGTATTAGGGGTGCAAGAATAAAGAACATTATAAGAATGAAGCCATAATATTACCAGAGCAAAGTCCTAATATGAGAATAAAGTCAGAATATTACAAGAATGAAGTCACATAGTCATTTGCAAAGTGCTAAAAATATAGTATTTAGTATTTCTGAAGAGAGTTCTAATTAAATGAGCAATTTACTTTATTCTGGTAATTTAAAAAAAAAAAACAAAAAAAAGGCCGTGCCAAAAGAGGGTCACCAGTCTCTGACACGGTTACTTTGGGGGTTGCAGATGGAAAAGTTTGGGAACCCCTGTACTAGTCAACTAATTAAGGATTTAGTTGACTGTAGGGAGTGGTGGCCCGGTGGTGGGAGTAGGACGCTTGAGTACTCGAGGGGGTAGACGTTCCCAAATCCAAATCCCACAGACTGCCACTGTGGGTCCCTGAGCCAGACCCATAAACCCAGGATGTCATACAGTGGCAGCCCACAGCTCCCTAAGGGGAGCTAGGTTAAAGGCAGAGGACACATTTCAATGGACTGTACAGTATATTGCAAAGACAGATGAAGATCATTAATTCTGACTGGTGTGCACTTTTACGGGTCACTAATAAACTTAGCGGGTAGAATTTGTGCTGACTAGTTTACTTGTTTGTGTTTTTAATACAAACTGAATAAGTTGAAGACTAACGCATCAAAATGTCTACTAATTGGAACCATCTTCCCACTGTAATGCAGGGCTTGAACAAACGTCAGCAGCTGTCGAACTAGGGAAGTGTAGTTGCAAACTGTTTAGCAAGAATTAAGACTGACGTGCATTTTAGATATCTGAATATTTACAAAAAGGATTTGCCATACAGGCTTCAAGGCAGCCGATGCGTCATTGGGCAGTAAGGTGGCAGTTTGAACACTAGATGGCGCCTAACTCCAGTTTTTGCAATCCAACAGATTTGAGAACCCAAGCCTCAAACAATGTTTTTGAATTGAGACGCATTGTAAATATTTAAAGCTACAGTAGCCATTTGGTTAAGAAAATGATAAATAATACTCTAAATTCAGTAAAAGCCTTTTTATGACTCAGATTTGTGCTCAGTTATCAGGACAATGCTGACATTACACTGACAGCACTGACAACAAACCCTCTGAGCCTCGAGTGAAATTAGAATCAATTATTTTCCACTGGAAGATTTTGGTGATATAAAAGATATCTGTCCTCTTCTAACCAGCACCTTCATATATGGGTGGAAAATGTAATTTTCTGGATCCTTGGAGGATGTTTATTGGAAATATGATAATAGTCACAACATCAACCAACATGTCTGCACCTTATAGTCGTGGGAAAATTAAAGAGCCCACGCCTGTCAGTGTTGTCAGTACAGTTATGGGAAATATCAGGACCTGATGCAGTTCCCTGGGGAACCCCTTTAATAAACAATAACACACAGTAGTCCCTTTCTGTATCACTTCATCTGTCTGCCACATCGCTGTGAAGGAACTACTCTTTCTAACATCATGGCTGAGTTGTGCAGACATTTCCTTATGCACAGCTCGGCCAAAAGGATCGATTAGGTTGAGGTCTGGCCTTGGCCCTTGGACTGGGCCAGTTCAGTACTTTGATTATTTTTTTGTTATAGATTACCAGGTTTGTCTGGGATAATTTTTCTGTTGATGACAGTTTGGCTCATCGTCAGCTGTCTGATGGTTGGCCTCACACTCGACTCTTCAATACCTCGGTACACAAGGTACACAACCTTTGACCTGTGGCTGCGAAACAAGCCAAAATCCGGACAGGGCGCTGCACAGTTTGGCCGAACACCTCTACTTTTGGTCTCATCTGTCTAAAGGACATTCCTCTTGACTCTTTTCACCTTTTTTCCAAATGCAACACTGCAAACCTAAGTTATGGCATCATAGGCTCTTTGAATGAAAGGAGGGTTTTCTGCCGTCAACCGTTATAAACAAGCCACACTTGTTGCGTCTTTTGTTTTCAAATTATACCGCAATGAACTTTGACACGAAATATGCTCACCAAGGCCCGTAGAGTCCGAGCTCTGTTTATGTGTTTCTTTTTTTTTTTGTTATTTATCTGATTTGGTTAAATTTGGTGGGTCTGCTGGGAGGTCTTGGAAGACTGAGAATCTTCCCCAAAGTTTGCCACCTCCGTGAGCATTTTACCGTGATGGAAAAATTGCAGATACACGGGAAATCACCTTACATCTCTTTGCAGATTATTTTGAGATGCAGCTGCTACTTCTCCAAGAACATCTGTACGTTGCACACCGGCCTACAATCAGAACAGCGTTCGTAGGGGTGGTCACATCTGCTGGGGATGAATGAATCGGGTCCATTTCAGAAGCACCTTCCAGCTGCTACGTTCCCCTCAAATTCTGCTAGTTTCTCCGGTGACTGCATTTCTCTCAAATAAATATTTGTCTTTGTCCCACGAAATCATATCAAAGACTGCTTGTGAGCATCTACTTGTTTAGCAGTTAATGTTGAATCGTTTACACGCATATAGAGCTGCAAAGGAGGAGCGGCTCAAACATTGGCCTTCAAATAGATAATATCTTCTCGTCTAAAACAAGAACACGTGCGCTTTCAGGAGGTCAGCTTGTGGAACATTTCAAAGGGTGCACAAAACACTTTGTGAGAGTGCAGAAAGAAAAGCAGCCACTGACGCCAAGGTTTCTTTGACAGACAAGCGGCGCTGCAGCTAAAACACGTATGTGATAGAAAAATGTCCAGATCATATTAGAGGAAGCAATTATTACCTCGGTATGTGTGGGCTCACTCTAAAAATGTGCTGTCACTGTAGTGAATGTTTGCTGAACTTGTTAGTGGTCTGCCTGATTCACCATGTGGGGGAACTGCAACGAAAGATAACTAGAAAGAAAAAGGTAAAAACAAATTTGTACATTGGTAGATGTTACGTTTGAAAGATGGAGATAAAACATATAGTTCCAGTCTGATGTTGGCATATTAGGTCACTGGCATGAGTGCCATAAAAATGTAGAGGTTTTAGTGATGAATGCTTTCTTCCCAGGGTTAAATTGTAATCCATGGGATTTTTGTCACATGCACAGTAATACAAAGTACAGTGAATGGTGTTGTGGTACCTGCACCTAAGATAATAGCAGCACACAAGATAATACATTTAAATTTATAGTAGATTTACTCCAGTCTGGACCAAATCATAATTGAACAGACAGACTAAAATGTACAAACACTCACACTAATAATTTGTTATTTATCCTTCAGAGAGTCGACCTTGACCACATCTCTTTTGCTTCTGGCATCATTCTGGCTTGACATGTAAAAACTCCTCTTATTAGGACCCTCAGTTCACTTAAACCCTCCTGACATGCACCTGGCTTTCAAGCAAAGCCTCCAGATTTCTATCAGGGTCGGGATCGAGATCACTGTAGAATATTAATCTGGACCGGCTTTATCCGGTCCAGATGCAGCGATCATGTGGGGTTTTCGCGATCATCGTCCGGTTGGAACACCCAACTGGGTCCGCGTTTCGACCAGATTACCCAACCTCTGCCCTTCAGATGAAGAGAAATCAGGATACTCTGGGCCGTTGTCCACAATGATCACCATGGACTGAGTGAGTGACAACCCAGAACAAATTGCCCATCCAAAATTGACATCTTTAATGTGCAGCTGCCCTCATGGGCAAATAATATGGCTTTTGTTTTACAGTAAAACAAGTCAAGGACAAAGATTTATCAGCAATGACAAAGAGGATGATGAACTAAAACAACACTTCGCCAGCTGTCAAGCACAGTGGTGGTAGTGGCATCATTCCCAGGGCCTGTTTTAGCCGCCAGTGATGCTGATGCATGACATCATGTTACTAAAATAGCGAGTTTTGGCTACCAAATTCAAATTAAAAACTGGATTTAGAATGGAAAAGCTCAGATAACATCAGGCTTCTGGAATAACCTGCCCAAAGCCCAAAGCTTTTTCAAAATCTGTGGGCATCGTTCAAAGGTGAGATTCATGTCAGAAAAGCAGGTCATTTAAATTAGCTCCGTCAATTCTGACAAGATCAGTCAAATATGTTGTGACTATATAAAAAAGGAAGTCTGCAATTTTCTGTGCTACGTGTTAATCCAAATATAACCAAAGATCAGTGGAGGTTTGGCCTGTATCTTTGATTATTGACTCTGTAATTAATTATGCCTTGTGCAGTTGTATTCAGA
Organism: Fundulus diaphanus; assembly: GCA_037039145.1. Classification (NCBI taxonomy): domain Eukaryota; kingdom Metazoa; phylum Chordata; class Actinopteri; order Cyprinodontiformes; family Fundulidae; genus Fundulus; species Fundulus diaphanus. The sequence continues at coordinate 31,892,447 of CM073131.1, forward strand.
AGTGTGGGGGGCAGGGGTGGCTAGGGTAAGGTGGGGGAGGGAGGGGGTTTATTAGGTATTTAGGGGGTGAGGGGGGTTCTGGTTGGGTGGCCCGTACGGGTCGTGTTGGCCCCCCCTCTCTGGGGGGCGTCTGCTCCGGGGGCAGGGCCAGGGGTCGGGCACAGGCAGTCGTATAGTTGAATTGTGGTGACCCCCCCACTTCTGAGCGTTGGATGCGAGTGTTATGTGGGAATGTGTGTACAGCGTCGTTTTTTTTTTTTTTTTTTGTAAGTCTATGTGTGGTGAGTGGGGCACTAGGGAGGGATGGTGTGAATGAGTTTTTTCCGCAGTTTGAGTTTTTTCCGCTCCCTCTCCCATGAACATCTCAAGTCTCCACGTCCTGCCCTCCACCGCTGCGCTGGCAGGCGCCTTGGCCCTCTGGCGCATTGACGGTCCTCGGGTTTGGGGCGGGTCCCCGGGCGGGTGCCGGCCCATACCCGGTGGCTGCTTCGCGGCCGCTGGGGCCTCTGGCCCCCCTCTGGCCCCCAGGGCCCATGGGACCACTTCAGCGGGGCTGCCTGCCGGCGGAGCCCACGGGCTCGTCCCCGTGGCTCTTGGGGGCGTCGACATTGCGGTGGCTGGGGGATTTCCTCGGGGTCGTCTCTCCTCTTTCCTTGGGGGGGGGGGGGGGGGGTTGCAGATTTCCTGTGTTGGCCCATCCTGGGCGCCCTGCTTTGGGGGCCCCTTTTGGAGTCCGGGGTTATCGGTCCCCTGAAACCTGCCTCTGGGCTCAGGGAAGGCGGGCCTTTGGTTCTCCACAACCACTATCGAGGAATTTCCTTCTGGATAATTTTCATCTAAACTAGTGCACTCTCACAAACTCCCACAGTTGCAGGGTTCCAGGTATTAAGTGTTCACTGATATACAGAAAGCCTGTAATTTATTTATTTATTTATTTTCTTTCACTTTCTTTTTTCAGGTATCACTTTACACATGTCAGCTTAAATAATAGTACATATGATTTAGCAATGGCATCAAGGTGTTACTCGATTGTATCTGTTGCTTTATGTCTGTTGGTTGTGCTGTTCTTTTTGCATCTCTCTTTCCAGGTGATGGAGCAGACGGAAGACGTTTTATTATTCTCTCCCTTTTATCTCTTCTTTCTTTCACCTCTTCTCTTTCTTTTTTTCCCCTTCTTGTTCTTCCTTTACTCTCCCATTGTAGTGTCCATATAATTTGAAATTCTCCCTGCAGGAATCACAGTAAAGCTATTTACATGCATAAATCAAGCGGAGCACTATGGCGAAAGCTGTTCGCTCCACTTGTGAAAGCAAAATCTGTCGAGCTCTATCTGGCATTGAGACATCAATTCCTATTGCCACATTGCTAGACAGGACACTGGAAAAAAAAAATGTTGTGACTATATAAAAAAGGAAGTCTGCAATTTTCTGTGCTACGTGTTAATCCACATATAACCAAAGATCAGTGGAGGTTTGGCCTGTATCTTTGATTATTGACTCTGTAATTAATTATGCCTTGTGCAGTTGTATTCAGAAGTTGTTGAAGTTATGTGTTGCTTAACCATAGCAGTCTGGAAAAAGACATGTTACTCTGCAAAAGCCCTAAGCTGAAATCACTGAGGCCAATGATTAGTGTAATAATAATACTAGGAAGAAGAAGAAGAAGAGCAATGCCAGTTCGGCTGCCCCAAATAAACCAAGCATGCACTAAAACAATAAAGTCAGAAACAAACACACATTTGCATATTTGAGTTAGCATCTTTATTTGTTTTCATTATATTATACTTTGTGTTTATTCATTTTTTTTACATAAAGAGACATATTTCTTGTACACATATAGATTATATGGATAATTTGTTTCTGTTTACAGCATATGTACATGTTAAATAAATCTTAGATCAACACCAAGAAAATAAAACATCTTACAAGTGCAAGAATGCTCGTTAGTGGTCAGCTTTCGCGGTCGCTTACCCTTTGGGAACCACAATCAATGCAAAGCTCGTGTGCTGAACTCATCTGATAAGCTAGTTTTCTCTCCGCCCACTAAAAAAATAACCTTTGAAAAAAAAAAATCATCATCTCGACATACTTTGGAAATTCTTACCTGTTGTTACATTCAAACGTCTCATCAGAGCAGGTTATAGTGAGATATTTTGGGTAAAAGCCACATTCGTTTTCGTTCCGTTTGGAAACCGAGACTTCATTTAGCAGACAAGCAGAGAGGAAGATGTCTGTTAGATTAATTTTCCTCACATTTTTTATTTTTTTTTTAAAGAATTTCCTGCCACGCAAACCCTATTCTACTCTGCATAAAGTCTCAGCAAGAGCACAGAAAAATCAGCCACTTCCTGAAGGATTCCTTTGACGAAGAGGTGGGGGGTCGGGTGGGTGGTGGGACTAAATCAGAGGTGGGATCGGTTCAAACAGCGTGTGTGTGTGTGTGTGTGTCTTTGTGTGTGTCTTTGTGTGTGTGTGTGTGTCTGTGTGCTGAGGGGAGGGTTTCATGGAAAATGTGCACAAAGCACATGAGTCATTGCCAAGGCCATAAACTGACTCTTCCAAACTGAACGGGGAAAGAATGGGATGTGCGAGAACTCAGCCGATTACAGCGGCTATTGTAGAGATTTTATTTTTTTCTCTGTGTGTGTGTGTGTGCAAACGCTAAACCTAAACAGAGTGGCAGCAGGAATTAGTTGAATCAGAGGAGGGAAACGTGGTATTTAATGCCCTTTTACTTAAAAAAAAAACAGAAAGGGGATGTTTATGCTGATCATGGGTTTGAAAATGCATGTTTTCGCTCAACTGGTGCTAAAGGGTTCCCTGCAACACACATCATATCTTCCAGAACATCAAACCAAAAAAAAAAAAAAAATAGTGAGCTAAATGTACGTGTGCAACTTCTTTGTTTTTTGCAAAAAAAAAGGAAAAATTTCTTATTTACAAAAAAAAAAAAAAAAAGGATTGGATTTCTTGATGCTTCTCCGCAAATGAATGCATAAAATTTAACACACAGCTGGGGCAACCAGCCTGAGTTCCTCGCATGCATGCTTCCTCACACATTCAGAGAATCTCTCTCTCCATATATATATATATTTATCATTATTATTATTTTACAGTTGACTCCTACGACGCAGCTGTGCTGAGGTAAAAAGCAGGTGTTTTAGGTCAACTCTAAACAGGAAGGAGGAGAACCGGTCGCCCGGTTTACCTCCAGTGGGGAAGGGAGACGGAAAGGGACAGACGAATGGGAGGGATCAGGGTCCGTGCATGCTCTAACAATTGGACGTTCTCTTCAGATACCAGCAATGAAAATAAAAAATTGAACTCTAAAAAGGCTTCAAATATTAGATTTTTGTTTGAAATGACAACATTCAAACATGAGCTTACTTTGTCTGTTTGTGGTCAAATTTAGATGTGATTTTCATGTTTAAAATGAAAAAACAGAAACGGTAGAGACCGTGTGGCTCAGTGGGTACAGTAATCATCTTGCAATCAGAAAGTTGTGGGTTTGATTCCAGCTTTTCCCTGTCACATGTTCATGTGCCCCTGGACCAGGCACTTAAGCCACATTTGCCCACACCCCTGTGCAAAGGAGAAAAGAAACGTGGACGTTTGTAAGTGTACCTGACCAGTGTGGCGCTTTGAGTGGGCAGAATCACTAAAGAAAAAAGAAAAGCACTTTTCATAATCACATCTCAATCATTGTTGAATTTATTTTCAAACAAAGTCTCATTTCTTAGGCTTTATCCCCAACACCCCCTCTTCCTCTTGTCCCTCGGCACTTAAATCCAGGCAGTGGTTCAAATATTCCTCTGAGAAATGGGAAATTTGGGATGTTGATTCTGACTGAATGACACCGGGATCTCCCAAATATTTAAAAGATAATCTTTAAGACCTGTCAATATATATATAAAAAAAAATACATATAATAGAAATGGCATGTATCAAATATTTATACCCTTCACAATAATCACTGGAAACACCTTGTTGTAATTGCCGATGAGCTTTTTGCATGTTTCCTCTGGTATTTTGACAGTTTATCTTTGGTTATTATGAGTTCTAGTCTAGGAGGTTGGAAGCCCCTTATTGCCATCACCCTCATTTTTAGCTCCCTTCATACAGTCTCTGGCTGGGAAGCTCCCAAACATTGATGTTACTTCCAGCCAGAAGAAATGTATTGGTAAAATTAAAAGATGACCTTAAATGTAAATCTTGCAGGAGTGTCAATAACTGCTCGTATACATGATTTAAAAAAAAAAAATTAAATCAGTCAGACATCACCACTTACTATTTTCTGTCTTAGTTAAGCATGGTCAAAATATATCTGATGCACCTCATTGGAAAATAATTCTGCGTTAATGTGTTTAAAATGCATTAGAAAGTGCTGCCAAAAACAAAAACGGATCATTCGGGGCACAGTTGTTCTAATATTGCTAACAAAGTACACTGATGATTATCTGACTACACGTACGCTCTGAAAAGAAAACGCAGCTCCAACTTCAATTATTTGCTTCAACTGGTAACAATCATTGCGTTAAATCGATCCAGCTTCATTTATTTAGTTTCTAAGTTGTGAAGTTAAACTGTCGTGAAGCTAAACCACCGTAAATAGATTAATTTGGGTAAACCTAATTCAATTAGTGATATGATACAGTATATCAATGGTGGAAATGCTTAGTGCATTAATATTTTCCACACTGGCAATGCAGGAGAACACATCAAACAAGACATTTGTGGTTTTTTTTTGTTTTGTTATTCTATTGTTCTTGCAGTAGCATTTCTTGACTTATAACAGCATCGACTTTTTAGTGATGTTAAAATATTTTAAACAGAGAAATATTTGCAATAATCAGCAGCGATACGGATTATAACATATGGGAACATATTTCAAGGGGGGTGTTGTGCCACTAGAAAACAAAAAATATATATACTTTTACTCACTGGAATTTTTACCTTTGCTCTTGTCATCATCCCTTTTTCAAGTTTTATCCTGAAATGCCTCATTTTCCAGCCGCTAAGAGGCAATCATCGTGTACTGTGACTTTAGGAGGTCCCGTGTGTTCTGTCCACCGCAAAATAAATATACCCTATTTTCCAGACTATAAGTCGCTCCGGAGTACAAGTCGCACCAGCCATAAAATACATAATAAAGAAGGAAAAAACATATATAAGTCGCACTGGAGTATAAGTCGCATTTTTGGGGGAAATTTATTTGATAATATCCAACATCAAGAACAGACATGTCATCTTGAAAGGCAATTTTAAACCCGCGATTGGCTTTTTTTGTTTTCTTCATTTCAGTAAGAGTAACCTCCGCTTTTCGCCAGTCCCTTACCAGTTTCTCGCTGACTCCCAACTTTCTTTCTGCTGCTCGATTACCGTTTTCGGCTGCATATTTGACTACTTGCAGCTTGTAATCTGCAGAATATGATTTTGTTTTAGGTGCCATTTTTGTTAAGCCCTTCTCAGTTGTTTTTAAAAGTTACCGACAATGTTGAAATTATCAACACAGGCCTAGAGCGCCCTCTTGCGGTTTGGTGTGAAAATAACAGGTGTAATGATATACCGGTAATAATGTGTTAATAATGTGTAATAATTTCACACAAAAGTCGCTCCAGAGTATAAGTCACACCCCCGGCAAAACTATGAAAAAAACTGCGACTTATAGTCCGGAAAATACGGTAGATAAAAAGAAGGTACAAAAAAAAAAAACACCCCACATATCTATTAAATCTTTGAAGAGTCTGGATGAGAGTCAAAATCACCGGCTCCGATAATTTTAGGGCAGTGATGTCACAGGCTGAAGCACACACCTTACTAACTTCAGAGTATAAGAAAACGAGGTTGTTATTTTCTCAAATCTTTTTTTTTTTTTTTAAACCTGTGATTTTATGTCTTTTTTTTAATTTAAAACATGAAAACCAAATCTCTATTTCTGCTCTGACCACAAAACTAAAAAGAAGATTTCAATATTTTAAAACGAAAGTCAAACCGCCGCTTGTTTCAGCTCATCTTCCAGTGATGGTATCGGATGAGAAAAAAAAAAAATCCCCCATCAGCAAAACATGCACGGAGCGCTTGGCGCTCTCAAAGACGACATGTGGTATATTGCTATAGAGTCTGTGATCCCCCCCCCCACACACACACACACACACACACACACATTCTACGTAGCTTAAAGAGAGACGAGTCGGTGTGCTTGTATATGCAAAACGTCTCTGTGAGTGATTACATTTCAGTGTGGTGACTCCAACCGCAGATCTGCACACATGCACACAGAAAGCACCTTCGATTAGAGAGGAAACGGTTTGATAGACAGCTTGATAGATATCATCGACCATACATAGAGGCTGAGCCTTGGTTGGTCAACAAGTATTTGGGAAGAAAAAAAAACCAGTACTTTTTTTGTTAACAACTCTTTTAAATGTTGGTTATTTTCTCCCCCTGAAGGGTCTTTTTATCCCCCCCCCCATGCAGTTACCGCCTTGTTACTTGTACCTCAAAACAGCTTGACTAGGTGATTTGAGGTTTAATGGAGGACGAAGCACTACACATCGACTAATCTAAGCCAACCAGGTTGCTTAAATATGATAAAGATCTTCTTCTTTTTTTTATGTGGTACTTCTAACATTGATTTAGTTATGTTACTTTATTGAGCCTATGTACTCATGCATTCCTTCCAAACAGTGTGAGATTATCGGAGACTAGTGGCTAAATGTCTGTCAGGCTTTTAGTTTTTGCCCTTTTCGTTTTTTTTTTTTTTTTTTTTATTTAATTTTTTTACTTGGTTCATGTGAAGCATGGAGGATTCTGTACAATCAGAGAGAAGAGGAAAAAGAAAAAGAAACAGACTGTTAAGATGGCTTCACGTTTGAATAATACTGTTACTGTAAACCTACTGCTACTTTTATTGAGCCAAAAAGAAAGACAAAAGAAAAAAGAAAAAAAAAAAAAAAGGCTCCGCGGAAATGTGTCGACGGCGATTGGCAGGACAGGATGGAGGCTGGAACGTGCCGTGGAGGCTGAGCACAGATGGGTTCGCAGAGATAAAAGGAGGAAAAAGTTTGCCTGCAGAAATCTCACACGAGAGTCTCAGTAACCATCGGGTTTGGAGCGCAACACTCATCCGCAGAGTCTGCCATGTCCTCATGAATAAATTCATCCGCCTCCAACACTTGCTTCAGCCTGCTGAGCGAGCTCGTCCGTTCAAATGTGCTCACAGTTGCTGCTCGAGTCGTGGTGTTTCAGAAAAAAAAAAAAAACGCCTTGCTCTTCCAAACCATCAGCTCTTCCAGTGAAACCCATCACATGCATAATACCTTTTATTTAGCTTGCACCCCCTCCTCAAAAAAAAAATCCACAAAATCTTTCCTGGGCAAAGTCTTGTCACCCCTCACTGTGGGCCAAAAATAAATAAATAAATGTTTGCAGGTTCCACTTTTCCATATTTTCCGTAATCCCCATTGTCCTTCCGGGGGGGGGGGGGGGGGGGGGGGGGGATCATGAGGGTCGGGTGAGATCGACGGCAGACTGCGTGGAGGGCTGTGGGATGGTGACGAGGCCGGGGCGAGGAGAGGGGCCGCTCCTCGGCGCGTCGCTCAGATGGAAATGGGGCAGGTGATCACCCTGTCCTCCAGCATGACGCTCACCACCAGGAAGACGAGGTACAGCATGAACATGATGAAGCCCAGGAGCTTGCTCATGCGCCACTTGCACGCAGCGATGGAGATGATGACGAAGAGCAGCATGAGGAAGAGGAGCACGATGGCGCAGAAGAGGCCGTTGGAGCTGACCTGCACTGGGATGAAGCCGCGGAACATGGACCACATTAGCCAGGGGAACGGCAGTCTGCAGAGAGAGGAACACGTCGTGAATGCTGGGGAAACGACTGCGGTGTCCGACAGCAGCGCTCGCAAGCTTTAATGTATCGTATTAAGTGTTAAGGCTGCGCGGTGGAGGGGGAAAAGGACATGTGGTTTACGACAGCTTTTACAAATGAAAGTCTGAAAAGTGTGGTGGGCCTTTTTTTTTGTTGAGTCCCCCTTTACTGTGCCACCCCGAAATAAAATCCATCGCAACAAATCTACAAATTTGGTTATAGACGAGGAGCCTGAAAAAGGTCATTGCTGGTCAGATGAGACTAACGTTGTAATTTTTGGTCATTTTCGTTGCCGTAAACTAACAACGCACAATGGAAAGGGTTTTAGATCAAAGCATGTGTGTCTAAATTATCCAGTCTTAGTTCAGTCCCTGGCCAATTTGAGAACCTGTGACTGCACTGTAAAAGCTGACGTTCAAAGATGCTCTCCACCCCATCTGGTTGAGCATGGACTGTTATGCCAAAAAGAACGGACACAGATGTTCATTCTGGATGTGTAAGGAGCTCCTAGAGACAGCGGCAGCAACTGCAGAGAAAAAAAAAATGGTTCTGTAAAGCAGATTATCTGAATTCAAAAACGCACCAAACTTTTCAGACTTTATTTGCAAAAAAAATTCAAAATTATGAATCGCTTAGCTTCCACTTCACAAAGATTTGCTTGTAAATGCTAAATGGCCTGTTCAAGTATAGCGCGTGATTAAGTCCAAGGCCTATTTTCCCAAAGTAGGGCTGGGCGATATGGACCACACATAATATCTCGATATTTTTAGGCTGGATGCCGATATACGATATTTATCTCGATATGTTTTTCTTTTCATAAAGTAATTATAAAACGGCATCTCTGAATCAAAGCTTTATCTCAAATGTCTCTCAGGCACATTTTTAACAAACAGCTGTAGATAAATATGAGAAACAGCTGAAAAATAATGTACTGGAATACATAAAGCTTTAACTCTAACGTGACACAGACCATCTCGATGTGAACGATATTGTCTGATCTTATATCTCTTTTTGTATAAACCTCGATATTTTAAAATTCTCGATATATTGCCCAGCCCTACCCAAAAGTGCTTTACATTACATTCAGACATTCACCCCTTCACTTGCTGACGGTGGCGAGCTACATTGTAGCCACAGTTGCCCCGGGGGAAAACTGCCATACAATCAGCGTCACTGTGGTTGCCATGACCCTGATAACCGAGAATTTGCAGAGGCATTTTCTTGGAGCCATTTTCCCAAAAAACTTCAATTGATTTTATTGTGTTCCGCCAATTATTTTCAATTCAAATAAATTCTATTCATATAGTGTCAATTCACAACTCATGTCATCTCAAGGCACCTTACAAAGTCAAATTCAATCAAATCATACAAGTTGGTCAAAAAGTTTCCTCTCTAAGGAAACCCAGCAGATTGCATCAAGTCTTGATAAGCAGCATTCATTCCTCCTGAAAGAGCGTAGAGCCACAGGGAGAGTCGTCTGCATTGTCCATGGCTTTGCAGCAATCCCTCATACTGAGCAAGCATGAAGCGACAGTGGAAAGAAAAACTCCCCATTAACAGGGAGCGAAAACCTCCAGCAGAACCAGGCTCAATGTGAACGGTCATCTGCCTGGATCGACTGGGGGTTACAGAAGACAGAGCAGAGACACAACAAGCACAGAAGCACACATTGATCCTTTCCATGTTATAGGTAATGGCAGATGATCTGCCTCCTTCTACCCCCCGCCCCCTTCGATGTTGTCCCAGCTAACAGAATGTCTGATATACCTACTATGAAGAGAAGAAAGAGAGAACATAAAGTTTAAAGTTTAAATAACAACAAATAATGCAAAATTGGGGAACAGTAGGAGAACTCAGCAGAGTGAGAGAAATAATCTTGATGTCCTCCAGTAGCCTAAGCCTATAGCAGCATAACTATAGAGGTAGCTCAGGGTAACATGAGCCACTCTAACTATAAGCTTCATCATAAAGGAAAGTTTTAAGATTAGTCTTAAAAGTAGACAGGGTGTCTGCCTCACAGGCCAAAACTGGGAGTTGGTTCCACAGGAGAGGAGCCTGATAACTAAAGGATCTGCCTCCCATTGTACTTTTAGAATGGAACATATGGAGTAATCAGGGCTCTAATATATAATGGAGCTTGATTATTAAGGGCTTTATACATGAGGAGAATTTTACATTTTATGCTTGATTTAATTATGACACACTAATTTTGTTACTTGTTCTGATTTATTTTTATTTTTTTTATCAAACATTGGATTTTTGTAAAAAAAAAAAAAATCAATATAAGATTGTGTTGTTGAAATAAAACACAGAATATAATTTAGATTGATTTGATATATTTAACATCACCAGAAATACAAACGCATGTGCAGGCTGCTACGTGACCTGATAAAATAAAATGCTTTATGTCTTTTCAGAACAGCTTCAGGAGCTAAAAATAGTTTTAAATACAAAAATGTACCAAGTTTAAATGAGAACGACGTCTTGGAGGGGATCCCGAGGACAGATTCACCCCATTTGACCCGGAGGTCCAAACGTCACACAGTTCAATTCAATTCAATTCAATTTTATTTATATAGCGCCAAATCATGAAACATGTCATCTCAAGGCACTTTACAAAATCAAGTTCAATCATATTATACAGATTGGGTCAGATTATACAGATTGGTCAAAATGTCCTATATAAGGAAACCAGTTGATTGCATCAAAGTCTTGACAAGCAGCATTCACTCCTGGGGAACCGTAGAGCCACAGGGAGAGTCGTCTGCATTGTACATGGCTTTGCTGCAATCCCTCATACTGAGCAAGCATGAAGCGACAGTGTTAAAATGCTCTGATGTCACGTACCCGACAGTAATGTCAAAGATGTTGGATCCCACAGAGCTGGACACAGCCATGTCACCCAGCCCCTTGCGTGCCACAATGACACTGGTGATGAGGTCAGGGATGGAGGTTCCAGCTGCTAATATAGTCAGACCCATAATCTCCTCTGTAATCCCGATGGTTTCGCCAACCTGCAAAAAAGAAGACGACGAGAAAAAAAACAAAGCAAAAAGTAAAAAAATAAGCTCCTGGGAGTGACGAAACTCCGACAGCCTGTTATGTTTTGAATGAAAAAACTGTAATTATGTTTTAATCAAAAGCCAGGGATGTAAAATTGGAAGAAAAGACAAAAGAGTTTACTTTATTACATGGAGATTAAGTTTACTGGCGAGCTGTCTACGTTGTTGCACTGATGTTTTTAATCAAATATTGTAGGGCTGTGTGTACCTGGTGAGCCCACCACACCATTAGGTAGGAGAATATTGCAATCCAGCAGATGGCCCCCAGGAATGTGACGGGGAAGAACTTTTTTGACGACTGAAAAACAAAACCAAAAAAAAAAAAAAAAGAACAGGTGAGTCCATTTCCTCTAGAGGAGAGGAAATTTCTAGAAAAAGGTTATGAAAGTCAGCCTTGCACACCGTTTTCCTGACATCAGGAAGAGTTAGCCACAGGGGAAGGACAATGGGAATGATAACTAGGTAGGTGAAGCGCTTGCGGTTGGTTTCGGGCCAGGACAGGCTGAGAGGCTGGTCCTCCTCCTCCTCATCTTCAGCCTAAGAGCAGATGCCACAAGATGAAGGGGAAAAAAAGCAAAAATAAAACAGCCATTATAAAATCTAAATAAAAACACCCATCCTTCCTGTTAAAATATGCATTTTTTTTGTTTGTTTGTTTGTGTTCAGTATCAGGCTGTCGGGTATTACTGCCATGCTGGCGTCCACGTAATTCAGTCCGCCATTTGGAAATAATTAACAGCTAAACACGAAGCAAATAACCTGATGGGCTGAGTCATGCTTTTTGCTTGTGCATTAAAGGGTGATGGAAAAATTCACTACGGTCCTTCAGCTTGATAAATGGTCTCATCAGGATGCACCTTCCCATAGCAACCATCCTAATGAGGAAGGCAGCCACGCGACAACACAGAGGTCTGCAAGAACTTACAGCACCACCATGAAGCCCGCGTGCCTTCGCTTACTTCAGTGGTTCTGGATTTCTGAAGTAAGGTTCTGTTAAAAGGTGCGTGTCCAGTAGATGACACTTTCGGGCATTTTCATGCAGATCCAAAAGGTAACGACTAATCTTAAACGAGCCCATCCGGTTTATGCAAATCCTATTGTACGAACCTTTAGCCTGTCATACCGGCTGCATCGATGGGTCATTTACAAACAAGGCAACATGTGGACCTAAAATCTCTCTGTGTGAAACACATGCTGGGAACAGAACATAAAGTAAGTCAGGCACAGCGATGGAAGAGTAGACGTCAGCGCCGCAGCCACGTGGCACGTTCTTCTCGGACTCCGGCTGGTCTAGGTCAGGAAACTGGGACTTCAATGCTGAAGTGGCACTGAAATTCACGTATAACTACTTTTGAGAAATCCTTTTTTATTACTCAGTAACGCATTTATGGTAGCCCCAATAATAGTGATCACTTAGACAAAATAATCGCAAGTCGACATTGGGACGTACGACCGATGTGACACAGAACGAGGCTAAAATGTGGGCCGTCATCCTTCTGCATCCCACCACACCCGCCTGCTCCGCTGTGATCAGCCGCTTGTCTCACGCCCGATTCCTGTTTTTAGAAATAAGAGAAAGGACAGAATAACTTGGCCACCGTGGACCCGTCGCCGACACATGGGTGGCGTTCAGGTGTGAGAGGTGAGGCCGATCACAGCGGAGCAGGCTGGTCTGATGGGATGCAGAAGACAGACTGGCACAAATCCTGACACTAAATGCCTAATTTAACTCTGAAAATACAGCAAGCCACTCTGATAAATGTAGTTATTTAACTAACTTGTAGTGATTATTAATAGTATTACTACTATTTATAATAATAACAATAACAATAAATAATAATAATACATAATAATTACACATAATGACTTACCTGTTTGTGACTAAACAACATAATCAAAATTATATTTATTCACTACAGATCCTATTTAAGAAATTACTATTTTGGATAAAAACATGGAGGCAAAAAATATATATATATCAGTTAATACTGAAATCAGGATTGTTAATTTTTTGCAGCTAAAGGACAAAACTTTATTTTCCTCAAAGTTCGGTTGTTACTTTCCGCTCTCTGATTTCCATAAAGCAGCCAATAAGATCACATTTCACAACCAGACCAGCAGCAGCGACCAACACAGCCATCACTGTCCACTCATTGTGAACGTTGGATGAATGTCAGTTTGTCGCGAAAGCTTCGATTTATTAGATTGAATCCACACACTGACAAATTCCATGAAATTAGTTTTACAGTGTGGTCCTCGGTCTGCATTTTCATAATAACTCTATATATTTTTTATTGCTTTGTTTTTGTGACGTTTGGAGCAGCCATTTAAATACAAATTGAATTAATTGCATAGCCCTAACTTACATGATGACGGAAATGTTGTACAACCCAGACCCATTGGGCATCTACTCTCCCATATTTCAGTATTTCCAATCAGAGCAACTGCCCGATAGAAAACTAAGGAAGTCTATAGTGTTTTTGCTTAAGGCTACGGTTTACTCAAATAATATCATAGTTACTCCGGCAAGAAACAATTTACGGGTAGCTCCCTAGTGCCGTACTGCCTCCAAACTCTATTTCCTGCGTAAATAATGTTACATTTGTGTGCCAAATGCAAACTTGACAATGGTTTTAAAACATAAAAACACAATGTTTGGATTAACTTCAGGGATATTTTTGAGATTTGAGTTGTTTTAAGATTGCTGTGATCTCGGCTGCTCTCAGACAAGCCGCTAGCTTCAGCCCCTGACCTCCCACCAGCTAATCTGGATTTATACCAAATATATCAGGAGAAGAAATTAAACGCTTTTAACCCCCTAAAACTTCATTTGGACAATCCTGAACTGCCCCTTTGAGATGGCCAAACTCCAGTAGCGGGTTTGGGGGCCTGCACTGAGCTCAACACGCTCACTTCTAGTGGTGGGGCTCATCAGCGCTGACTGCTGATGTCGGCTTTGCAGCCCCCGACCCCCGGGGTCTGATCGGTCCTTCTACCAGAATGCCAAGTAAGCCGCAGCGAGTCAGTGATTACCATGAAGCGTCCCCGCAGCTAAATCATTTTTTCTATTAACTCCCAGGCTCGCCCTGCTTCAGAACTGAAACGGTGCAACGGCAGACACTTCTGGCAGCGGATATTTGTCTCTTCCCCCTTGAATCCAATTACGCGGGATCATAATGGGCCACGGGGACAAGCAGAGAGCAGGTTTGCACATGCATGTGTGGGTGACCCAGAGCTCGTCCTGTGCCCTTGCGTGAATGACGTTAGCGAGACAAACAAGGAGCGTACAGGGGACAAACAACGAGAAGAGGGATGTAAAGTAACGCAGCTGGAGACAGCAGGTGCTGCTTTGTGCGTTGTAATTATTTCAAGAAAGCCTTAACACCCTCAATTAGGTCTGCTGCATACCTGCAGAGCCAAGCAGTGATCTTTAAAAAGAAAAAAAAGCTTTTTGCACGAATCATGAATCATGTGTCGCTCGTCCTGCTGTGACAGCTACAGCTGCTAAGCATCGCTCGGTAACCTTGGTAATCAGAGCTGCCTAACAAAAGGCAGCGCTCGCATCTCTCTCCGGCTCTGCATCCTCATTTCTACCTGTTCTCCATATCCAGATGGCTGCATTGTTGCCCGAATTGAATTAAATAAGACTTTAATAATGCCGAAAGGAAATTTTATGTAGTTGCGCGGAAGATTATTTAGGAGGAGGAGGAGGAGAACACGTGGAAACATGCTGAGCAAAGAGGCAAAGACAGAGGCCGGCGCTGAAATCTGCTGGCATTAGGTTGGGTGCATGGTGGAGCTCACTCTGATCAAACAAAGATGGACTGTAGGTTTAAATCTAATTGTTATTGCTAATCTTGCCTTACTTCTCCTCCTGATGTTGACGAAGACAGAGTGGAAGTCAGTGTGTGAAATTCAAACCGTCTTGTTCTCTGTTTTCATTGCTTCAATTCAATTGTATTTTTATAGCGACAATTCATGAAACATGTCATCTCAAGGCACTTTCCAAAGTCAAATTCAATCAGATTAGACAGATTGGTCAAAAAAAATGTCCTATCTAAGGAAACCCAGCAGGTTCCATCAAGTGTTGACAAGCAGCATTCACTCCTCCTGAAAGAGCGTAGAGCCACAGGGACAGTCGTCCATGGCTTTGCAGCAATCCCTCATACCGAGCAAGCATGAAGCGACAGTGGAAAGAAAAACTCTCCTTTAACGGGAAGGAAAAACCTCCAGCAGAACCAGGCTCAGTGCGCTTATGCTTATAACAGCTTTAGCTTATTTTCCTCAGTTATGTGCCTCATCCAGAAAGCTCCCATGAGTGTGCGGCTTCATCAGTAGCAGGGTCATAAATCATTAGATGTTACAAAGAACCCCACTAATTAGCAGACCATCATAACCAGCTGAGGGGAAAAAAACATAAGAAAAATACCTCCTCATAAAATTTTTACATTAAAAAAAAATTAAATGACAAAATTCTACTTCTCCTTATTAATCTCTTTTTGAAAAGTCAGTAAAACGAAGATGTGTTTTTAGTTCACTGCTCTCCAGGCTTTTTTTTTTACTCCCCGTTGCCACACAATGTGTCACCAGCAGAGGTTCCAATTAGAGACCTTTGATTTATTAAAAAAAAAAAGTTACTTCTTATTAGGGATTCTTTGTACTCAAATTAAGGCCCTGTTTACGCGACAACCCAATGAAAACAAGATGTTTTAACTTTTCTGTTTACAACCTTTTAATTACAATCTCTGTTCACACGATTACAGCACAAAGCTGAAAATGGTGTAATTCCCATGCCGCGCCACTAGTCATGCTATATTCTTTGATACTCAAAGTTTCCCTGTGGAAACACGACAAGGTTAAACGAGCATAACAAGACTTGGAGTTATAGCCGTGACTAGTCAGCAGCCAAAGCAGAACTCTATCTGCCGTTTTGTTTCTTCTTCTGTGGTGTTTAAAACTGTGGGCAGCTGTGATGTTGTGCCTGTGTGCCTTAATTTCCATGGATTTCTGTCATGCTTCATATGAGCCAGGGATTCCCTGGAAGAGAAGTTAAATTTTGTCCGATTTACACGACAATGGAAACTGGGACGTTTTCGAACCATTAGACTCTGGAACGTGTTTTCAAATTGTGCCGTTGTCAGAGGAAACATTTGACATTGTGATGTAAATGAGCAGCACAAACGCAAACAGACTTTTCCGTTTTCACAAGAAAACCTGGTCATGTAAACAGGGCCGGAAAGTTGTTCCTAAAGAGAAAAAATAAATCAGTTTAAGGTTATGCTACTGCACCAAATGTCCCATTTATTTTTGCAGTTCACACATCTTTACCAGGGGTGCCAATCAGGCACCGCCCCCCTTGCAGGTTCTATAAGGTTTTACTGATATCATGTTTTAGCATGTTGAATGGGAACATTTTGTGATCTGCAGAGCAGCTTTCACATGAGAAACGAGCTAGTGTGGCGAACCATAACCCTGCCCCTGTGTGGTTTTCTGAACATGCTTTGTGAGCTGAAGCATCCCATGTTGCTCGAGCCCACCGACTCTAGCTCGGTTCTGAAATGCCAGCCCCTCGGGGGCCTTTCCTGAGCTTGCGGTGCCTCAGTTGGTAACACTGCCAACCCTGTGCTTAAAGGGACTGACTTTTATCAGACACCACAGAGCTGCAAGGGGTGGCCTGACATTTGCCCGTTTCTTTTTTTTTTTTTTCTCTCTTTTCTTCTGGAGGTAAGCGTTTGCTCTCAGCACCTGGTGTGAGACCAAAGTTACACTGACTAAAATCGTGCAAAGATTTAAGTGCAGCTGCAGCAAACCTAATATATGTGCTGATACGGCTTGTAAGTATCAAGGAATGGGCGACACATGGCACTCTTCCTGAAAAACCCACCGCAGCAGTACGCACGTGGGATTAAGGTAAGATGCCGGAAACATTTTATGTCAATTTATGTCAAAACAGATTTGCTTCAACATCCTCATTTTCTCACGGCATTCGCCAAGGCACGGGTGTTTTTTTATTACCTGGGACTCATTTGGAGAGGAAATTCTCATGATGATTTGCCGTTAAATCCTGTCATGGCTGAACACATGACACACGCCGTATAGATTTCTCCACGTTCTTTTTGTGTACGATGAGTCACAGGATGCTCAGACTTCTTTAATTTTCCAGTACGTTGCAGGGGCTTTTAAACAAGGTCGTCTTTTTTCACTGAAGACAGTCGCAAATCCTAAATATAGAACGAGATCTTGCTGTGAAACATTCTCCGGCAAGGATCTGTAAGGTTTTCTGCTGTTAAATCAATTTTATCTTCTTAGATTATGGGGAACACGTCAGAATGCCGTAGATAACATTTGCCGGCGAGAGCTTCATAAAGAAAGTACAAGATGTCGGCTTCAAGTTTTAATTTGACCGTAACAACCCCCTCATTCCTTGTTGCCAAGGCTTCAGAGGAGGGATGGAGCAATCAGTCCGACGGGGCCTCTGGTGGCACATGATGGCGTGAGCAGTTTCCAGTTACTTCCTGGGTGACACAGACGGGCGCACTGTGGGACAGATGTCTAAAAATAGCAGCGTGGAGGAATTAGGCGTGCCAATAAGCATCCAGGTCTGTCAAAGTTAGTGAGTCACCACCTGAGAAACGCTCCTGTAGGCACACAAATCTGGAGTCCTCATCTCTCGCCAGCCATAAAGAAATCCTTTTTAGAATCACATCAGAGGCTTTTGTGTGATTCGGAAACACGAGGCGTTGTTTTCTCTTTAACAGAGGCAGATATTTTTGAAGCTTGAGGTTTTTTTTGTTTTTACTATTTTTAACCCAAAGCGTTACTGGAGAATGCGAATATGACTTGCAGTGCAGCGGATCAATACAGACATGACCGAGTGCTGTACTCTGATATCCTTCAGCACGACTCCCACACCAGTTTACATTTGTAGTCTACAGCATTTTGTCCTTAAATAGAAGCTGCATAACAAACTAGTACAGTATCCATGTTTCACGTAAAGAAATATGTTTTCCATTACATCAAGTTCGGATCAGTACCTGTAACTGAAATGATTAAAAAAGACTAATTTGAGACCAGTTCATGTAAAGCTGCTATTCAAGCTGCTTGTGTGCTTTGTAAATACTCTGGAACACAATGTTGTCTTACTGAATTAAAAAGAATGATAGAATAGTGAGTGCATTTGTAAGAATTAAGGTAAAATTCTGTTGATTTGTTCAGAGGATGACAGTTTATGAGCGTTATATAAGACAGTACTTGTAGTAAATACCAAGAGTATGAGGCGGATCATGTTTATGTAGCCCAGGGGTGTCCAAACTTTATATCACGTGGGCCAATATTGTCAAGTCTAAAGTATTTGAGGGCCAAAAAAACAGAATTTTTTGAATTACCCTAAAATTGTAATAGGATTTTTTTTACTTGCTCCACAAAATATGACAATGTAATATATCAATTAAAGAAATTAGTCAGATTTTCTATAGGAAATGGATGCATAAATCATGGTATGTCTAAAAACTTAAAAAGCATTTTGCACATTTGCCTTATTAAAACATGGGCATCCAGTTTGCAAGTTGTTTTGCTAACTGGATGACCGTCTCAATCGAATTTTATTTTTGTCTATTCTCAGCATTAAAAACAGGATTTGGGTCACACTTTTGTTTTAAACACTTGCTGTATTTAGCCAATTTCATTAGTTAAAAGCAGATTTTTGTGCACCAAAGCCTCCTTTTGAGTATCGATGAGGTCCTATTTGCTGTGAAATTAAATAGAATGCAAAAGGTGTGGGAATCAGAGGATATGTTGTGTCGTACCTAACATTTTCAAATGCAAGAAGATTTTAATTTGTCCGTGATAATTTAACTAATTAAAAATGAAAATGATCCATCTGCATCAACTAGCTCTGCTTGTGGGCCAAATCATTTTTGAATTGCAGTTGGGGGCCGCACAAAATCAGTCCAGGGGCCACAAATGGCCCCCGGGCCCCACTTTGGACACCCGGGTTATTTAATTCCTGGCGGTAGAAACGTTGCTACGCCTTTTTTTTTTTTTATTTCAGCCTGTTGTGATGCAAAAAAAAAAAAAAAAAGCTGTTGGTGCAGATTTAATGTGTGCAAACTGGTGTGTATGTCTACCTAATTCTCAGACTACACGCAAATTAATATCTGCTCCTATTACGTCTTTAAAGTGCAAATAGTTGAGTTTTCTACAAACAAAAACCAACATTTCTGCTGTCTGCTCTCCTCTAAACATGCGACTTTGAATCGCTGCCCACTTGCGCCGGGACCGTCTGCTCGCCCGGCGGGCTGCCGCATCCCGCCGCCATCTTTAATGCCAGCACAACTGCCGCAGGTGCGCTTCTGCGTGAGGCCGTTCGTCAAAGAGGTCTCGTTTGGAGCGCCCAGCGGCGGCGAGCTGCAGGTGAGCGAGGGCTGTGATTATAGAACTCTGCGGGAAGAGGCGGGTCGTTGGCAGGTCCGGCCGCAGATGGAGGGTTGCATGCTGGGAAATTATCAGCTGCACTGGCCTGTGCCGTAATCTGTGCCACCTTTCCGTCGGTCACACTCACAGAGGAACAAAGGAACAAATCAAAGGCATAAACTATTTATAAATGCCTCCCTAACTGGGAGTTGTTCTCGCAGATGTGTTACCTTTAAAAAGCCTGATCCCGCTGCATGGAGCGCAGCCGGGTCTCTTAAAGCTGCCGTTTTGAGTGATTTCTTACCGTCTCCCCCTCCTGGCCAGCGGTGCCGTTCATGGGTGGGGTCACCTCCACTTCCACGCTGGAGCTGTTGGGAAGGTTCTTCTCTAAGAAAACACAGATGAATAATCAATTAGTAAAGTATTCAGGAAAGATATAAGCTCACAATGCCTGAAAAGGATATCAGGCTTTGAGTTTACATGAGGAACTTGTTAAATAGTTTTTTTCCCCACTTGCTCAAACTCCCGATTTCCAAATAGCCGTTGCTCATCTGACAGGGAATGAATTTTCTTTCCTTTCATTGGAGATATTACGCAAATGCAACTTTTTAAAAGTGTGATTCATTTTCCCCAGGAAATAGGCTTTAGAAAAGGACCGTGCTGCTAAAGGAGACTCACAGCCCCAGAGAAGTTATACCACTAACACAACATACGGTAATTAAAAATAGAACCAATACTAGTTCCTGCATTCAAGTGTTGTTTTTTTGTCAATGAGTTCATGTCAGAGTTTGTGACATTTAACTTCAGTTAAGTCAGGTAAAACCATGAGTTGGAAAATAATAGACCATCATAAATCTCAAACCAGCAAAGTGTGTACTGTAATTTGTCACGTTATGACCAAATTCATGTGATGGACTAACACGAAGACGTGCAAAATGTTGAAGTAAAAAGGAAAATAAAACAACGTTTTTGGGCTGTTCTCTTTTCGCAGCTGATCAATTTAAAAGTGCTGCTTTCCTTTCTTTTCCGACCTCATTACCCTGATATTTTGACACAAAATCTGGAACGAATGTTTTGCTTGGAGAGAAAATAACACGATAACAACTCGAATGCATCCCAAAATCAGATTTCTAACTTTGAAAAGTGAAGGCTTCTCATCAGCCATGACCTCTCTCAGCAGACATGTTGCTTCTGTGTTGCTAAAGTTTCAAATTAAAGATGGACCGATTTCAGCTTCCCTTTCAAGATTTCCCATTTCCCAACACTTTTACGTTCAGATTTCAAATGCTCTGACGGAGATTTCTTTCTGACAGCTGTAACAGATCACTTCCAGAAATAAAAAGGTAGAGATTTGGGTAGAAACGTGTGGAGGCTTGGTCCAGCAATGAAAATGGTGAAATATCCAACCTGCTCTCTGACAGGTATGTGCACGGCTGCCACTACCCTCATTCTTTCCGCTTTGGCTCACAGGACTCCATTTCACTGGAGGCTGCACTCACTTAACAACCCTCGCTGAAATACGGAAAGCCCAAAGCCATGTAATCAGATGATAAAACTGTAATTGCTGAGGAAATTGCTTTAATCCAACTGTGGTTGTGACACAATTAGGACGAGCCTCAGATAGATAATGTGACTTAATATGACAATATCCCCAGCTCATGACCCCCCCCCCTCCCCCTCCACCTCCGCCCTCCTCGGCTGGATTGTGATATTGCAGATCGAAATGAGATACAAATGAAATGCTCTGCACAGACAGGAACTGCTTTTTAGACTGAACTTATCAAACGAGAGGCTCCTCTTATGACCACCAGCGTGGCATCAAGAGGCTAATATGTTAATGCGGCGCTGTTAACATAAATTTATGTTTTTTGATCTTGCTTTGATTCTCCTGCTCTTTCAACAGCGAAGCCATGAAAGCGTTTCCTTCGGCCTGTGTTTATTTTTTATCGTTTGGTCTGGTGCGCTTTGAGGAGTTGGGGGGGGGGGGAGAAAAAGCACACCCGAATTACTCTTGGCAGTCAGCGTGATTGATTTAAACACTGCTTGAAGACAACAGTTGCGATCAATTTGGCTGTCCTTGGTAATGTCATGGTTGTTTAACGTCGGCTGTGATCTCATTAATCATCTCGGTGGAGAAATCCTTGCAAGTTATTATGAAGTTGGTTGAAGTTTTGGCGAGAATATACATGTTTTCGGAGGTACAATAACAGACTAATAATGTAATAGTACCCGTGAAGCCCGTTTATTGACAAAAGGCATCACAATAACGGAGTGAAAGGAATTTTTCCAAACAAGAATGCTCTGAGGTTTAGTTTGAACGCAATCCCAAGGTGTAGTGAGTGTTAGGCTTCAAATTAGATAAGGCTCAACAGTTAGCAGAATGGTGTCTATGAATCACTTATTTCTGGGGGGGTGGGGGTGCTAATTGTGAACTAGCAAGAGCTCTTGTGATCGCAGGTCCTGATGCTTGGCATCTGCATAAAAGAGGTTCAAAATACCTTGGTTCTGGGTAATTTGGCCAACAGGAGGCTCAGAAATGCAAATGAGGTGAGTAATGGCTGTTTAAACGAGTCTTGACAGACAATCCCATTTCATTGTGTAGGCAATCACAACCCTTTAATAGTGGGTGTATACAGCTGCTTTCCTGGCCATCTTACTAAAATGTTACTGCCACAGGTATCCCATCTGCATGACAGGATTTTAATCGAATTTTAATCGACAGAATTACACATTTCCCTAAAAATATGGCAGGCTTCTTTGCTTCCTCCACCAGTGTCAGTATTTTTGTTGAGGAAAAAAAAAAACTATTGGCTTTTCAGCAGCAGATAATGAATAGGACCCCTGAGCATGCCATCAAGTACAATAAGGTAAATGAGGATGGCTTGGCAGGTGTGGTTATAAGGAAAGTATGGAAACAAAATATTTTTTGCACTGCAAAATTTGTCGAAAAACAAAAAGAAAAAACAAAATACCTTCTGCAAATTTTTGTTCGTTCTCCAACTTTATGAACACCCCTAAAACCATTACCACGGCTTCCTTTTGATGATATAACATTTACATTTAGCATTTGAAATGTTGCCTAAAAAACTCACAACCCACATCCATCCTATGCCCAATTTGGAGGTGTGTGTGTTAACCAAACCTACAGCACCTGTGCTGGCCCTGGCCCTGGCCCTGTCAACTAGGAGCACTATTTGTTTAGAGCCTAGACGTATGAATCTCCCAGTGAAATGGGTCTGTTCATACGGTGGTATTTATTAATGGGAAAACTGCGGATTGTTAATTGCATCCCTGTCCGCCTGCTGTCCAGCAGAAAGCTTTGCCATAATTAATTGGAGGGCCAACAGCCAGATGTGGACGCGATGAGGTTGTTGCTCTGGCATGCCGCCAGCTGGACCATCCCTGATTTAAATTCTCTATCAATCTATGCCGGTGTGATAATGAACCGATATGACTTTCAGATGAAAGCTTTGAGCATGCTCCAAATAGTTTAGGAAGTTTCACATTCATCAGGCATAATGGGAAGCGGAGTGCTTTCCTAATGCACCCGAGAACACGTCTTGGCGAACATGCAAAGATCATCAACGTAGTGGCTGATTTTTAATGCTTTGGTTTCAGTCTGCTTTAAAGGGTGCCCATGTAAAGGACACTTTTAAGCATAAACACCAGAGAGATTTTAAAGACTGTGTTGTCCCTTTTCTCATTCCAACCCTCAAAACAACAGTGAAAAGACTTTCTCAACTCCAATAATCGGTTTAATATACGACAGAGTGAAGCTGTGTAGCAAGAATAAAATCTGCTAATTGGGATACTATGCTCAAAGTTGCCATATTTTTTTTAGTCTCTTCCTTGTTCACTATAACACAATGTCCTTATCTTTGTTATCTCTGTTACTGAAAACACATACGTTGTGGTCATTAAAGGCAGTTAAAGTCCATCCAATGGGCCAAATATATCATTGATATGCTGAGTGTCACTGATTAGACAATATTTGGAAGTATCCTACCAAATATTGTGTTCAAGTTGCAATTGTTATACACCACACAATGATATTGTGAGGACGACTGCAATTTTGACATATTGTACAGATTTGTTTGCTGTGCTTTGTTTATAGCATATAGCAGACATTATGAATGAGACTCTTATGATATGTTGACATCAATATGTCTGCGGGTGTTTAATATGTGGGGAAACAAATGGAAAGCCACATAAAAGTGAAGAGAAAGGCATATGAGGAAATCATGCATTGATGCTGGAGGAAGAGGCATACAATTAATAATCGTTAGCGGATCTAGTGCAGCTAGCTCCATCTTTATTTTCACTAGAAGATATGAATCACCTCGCGACATTGTCAGAAGGGCAGTGAGGTAGTGCGTGTTACCTGCACGGCTTGCTACTCCATTGGCCTTCTCGCTGTCCTCCACTTGGCATTTCTTTTTAGCAATCTTGTGAAGGATAGATGCCTTCTCACGAAATTTACCTGCATGCACAAAAAAAAAAAAAAAACAGAGAAGAGGAGAATCCACGGAGGTTAACTTTGGAACAAAGTGTCGTCTTCAAAGCTCCTCAGCCTTGCCCATTTACACCCTTGAACAAATACGGGTCACATTTCAGAAGCACACAGTTCCACACTATTGTGTCGCTCAAACAACGCAGCAGCAGTATGACATGGAGTATCATATGCTGATGATTTTGCAGCACCCTGGTCCTAGATAGAGGCCACGGAGAAAACCTGTTGTGAGGAAAATCAAACTTTTGGAGGTCAAACTACGTCCTGGAATCATTCATTCCGTTTTTATTTCACACTCTCAGGAGGAAACAAATCTTAGCCCTTCAAATACTGTATTGACATGTGACCAGTGAGCTCCTTTATCTTCACAAAGAAATCCGAACACAGCAGAGACATACAAAAATAAAAACTTGAAGAGCATGTATCTAAACGTAAGCTTTCATGTGCTTTCGTTCATGCACGTTTAATTCGACTGAATATCTGCATAATAGACCCTGCATGTCTGTTCTCTCCAGGCCTGATTTCTCCCCTGGAATCAGTGCTAAAGATTTTTATGTTTCATTGCAGGCAGCATGGCTGATTTGTCGGTGCTCGACGCAGTAAGGCGTCAATATGTACTCCACCCAGCCATGTCGACACTGTCTGTGACCTTCAGGCAAAAATCATTAATAACCCCCAAGTTGCTGGCTGCTCCTCTGCACCCATTTCCTCTATCTGGCTCCCCATCTCTGCATCACTTCTCTTACTCCTCACTCATCCATCACTCTCTCACCTTGTCTTCTCGTTGCTCGGCACAACACAGCTCCTCCCTGCCTCTTGCAAAAGCAACAACAACAGCGACACGAGGACGCACACACACACACACACACACCAGCGTTTCACGAGACAGCGTCACATGTTCGAAAGCCCAGACATCACTCACCTTAGGCCGTTATTCTCAGCTGCTTTTGTGGTTGACGGAGAGCATATATTTGTGTAAGACGTGGGTGGAAAATCATCACTGAGTCGTGCTTTCTGCTGAAATAGTTATTTAAGTCTAAAGAACCCCGCCATATTTATGATCATTAAACCAATTATAGTACTTGGAACATGAGTGAGTGATGATTTAATTTCTTTAGTAGAAAACAAAAACAAAAAAAACAATCCAAACCAACTCGGCCCTATGTGAAAAAGAATTAGCCCCCAAATTTTTTCTGACTTTTTGTTGCAGAATCCATTTCCATCAGCGGAACAGGATGGTTTTAAAAGGACAAATAAAGTAATCTATTAATAAATAAAGTAATAAATAAACAGCACATCAATCAGAGACCAGTCTTTGACTAGGCTGGTCCAAAACTATCAATTGTTTATATTTTGAGACATTCAGTGGTTTACTGGTGTGCTTCTGAACATTTATGAGCATCAATATTCATCAACAGCTTTGTTAAAAAAGTGGTATGTGTGTTTTTTCATGGTCAGTGTGAAATCTGTAAAGGAAGACATTTTTTATGCCTCTATTTCATTTTTTATAGATCTATTTGAATTCTTTTCAATAACCCAGTCACATTTTACTGTAATTTTGTATCTTTTTCCCTGCTTCACTGTGGTTGCCTCGCATCACATTCGCATTTCTGGATTTTTGTTCGGGCACAGAGTCTGGGTCTAGTCAGTAATCTTAAAAAAGATCCACGAAGGCATAAGGGAGTCAATACAGAGACAAGTCTAAGCGAAAATATTTTCAAAGGTTCAAGGCGGGTTTTGAAAGGGATCCCGTCAGATTCAACAGACGCTTCCCGAACTCATCAACTCTGAAATTAATCCATCTTATTTTCTTACATTTTTTCCAATACATTTTGAAAACTGTAAAAAAAAAGCCATTTAAAGTCCCTTTAATAAGACCTCAGAGTAAATCTCGGCGTGACTGGAGCTTTCTGTGGCTTTTTGAAACAAAGCGTAGCGCCCCTTTACTGACTGAAGCTGTGCACTGCTGGCCAGCAGGCTGAAAGACAGCTTCTACATATTTATCCCAGCTACAAAAACGATAACTTCAGCTGATGCTAAAAACTCATAGTCAAGGTGTGGAAACTAAAAAAAAAAAAAACAGGAACCATCACTTGTATTAAAGACACTATGCTGTTGACAGGCTATGAACGGCATGCCTTATAAAGTGGATGACCACAGGGTCTACTCAGGAAGATTAATTACCCAGTTTGGACCTTTTTGCTGAGATTGTGCTGCTCTACAAGGAGCAGGTAAAAGGTATAATAACCTATGCCGTATGCACATTAACTAAGATCATTTAGAAAAAAACAAAACATCAAAACATGGCTTATGGGGAGGTAGGTTTATAATGTCGTTGCAAATACAGTATAATAAAATGTTCTCCCAAGCAAAAAGGCATAGGGTTGTCATTGATTACAAATGTGCTGCTTAAACAGTAAAAAAAAAAATCCATATGGGATATATATATATATATATATATATATATATATATATATATATATATATATATATTACTGTAAATCGATCAATTCTGCGAGGGCCATTTACACTATGCTATATCTACAATTTGAGTAATACTGAAGAGTCAATAACCAAGCCCGTTCCTTCCCTGCCTGCCTGGCTCTGACACAGCTGCCCTGTTTCCCTGTCAGCTTTGCTCGTTACGTAAGCGCGGGGCGGATGAGTCACTCCGGTTTGCCAAATTCAGCAACGTACGTCTCAGGTGTGCACACCCGCTGTTGGTGTAAGTGAAACCTCCGAGCAAGCGCTGAGGCGTGGATGATGTATTTCTCAGCAACGCAGATGGGTTACAGGGACAAGGAAACCGAGAGAGAGAGAGAGAGAGAGAGAGAGAGAGAGAGAGAGATGGAGGGAAAAAAAAGGATCCTGTGGTTTTAGCTTCGTTTTTTTAAATTCTGGATTTGAATGTGCGTGAGTCTGCGCGCGTTTGATGTTTTAGGAGCCTGTGAAATAGATATTTTAGTACATTCACAGAATTAAATATACAGTTCCTTGCAAAAAGTATTCACACCCTTTGACAGTTTCCACGTTTGTACGGTTACAACCAAATTAAACTTAAATTAAATTGTTCACCATGAAGACCAAGGAACACATCAAAACATTGTGGAGATGTTTAAAGCAGAGTTAAGTTAATTAATTCATCAGGAAGAGTATGACAATATCGCAAACCTCCTAAAAATAAGGCCGCTGTTCTAAACTGACACGCTGGATTAATCATGGATGCAGCCAAGGGAGTTAGAGTAACTCTGGAGGAGCTGCAGAGATCAACAGCTCATATCTGACATAAGAAACATTTGTTCTATAAAGCACAAACCTTCATGGAAAGGTGGGGAAAAAGGCTGCTTAAAAGGCTTCCCACAAGTCATATAGGGGGCACAACTAACATGTGGTAGAAGGTCTCTGGTCACACAAAATTAAAATCTATTTTTTCGTCTTACCCGAAAACTAACGCTGCACATAAAGTTAAAGATATCATTACCACTGTAAAACATCATGGCGGCAGCGTCATGCTGTGATCTTTTTCTAGAGACAGGGAAACAGGGATAAAGTTTACGAGAAGATGGATGAAGATAGATAAAGAACAATCCTGGAAGACAGGCCAAGCTTCCAGCAGCAAGAGCCACAGAGAAATAGTTTAGATCAAGGCGTTTTTGTGTGTAAGGACGGCCTAGTCAAAGCCCAGACCCAAATCTAGTCAAGAATTTTTGGCAAGACTTGAAAATTGATGTTCACAGACACTGTCCATTCAGCCTGACTGAAAAGTTGAATTGTTTCATAAAAAGTGGACAAAACTTTAGTTTAAGAGATGTGCAAAGACACACCCCAAAAGACTTTTAGCTTTAATTGCACTGAAAGGGGTTCTGCAAAGGGTTGAGCTGGGGAACTGTAATGCTATTACTATAACACTTACTGTTAATAATAGTTAATATTATTATTATTATTACATATTTTGTGTTGGTAATTAACATACGATACTAACAAAAACATCAAAATTAGTGGTTGTAACATGGCAAAATGTAAATAAATAGTTTTTGCAAGGAGCTGTCGGAGACATCTGAAAAAAAATGAAATATGAAGAAAAAAAACACCTCACACACGGACAAAAAGATGAGAAATATTCTAAGGGCAAAATAATAATCGAAGCCTCAAAATAAAAATGAGAACTTAAAATGAAAAAAAAACGGCACAGATTTGCACTTATGCCAGTGAAATCTCAGAGAGAGGGTTATCAAACTGAAAAGTGAAACTGCACAAAAAGTGCGTCACAAGCAAGAAAACAAAAAAGATAGAAGCAAAGTGCTGATTCATCATGAGAAGGGGGGTTGGGGGGGGGGCGGAAAATCAAGAGGGGATGACGACAGCTGAATTACACAAGGAAATAGTTTAAAGTTTTGGGCTTACCTTCCTCAGTCATTGAGTGATAATATTTTAGTTTCCCATAAGTCCCAAGCTCTACAACATCACAGCAAAAGACAAAGGGTAAGCAACGGACACACAAAGAAAAGGGAAATAGTGAACATGACAGAACAGCACAGGTCCGCTTGGCTCTGCGAGCATCACGCACAGTGCAAATCACTCACACCGGCACAAGGAGTGACAAACAGAAAGACAAAAAAAAGATCTCTCTGAGTCATCGCTGCATAAGTGCAAAACAAAGACTGAGCTGCGTCTGAAATACCCTGGAACCTCTCAGTGACTTAGCCTGAAAAAAAGAGCCTCCCGGTGTTAGGGATTATTTAGATAGAAGGTGTGCGGGGGAAAAAAAAGTGGGATGACATTTTTGACACTTATAAAGATAAATTAACAACAAACAGACTGAAGAGGGATGTAAAATAGAATAGTCTGGGTCACCATGCAGCAACAACAACAACAACAACAACAGCAACAACAAAAAAGATGAGTCCCCCTCTCCTCTGTATGCAAGCTTTTTTTTTCTTCCCAAATAAAACCGTGTGACTCAGCGTTTTATTCCAACAATGAAACTACAACGGCTAATTTGATTCCCTTACTGAAGCAGTTCTCCGTGCCACGGGGACCAGGACGGTCAGCACATCTGCATGATGAATTAGCCGGGAACACGAATCTGCAGCAACAGCTGAACGGGAAGCTGCAGAAAACAGGCTTCGGCCTCCCACGTTGCTCTTCGCCTCAGAAATAAAAATAATAATAAGGAAAAAGAAAAAAAAAGCAGCTCGCAGCTTGGAGCTGTTCTCTTTCAACTATAAATATGCTCGCTTCTCTCCCAGCAGCGGGTTGTGGGTTGCATGCTCATTTAGCTGATGCGCATAAGATTAAACTACTGACTGAGTACATCGGTTAGGATAGAACATAATTTAATAGACAGCAAATTAAGAGTACAGAGTCTAAAAACAGAGGTCCCAAGCAGCCAGGTGATTATTGGGAGTGCTTGGGTAATGAATATAAATCAAGTAAAAGCGAAGAACACTGGAAAACCAAACTAATGATATCATACACAGCAAAGACTGCAAAGTTCTCCTTTCAGTGGCTGTATGACATTAAGGACTGATCTTTGCCTGAGCAGAAACCGTAATCTCAACACTGAGTAGAACTGTGGCCCATGTTTAGCCTGAACTGTCGGGTAAGTCCACACCAAAAGGATCTTATTGAGAACATGAAGACTGAATAATTCCTTGGCAGATCTTTCTGTTTGAGTAAAATACCGGGCAACAGGATAAATATACCATGAAACGCCCAAAAACCAAAACCAACCAGTACTCCAACCCCACCAACAACTGGAAACCACAGTGCTGCTATCCGCATTGAACTGAGCTTAGTGTTGCATTCCATTTGCTTCGGAAAAACGAAAATAGGAGCTGGAAATGGGGTAAACCTGAGTAAAAAGCGTTCCAGTTAGTACAGTCGGAAAAGTCGGGACTCCAAAATAAGAAACAAAAAGCTAGGATCCCAACATGGTGGCAGTCAGGAAAGCCGTTGTGTTCTTCGTAGTGCCTCTTTAACGTCCTTTAAAGCTGTACTTTCCACACGCAAATATTGGTTTAGAGTTGCAGCAACTACATGTAACATTGATTTTAACGCACCCTTACAACTGTGTTTATCAAAGTAAACATGTTTTATCACAGGTTACCGTTGTTGATGCGAGGAGCAGCCATGTTGGATCCGACTATCAGCCTTAAAAAAAACTCTCCGACTTTCCGAAGGGAAAGTCCGACTATAGCAGCCGTTACAGTCGATTTTTCCGATCGGAAGCCAGGATTTCCGAGTTCCGACTGCAAATGTAACGCAACATAAGATCAGCAGAGACCTGAAGGGTGCAGATCCTGCCTCACAACAAAAACCTCCAAGCTTCACTGATGTGTTGCAGTTCCCCAGATGGAAAAGCTGACATTTTTGTTAGCTCTGTGTTACTGGTGGGTTTGCGAGTACTGGTTATCATCCTCTCTTGTTGCATTCAACTTTTGTAATTTTTCTTCTCAGCCCGTTTCAGTTCTCAGCCACCTGATGTCCTCACAGCTGCAACCCTTCAGTAATCACTGGTCTGTTTTCTATCCAGCAATCTCTCTCCCTGGCATATGAATTCCTTGGTTTCCTCAGTTCTCTTTTGGTTTTTGCTCCTCGCTGGTCCTGCTAGTGCGATCTCAGATTCCCTATGTGGTTTATGTTCTTATTTGGATTTCCTTGCTGCCTTTGTTCCCCAATGAAAGTGTGTGAGTGCTGATGCCGCTACTCCATTCAGTTCCCTGCTTCCTCACCACATCCAAACACGACACAAACAAGATAAAGTCAAAGCAATTTGGCCAAATTGACAGGAAGTGTATGTCTGAAGGAGTCATGCAGAGGTTTTCAAGACTTAGAACACTGTATCAAATGTTAAGCACGGTGGTGGCAGCATCATCCTGTAAGGCTGTTTTGTTGCCAGTGGCTGGTGAATTGCACAAAGATGATGGAAATAAGGAAAACTATGGCAGAATTTTTCAACTTCACCGCAAAAAAATCTGTTGAATTTTTAAAGGTTGGTCACAAGCTGATGTTTCTGGACAAGGATCGCAAATAAACATTAAAACGAATTTTAGAATGGACAAATCAGCTTTTGGAATGAGCTTCCCAATAGCCCCGACTTCAAAGATGAGGCTAAACCCTGGGTTCATGTAAGGAAACCAGCCAGTTGAAGTGAACTCTACTAAATCCAGCTAGAAGTATCCCAGAAGCTTGCTGTCATGATCTTTGGAACAGATTTATTTTTTGGCATTTCACATGTATTTATACTCTGCTCCCCTGTTCCCTGTGTTTTTTATCAGCCATTTCTCAGTCCAGTTTCAGCTACTTGCCTCATCACCTCACAGCTGCACCATTTCCATTCAGCCACCTGCTCCTTGTTCAGTAATCCACTCTCCAGCTAAAATATCTCTGAGTTAATCAGCTCTTGCTCAGAGCATCCTGTTACTCATAGCAGCATGTTTCTTTATGGTTCTCTTGTGATACTCGACTCTTCCCTGGACTTTAGTAAACTTTGTGAATTTCCTTTTTTGAAGCAACACCGTGTAAGTTTTGACCCAACTTAATTTGAGATATATCAAATGATTTTTCAGGTCAACATACAGCACTTGTGTGTATTGATGCTCTGTGCCGTCCGCACTTCTCAAAAACTTGCCTATGTAACTTGAGAGGGTCGGCTCCATCTCTGAATAGGTCATGTGATCTAGAGTGCTGCTTTGGGTCACATGACCCTTTCTAGACTACTGTACTAACAGAACAAAAAAGACACATATGACACTTTCCTGATCAGACATATTTTTGGTTCTCTGATGTAGGATTTAATCTTCAGTGGTGAATGTGGTCTTGTCTTTACAAGTAACTCCATGATTTGCTGCTGGTCCAAAGTGGTCTGCTATCAGATTCCAAAACACGGAGGGAGACTGTTTAATTTTGCGAGGATAAAATCAGTAATGCCCTATAAGAGACTCAACCAAAAACATGGATTACACTAAATTGTTGCAAATCCCTATAAAAATTACCATATGGCCTGAAGGCAGGAAAACGCTTGAAGAACAGGTATATTTAAGAAAACTGAGCCCTTTGGTCCAATTGAAGTCTGAAAGGCCAAAAACCCTTTCCAAGATTTGACAATGCTCAAAGGCCTTTGTTTTACTAAAAAAAAAAAAAACTCAGAAATAGCAGATAGACAGCCTTCTGGCCTGAATATTGAGCATTATTTACACTGTGTCTCACATGCTAATTGTCTATTGCACACTTGTAGCTTCTCAGGGAGTGTTTGTCTGGACACACATGCAAATTGCACATTTCTGTAACTTGAAGATTCAAATTTTTGCTAATTACTATTTGGACACTTTCTAACTTCTCCAGAAGTGTTTTGTCTGATACATTCTTGGAAATACGCAGTAATTCACATTGTTCTGTAAAGTGACTGCTATCTATCTTTTCAGATACTAAGGACTATTTGCACGCTTTTAGCTTCTCAGGAAGTGTTGTCGGTGCATTTAACTATCTAAACATTATGTCTTGTTTGTGTCTATGTGTTTTGTGTGAATTCTGAACAGGTGTCTCACCAAATATTTCAATATGGTTACATAATGACAATAAAGATTCTTGAAACATAATGTGCACTGAGGATTATCCAAACGTTCATACATTCTTTGAGAAAAAGGAAAATAAACTCCTTCAAAAACTGAAAGACAAAATTATAAAAAGTGTCTATACTTCTTTTTTACAGGAGGGATGCTAAAGTTATTCTAGGTCACTATGTGGAATAACCACAATAAGCCAAAAAATATTTTACAACTATTAGGAACCAGGCACATTTTAATGTTATTTAACAAATTCTGCTGCTTTCAAGATTGTAGCAAGTTTTTGCATTTCTTTAATCTTTTCTTATCATCCAACCTTGTGTTCCTCATTCTAAGCCATTTATTTTACCAATGTGGTGCACAAAAAAAAAAAAAACAAAAAAAAAAAAAACGTAGCTTTACTTTTCACCTACAAAAGCTTTACTTTTATCTTATCATGGGTCTATGTAAAAATGCAGCTTTTTCTGTGCAACTTCAGCTTCTAACATAAGAATCTGTGAATGAACACCACAGGGAGGAGACAAGGAGCAGCCATGATAATGCATTTTATTCTTGATTAATTTGATATTTCTTATCATCTCTAGTCCTATTATTGATCCTAAAATCTAATCTTTGGAAATGTACAGAAATCTCCTAGTGTTTTTTCAGTCAATGAGGTGATCTTTATCATCCTTCAGAATTACTTTATGAGGCTGATTGATTTTTTTTTTTTTTTTTTTTTTTTTTTTTACAGATGATGAGACTAGTTGGTTTATGAACCTTAATATAATTGGGCATAGCTTAATCATTCTACACAAGCCTGTGTTTTCTGCTCCTCACAGGCGACTCTATCTTCCTTAATGTGCAAATTAGTTTGTTTTCCTACATAGAAAAATGTTGCAGTAAATAAGTGCTATTCAAAGCAGATATTTACGGTATCATATTGAGTGCGCACCCACTACGCTCACGTGCGGTGAGATCAGCGTGAATCTCTCATGCTGGATATAAGACATGGCAGCCCTGAAAAATCAGTCTAATAAGATGAAAATCTGTCTCACTGCAAAATGCCTCGCTCCTCTGCTGCACTTCCAGACAAGTGCTTCAATCTCATTCAATTAGATGATTTTTATTTAAGTGCACAGCGAGACAAGTCTGTAACTGAGTCCAGTTATTCCAAAGCAAAAAATTGCTGCTTTCACACAGGGTTGTGTTTGTTCCCTGCAAGTGTGGAGAGGCGGACAGATTTGTTGCTGTTTACAAACCCAACTCTTGTCCTTGCGACGTGACCTCCAAACCGCGGGTGAGCCAAGCGTGAGAGGGAATGTGTGTACATGTCCAGTTTGTGTGCTGGGGGCTGGAGTGTCAGGGGAATTCACAGCCTGTGCAAAAGCAAAAAGGCTTTTAACATTGATTATATCACCGTGTGGTGTGGGGTGGCTCAGAGGTCTGGCATGTGTGCGTGTGTGGTTTGGTAGCAGGAACGATGGATTGACGGATGATGCCATGGCTGGCTGGGCCCAGTTACATAACACACTGGAAATGTGATTAGTTGTCAACTTAACATTAGGGAGAGCAAAACTTTAATGGCACTTTTGCATGATAGGAGACATATGAAGGACAGGATTGTTTATTTAAACCCAAAGTGTAGCGGCTTTGAGGGGGAACATGCATTCTCATTATTACTGAGAGGAGACCAGAGTTTCCAGCATATTTTCAAAGCATTCAAAGCATTTTGTAATTCCATCTGAGGTTTAGGACTTGACTCTCAGTGAATGAGCACTGGAGAAAGGCACCAGACCCCCACGACCCTGTAAGGAAACGCAGGCTTAGAAAATAGCTGAATGTTTCAGAGCTGAATTTTTCTTTTTAACTAATTAAATAAACTGAGATAAATAAACAAACAAATATCAAAATAAATATTACTTTAACCTGATGGTGAGGTGTGTGTGGAGCCAGAAGTCCATGCTACTATTTCAAAGTGACCACTATTTTCACATTTTTTGTTTTTTTTAGCTACAAATGTTAAATAGCAGCTATGCTAATTAGCAGCAACATATGCTATCCACATATCTTTTAAAATATGTTTCATTTTAATTTTGTTGGGTCCTGTGAAGGACTCTGTGATTTATATCGGAAAGGTACTTGATAAATAAAGTTTTACTTACTTTACTCACTATCTCAAAACTAGGCTAATTAGCCTCTATGTTTGTCAATTAAAAGATATGCTAATCATAATCTACACATGCAAACTGGAGACCAAATAATTAGATGCCACACATGCTAACTAGAAGCTATATGTCACTTAGCCTCAAGATATACAATATTGTCAAGCTAAAAGCTAGATAATGAGAAGTAACAAATGCTAGCTCGAAGCTAGACCAGTTAGCCTTAACATATGGTAACTAAAAGCTATCATTACAAGATGCGTATGAAACTATAAGTCATGCTATTTAGCATCTAAATATGCTTGCTAGAAGCTTAACCCATTAGCAGCAACACATTAACTAGAGGTGAAGTAAATTCTTAATTGTAAATGTCAACATTTTAAACAAAATCTTACTTTTTTTGGAATTATCACTATTGTTTTTTTGGAATTCAAACGTGTGGTTCAGAGCTGAAGCTTTTCATTTTTAACTTAACAGGATGACATTTGCACAATTTTTGGCACAGCTTCTAATTAAGCATTTGTAAAGGAAACATTCTGTGTTCAAGTTTCAGCTGCAATATTTGCTTTGGGCAACATTAGATGACACAGAAACAGTATCAAACATTTTTCCAGTTCTGTGAGGAGTGGTCATTATTTGTTCATATTAGGAGAAAATGTAACATTATGCCACAGGTGTGAGAGAGCAGTTGTTATGAAACAATTTATTATTATTTTAAATGAAAGAGAAAATGACAAGAGTTCACATTACGAGGATTCTTGAACATCCTGTATTTGGGATAAGCAGCAAGTGAAGATAGCGTAAGAGAAACAGCAATTGTCATCTGTACTTCCCACAGAATGTAGATCCTTACCTTAACTCTGAGCTTTCCAAATCCAGCATGTTCCATAATAAACATTGAAAGACTGAAGGAAAAAACATCCATTGCTATATTTTGTTCAGCCTTCCTGTTCATACCATATCTGTACTCCCTCTTACATTTAGACCACATCACTCATAGTGATTCTAGTTTAATTGGAGTCTTCATCCCACACTAACAACTTCAACAGTAAAAAAGCATCAACAGTGAAATCTGGTAGCATTATAGCACGTTCACTGATCAGAAAAAGATTTGATTATTGGGTTTCCGACCGGCTGGGCATTGGCGAGGGCCGATCAAGCTAAGAATTGTCAGATTCTACTCAACAGCAGATTTGTCTGTCTGTTTCTACAAAAGAAAAACATAATTATGTAGTTTTATAAAGCAGACATTTAACATTGTTTCAAATAAGCACTGTGAACCCGAGCTATGTTGATAGTGTCTGATTATTGACTGTCAGAAAAAAAATCTTCGGTCATGAAAGAGTCACCATTAAATCTTTGGCTCTGAGCTTGAATCTGTGATATGAGGTCATTCAGTGTGACAGGATTACCGACAGCCATTTTACTCCTCCTACCGCCATCTTTCTGAGAGAACTGTACAATTTCGCTGCTGCTACAAGAAAAAAGAAAATTATAAATACTGTCATGCTGCAGCTTTGCTTGCTGCACCATGGACATTTTAGGGCACTTTTCACCTTGCATACATCCCAGTCTCCTCCTTATGTGTAATCTGTGTGCGTTCCTAGCCGGTCTCTGTCTAATCAAAGATTTCATTATGGTAACACTTAATGAAAATAAAGATTCTTGATTCTAATAGCAAAGCTAATTTGCTGGCAGCCAAAACGTTTTTTGACATGAAATAACAACGTTAATAAAATTTTGACTCCTTCCTAAATCCTTTGTATTTCCCCTTCAAGCAGCCAGGATTTCTTTTAATTAGGTAAATTGGTTTTGATCTCTTGATTTTTCTTTCATGCTTTCTGAAGTTCTTTAAAAGTTCTTTCAGTCCAGTCATTTTTGGTTTAATATCTGACCAAATTCAGGGGAATGTGTTTTGATTTATTAAGTCGCCTAATTCTTAAGTATAATTCAGTTTGTCAGACTAAACCTAACCCTTTATTTCATCAACAAATAGATTCCCAAAGAACTGTTAGTGGAAAACGAAGCATTTAGATGATAAACTGAAAGACGATGCATCTCTGTGTCAGCCCTGTGTAAGAGAATTATCAGGGTTTCTTACTTCCCCGGTTTTGTGCCTAGCCTTTCTTTTGTCCTCCACTTGTCAACATTTCTCATTTTTAAGTACATTCTGCAGAGTAGCGTGTCAAGGCCAGGTACAAGGATTGGACAGAAAACACATGAAAAATCAGCCAAACGTCCAAAGAAAACCAATGAAATCCCTTCAGGAGAAGGTTGTATCGCAGAGCGCATTGAAAGATTACGTTAATGTCGGGCTTATTGGAAACTTGGTGGGGAAAAAAATTGTGAGCGGCTTAAAAAACATTGCAGCTTTACAGTGCAGGAATTGCAAAATATCTAAGTCTCATTCGGCAATATCTACTGTTATTCTATCTTGTCTACTGCTATTAACCATTGAAGAGTGGCGATGTGTTGATACAGCGTTAAAGTAAAAGAAAAAAAAGTCAATGCGTTATATTTGTAGAAATGGAAAATGCATTTCCATTGCCCGGGGGGTCAGAGACAGTGAGTGCAATATTGAACTGTGTGATCAATGTGGTCCTGGGTCACCAATCAGACAGGGCTGCTGGTGTGGGGAGCATTGCCCCGCTCTATTTATAGTTGCTTAATTGGAGGAAAAAAAGGAGTCAGGTCTTTCAATATTTATTTTTGTATGTACACACAAATGAAAGGTTGTTGGCTGTCTTTTGGTTGGGTAGCATCAAAAGTGTCCAAGGGAACTGACAGCCGTGCCCTCTTCCGTGCCGCCACCTTGCCCTGTAAGCAGTTTGTCTGCCAATAAGTGCGTTTTTACACAGACAACCTTCTCTGGTCTCTCCTCAGACCACAGAGGGGGTCAGTGTGACCTGCACGCGATGACAAAAAAATGACCTGACATCAACAAAGATGCGCAAGGTCACTGTGGCAGGGTGAGTAATCTTTCTTGTCCATCTCAGTGAGATAACAATCTCCCAATCAGTGGGAGAGCAACTGAACAGTCTGAGCCAGGTGAACAGGCTGTGAGCTGGTGGCTATTTAAAGCAAACAGGAAGTTCACTAATACTTTTTTTTTTTCATCTTTAAAATATAAATTTAGTTTAACAACAGTCAGGATGGGCATGCTGACTGTATTCATTTGTGGCTTTTAATGATTGGGCTCAATCTTTCTTTCTCTGGCATGCAATGATTACACAACTTTAATGATTAAAAAATAAATAAATAAGTGGGTGCACTGGTTTGAATTTCTCATGGATTTTCTCCACATTGGCTCGGAATTGCAAATACAGGGCTAAATATAAACATACGTTAACCTAACTTTAAATAAGTGGTGCTGAAGGGTCGTGTATGTCTTGATATGACAATTAACATCTCGTTGGTGAATCAGAAGTCAGAAGACCCAATAGCCAGGAAATGGGAAAGTCCAGGGAGCTTTTTTTGGCCATAATAACAGGGATTATGTTAGAAGTTATCATGGTAAATGTTTCTAACCAAAGAACACTGTACTGAGTGTCAAGCATGGAGGCAGCATCACTCTGTTGCCATGCTTTGCTGCCAGAGTTAGTGGGGCTGTGCACAGAGTGGATCGAATAATGTAGAAGGAGGAGTAACTTAGTAACCTGGTTGTAAAAGTAAGACTTAACTATGTATGGAAACAAAAAATACCCCAAACACAGACACAATTTTGGAACGGATTAAGTAGACTAACACTTATTTTCCTGGATAGTCTTCCCAAAGAGCCGATCTCAACCGTGTTGTTGACCTTATGGTATACACCCAGGTCTGTGCAACTAAAGCAAACGTTATAAGACAAACGGACCATCACCACCTATAATTATGCCAGAAGCTGGAAAAGTTAAGTAGTTGCGGCGAACACATGCTAAAGGAGATCAAACCAAATATTAGCACCCAGTTCCTGTGTTTGGATTTATTTGCATACTGTTGCCGTATAATCATTCTAGCCTGGAAAAGAAACAAACATATTATTTAAAAGCCCCAAATTGAGTAAAATAAATATCATCCTGGGGAAAAAAACCAGGCCCAAACCATTCTGATCTCAATCGGTAGCTTCTACCGACTTTGAAACCTCACACTCTCCTCCTCCCATTTCCCCTCAACCCAGTCCAGCTTACATGAAAGGCTGCCCTTAACTCCAGCCAAATATCTTCAGCATCACCCCATTTTTTACTTTTCCTTCTCACCTTTACTATTAGGCGTGGTCTGCATTTTCTAATGTGTTTTAATGCCCATAATGAGTGCAATTCCACCTCTGGCCAGGATGCATACAGATATACATGTAACTATACATATAACACGCAGACACAACAGGACATAATATTTCCACACATTTTTTATACATATAAATGAAATCAGTTGATTGCACTGACCAACACGCTTCCTGAGAAGCTTAAAGCATGCAAATAGTCTTTAGGATCTGATAAGATTTGTGTCTGAGTCAAAAAAAATCTGATATCAGTCCCTTTGCGAACAATATGAATAAATCCCACATTTCTAGGTTCTGGATTTATGATCTCAGTGGGATAAATCTTATGGAGCAGCTTGAAGCAGGAACGCAACCTGAGTTCTGAGTGTGCGTGTTTTTTTTAAGAGAAATGAAAACTACAGAGACATCAGATGGATGAGAGAGCTCCACCCTTCCCTGCTCACTCCCAATATCTCTGTGCCGTTCAATATTTGATGGCCTTCCTGAGTGATTTTATTTGTAACTGCACATGGATGGAGCAATTTCATATTGGAGCATGAAATACACTGTCCCAGTCAATTAAAAAAATTACTTTAAGCAGATCTCAAGCATGTCACGCCACTAAAAGACATTTGAATTCAGGAGAGCACAAGACAAGCAGATGGGCAAAATCCTGATGCAGAGTAAACACAGAAACCGCGAGGAGCAGGTGAATGCCAGTCGATAACAGTTTAATTTAAATAGCCACTGAAGGGAAAAAAAATTCAATCGATTGCTCTGACAAGCTCTTATTGACTCTAAGTTCTGATGACAGAGATTCAAGAAAAAAAAAAAGCTGCAAGCGTTCGCGAACTAAGCTCCAATCTGCTCAGATCGAGAAACTGACACACCATCTTCTCCAAACTGGTTC
Source organism: Fundulus diaphanus (assembly GCA_037039145.1). Taxonomy (NCBI): domain Eukaryota; kingdom Metazoa; phylum Chordata; class Actinopteri; order Cyprinodontiformes; family Fundulidae; genus Fundulus; species Fundulus diaphanus. The sequence goes on from CM073131.1 coordinate 31,932,170, forward strand.
TTCTAAAATATCCCGACAAACCTGGAGTCAATGTGCTTTTTTGTTCTTCCCTCACAGAAAAAAAAAAAACATCAGCGGAAAGCTTAAACTTTTAAGAATTCATAAGAGGAGAGAGAGGATTGGGAACGATGGGGGGGGGGGGGGGGGGGGGGGGGCGGCAAAACAATGCAAAAATGATCACAGAGGGGATTTCCAAGCAGAAAGCATCCACAGAAGAGAATGACATGTTTAAGGGAGAGAGCCGACATACAGCACAGAGGCGTTAAGGAGATGTATACATAAGAGAGCACGCTGGATAAGAGTTGCCTCCCAGATGCCGCAATGAGAACAAACATATTTGCTGTTGGCGGCGTATACGAGGGATGGGAATAGAGGAGGAAGAGGACGGGGAGTAGGGACACAGAAATTAGAGTAACTCACCAGAGTCAGCAAATTCTGAGGGGACAGTAAAAGAAAGAGAAATAAGAAGAAGAAAAAAGAAACAAAGACAAGATAAATCCAGGTGATCTTCAGTGGGAATGCGAGCACTCTGAGTCATTGACGAGCATTATTTCAAGCTGAGAAATGCTGAAAAAAGGGTCAACAAACAATTTTTAATGTTAGTAGTTCAATGAAATGATGTAAGCTTAGAGAAACAATTCTTCTATCTGGGTGTAGAAAGTTAAATTAGAAGCCAGGAGCCACTCTTGTTTTAATCCGGTAACATATTAAAAGCCTCAAGACAAAGGTGTTCCTCAATAAATTAGAATATTATTAAAAAGCCAGTTTGTTAGAGTAATTTAGCTCAAAAGGTGTAACTGTTCTTTTGTATATGTTCATGATACACACACATATATATATCTATATATATATATATAGATATATATATCATTAAAACTGATAGAAAGAAGATATAATATTTATATTTATATTATATATATATATATATATATATATATATATATATATATATATACATATATACATATATACACATATATATATATATACATATATACATACATACATATATATATCCTTATATATATATATATATTAAATCTTCTTTCTATCAGTTTTAATGATTATGACTTACAGCCACAATAAAAAGCAAACACATTAGAAAATAGATACTTTATTGTCCCAGTGTGGATATTTTGTTCAATGAGCGAACAAACAAAAAAATAATTGAGCAACACACACAATCTCCCTCAAAACACTCGTAAAATGCAGACAATGTAAAGACAGAATAGCTGAACAGCAACACCGTCTGGAGCACATTACCTCCATCCATATACTACTTAATTATGCACCAGGCTCCTTCAGTGTCTGTTGATGGAATAAATACATAATTGATAAAAACATGTTCTCATCTAAAAGAAACATAAAAGTTCTACCAATTCGGACCTTAAGACCATGAAAAACAATAAAAAAAAATCTTTAATGTGTTTTTAAGAAACTAAATTTAGTTCAGCACAAAGGACTGCTTTCTGTTTAAAAGTGGATGCTTCTGATCAGCAAAAATGCTTTTTACCTTAAAGTCTAACTCACCCAGATGTAAAGGCATAAGTCCTCCCAAGACAAAAAAATTCTGAAAAAAGAAATACCCACAAAGTGGTGGTTCCAAGAGACACAGTTGTGTGGGGATGAATGTTGGGGCGGGGGTGAAGCAGGGCTTGGCGCTGCGGTCAGGACAAGGGAAAGTGACATGTGGAAACATGTAGTGACATCTGGTGGTTTAGCCACAGTTTGGTCTTTTGAGGTGGAGGATTTTTCACCCCCCTCGTCACCAGAGGTTAGGGGAATCTTTGTGGAGCCCAGCGGGTCTGACCCTTAGCACTTCGAGCCGCTGGCTCAAGGCGCTGACTTAGCGATGCCGTAAGCCGGCACTGCCAAGGCAGTGGAGGACAGAATGGGTGCAGTTCCTAAGTGGTGCTAACATGGGCTGGCGTTCGAAGCAGCAATAAACGTTAAACACAATCGATCAATGCTTTCAGTGCTCACAATCCCAACTACTGAGCCTGACTCAGATGCTTTTATACCCTAACACAGGGCTATGGTGACGAAAACATGAACCATTTGAACCAATAGGAAATTTCAACTGCGATAGCCACCGTTCAACCCTAAGAGGGCAGCACTAAGACGGTTTTAAGACAAATGTTGCAGAACTAAACACGAAAATGTTTATATAGTTTATCTGCAAAAAAAGTTGATTCTGGGCTGAGTTACCCTTTAAGAGAACTCTGTTTGTTGATGCGTTTCAAATGATCCGAAATGGCACCCAGCCACTGCCTGTTGTCACTATTTTCTTCAGTGTGATTTTTTGGTTCCTTATGCCACTAAACCAGCATGTAATCCAACTAGTAGTACACAAAAGTAATATAAAACATCTTCAGCATTTTACAGATAACATAAAATAAAGCCAGGTTTTCCAGAAAGTAATTCCTTTGCTTTCCCTTGAACGAGTTCTATGTATTTGTCCCTCTTCAGGCTGTTTTCTAGAACCACCTAGGGATACTCTAATAGCTGCCAGACTTAAGGTTGTGACAATCTGATTTTCAATCTGATAAAATTTCCAAGTCATATTTCGCTCTACGATGTATTTGTGAATATTTTTGAATATATCTATCTGTCTTTTAATTTTTCTTTGTATTTCTCAGTGGGTTAATCTTTTCAGTGGTGGGCTAAGTTCTTTAAGGGAACGTACGTTTTTTGATACACATGGTTTGTTATTAGAATAAATCTTAAATGTCTTGGTGAGCAGAAGCTGTTACAAAATTCGATACAGTCCCATCTCGCTTCAGTTTGCTTGACTCTGAACATTTAAAAACCTCCCATTCTGTGCAGCCGAAGCGTCCCTGGAGTGCCATAATGCTTTCTTCAGTCCGGATCCTAAAATGCGAGCAAACATCAATGTAAAGAAGAGCTGTGGAGATTCACGAGGAAGATGATATGGATGAAGAGAACCACAGAGCAGCTCGATGTCAGGGTTCTGTGCGGACAAGAAGCGCCACTTCACCACTGGAGTGGAGACTTGCCTTGGATCTCGGTCAATCCTGTAGACGGTGAAGCCAGCCGGTTCCACCTCGGTATACGGAGAGCCGCCGTCCAGCCATGTCTCGGTTGTTACCAGCATGCAGGTGTTCCGATATGCACACATTTAGCTGACGCTTGCAGCAGGTTTGTCCGTCTTCGCCCTCAGGGACTGGGCATTTCTCAACGAGCGGAGAGGTAGACATGATTTTAACCCCTTCAGTCTCTTCAAATTCTTCCTTTTGTTCCCCTTTATTTTGTATTTAACGAGAAGTCCTCAAATCACTCTGTGTTGAATTAAGGTTTAGTGGTTCAGGAGTACTCCGTACAAACAGAGTAATCTCTCAGGGACTGGATGCGTTGGAAGACGCGCTCCGCAGTGTCCCCAAGTTAAAGGTATGCTCAGAGCTAGTAACAATGCTGCTCCAATCATCCATGGAGGTGAAGCCACAGTTGAGGAGATTGGTTGTGAGTCTGACTGAAAAATCAAAATCTAGGATATGCACAAAGACTGTAGAAGACAACAACAAAGCGGTTCAAGCCGTCAGCCACCGCAGAGTGGTCAGTTTACTCTCCGATACAGAAAGTTAGAATATTACATTAAAGCAATAAAAAAAAGTTTTCCTTTGAATACATAAATGAAAGCCGACTCAATAGTGTCTCCATGTAGTGTTTAGTATACAGACTCAGTCGGTGGGTCTTTTTGTATGAATTACTGCATCGATGCAGCGTGGCATGGAGGCGATCGGCCTTCGGCATTGCTGGGATGTAATGGAAGCCCAGGTTGCTTGACTATCAGCTCATCTCCATTGTTGTTTCATCTTCCCTTTGACAATGCTTCATATTTCTCTACGATTTTAGGTCAGGTCACTTTGCTGGTCAGTCAAAGACACTTGTGGTCATTGAAGCAGGTATCGGTTCTGTTGGCAGAGTGGCCAGGCGCCAGGTCTTGCTTGAAAATGAGATCAGCATCTCAATAAAACTTGTCAACAGAGGGAAACATGAAGTACCCGGAAAGTCCCTGGTTCACCGCTGTTCTGGCTTTGGACTTGATAAAACCCAGTGGACCAACACCAGCAGATGTGGAACGTGGATTCTGTGCCTCCCCAACGCTTTAATGACCAGAAAAAAAGGGACTTTGAACAACTGAGCAACAGTCCAGTCCCTTTCCTCCTTATCCCAGGTAAGATGCTTCTGAGAGTTGTCTCTGGTTCATCACAAAAATTTTAAGATAAAAACTGATCTGCTTCTACTTTATAAAGCCAAAGTTTTGATGTAGAGAGTTTAATTTGCAAGCTGGCTAATTTAGAGGAAGTGGCGGCCTAGAGGTTAGAGCATGGAGCTTGCATCCTGGGAAGGCTGCAAGTTCCCCATTCCAGAACGCTGCTTCCTAAGGGATGGGTTACATGCAAGGGACAAATTTCGTTACAATACGCTAAATTGCAATGACTAATGAAGATGATTATTTTTGTTTAAAAGCAGCTTAATATAAAGTGTTAAGCTGCCCACCCTAAGCCTCTTGAATTGGCTTCACAATCCTTGCAGTGCTACAACTTCCACAGTTGCTTTTGCACCTTTTTTGACCACACTTTTTCCTTCCAGTTAACTTTCCGTTAATATTCTTGAATCCAGGGTTTCGAAGAGTGTCTGCTGGACAACTATGAAAACAGAGGTAAGCGATCCTCTTTTTATTCGTCTTGTTGAATATTTTATCGGCCTGACTTTATCTGTAAAACTTGACGTTGAGTTTTTATTATCTGTAAATTATAATCCCCAAAACAAATAGCGCTAACCACTTTAAAAGTTTCAATCTGTGTATTGAATCATTATAGTCCACTTTTTTCATTAAAAAAGTTTCACTTTTTTAATGAAATTGCTGAAAATGAACTTTTCTTGTGTACTGTATTACACTGAGACATATTAACTGGTAGCTTTTTTACTATTTCGAAGAGAGAAAAAAGGAAGATATGTACCAAAAAATAAATAAATTGGGCTTTGAACAACACAGCAAGTAATCAACTTTCAGACAAACACACACACATTTTAGCCATCTGCCTGTCCCAAACAGGGTTTCACTTGCTTGACAAACTGAACTGTTACTTTAGCTGTTTCAGTTATTTTCCTGCTGTTGGTTCGGAGAAAAAACATTTAAATGCAGCGTTTCATAGCATGACTGGGTGCTATTTAGTGGCACAGTTGCACTGCCTAATGCAGTCGATGTACTTATGCAGCTTATTTAATAATGGATATGTTTCATTTCCAGGGCAATCCTTTAGTTTGTAAGGACCTGGGTGTATGAAGTGAGGGATTTAAAGCCACCAAAACTGGGATATTTTTTGTAAATAATTTAGTTAATAATAAAAGTCAATTTCAGTCATTGAAGCCATAAAATCTCGGGGGTAAGATTGTAAGTCCATGTCGCTCGTTTGTGAAATGAGATGAAGCATAATGGAGCGAACTGGAGGCGGATAGGAGCAGCTCAGAGTCCTTTTTAAAGTAACCCTTATCAGTAGTTCTTGAGGCTTTCTGAAGCTCAGAACTTTTCTTTCAAGCATTTCTCCTCATTTTCTTTCCAGTCCTTATATGCCTGACTGCGGAAGTGTATCGGCCCGGTATATGCTGATCAGGAAAGTGGAAAAGTGGACAGAAGAAGGATTGTCTGGGAAAAAAAAAAAAACTTTAAAGGACTTGTAGAAATCTGTGAAGAAAACTGTGGGTCAAAACATCTAATAATGACCAAAACAATTCTGGCTTCTTAGAGGCTTAATGTGGGAAAATAAATAAAAAAAATGACAGCACAGTTCTGAATGTTGGAATAAATGTGTGGCTTTGATTGGCCCAGGAGAGAAAAGAACAACACCTGATACCTGCCGGCCACTGAATTTATGGTCAGGAGCCCAGATCCAATGGTGTGAGAAGAAGGTAAAGGGCCGAGTAGTTGAGAACCTGAGCCATAAAACCTCTATAAACACAAGCGCACTCACACGCACACAAACAATCAGCGTATGCAACACAATTATACTAACTAACAAACCCCTCTCTAAAAGTCGAACAAGAGGAAAAAGCACTTTGCGAGCACCGGCAAAACAACCTCAGACTTTGGTTCAGGATGGAGGCTGCAGACAGCTTATTTTGAGAGAGGCCTATAAAAAATGGATGGATGGAGTCCTGCTAGCTCCCTGCAGCCCACGATGAACTGCTCTTAGAGGCCGGGAACAAACGAGGACAGGCAGGACGGTCTCCATCTTTGATGAATGCACTTGTTCGTCTGTCTTCGTGCTGTAAATCCATCAGGAAAAATGATCTTTTACTGGGATAAAATCTGTGAAATGCGGCGAAAATAACATAACATCTGCCCCGCGTATCATCGGCACACTTTAGAGCAACGTACATGAGTGGACGGTCGAAGACATGAAAAAAGACTGATATCGGTTTTAAAATGTTCCCAGGAGTATGATAAATCTTTCCAAAGCACTACAGGAAAACTCCTAATTGATGCATTCAAATGAGCCGAAGCCTTAGGTGTTGCTTTTGTTCTCTCGACTAATTTATTCATTGTGCACGTCGTGTCACACTGTACTTGCTGTTTCAGTGCATTCAGTTCTAGTCATTTGTTTGGCAAAGGACCTGTCAGTCAAGTCAGGAAGGATTTGTTCTGTATTCATGCCTGAATCTGCTGTTAAAGTCTTTAGCTATTCATCAGCTCGCAGCCACTTAATTTGAACCTGAATGGCACAGTGGTTAACAGGCGCTGAAACCGAAAGCAGTCGACGCTGCTGTGAAAGCGCTAAGAAAATGAAAGTCAGAATTTAATTGCGTAAGCCTCGACGGGGATGGGATCAGACTTAAAAATCTAAACGAGACGTAAAAACAAGCTGACCTACCACTGAGAGATATACACGCATTTTGTTGTGATGAAAGGACAAACATACAGGGTGACAGGTCGCCCCGTATTCAAAGGCATATTAATGCACGATTCAAAAGCCTGTCGTTATTGTCTGTGAATCCCTCCTGTGATGAGTCACGAAATATTTTGGATTTCTAAAGAAGTAAAGTTTCTTGGAGTGAAGCCTAAGTGCCTCCTCACTAGTCGTTAGACATCTGCTAATCTGACTGCATGCACCCATAGGGGAATACTGCAAGTCTAATGATTTTGGTTCACAACATTTTTTTTTTTTCTTTGGACTTTATGCAGTCGCTGTGTTGTCTGAATCGTGCATCTGTGCAAAGCACGCTGCCTTGCAGAAGCGTTCATACGTCTTAAACGTTTTCCCGTTTTTTGTTTCATAATACAAGCTTGGTTGGGTTTTATTGGGATTTTTGGTGTTTGACCAACACCAAGCGGCGCATAACCCTGGAAAGGGAATGATAATGGTTTTCAACTCTTTTATAAATAAAACTATGAAAAGTGTAATATTTAATAGATTATAAAATAACCTTCTGCAGCAATCACAGCAGCAGATATTTTGGGGGTATGTCTCCACCAGAGACTGACATTTCTGCCTATTTTTACTTCTCAAAATCACTCAGGTTCTGTCCAATTTATATCTCTTTTCATTTAGGTCAAACAACGTCATTCAGATCTGACCAGAGCATCATCTTCCGCTTTACCTCCCATGTGGTCCGTGGCAAACTGGAGAGATAACGCTGAATCTTTGAGGATTTTATGTGTAAAAACATTTGAAAATCATGTATTGTTTTCTTTCCCCTTCATAAATATGCCCCACTTTGCATTGGCCATTCACAGAAACTTAACATTAGGGTTGTTCAAGAGCTATGAATAGTTTTGCTTAGCACGGTAAATGGAGAGTAGATTTCTAAGTCCCTACTTATATTAGAAAAAGTCTAAAGACAAACTTACTAAATTAGCTCATGCTGTCTGGTCTAAATAAAGATAAAGTTTCTCATTTTACCTTCATATTGTCATGGTGGGACAAGAATCGGATGACACAGCATCTTTACCGCCCACCCTCACCCCCAGAGCCCTGGTGCAGCTGTTATACTCTTTCCTGAGTTTCAGATAATAGGCCATCGTCTTGGATTAAAAGCAAATGATCTACCACCTCAGCGGCGCTGGGCCCCAAGCCTGTTCTGGATCCTTATTATACGGTTTGTGTATGTTGAGACTGGTGAATCAATCTTGTCATACAGAACGCAGGGTTTCAACTGGTGTTTCTGATGTTGGGTGGATTTAATTTTGGATTTGCAACAGGTAAACATGACCCTTTATTGAATAATTTTCATTTGTGAATTACGTAAAACTTCTGAAGGACATCTGATGACAGTCGTACAGTGAGGGCCTCAAAACTGCGGTGCGGGCCAACTCCAAACTTATACAGCTGAAAAGCAGGTTACAATGAAAGTTCATTTCATTTGTTTGTTTTGTTGTTCGTTTGTTTTTTTTTGGAGTGGGGTTCTGCGAGGTAGTTATGAGTAAGTGGTATTTTACCCACAGCAGCAAAACTCATGGCAATCTGAATTTATAAGAATGGGGAAAAAAGATCTGCACACTAAATTTGAGTTAATAGTCAGAGTGGGAGTTCCCGATAGGGCGACATGTACAACTGTGTGAGTGCGTCCTGTTGCTGCTGTCGAGCGACCCGTTTTTCAAAGTGAATTCAAACAGGCACACTGGCCTGTGCACACATTTCACCAGGTTTAGAAGAAAACTTGCAAACAAAATCTGCACGTTTTCACCGCCTTTTGATCGTACTGAGGACCACAAGTCCGCAGCTGTCTTGGAAGAGCAGCGCTGAAACTATTGTATCATAAACAAGACCAGCAGCTGCTCGTGTTGTTTCCAACCGACAAGCTCCACGCTAAGGTTCTCTTTACATTTTGCGTTTCATCTTCAGCAATCGCTCTATATGTGCAATTTGGAGATGTGACCTCTTCTCCCCAATTTGGAGTGGAGCAAATACCGATCTTTTTGAGAATGGCTCCTGATCATAGCACTGTATTTATTTGCATGGACGTCGTGGATTGCTTGATTTAGATACTTGGTGAGATCTTGGCGATTCCAGCCAGGAATAGCGGCGGGACACGAGCTTCTTCGTGGCCACCCTGTCAAGAGTGTTTCAAAAGGAATTACTCAAAAAGCTGTGATCATCAGTTGTTGCATTGGTTGTTGCATAGGCATGAGGCAATTATAGCCGGTCCCGCTTTAAAATCTCTTAAAGACCAAACCGATCCAAGGCTTACCGCCCACATGTCATAGATGAGTTAGCACTGCTCCTCCACATTATACCCAAGGCCTCAACATGGGCCACCGTTGGATTTTTTGTGCATGCTCAAAACAGCGGGCAAAGACTCGTATTGGGAAGAAGCTTGTATTCTTGGTACACCCCAAAAGCTTTCTCCAAGAGCTTACAGTGACCATTCATGCTCTGGTGGACTTCTTATGCCGTGGAGCACCATTAGTTCAGTCTGAAGACGTCTGTCTCGCTGTTATCCCTGTATGAAACTGTTCCGTCTCTCTTTAAATTCGTTTTTTTTTATGACTTCTGTCCCTTACAGGTAGGGCTCCTAAGTTACTTCTTTACAAAACCCCACTTTTTCAAGAGGAAAACACAGGAATGATGACACATACCAGGCTCTCTCAGCTTGACCATGCAAAAATCTTGCTGCGTATTCGTTGAGGTTAGAAATGGTCTTTCTGCTGCACACGTTTTCTTACCTTCACTTAAAGGGTCCAGCGTGTGAATCATGAGCTGGAAAATGCTGTTCCTCATCAAACTGTTGTGCAAGGAGGCGGAGCTACCTCCCCTTTGCAGGCGAGGCCTGGCCTGTGAGAGGAGAGACAAAGTGTCGGTCAAATATGTTGCTACTGGTAATGAGCTCTTGTCAGTTCGAACTTTTACCTCCAAGTCAAAGTCCAGTAAATGTGATAAAATTACACTGACGTATGATTCTTCTAAGAACCGGATTTACAAGGTTAAGGTTATTTGTAACCCCCTGATGTTTGGCATGTTGTGCCTAGCGATAACTACAAACATTGGTATGCGTGTGCAAATTCTCAGCTATCCGGGTCACCGCAACAGCAAACAGGCTTAAATCGGAGGCAACCGGACTAAGCCTGTTTGTTGTTAGAAACATTGGTATCTCAGTTATATAAAAGACCAACACAAAGTAATGGGTAGTGATTAAGTGGAAGGAAAAGCATACATCGTTTTCTTTCTTCTTCAAAACAAAGACCTATGTGAAATCACCTTTTTGCTGCAATCAAAGCTGCAGGTTTTTTTGGGGGGGTGTCAGCTTTGCACATTTAGATGCGGCCCATTCCTCCTTGTAAAACAGTTGAATCAGATTAAATGAAGACAATCTGCAAGCATCAGTTCTGAGATCTAAATTAAATTCAAATTATTTGCTAATTACTTTAAATATATATATGGTGCCAATTCACAACACGTGTCATCTCAAGGAATTTTACACAGTCAATTCAAACAAGTCATCCAGTCAGATTGGTTAAAAGTTTCCTATCTAAGGAAACCCAGCGGATTGCATGAAGTCATCGACTTGCAGCGTTCACTCCTCCTGGATGGCCAGGTAGCAACAGCGGACAGTCGCCTGCACTGTGCCGTCGACTTTGCAGCAATCCCTCATACTGAGCATGCATGTAGCGATAGTGGAGAGGAAAACTCCCCTTTAACAGGGAGGAAAACCTCCAGCAGAACCGGGCTCAGCGTGAACGGCCATCTGTCAAGACCGATCTTACCATAGATTGCTTTGATTTAACCTATAATCCTTTCTAGTCGTGGTTCTGTGTTTTATTCACTTTTATTCCCAGAATTCAACTGTATTTAGCTTCATCCTTCTTCCCATCAACCCTGACCAGCTTCTCCTTCCCTGTGGAAGGAAGGCCACAATCATATTTAGTGACGGAAATTGAGGCTCCAGGGCGTTATTTTCTTGCCATGCAGTTTCTTTTTTTTTTTTTTTTTTGCATGTGGGCCTGAAAGCACAAAATTTGTCTAACCTGATCAGGAAAGCTTCTTCCACATATTTGCCGCGTCTCCTGTGACAATCTGCAAAACCCTGCCTTTTAAACAATTCACCACTCTTGCCACTCTGCCATGGCTCCATGACAACACTTTAAAATATTGCTTCATAAGCCAGCTGCGGGTTTTACTTTCCACAACTTTATCCCTGACCTGTTTGGTCTCCAAAATGCAGTTTGCTCACTAATGCGGTCTAGCAATCCTCTGAGGCTCTAACAGAAGAGCTGGATTTATACTGAAACTTAAAACAGGTGGATGGTATTTACTGATGAACTGACTTCTGAATATAGATAAATGGATGCACTACACTTTATTTGGGGGTGTCAGAGTAAAGAGGGCTCAGTGCTTATGCACATAACACTTTTAACGCATCGTTTCTCCCCCACGTCACAATGAGGTTTTACTTTGTGTTGGTCTAAGGACTAAATGAAACATGTTAAAAATTATTGCTGTAACACAACAAAATATTAGAAAGTTCAGGTGGAATTGGTCCTTTTGCAAAACGACCTTTAAGTATCTGTTTGTAACCTGTTTGTTTTAAGCTAATAAGAAAACCGAGATTCTTTTATCTGCTGTGCGCCTCTAGTCACAAAATGGATTCGTGCTGCTGCACCGTTTACTCAGAAATGTGCTACGACCTTGGAGAAAAAAAAAAATCGTCTCTCTATAATCCTCTTTTCCCTAAAACCCATGTGTGGAACCTGAAACTGAGTAAAAAAAAAAAAAAAAAAAGAAAATCATAAAGCACTACAGCTTCTTATAAACATAAGCCCCTGCTGGTCGAGACAGGCGTGCTGATTTGGAGTGACAGTTCAGTCTCTTCTCCTGAGCGAATCCTTGCCAAGGTCACCCGCAGCAGCCGAGGCTGAGCTAGGGAAGAAGGAAACAAATCAGGCTCCGTCACAGGTGACAGCTGCTGGGAATGTGTCTGCCTTCGGGTGATCTTAGGTGCTGCGTGGGCACCGGAGGTGTGAGGTGTTAATTCACAAGTCTGTATGGGTGTGAGCGGGAGGCGAGGGAGACAATGTTGGACTGGCGGGGCTCCTCTGCTGCCTGGTTTTTATCTCCACCCCTCCTGCTTTCTGGATGGAAGTTCTTGCGAGCATTAAAACAGACTGGAAGACACATGCTCCCTGGTTAATTGCCTTTTGCGTGCCGCGTGCAAAGGCAAAAACGGAGGGTGGGGTGGGGTGGGGTGGGGGTGGGGGGTGGGGGTGGGGTAGGGGTAGGGGTGGGGTGGGGGGTGGGGGGGGGCTTCAGAAAACAGACGGCGGCCTACTCGCCGCACACGGGGAGGCTGAGGGTTGGAAATGGCAGTGTGGCGTGTTTCGTTCGGTGTGGCGGAGGAGAAAGGGTTACACGAAATTTGCACTAAGGACACGGACACAGAGAACGGGGGACAAACACAGAAGCAAGACGGCAAAGAGTGTCAGTCAGACGAGACCTACCGACAACTTGCCATCGTCCTCTGGCGCCCCGGGGCTCAACTTCTCATCCAACACAAAGAGAAGAGGAAGTAAAAGAGAGGGGGGGGGGAAGAGAAAGAGAAAAGAGAAAAGAGGACAAACATGTGAAGCATGCCACACACATAACCACACGTACTAGATGAAGAGACAGCAAAGAGATAGACATTACTGCACAGCAACAGCGACGACTGACTGTGATGTTAGTGGACGAGACTTTGAGGGACGGGTTCCTCCTCCCCCCCCCCCGCTGCCGGGGCCGCCTGCTGTGTTTGTGGCAGGCGGAGCAGGAGCTACGTGAATTTCCTCGAGATTCCTTCAGAAACGTCACTCTAGGTTTTCATTCAGGTCAGTGATGTCAGCTGCCGTGTCGGACATTTCAGTCATTTATTGGTCCGGATTTTAAAACCAGCACAGAAATCGGTAAAAAAAAACAAAAACAAAAAAACAAACACTCTCTTTCATCTGTTCAAAAAAAACAACAAAAGATAGAAGATTTTTGTACTAATAATAATAAATTACTATTTTATTCATAATAATAATAATAAGAAGAAGAAGACAAGGAAAAATAATGAGAAAACTAAATAGGAGTTTCTGTGAAATACATTTACAAGCCCTAATAAAATACAACATGTCTATGATTATTCTTAAATTCATTGTAAAATGGTTTTATATAACTACTGTTATGACAAAAACAAAGTTGGGGAGTGGTGACCTAATGGTTAGAGAGCAGGATGCACCCTGGAGAGGCTGCAAGGGTGCTGGGTTCAACTCCCACATGCTGCTGCTCTGGGTCCCAGAGCAAGACCCACTGCTCCCTGAGGGATGAGTTAAATGCAGAGGATGAATTTAATTGAAATGTATAAATAAACATGATTATTATTTAGAGTTCATGCTTATTAATTTGAGGTTGTTGTTTTTTTAAAGCCGTATTATGACTGCTTAAAGTTGTGCCGATCTACTGAACGCGACCATTTTAAAAGATTCCTAAAACGTCAAGCTACAGAGGATAGGTAAAAAGAAGAGGTTAAAAATATTTGTTCATTAACTGAGCATGTAGGTGAATGATTACGGTGTTTCCAAAGAAAGGTACAAGGACATTTTTCCACAAACAGACCTTTCAGGCACAAGCGGAGTAATTGGAAAATGAAAGGACCCGGTCAGGAGATGCAACCAAAACAGCGCGCTGATACCTTGAATAAAACTTACAGTTATTTTTCAGAGAAAACATGATAGACAGACCTCTCTTTGTACAAACACTCCGTCAATCCCACTGTTAAAGCACGGAGGTCAAAAAGAAGCCGTTTGTCACTAAAAGGCACCGGACAGCCTTACAGGACATTGTCCTCAAGAAGCCAAATCTAATCAGGTAGTTTGATGAAATTTCCCGGAGCAACCAGGAATTCAGCGTTCTCGCATCTCAAAATTTAAACTAAAGTTGGATATTGTTATTTTGCTGCTGCAGGGACCAGATTAAGACAAATCTAGCTGCAGAAATAAATAAAAGAACTCTCACTTAAGAGCTGTTTGACACAGCTAGAGATAATGATTGTATTTTTTACAGTTAATCTTTTGCAAGGCACTTTTAACGCGGGGAAAATGGAAAGCCCAACCATTTTCCATCTGTACTGGTGGAAAACTAAAGTGGGCCCCTTTTCTGTTCCAGGCCAGACTCAAAAACAAAACACGTTCTGCTCGACTTCCTCTCTTAGGGTTCATCAAACTAGCATGCCGTACTTTCTTTGGTCGCCTCGCTTGGCAACTGTAGCATCAGCTTGACAAGTTGGGCTTTCATCTTTTAGCAGGAAAAGTGAAATTAGACCACCGTGCCAGTTTCTAAAGGCGATAATTTTGTCACAAAGAACGTGCCACAACATGCCAAGGAGACTCTTGTCTTTTAACAATCCCTCCTTCTGCCTTCGCCGCCGCCGTTCTCAGCGGGGCTCTTTTCTTTTCGCTCTTTGGCACGCACAAACGCCGCTACGGTTTATTTTCGAAACGAAAGACGTTCTCCCAGCGACGTGACTGACTGACTGAAGTGCGCTCGCTTCATCTCCAGAAAAACCCGGGTGTGAAACAACAGTCGCCCGAGGCCCTCAGCCTCTAAATGCGAGGGGAAACAAACAAACACACACACACACAGACACACACGGAGGCTTTTGTTCGGCTCCTGGAAAATCAAGGCATTGTTTCGCCTGCCTACGTGGTTTCAAAGAGGAACGTGCAGACCGCGGAGGCGCTGGTGTTCACTGATAAGGCTCCCCGATGTCCAGTGAAATTCAGATACTAATCCAGTTTGATTTCAGTGTTTGAAAAATGCACAAATTCCTGGACGGGGCGATGTGTTTTGCATGCCTAAATGACACCGCTTCGCACCGCATCGTTCGACGGCGGCCGGGAGCTCTGGCCCTCGAGGTGAAGCCATCATGGGGGGGTGTTGGTGTTGGTGTTGCTCCTAACAGACTGTTGGGTTAAACGGGAACAGCTTGAATTGCTTGAGACCTCTCCGGCGATGACGTTTCGGATTGAATCCACTCAAAACTTTGCCTCGTTCTACGGAGAGTGTCAGCTTCCGCAGCATGTCGATGTTTCTGTTTAACGGCTCATAATTTACCATGCGTCGGCTTTGCCTCTGCGGGTTAATTACAGAAACGATAATGACGCAAAGAAATGTAAAAAAAAAAAATACCATTTTAAAAAATCAGACGTTGAGCTAATCCTGAGATTTTTCCATTATAACCCCTCATTTCCCTCTTCCCGTTTCCCATTCGCGGGTTAATTCCCCGCACACTGCGGCATAAATGTGCCATTTCACTCCAGAGTATCCAGCTCAAAAGCAAGTCAAGAGGGTTTAGGAGGGAGCAGGTGAATGTGACGGATGGAAACCATGCCGCGAGCTCCCCCATTAAGCCGGCGTTAAATATTATGACTAATAATGGCGCAGGAAGATTAGTATGTTCTCTGGAGTTTTTTCTGCTCCCTAATACCCAGCAGCAGCAGCGGTGTAGCCGGGAGGGCTCTTACGTAACATCACGTCAGGATATTTCATGGAAGCGGATCAGCCGGGGGTGATAAATGTCCCTCGTAGCCGTGCGCGTGTTAACACCATCTTATGGAGATTTATTGATTAATGGTGTATCCGAATGTTGAAAATAAAAAATAAAAATGGTTCTTTTCTTTTTTTGTCACTCGGTTTACTCACAGCTTAGCCTCGGGAGGTTTCAGAGGGATGTGTGGACTCTGATGAAAAGCTGAAAATAGAGCCGGAAATCCTGAATTTTGAATATCAATAGTGGATTAAAGGTCTTTACACATGAAATCCAAGAGCAAAACGTTCTATTTATGGAGGAGTTTCATTTGCATTTTCTTTACGCTTTAGCTTCTAAGTAAAATTACACTGGATTACAGAATCCACATGTTTTTGCTAATGACTGACTATATTTAAATCCATGGCCTAATTCATGTCAGTAAATAGACAGTGAGGTGAAAAAGTATTCCCTCCCTTACACGTCTCTTAGGCTTTGCTTTTTTTTCTGTCACACTTTTGTAAAGTTTTAGATAAACAATTTCTGATATCACGCAAACATAGTCTAAGTAAAGGCGAAACATTATTTTAAAATCATGATTTAATTTACGAGGGGTAAAAAAAAATTAAATATCTAAACCAACCGGGTCCTATGTGAAAAAGTAATTTCCTCCAGAGATGCTCCTTCAGGACTTTCTGCTGGAGAGCAGGATTTGCAGTTCCATTAATTACAGCAATTCATCCAAAAAAAGACATTTATTATGTATAGAAAAGTTATGTGTGAGACAATATGAATAACACAAGCATTTGTAGCAGCAGGATGTATAGCAACGATGAACAGACTGCATGAAGGATGCAGATAGTACATAACAAAACAGAAAGTGATAAAAATACTAGTGTGGAACCATGAACACTGGCCTTAAACGAAGCAACTGAGAGCCTGACGAGCTTTGGATTGTGGGATATTTTCTGACTTCCTGGCTGGGATGTTTAAACGCTCCTGGAGTAATTTTGGTGGGCCGGCCACTTCTGGGAAGGTCCCTTACTGTTTGACGTTCGCTCCAATTGTGGGAAATTGTTCTCACTGTGGTTTGCTGGAGTCCCGAAGCTTTAAAAATGTTTTTTTTTTCAGGACAGTTTCAGACTGATAGACATCAGTGACTTGGTTTCTCTTCTATAATAATAATAATAATAATAATAATAATAATAATAATAACTTTATTTAAAAAAGCACTTTCATTCAAAGGGCTGAACAGTAGGTGATAAAAATAGTAAAACATGAAACAAAACAGTACAATTTAAAAACAGGTAAAAACATAAAAACAAAAGGAAACACCAATATTAAAACTATATAGTTTAGGGCTCGATAAGGTGAACAAGTGGGTCTGTTATTGTATTTCTTTGGATTGGGGCGTGATATACTAGGTGCTCGAGTCTGAGATCTTTTAGCCTACTTCATGTTGTCAAACAGGTACTAATTAAGTGATGTATTGATTCTACACGTCTGGAAGACATCAAGCTGGATTTCAGCCAAGAAAGATGAACTCAGCTTTTTAAGGAATGCAATTTTAACTCATCACTGTTGATTTACCCAGGGGAGTAATTAACATTTTCACATAGGGTCAGGTTGGTCTGGATAGCCTTAAATACTCAGAGAAATTATCTTTAAACATACTTTAATATTCTCTTTGGTGGTCTGATAATTAATGTATTTAATCTGTAACAAGTGTGAAAAAAAGGACTTTAAAAAGTGGAAAGTAAGGTAATAAAATGTATCAATTGTAGTTTGTCATGTCTTAATAGCTACATTTAATGCCAATTTCCAAGCTAATTTCTCACAATTAACAGATTTAGTGGAGCCAGAATTCTTAAATTTTAGCTTCTCTTCATCAGCTTTCAAATAATGTATTTTACTTTGTTGAGTTGAGAGCTGTATGTTTTCTGGTCATTACCTAGTGGCACTTATTTAGTGTCTTTTTTAAGCGATTAAGCCATAAACAAGAGGACAAATTTTGATGCCTGCTTCCAAGCAGGTGGGTCTAAAATCCTCCTGCATGGTATTATTATTACAAAAGTCAGTCTATATAATTATCTTAACATTGACTTTGTTTGAGCTGTGCTCGCTAATCTTGCTCATCTTAGACCAAGTTAGATGGTTATTTGATGTTTCTGACATCAAGAATTAGTTTTTGGGATTAAACAGAGTCTGACTTTAGCTTTGATATCTATGGACACGCAATTCAAAATGTTCAAGGGGAATCGATTAAAGATTAATCTTGTCTGGGAGGTGAAGCCAGAACCACTGATAGTAGCACATTACTGGTTAGGAAAAAGAACTGCTGAATGTTTTTTTTGTAGCAATTAACCGTGCTCCTAAAAACAATTATATAATCTTTGGTACAAGCGTGACTTTGTGCCGTTGTTGCAGCCATCTGATTAAACTGTGGAGGAGTGAAAATGACGACACAAAGGATGTAGGTTTGAACAGCTCTTTACTCGACTCCAACTGAGAGCAACTGTACAGAAAACCATATATATACACCAACGAACAAACATATTTCTCCTCACTACAACTTCTCCACTGAGTGAGAGTGGAGCCCCCTAGTGGTCCGCCACAAAACTATATATATATCAGTTGTTGGATTTTATGGTTCTCGTTGGGAGATTTTCTGTTTTACATCAGGTGAGCTACAATCTTTGTACTAAAATAACTCAGAAAGGCTCTCAGCACAATTGTGTGTCGGTCTAAAGCAAGAACTGTTATATCAAAAACGTACTCCTCAAAAATTGCAAAGCAAATAAGCTCAAATGGGTGCGCTCCAACCAAAGGCTCAGTCACAGCTCAGTGACACCTGACCTAAATGATCTGAAATATGTGCAACGGAGAAATTCAACAGTACCCCTGCCAAAAAAAAAAAGTTAAAACTTTAAATCCCCAATCCTGCACAGCTCCAGGCATTTGCCTGCACATGCTTACAGCAGCCGGCCTGTCCGTCAGAGCGTGACAGAACCTCCTCTGAGATTCCTCCTCCTAAATTCGTAGCATTAGAGCTAAACTGTCGAGCGGCACGATGGCGGAGCGCCGCCCTTACCCTCTCCCCCCCCCCCCCTTTTTGCTTGAGAGACGATAATGATGATCTTTTAAGGGAAGAAGTGAAAAGATGCACAACAAGTCAAGAAGCCATGCGCCTGCTAATTAGTAACCCCTTCATTTTTTTTCTAACAAGCAGAACTAATTACAGGAGCTGCCATCAGACTGATTTCCCACAAGGCAATGCTTTCCAGGACACATGCTTCCCTGTACTCAGCCAATCAGTCGCCCCAATTAAAAGGAATTAAAAGTGTGTGTGTGTGTGTGGGGGGGGGGGGGGGGGGGAACTGCTGTGTCACTTCTACAAAAATGCAGTCATGCAAAATCGCTCTTATCGTAAAATTGTTGCTGCTTTATCTATTAGCTAACTTTTTTTGTGCAGCAAAAAAAGAAGTAAATAAACATAGAGACAGACATCTCAAGCATGATTCACTGGAAGCAAGACTGACTTTGTTTTTAGATCACAGTTAGCAACCCAGGAAGGTAGAGGACCAACTGGCTGATATATCTGGCAGTGTTGGGCCGTAGTTACATTCATCCATTCACAACATTCATTCTTCGCGCATAAACTAAGTGAGCCTTTGCTAATCTTCATCCTGATACATTTGTGCCAGTGTACAGAAGGTGCAAAGTATCAAAGGTACTGAACGGCAGGCCGGATAAACAGCAGGGTGGGGCAGCATCCATGATTTGATACTGTTAAGCCAAATTAGGACGCACTATTAACGGTATTACTGCTCTGTGTAAGATATTTTTAGAGTGAGCTAAAAGCATTTATCTGCACAACAAAACTGTTCCAGACGTTTTGTTTTAATCCGATTAAACTCTGATCATGAGTCTGAAATGCGCTTTTTTTTACTTGATTAAATGAGAAACACGATTTCCTGAGTTTGATGAAAACTTTGGTTAGTCCAGAATATTTTTTAACTATATTTTTTTAGGCCAAAGATGCCGATAGCAATACAGCCATTATTAAGATTGTAGAAAAAAAGTTAAAGACATAAGCCAAAACAATACTGTCTGTGGCTAATTTTGGATGCGGTTTTAAAGACAATGGTGTTTGTGTTATCGCTGTTTGTAATTTCTACCGTTTTGAGAGTTTCTGAAATATTTTAGCTTTACTTCTTCTTTTTGTTGATAAAACATGAAGTTTGGCGGTCCAGATATTTACAGCAATTAATAACAAAGCATACAAAGCCCGTGTTAATATTTTAGTATTCCCCGGTGGGCTAGAACAAAGGTTATCACTGCATGCGTTTTGAAAAGTTACTTTATAAGTTTAGCTTCAGTTTCTTTTATACAATTAAGCCTAAAATTAGTCATACCCATTGCAAATTCAGATTTAAATTATTTTCATTCAACCAAAAGTGTGTTTCTGATAGTAAATGTCTCAAAAGACGATAAAACAGGAGTATCAGTTTCGAAAACAGTAGTTAATCTGCGATGATGCCATCATCAATAATCGATGAACAAAGAATTAATTGGCAGTACAGACTTTTTCTATCATTGCTGAGCAGCGTTCTGTAGGTTTCTGCTGGTATTTTGACTATGTACCCTTGATGATTAGCTCTAAGCCTTTAAGGTGGGAAGACCAAACACCCTAATTCTTAGCTCCCTCCACCGATTCTGCAATCCAACATATTAATACTACTTCTAATCTGAATCTGCCAGGTGTATTAAGATACAACACGCAATATTATATATAATAACAATATAAAAAATGGAATCAAAGTTACAATAACAGAATTCGAAGCAATGCCATTGCTATTGTTGAAAATAATTGTTATACTGTGGATAAAACAATCTATAAAGACTTATAATTCTGTCTCATGAATGTAAATAATTATGGGGTTTATTCTAAGAGGTGCTGTTCAGCCATTTTTTGATGTAGTTTATTGCATGAGAGAAGCAACACGCAATATGGCAGACCAAAAAAAAGTTTCTATAATAAAAACCATCACCTTTGGTATTTGAGAAAACTTAAGTTATGTGATCATGTTCAATAGATTAGAATATTATCAAAAAGTAAATTGGTTTCAGTAACCCAAATAAGTAGGGTAAACACATTATATAGATTAATAACTCACAGACTGATGTTTTAATGCACTTATTTATGTTCATACCAAAGATTTTCTTTGCTTACATATATTGAAAACATGATTAGATTAGAAGATTAGAACAATACATTAAACTGACAACAAAATACATATTTAATACAGAAATGTGGGCTTAATAAAAAGTATGTCTGATACCTGCTTAACGGTTGTCTTTTTATTTCTTTTTTTTCAATACAAAGTAATAAAAATAAAAAAGGGAAATAAATACATATAAAGGTTGTTATTTTCAAAAGGTACTTTTGATCTGACAATTGAGCCTCACTGGAACCCATACTCTAATTTTATTGAATATGACTGTATGTTAGATCCCACTGCCTACAAAAATTAACATAGCTTTTTTTACTGAACGTAAGCTTGGAGCATTTTAAGGGTTTTTAAAATATTCTTACCTTGAAAAAAAATATATGGCCGACCCGACACCTGGAGCTCGCTTTTATAAATATTGTTATTCTGGGATACCCTATTGCCTGGTACACTGAGTAGATTTTCTCCTAGCTAATTTAAACAAGCGGCCTTTACATGATGATGTTTGTCAGCTTTGTCTTGATTAAAGTTACAGGTCTTTTCCTACGCTGGCAAACCTTTTCGTAGTGTTGATGATGATTCCTGATCCCATCAGCAGCGACTGATCCATTCGGTCCTGCTCTCTCTCTCTCTCGAGCTGTCCTCAGCTATAGCTGTGAGGTGCCCTTTACCCTGCTGCTGTGAAACAGCTGGGCAGCGTCGTTTTTAGCAAATGTTATTCAAACAGGAATAAATAAGGGATTTGTCGAGGCTATTTTTAACTAAGGATCACTTCTCATTTGGTGTTGAGGGGGCGGGGGGTAAAATGTTATCAGAAGGACACGCGTCTGCTGGGGGACGATGACATAAAATGAACCACAAGAGGTTCCAGCAACAGTCCTTGACGCAGCTGTCCCAGGTTCGTGTCCCCAGCCCCGGGTCATTCGCGGCAGGTGTTTCCCTTCTCTTTCTGATCTTCTTCCTATCATAGCTACTACACTGCAAAAAATGATCTAAAAATAAGTAAAATGTTCTTAAAATGAGTGTATTTGAGCATGTAAATAAGATGATCTACCAATGGAATAAGATTTTCGCACTTAAAATAGGTAGAACTCATCTCCATCATCTTATTTCAAGTGCAGGATGTCTAATTATCAAAATACGCATTCCATTGGCAGATTATCTTACTTACCTGCTCAAATCAAGGGCAAAAACACTATTTTTAGGAACATTTTACTTATTTTTAGATCCATTTTTGCAGTGTAGTGAATAAAGGCCGCTTTTGAGAAAAACTTTAGTTTTGGAATACAAGTTTAGCATGTAAATCCACAAAAATCCTTCTAAATGATGCCCTATCCAAGGACAAGAAGGCACCCAGAAGGTGTTTATAGAGGAAGTGGAGCTGCAGGTACGCAGCGAAAGCTTGCTGCCTGTCTTTCACTTCGCCGGTGGACATTTAATACAGACGATAATGCGCTGATGGAGCCCTTTGGTAGGTCACCTTGGTGGGCGTTGGAGGAGATGGGTTTGAGCTGATGGAAGCCTCCTGCATCAGTGATCGACATGAAAAGGGTGAGCCGCCTTGGATGTAAATCGCAAAAGAGAGGCAGACTGACAGAGGCCTCATTAGGGACTTGATTGCACTCACTTTGATTTTAAGAGTTTCTGTCTCTTGGAGTTGATTTAAAATTCCTGGCAATGGTCTGTGTGATGTCAGGTCTGTCTGCAGCTGGGTGATCTATGCAGCAGCACTTTGAGTGGTGCAGACATCATTGCCCCGGATTTCACAAATTACGGGTATTACGTGAACCGCAACGCTCGCGGCTGATGTAACGTTCAGCTGCTGCAGATTAAAGAGGCTGATGATGATGAGGGTCAAACGGCCCCCCCACCTTCCTCAGAGGAAGCTGTTTAAGCCTTTCCAGGCCTGCCAGCCGTTGACCGCGTCCAACCATATGCACATTTTCCGTCATGCTAGGCCCGGCCGCGTTATCCTGGGAGATGGGGATCTCGGCGTCCTTCACGTGATGCTTTCAAAGTGCCGTTACATTATCCTAATTCGATTCCACTTTCTAAAATAGCCTCTGATCAATAAGGCTTTCGGTTTCTTGCAACCGTCGACATTTTACCTTCAGACGCTCTAATTTCACGTAAGCACAGCTCATCTGCTTAGATCTGCGGTAATAAAGCTGAGAACCTACGTGCCCTTTACCTTTGTAATTCCAGAAACGCTGACCCTAAAAAGTCTCAGAAAGACAACTGGTCCAGTCGATGTTTACTAAAAACAGCTTACTTAGAGCTGCATGCACGTAGAAATGGCCTTTCAATCAAAGACTGCCTCGATAGCTGGAGCTGAAGGGAGCTGGAAGATGTTTATTTCAACAGTGCTACCAGAAGGTTTTCACACCCTTTAAATTTTTCCATCTTTTGTTTGTTTACAGAAGTATTCTATAACAAATCTGAGCATCGTCTACACATGGTACCCAATAATGAAGAGGTAAAAAGAGAGATTTTCCAGAGATGATTAATGGGATTGAAGTCCAACCTTGGCTGCATGCTTCAGATCATTGTCGTGTTAGAAGAGGAGTTGTCATCCTGTCATCTACGTATGTTCTACAGCAACCTGAAGCAGGTTTTTCTTGAAGGATCTCTCTGTATCTGTACCCATTTAACACTTTTCCTTCTGTGCAGACTATTTGCCATTTCCTGCTTCTGAACAACGTCCCAAAGCATGATGCTGCCACCGCTATGCTTCATAAAAGGGATGGCATTAGCCAAGTGATGAGCCATGCCTGCAGAAGCTGGGAGTTCAGGCCTCAAAATTATTTTTTGGATTAATTCTGAGTAGAGGGTTTTTGAGCAAAGCAACAAAGCTGGCTGCGCCTGAGCAGGTCGTTTGGTATTCACTTTTGACATTAACACGGCCTCATCAGTGCATAGCAGATCATATTATACCCCCAAAACCTCAGAAAAGTGAAATTTGTTGTCATGGCCCCTTTATAACAAGCTAAAGATTGGAGAGGTGCTGTCCATGGTGCTGCAAAAGGAGCAAACACTACAAAGACATGAAGACTTAACATTTCATACCCGTACAATTAAACTTCAAGAGCAAGAACCATGGAAGCTGGAAACTAGTGCCTCGGTAAGTTTTTGTTTTGAATGGGTTACTTATGATAACCTATACAAAAAATAAAATAAAAAAATACACCCATAAGTATTGGAAAAGGGGGTTCCTGGGATTAAAATGACTCTAGCAGATGACATCTGTGCTCTGCATCCGCCAAACAGCCAGAGCGGTGTGATAAAAAGTCCCTGCAAATGGGCCATTTGACCCAAAAGGAAAGGAACGGGGGGGGGGGGGGGGGGGGGGGGGGAAGCTAGGGGCAAAGATGATATGCTCAATCCAGTTTTCTTTTGGCAGATGTTCAGTCAGAGGAGAATGGAGGGGTTGCAATGGGACTCACGCTACGGCAACAGAGAATCCAAGACCGTTGTGTTCAGATCTCTGCAGAGACTTTGCTTCATCAAAACAAAATAAACAGACCATGTCCTGTGCTGACAGGGTAAGACTCAGGTACGATGAAGAGTTTGTGTCTGTGTCACACACTCAGGATGCGGAGTCTGCTCCAGAAATTGAGAGTCTCTATAAAAAAATATTGCAAACCCTGACCATCGTGACGCAGAGATTTTGCATTTATAAAAATACTGCTACAGTCACATAAAACATAATCTGACTTACAATTCATTGTTGTACCGACATTCGCATCACATTATCTAGTTAAAGGTCTTCATTTGAATACCTACGATGAAAATAAATATCAAGGGCATCCCTCTGTTTTCATAATTA
Source organism: Fundulus diaphanus (assembly GCA_037039145.1). Lineage (NCBI taxonomy): Eukaryota > Metazoa > Chordata > Actinopteri > Cyprinodontiformes > Fundulidae > Fundulus > Fundulus diaphanus. The sequence goes on from CM073131.1 coordinate 31,956,725, forward strand.
AGTGCTTTGAGGAACCAGTCGGGGGACCCATTAAAGCCATTTCTTCCGCCTCCTCTGGACCCCCATCAGCTTGTCTGTTATTTCAACCGGTCCACAGACGACATAATCAAGCAGACCCTACACACCGTTCTAACCCACCTGGGGAAAAGTGCAGCTATCCCAGGATTCTCCTCATTCCCATCAGATGCTCAATATAATTATCCCACAGCAGCTAACAGGGAAGCTCTCACTGCTTATGATCAGGAGACAGAAAGCCTGTCTACTTTTAAGACCTGGGTAAAAGCTTTCCGTTAAAGCTGATGGTAAGAGTCGCTTTGGTCATTTTTATCCGTCCCTCTAGACATGCTACAGTGGGCTTGGTCTGCTGTAGGATGCGCTCTGCTATTTTCTCTTTTTTCTACAATATGTTTATGCATTATTTGCAATTATTAGTGCTGTAATTTTCATCGAAAGTACTTATGAGTTGCTTCCTTACGTCTCTGTATTTCTGTCTCCTTCCCAGAATCATTGACAAAAACTGTTGCTGCCATACCTTTGTTTTCTCTATTTGTTTTTGTTATCCATGTAAAGTTCTACTTGCACTGTGTTTAGATTTGTTTCACATTTATATCCAAAGAAGAATAAAACAAATCTGGAATGAACATTTGTCTGGAAGGAATGCTGGTATTGCACAGCTGTATGATGGCTATACATTCAATAAATAGCATCGCACATCTACATTGATCTTGCAGTGACTAAAAAATGACTTTGTTTGTTAAAGAATCGGATGGTAGAGGGGATGAAGGACCTCCACAAAGGCTCGGTTCTGCACCGCAGAATGCTGTCCACCTCTCACCTTCCCAGGTAGATTCATAAACTGGTCCCATTTGGTATTGTCACACCCCTAGCAGACTACGGCATAAAACTCTGCTAATTCCACGACAGTCAGAGAAGATTTTTAAGCGTCCTGCACACTCAGAAGGACCTCAGTCTCCTCAGTAGATGGAGCCGACTTTGACCCTTCTTGTGCACGGGGTTAGTGTTTGTGGACCGGTGTTCACTGGTGATGTTCGTGTTGGTCAACCACCACCTCTTTTTTCTTTGCGGTGTTGATGTTTGTGCTTGTTAATCTCCCCCCAGGTGACAAAGCCGGCGATAACCTCCCCAGTAATCCCGGTTGTTCCCCTCCATAGGCCATAGCTACAAAGGCTATGTCATCATAATCTCCACACTTGCCAGTTATCTGAGTGGTGTCTGAAGTCCGAGGTGTAGAGGGTGAAAAGAAAAGGGGAGAGAGATCCGTTCCCTGAGGGGCCTCGGTGCTGCACATTATCACATCAGACACAGTCGTGAAGTATGATACAGTGTCGTCCACAACGATGCCCCCACGGTACGCAAACAGCGGAGGGTTCAGTTCAGAGTTCGTAATGGTGTTTAACTGATAACTGTGCTGATACGACTGTCCTGTCAAATTCAGAAAAAGTCGTTGTAGCAGGTTTGGCGATAGGACAAACACGGACATGGATGCTAACTCTTACAGAACGGTGTGTACAGCCTGTTTGTTAACACATTTAAACATCTTATTTTTGTCTCTTTATGTAGTCAGAGCAGATGTCTGTCACAAAATAAGTCAGGCAGCTTTATGAGCTGCGTGTGCACAGCAAGGTATTCTCCTGAAAGTCACTCTGATCTGCCTAAATAGGTAATTTAATTCTTCTGTTTAGCTTTTGGCAAAAGCAAAATGGGGGTGCAAGTAATAAGATGACATGAAGTAACTCTGCAGAACATTTCAAGTAAATTTCTGTTCTGCAATTTCTTAAAGGCCATCAGAGGGCAAACATACAATTCTTTTTACCGAGACTTTTTAATATTTTTTCAAAGCAGATTCCTCTCTTCTGCATGTATAACTACCTGTTTGCAGTGAAAAATGAAGAGCTTCAAAGTTTGTAAAATACCAACTTAAGCTTTAGGAGAGACACTGATGTGAACATGATCCAATGACTGATATGAATGTTGGATTTACACACATTATACGCTATATATCAGCAAATGTGCTGTAATGGGAACTTGCTCAATGATTATCACTGAGTGCAGTTGAAATGAATTTGAACAAAAGCGAGACAACAAGATATGTTTTGTGTTGAGTAACTGATGCTAAAAACAGCAAAATGGTGAAAGATTAAAATCTGAACAGCCCTTCACTTTCATTTAGGCAAATTAAGCGCTGCATTTTGGAACTGTCCATTCATATTTTGCAACGCTGACTGCCATAATTGTCCAACAACAAGGCCTCAAAACAACCCGAAAAAACTGGGGAAGAAAAGATTACCGTTTTACTGATCACTGTCCTAAATGCTGCGCTCACACGAGGAGCCGCAGCTGGAGCGGCTGAAGACGAGATCACAGCCACAACTTTGTTGTTTTTCTAAAACTATATGATTCTTTTTCTATTCGGTTTCTGCCAATAAAAAAAAATGTGTTGGTTTTATCGAAGTTGAAATCCTCCACATTTTTACTTTTCAGATTACCAGAGGTTTGTTTTACTGTTTTGGCATCCCTTCTCCAACTAAAATAATCCCCTTGGCTTAAAGGAAAGTCTAAAATACAGTATTTCTTTAGCACATGCGTTCAGATCCTTTAGTTTAGATTTATTTAAACTACTCATGAAAGCAACTCATCCTACAGGCTTTTGTAGCCCTTTTAGTGGAGGTAAGCCGATTTTTTCCCCTCAAAGCATAAAAACTCAACCAGGCAGGATAGAGGCTGTCTGGCAACCCTTATTTTAATTTCTCTGCACAAAGTTCAACTCTGGACAGTGCTACTTCTTTGTTCAGGAGTTTCCTAGTTATCATTAGGCCTCAGTTTCGTTTTTGTCCTTGTTTTAAGGCAATAATAATACTTTTTTATGCACGTTTTGTATCTGGAAATCTGGCAAAACACCTTCTCCTCTAGTTCTTCTTTGCTCATGTAGCTTGATCCTAAAATGTTCCAACGGAGAAACTGTAAACCTTGGTTTTGTTGCAAAATCCATAACATAAATGTCAATGGATGCCCTTCAAAGTGGAACCAGGCAGCAATTAAACAGTAAGGGCTTTGTAAGAAACAGCTGGTGCTACGGTAAAGACCAATGTTAATGCAGAGGTGGTTAGATGCCATTTCTGGTTCACTTTAGCTTTTAGCAGCTGTTTTTTCCTCTACTGAGAGGGTATCTGAGGAGGAGCTGAAGGATGTCTGCTTTTGTGTCTGGTAACAACATATTACTTGATAAATAATTATATACATTTAATTCTGGGTTCCTACTGTAAAGATTTGAGTTTAAAATAGAGAAAAATAAATCGCTTACAGGCCAGCTCATAGGATTTAGTTGGGTTTAGTTTCCCCAGCTGTACCCATTTCTATAGTTATCGTCCCAAAAGATCATTGCTTTCCCTTGTATACTAGTGCAGGGTCTTAGAGTTAAGATATAAATAAAGGAAAAAAAGAAGAAAACAAATTCTCAGAATGAGAATTTTAGACAATTCAGTGAAATTATAAATGTAACACATACAAACATTATGTATACATAATGTACTGTATGTCATTAATTATATTATATGTATAATTTAGTGATTATGTCTGAAAAGTATGAAGACTTTACAGACATAAGCTTGTATTACTAGTTCAGTATATTTATAAATTTAAAAGGATTTTAAATCCTTAATTTGTGAACTTCATGTTTAATAATTTGTTTACTCTTTAAATTCTTGACAGAAATTATCTGTATATGGATACATTTACATATTTATTAAATGTGTTTATCTTAAAATGGTTGGAGTTACGTCAGACAGTTATTTTTATTATGCCATCTGTCACTTTTAAAAAAAAATAAAAATACTGCCTAGGGAAATAAATTTAGAGACAACTGTTTAAGTATTTTTGATAGGATGTTGTTCATTTAAAAGGTACAGAATGAAAGTGGGAAACCACAAAATTAGTCCAAACTGGGGGTGCAAATTGGAATAGGGACAGGTAGATTGAGCTCAAAACCTGGTCTATATGTTTTTGCTTATTTAGCCTTTGGGACGTTCTGGGCCCTAGTATATTTAAGAAAACATTTTAAAATAATCTTCAACGTTTCTCTTACTCAGTGTTCTTCAAGATGCTGCTGGCACATAGACTGTACAAAAAATCTCAAAAGGTTTTCATCAAATCAGGGCTGCACATGATGGCACATGGTCTTAACCATAAAACCACACGTCTAAGCTTCTTACGATTGGACAGTTTCCATCAAATTAATAGTAGGCCTTAAATATTTCAAACTACCTTTCTGTGCTCACAGTAGAGTGATTTCTATGTCATTTCTCTACTATTGCGACCTCTGCATTTCAAGAGGCACAAAAAAAACATTGCTTATATATTTCTAGCCTTCAATTTAGACCAAGGTCACATCTCCAACTTTCTCAATTCAGTCCACTCAAGGACGATGACATGTACTACAAAACTGTTTTTTTTATAGAGTTTAATAACTGTAACGTGTATACTTGAAATAAAATGTAAGACTTTACTAATTTGCCTGTGTTTACTAAAGGCCCTCTTTATGTAATTAAATGTGAGTATTTCAACAGTTTAGAAGAAATTAGCTTTACAAGGGCTTTTATGATCCATTCAATCTCCCCCAAAGACCATAAACACAGATGTAGCTGGCGTTTTGCATGAATCTGGCAGAGCCCATCTGGACTTTATTTAAAATTAGCCAGTCATCCACCATAATGGACGATAATCCCCAGAACATGACACACACGACTACGATAAAGAGCTAAAAATGGAGCTCATGCAGTGCACTGCTATGCTGTTATTACTACTTATTTACTTACGGTGGATAAGAAAGGAAAAACAGAGCAGACAGAAGCATAAAAAAAAGATCTGATTTTAGGTGATGAATGTGAAACGTCATCGACGTGTACAACTCCAGCACCCAACTGGACTAATCCTCCGGGAAGGAAACACAAAACAGCCTCCAGCCTGTCTGCACAGGACCTGCTTTGTAACCAATCTTTGAAGCACATCCTGATGGAAGATCTTGCCTCTGTAATGCTATTTATAGCCCTGTAATGCATCAGAGGTTGCACCTTCTATGTCGGCAGAACCAACATCTGCCTCTGCGCACGCTGGTTTATCTATCCGACGCCGACAGAGGCGGGTTTCAGTATCTCCCCCGGACTTCACTGTCCTAGAAACTATTCATTTCCAACCGCCATCTTCTTACCAAGCCTGAAATCTTAATGCAGTGCCATGAAAAAAAGTATTCACACCTCTTGAATGTCTACAAATTGTGTCACGTTACCAGCACACTCAAGCTCAAGATTTTTTCAAAAAAAAAAAAACATTTTCAAGTCTTGCAACAGATTCTTAGTTGGATTGAGGTCTGGACTTCTATTGGGCCACTCCAACACATTCATTTGGTTCAGTATAAACCGCTCCATTGTAGCTGCCTGTTTAGGGTCGTTGCCATGCCGGAAGATGACCCTCTGCTCCGATCTCAAAGACGTTTTCTTCCACGATCGGCATGAATTTAGCTCCATCTAAGTTCCCATTAATGCTGATCAGCTTCCTGCTCCCTGGTGAAGTGAAGCATCCCCACAGCATGATGCTGCCACAACCATGTTTCATAGTGAGCATGGTGTTCAGAGTGGGGTCCAGTTGTGCGGAGGCCTTTTGTCTATTAGCTTTGTCTACCTGTAGACAGGTAGATCTTTTTTTCAGCTCAGAATCGTGGTCCACACATCTAAAGCCTGGTGCGCACGGCAAGATTTTAAAATTCCAGGCCGATTTTCAAAGCCTGAGAGACCCCACACATAACGATAAAGAAAATCGTTGATGTCACAGGTTTGCTCGTACTGTGTGGTGTCCGGTCAAACGGCAAGCACACCACACACAAACAGATTTCACTCAGAAACATTCAGATGTCAGACGGGAGATCTGGCCAAACCCTCTCGGGATCAAACGGGAGTACAAGGTAAACAAACGTGGCCGACGCCATACTAGGGAGCAGTAGGTGGCGGTAATGCTCCTTTAAGTTGGTTGCCAACCGACAAAAAAACCTAAAGAAGGAAGAACAATGGCGACAGTTTATAAACTAACCTAAAATGAGGAGAAACATTACAAAAAGAAAGGCCATTGGTTAAAGGAGTGGAGACAACGCGAACAGGGACTCTGCATTTGCTGCAATATGATTGAGAAGAGTCACAGCTGTCTTGTCACTTTGTACCTGGGCTGTGGATTTCTACTGCTCATCCAGAGTTACCATGAACCTTTTGCCAACTTCTTTGAGTAATTCCCTCCATGGCCACTCATCGGTTTAGCTGGATGGCGAACACTTGGTAGGTTTGCAGATCTACCAGTAGTCACTATTTGGATAATGGTTTGAACAGTGCCTTGTCAGACGTTAATGGTTTTGATATTGTAATCTAACTCTACTTTAAAATTCCCCACAACTTTCTTTCTGACCTGTCTGCTATGTTCTGTGGCTATTGTGATGCTGTTTGTTCCCTTTATGTTCTCTAACGAACCTCTGAAGCATTACTAGAACAGTTATACACAAATTACAAACAGCTGGACTCTATAAACTGGATTTTAATTAAGGATATCTGAGCAAACTGGGCTGAATGCAAATGTGTCACGCACTTGTCAGATTTTGGTTTATGTAACATTTTCAAAGCCTTGTCTAATTTTCCTTCCACTTGACAGTAATATAGCAATTTACGTTGATCTTTTATATTAAATCCCATTACATTAGAGTTTGAAGCTTGAGGTTAAAACATGACAAAATTTGAAGAACTCCATGGTTTATGAACACCTTTGTTTAGTTTTTCAACCAAATGAATAATAATTCTAATCAACTTTATTTATATAGCACCTTGTAATATTCTTGGTTCTGTTTTGGTTTGTTTAGTCTCCTGCCTTAGGTTCTCTGGCTGCTTTGAGTTTTGTCTTGTCTAGGTTCCTGTTTAGCTTGTTTACAGTTAGTTTATCCTGTTTTGGTCATCCGTGTTAGTCTTAGCTTTTTCTTCTGTTTTAGTTTTATACTTCAGGGTTTTGTTATCAGGTCTGTAGTTTGTTTCTGTCCACTTGTCCTCTCAGCTTTTTAGGTTTGGTTTCTGATCTGTTCTTGTTTTGAGCCTCAGCACTGATGTCTGGTCTAATTATTTATTCTGCACACCTGCCTAACTCCACCCCTGCTGCAATCACCTCTCACCGGTTTCACCTGCCTCCACCTCCATATAAACTGTTGGGACCAGACATCAGTGCCAGGTCGTCTTGTTGGTCTTGTCATGTTTTTGGGTGAGTCAATCCTGATCTGATGTTTGTTTTTGGAATTTTGACCAAGTTTTTCCCCTTCCAGAGAACCTGAGTTATTTTGTCATGTTACCAGTCAGTTTCTGTTCCTATGAAGTTCTGGATGTTTTTTATTAGTCTTTTTGATTATTCAGTCCTTTTTGCATTGCTCTGCTTTTTGTTAAATAAATCCCTTTTTTTAAGAACCTCTGCTGGTCTGGCTGAATTCTGGGTCCGCTGCCGTGATTCATTACACACCTTCCAACAAAGCCTGACATTGAACAAAGTGCTTTACAAAATAAAATTAATAAAGAGCACAAAAGAAGTGCTAGTTAAAAATACAACCACAATAAAAAGATAAAAGAATATAAAACTACTAAAAGTTAAACATCAAAAGTTCTTTTAAATAAATGGGTCTTAGGTTTGGCTTTGAACATGGCCAGATCAGAGATGGCGCACAGCTGAAAGCGAAGACTATATATAAAATCAAAACATTGAGTTTTTGCTACCCTGTCCTGTATAATCTAAGCTGTCTGAATGAGCAGTTTCAAAAGCAAGCAGCTGATCTAACAGCTAAACAATGAGAGGGCACCAAGCAACAAGCCTCCACTGAGCTTGGGAAAACAAAAAAATGGTTTCCAATTCTTAAAAGACAACAATATATGTTAAAAACAAGTATTTTTTTCTAATCTAAATGTCGGAAAAGGGATGCCTTCAAACGGATAAATTCAACTGGCATCGAAGTCACGCTTGGCTCATGCAGTGATCTTCTGTGTTCGAGGGACCTTCTGCATTTCTGCTGTGACTCTTGAGTGGTCTGTGCGCTGAGGATTTCAGAACTGACGGCTGGCTGGGAGATGCATTCATGCAATTGCTGGCTTCCTTTTACACTCAACGTACAGAAACGATAGACAAAGACCTCTGAGATCCGAAACGACGCGGAGACGATTGGATTCTGTCTCGTTACATCACACACCACCCCAGCAGTGTAAGGAGCTTAACTGTGACAGAACGTGCAACAATTAAGAAGCAGGAGCCCTCTCTGACCTATAAACATCTGCAGCCAGCACAAAACGGACAAAACTTGTGGCAGAGACGTTACCATAGTACCCAGAGTACCCAGAGCATAAACAAGAATGTCCAAGTAAACAAATCATAGCCTCAACAGCATCTTGATGTATTTCCAGGTTCACAAAAACCCATAATTGTTGCAGTTGTACGTTATTGGCAGCAATGCTTCATGAAACTGCGTATTTCTACAAACCATCTAACAATTACGTTATGTTATTTCTGGCTTCCAAGCTGATTTAAAGCATTGATAATGGGAAACTATCAACAGCAATAATGAAGAAAATCAGAGAGTAGCAAAGAAATAATCATTTGTTTTACTGTTTATATACTGTTTAACCGGTTTGCTTGACTGAATCATGAAACACTTTGGTCACCTTCTGTTGCGACCCCCCCCTGAAAGGGAAAAGCCGAAAGTAGAAGATCCAAACAACTTTCACTCCAGGGCCAAGTAAATCTCACTAGCACAGCTGTCCACTCATGATTTAGACATTGTTCAGAAGTATTTTATTTAGAAATTGCTCACTGGGACCATGATCCATTATGACTGCCTAGTGTATCATAAGCATTTGCAGCTGCAGTGATAAATAGTTGATTTACATGTCTGAAGATTCGTGTCACATTAAACTAATGGCACACATGGTGCTGCACATCATGTATTTGTGAACGCATCAATTTGCTGTTTGAATGCATAAAATCCAGGGAAATATGTTATTGTTGGCTTTTATTGCTAAGACCTTTGTTAATATGGCATTACTCATCTCACATATCTCACCCAGGCATTATTGTTTTGTTTCACACTACTTACTATTTTAAATCTTTATCCTTAACATTACATTTCTTTATCTGGAAGCCTGTTTAATATTGTATTTAAATTATTTAAATGAAATTACACCAAGGGGTTTTACTTTATTACCAGAGGCCAATTTAATGGTATCCATATTAAGTGATTGATTAAGAAGTTTATTTTTTAAGGACTCTGGTCCAAAGATGACAACTTCTGTCTTGGCAGAATTTAAAAGCGGAAAATGTAGTCATCCAGCTTTTGATGTCAACAAGGCTTGTAGTTTCTTGTAGTTGAAGTAAATGATTGGATTCATCGGGATATATATATAGCTGAGTGTCATTGGCATAACAGCGGAAATTAATCCCATGCTGTCTGATAATTTTGCCAATCTGAAGCATATATATATCCATCCATCCAAAGAGAATTGGTCCAAGGACTGAACCCTGTGGTACTCCACAAGTGACCCTAGAGTTTGAAGATTTATTATTAATGTGAACAAACTGTAATTTGTCAGACAGATTTAAACCAGCCTAATGCTTTCCCCTTAATCCCTACAGTATGTTCAAGTCTTTCTAGGAGAATATTGTGATCAACTGTATCAAATGCAGCACTGAGATCTAACAGGACAAGTATAGACACAAGTCCATTATCTGAGGCCATGAGAATATCATTAGTGACCTTCACCAGAGCTGTTTCAGTGCTATGATGAGCTCTGAAGCCTGACTGAAGTTCTTCAAATAGGTCATTACTTTGTAAGTGTTCACATACTTGATTAGCAACTTCTTTCTCATGAATTTCTAATAGGAATAGAAAATTAAATATAGGTCTGTAATTTAATAAGTCATCTTGATTTCTACTGTTCTCCAGTTTTGCATTGCATTACATTGAAATGACTGTTGTTATTTCAGCTTTTAACTTTTTGCACTCTCTCTTTTTTCTTCATAGTAGTTACACCTGGTCTGGCGTTCTGTTAGCTGTGACATCATCCAGGGAAGACAGATCACCTGCTATTACCATCTAATGTAGAACAGATTACTGGATCAATGTGTGCTTCTGTGTTTGTTTGTCTCTCTTGTTGTGTCTCTGCTCTGTCTTCTGTAACCCCCAGTCGGTCGAGGCAGATGACCGTTCATACTGAGCCTGGTTCTGCTGGAGGTTTTCCTTCCCGTTAATGGGGAGTTTTTCTTTCCGCTGTCGCTTCATGCTTGCTCAGTATGAGGGATTGCTGTAAAGCCATGGACAATGCAGACGACTCTCCCTGTGGCTCTACGCTCTTTCAGGAGTGAATGCTGCTTGTCGGGACTTTGATGCAATCAACTGGTTCCCTTATATAGGAAATTTTTGACCAATCTGTATAATCTGACCCAATCTGTATAATATGACTGAATTTGACTTTGTAAAGTGCCTTGAGATGACATGTTTCATGAATTGGCACTATATAAATAAAACTGAATTTAATTGAATTGTATCTTGATCAAGAAATATGTTTCTTAAGTAAAGGTTTAATAACAGCTACTTTAAAAGCCTGCAGTACATATCCATTTGCCTAGGTTAGATTAATCATGTATAAAATGTGGGCGGTAATATTTTCTTAAATAACTAAAGATAACTCCAGCACTGCCTCACTGAGGACGAGGTAATCATGTTTGGGAGGATGCCAATGATTTTATTTCGAATAGAATCCATTTTATGGTATTCACATTCACACCTTTATGGTGGTGAGCTATGTTAGTAGCTGGCAGAAGCAAGGCTGCCATACATCGGCGCCACCATGTGATGTGTCTTGCCCAAGGACACGACAGTCGGACGGTCAGAGCGGGGGATCGAACCCATCAGTTATAAGACAAAATCCCTAACTCTTGCCCACCGTTGCGCCCAATTTTATTTAGAAAGAATCCCATAGTCATTACTGCTAAGAGTTGAGGCAAAGGATGGATCAATAGAGACTCTGTGTAAGTCTGTATATGTGTTTTGTGCTTTTCATCGTAATGCTTTTAATATTATTAATATTTGTATCAAGTTTTTGGCATTATTTAAGATTTCATCCGAAATTAAATGTAATTTCAGGTTATAAGTATTGGGTAAGAACTTGCATCTGAAATTTTGACCTCAGGTAAACATTTAGAACAGCCAGAATTCTACAAAATTTAAAACAATAAAAAAGTATAGAAATAAAAAATTGAAGCAAATATACACGCATACCCCCGGACTGACTTTCTTTAACCTTCACATTAACGACAGCAGTGCAAGCAGAATTCATTTTCTACCTCCTTCACATTGAGTCATTGACTGGTAGCCATAGATCGCACGACGCTGAAAGCTTATTTTTACAGTCAAGACTAACCTAATGGAGAAAGAGTGAAACAATCCTTGTGCTGCCTTTTGTAGCTGGTAGTCGGTCTTAATGCAGAGTTTTATGAAGCACATAGCTGTATTAATCAGATCATTGTTGATTGCTTTTGATGAGGCTGCTGAACTGCCGATAAAACAATAGCCTGAATGGCTGCTCCAGGGAACTCAGACAAACATAACAGGTCTGTAAGTATTTTACTCAATGTTATACATCAGCCTTTAGGTAATAAAAGAAAAAAAAACATCACTCTTCTAGTTTAGCAGTTCAGCTGGAAGGCAGTGGGCACATTTTGTGAAAGACAAAATGGAAATAATTTTATCTATTTCAGTATGATAAGGAGACGAAAGAGAGATTTACACATCAACAAACTGCACGGTAGAAGAGTAAGCACCACAAGCAGTTATGTAATGAGATTAAAGGTGGCAGACGCACAGCACAAAACCCAGCTAATGACATACGACTGCAAAACATCACACTGCTCTTCATGTTTGTGTCTGGATCATTTTATTACACATGCTAAGCATACATTTGCCGACTACCAAGCAGGCAACCAATAGACTGCAATAGCCCCACCAGCTGCTGGCAGCATGTCATTATCATGACGTCTTACAAAATCTCAGAAAACCTTGTTTTAATCAACTTACCCCTAGATCAACATTTAAATTGTTGTCATAACGTCCCGACAAAGGAAGACTTTGGAAGGAATACCTTAGAGTTCCAGGAAGAGGTTTACATGCACTCATCATAACTATTAATGTTTTATTAATGTTGAGCCTTAAGGTAAAGTGCATTCTCAATATTTTTGAAAAGCAGCAATTACCTGCATACATTTGATTGTACAGAGGATTCTTTCTAAACCTCTTGGGTTCAAAATGATACCTACAGGCTCTAACACACACCACCAAAATCTTCTGACATAATTCTGGTTGGATATTGAACCAATATTCTTGAATTAATTTGAAATGGTTGGTTTCCTGGCACAAATTCAGGATTAGGATGTTCAAGATCCGAGACGACACTTAGGCTCAAGCTTATCATTAACTGGGAGATGCTGGAAGGCCAGTGAAATGAGTGCAACATCAATATAGATTCAGAGAGTGCTGACAAAGAAAGTTAAGCCTCCTCCAAAACCAACGTCTTCATATGCAGCTGAAATCTGCAGCTGTCCACAGAGATAAGCCGTACGCCTTCTGGATGAAAAGCTTTATGTCCAGACTAGAAAAGGATTGAGCTGTTTCGCCATAGCGACAAAAATAATTTTTAGAGGAGTCAATGTAAAATGTTAAAAAAAAAAACATTTTTCCAGATGAAAAGCATGGTGGTGGCAGCGTATAAAAGGCTGTTTCACTGCCAGCGTTATTGGTGCATTGCAGTAAGGTTGGAAAAAAAATTAATTCTTCAACTTAATATCAAATAGCCAGGTAGCTGGTTGAAAAATGGACATGGTTGGGAGTCCCAACAGGATGATGATGATCGCGTTTAGCATTTAGCGTTTAGCTTTTATCATTCAGCATTTAGCATTTAGCGTTCAGCATTTAGCTTTTATCATTCAGCATTTAGCATTTAGCATTTAGTATTCAATATTTAGCATTCAGCATTTAGCATTCAGCATTTAGCATTTAGCATTTAGTATTTAGCATTTAGCATTCAGCATTTAGCATTTAGTATTCAATATTTAGCATTCAGCATTTAGCATTCAGCATTTAGCATTTAGTATTCAATATTTAGCATTCAGCATTTAGCATTCAGCATTCAGCATTTAGCATTTAGCATTCAATATTTCAATATCAAGCTCCATCATATATCAGAGTTCTGATTACCCCGTATGTTCCTAACAGAGCTCTTCGCTCTCAGACAGCAGGTCTGCTGGTGGTTCCTAGAGTCTCTAAAAGTAGAATGGGAGGCAGATCCTTTAGCTATCAGGCTCCTCTCCTGTGGAACCAACTCCCAGTTTTGGTCCGTGAGGCAGAAACCCTGTCTACTTTTAAGACTAATCTTAAAACTTTCCTTTTTGACAAAGCTTATAGTTAGAGTGGCTCATGTTACCCTGAGCTACCTCTATAGTTATGCTGCTATAGGCTTAGGCTACTGGAGGACATCAGGGCCTATTTTTCTCACTCTACTGATTTCTACTGTTCTCCAGTCTACTGTTCTCCAGATTTGCATTGCATTACATTGAAATCACTGTTGTCATTTCAGCTTTTAACTTTTTGTTCTCTCTCTTTTTTCTTCATAGTAGTTACACCTGGTCTGACGTTCTGTTGACTGTGAAATCATCCAGGGAGGACAGATCACCGACTATTACCATCTAATGCAGAACAGATTACTGGATCAATGTGTGCTTCTGTGCTTTTTTGTCTCTCTTGTTGTGTCTCTGCTCTGTCTTCTGTAACCCCCAGTCGGTCGAGGCAGACGACCGTTCATACTGAGCCCGGTTCTGCTAGAGGTTTTTCCTTCCCGCTAACGGGTGTTTTTTCTTTCCACTGTCGCTTCATGCTTGCTCAGTATGAGGGATTGCAGCAAAGCCATGTACAATGCAGACGACTCTCCCTGTGGCTCTACGCTTCTCCAGGAGTGAATGCTGCTTGTCGGGACTTTGATGCAATCAACTGGTTTCCTTATATAGGAACATTTTTGACCAATCTGTATAATCTGACCCAATCTGTATAATATGATTGAACTTAACTTGTAAAGTGCCTTGAGATGACATGTTTCATGAATTGGCGCTATATAAATAAAATTGAATTGAATTGAATATTTAGCATTCAGCATTTAGCATTTAGCATTCAGCATTTAGCATTTAATATTTAGCATTTAGTATTTAGCATTCAGCATTCAGCAGGGATATTAAGAGAGCAACTATGCATTTTTCTGATCCTGTGTGAGTTATAGAAAATAAAATTTGAGAAAATCCACAGCAAATTCCAACTTGTGCACTTTATTATTATTTTTTAAATCCTTGAAAGTATATGTTTGATAATCAGTCAAGCCTGAAAAATTGATAGATTAAATACATAATTAGAAGACCAATACTAACATACCAAGAGCATTAAAGCTGAAACGTACAGGGCATTTAAACTAACCTGAAATACAGAGAGCATAATTGTAATTTGGAGTAAGGAGACTCCAACAAGAACCTTCACCAGACATTTGCTGGATTGTTTTTTTTTTAGTACTCCTTAACCTCTTGTCCCACTCTCCATCACTGCTGCAAGAATTTACTCACCCACAGACACACTTACAGAGGCTACTATCAATTAATTCTCAAAATAACATTTGTGTCCCCAAAGTGTCAAAGCTTGATTAAAATCAGTGCTTAAATGAGTGTATTCTAATAATATGTGTGTCACTGTGGTTTTATTAACCCTAAGACGAGGACAACATAATAAAAGAGGTCAACTATAATCTGGTAAGAAATTAAAGGTTTAAATGCTTATTTTTTGCTTGGGTATATACTTTTATTTCAAATAGGCAGTGCTGCAACTTGAGGCCATGTGTTTGTTATACAAGATGCAAATCAAGGAATCTGTGGAAAATGACTAGAAGAACAGTCCTTACATGCTCCCTATGCCCAAAACTCCCAGAATGCACTGCATTTCAAGGTCATCTGAGTCTCTCTCTCTCTCTCTCTCTCTCTCTCTCTCTCTCTCTCTCTCTCTCTCTCTCTCTCTCTAAATAGCAAGGCGTACAGGTAAAACTGATAGGGTTGTGCACCATATGGTGCTATTGGCTTACTCCAGAGGGTTTTTCAAACATTGTGTAACCTGCTGTTTATATAAAAAAAACTGAAAAAAAACAATCCTTCATGTTCTTAAAATAAATCCCAATTTAATGACAGTTCAGAAATACAACTTTCAGAAAATTTAATTTCCATCTCTTGTAACAAAGGAAAATCCATGAGGATAATCTCCGCACCAGTATCAAATTGCACTGCGGTGTCTTTTGCCCTCGAATGTCATTGAGGAGGTCTGTGTCAGCTGAAGTAACCGAATGGTGCTATTTCTGACCGACAGAACCAATATTTTGCTTGCCTTCTCTTTTGTCTGGCGAGGAGAGTAAATTTCACATACCAATAGTGCATAGAGAAAGAAGACCCTGAGACAGTATGACTGACCTCGTCAAATGAGCTTTGAGGAAAACGTTTAACTGAAGGGGTTAAAGTCAGCCCTCGGATGTTCTGAGGGATTTGTTTGTCAGACTGAGACATAATGTGTAGAGCTTAACCCAGAATTTCACATTTCAGTGTGTTATATTATTCTCACAGTGGAATACTGTTTGCCAACGCTTCACAACAGCGTGGAGGCAGTCATTGATGTAAAATGGTCTGCTTAGCTGTTGACAGCACTCCATTCTTGACTTTCTGCCGTTTTAAAAGAAATGAGAGGAAAAGATATGAGCAACGAGAGGGTTTGGCAGCTGCTGACACGCACTGACTGATCCAGTAGAGGAGATCTGAGAGATGCTGATCTTTGGAGTATCTTGTCTAAACAACTGGCTTTATTGTTTCCTCTTTCATCGATAAACCCATCGCAGAATATAGGCACATGAAAGGTTTAAAGGGGCCATTCTGCCAATCTGGTCACCCATAGCATACTTACCATTTCATACCTATGTACTTAACCTGTATGTGTTAGTTCGCTTCAGCTTGCAATTTAGTATTTTTACAAGTAATGGTGATAAATAGTCATTAAAAATGCACAAAACTCAGATGCAACTTAAATGTATGTTGTAAGGTTAGTAGAAAACATGCTGTGGCCAACTACAAAGGTACAAAATGATGAAGGGGTGAAATGACCAGCAACCCCAACTTCTCAAATGAAACTATCTGTTCAACTCACCTTGGGTTGTACCTCCACTTCCACCACTTGGTTCTTGTGCATGCATCCCTTGACGAAGCCCTCGACCGTGCTGTTGAACTTCATGAAGATCACATAGGCGGCGTAGGCGGAGAGCAGCGTGATACTTTCCCAGATGGAGATGACGTTATCCAAAAAGAAAATGATGAGCATGATCAGATCCAGGATGTAGAAAGACACGTCGCGGAACAGCGGCCACCACGTCAGGTTGAGGATCTCTTTGGAGAAGATGGCGCACATCCCGATGACGAAGAGGATGTTGAAGACAGCTGAGCCTACGATGGTGCCGATGCCCACATTGCTGTGCGAGATGAAGACTCCAATGATGGAGGTGAAGAGCTCCGGGGCCGAACCGCCCGCCGCCATGAAGGTGGCACCCGCCACGTCGTCTGAGATGGAGAGCTTCTCAGTGATTACCGTCAGCGCTGGAACAAAGAACTCGTCGCACACGATGGCTAAGGCGATGAACATGTAGATCATGCCAAACATGTGGAGGACCACTGCTCCTTGCCGTCTCTCCTCACGGGTGAAAAGGTCCCGTGGGTAATCCCCCTGTGTCTTATTGTCGTCTGCTGTGGATTTCATGGCTATGGGCATATCAACGGAGACATTTGGGTCCCCCTGTTGAGGGGTGAAAAGTAGGGTCCTGTGTGGGGCTGACTCCTGAGGAGCCACCTGGGGGGAGGATGGCTCGCTGTACCCATTTGAACTCCTGCTCAAGGCACTTATAGAGACGGCACTTAAAGCCACCAGGCTGAAGACCAACCCCAAAACCCGCACAGGCCGGAGCTTTTTCCGCAGATACCTCCGTCCCAGCTGCGTACAGCCGGGACCGTCTGCAGACCTTTTCTCTGGGGAATCCATGCCGGGCTCATCTGAAGTCATGTTGGTGCAGCTCTCGGTGTCCTCGCTCTTAATGGATAGTTAGGAACTTTGTGGAGCCAATCATTGCATTGCCCTCAGATTCAAATAAGATGAGAAGGTTTTCTGTGCTTTCCGGTATCCAGTTTCATCACATCAGGCTTTACTAGATAACATTGAAAGAATAGAAAAAGAATGACAAAGGTTGGTGAGGAGGAAAGTCAATACCCTGAGCCAAATTTCATTGAAAAGGCATGCAAAAGATAACCTTGGCCTCCATCTAAACAAAGAGAAAATGCGATTGAAAAGTGAAAGATTGCCTTTATATACCAATTCGGTACAACATTATGACCTCAGACATAAACACTACTTATCTCCTCATTATCGCCCATTGTTAATGGGTTGGATATACAGTTGAAACCAGAATCCCTTCAAATTTAGAAGTTTACATACATTTCCTTATTATTTGGCAGAATTGTTTTTAAACTGTATGATTTGGATCAAATATTTCAGTATGCTTCCACAACCTTCCCACAAGAGTTCGCTGAAAGTTTGGCATATTCCTGATAATAGATTTAGGTCTGCAGGTTGCCTTGCCTATTAACACCTTACTGGAGCCAACCACAAATGTTCTATGGGACCTAAATCAGAGCTTTGTAATGGTCTAAAACATTAACTTTGTTGTCCTTAAGACACTTTGTGACTAATTGGGCAGTATGATTAAGGTCAATATCCATTTGGAAGACCTTTTAGTGCAAAAACTTTGATTTCCTGACTGAGGCCTTGAGATGTCTCTTCAATATTCCCATATAATATTCTTTCCTTATAAAGTCATCAAGTTTGAGATGTGCACCACCCCTCCATGCAACAAACACTCACACTTGAAGGTACCGTCACATCGGCTAAGATAGTATTCTCAGGCTTGCAGGCTGTAAAAACAGTAATTGCAGTCAAACACTTGGCACATGACTCCAAAAATCAAGGTATTTGTTCCAGAGTGCATTTCCACTGAGTAATCTGTTTTCTATGTTGGTTTTGGAGCAATAGCATCTTCTCTTTTAGTGCCCTTTCTGTCCATGTTGGTACAGGACTCAACTTACTGTGGATAATGACTTGAACCAACACCTGTACAAGGCATTTTTAGCTACGTTCCCACTGCAGGTTCTCGAAGCTCAATCCTGATTTTTGTCTAAAATCTTTTTGGCGAGGTTGTTCATATTACTTTTAAAATGTGTCCTATATATGAATCCGCTGTGAATTGTTTGCGGCTCCATACCGACATGCATGCGCGGAAAACATTAACGATCACATCATGCCTGGCACGCTTTGGTCTGGGAAACAGAAGAAATAGGTGTTATTCAGGGTTCCCACACCTTGGTGAACATCAAATTCAAGGACTTTCCAGGACCAATTTCCTCAAATTCAAGGACCACACGTGGCGGCATTTACCTACTGTGACCGCTGAATAGGTTATCATATTTTAATACAATGCAAATTCAATAAAAGACTAAACGGCATAGAAGTTGTTGGGTCAGAAGCAATGCAAGAAAGTGGACTTAATTTATAGCCTACATTGATATTGATCATATTCATAGCCTACATTTATAATTAATTTGCATAATCTGCCACTTGATGTGATGTGCATGTTATTGATGCTGTGGGAGAAATAACGTTGTTAGAGACAAAAAGTGAGTAAAAACACTCAAAATATATAGAGCTACTTTTTTTGTCCATTAATGTTTATTTATTATTATTATTATTTTTTTTTTTTTTTTTTTTATTAATGTTTATTTTATTACAATACTAACCCTCCTCCTTTACCCAGGTTTGAGACCGGCAAAATGAACCATAAAGAGACATTATGGCGGAGTTCCAATTTTTTTTTAACATTTTCTTTTTTCCCTTGTGGTCCACTAAGGAGCCTACAAATCACGGTAAAACATGAACATGTGGCTGTGTGAATCAAATGCCGTTATTAATTTAAGAAAATATTTCAAATTCAGTTATTTATGATCAACCTGCGCCGTCAATCCCGGCACATGCGCGCTTCATTTGCAGTCTGGACGCTGAGGGTAAACATGCTGTGGCTCTGACTGCAGCGCTGAGAGGGACTCCTGCGGTAGCGGGAGAACGGGGTTGGGACGGGGGAGGCGCCCCACGGCAGCACCTGCTGCTGGAGGACAAGAGTAGGAACGATACGTGCTTTCACGTAAGAGTCTCCAAAAGTCGCAAGATTTGTCGCTAGTCGCTTTTTTGAAAAAGAGTCGCTGGAGGGGTCTGAAAAGTCGCTAAATATAGTGACAAAGTCGCTGAGTTGGCAACACTGCGTGAATGTAACCTATTGGACGCACATAGGCCTAAACCGTAGCCTACCAACTAACGAAGAAGAGCGAACGTACTTTTGCAAATTAAAAGTCTGCAGAATCAACATAATTTTAAAAGATCGTGTGGTAGTAAAATAATGACACGAGTCGTCATCCGTGTGAACTTTCAACCCGACAAAAAAAATTCAAGGACTTTCAAGGACAAGGTGTTTTTTTGGCTGTTTTCAAGAACTTTCAAGGGCCTTGAATTTATTTTTTCAGATTCACAAACCTTCAAGGATTTCAAGGACCTGTGGGAACCCTGGTCATTGTTTTAAGCATCCAATCGGAAGCTTTGTTTGTGCTGAAGGGAAAACACATGGAAAAAAGGAGTGAAACTCCTTATTCTGGCATTTTAGTGAACTTTGGATGCTAATTTGGCACTGGCTGTGGGGACGCAACCAGGAATGGTGGGGCAGGAATGTCAACAACTTCACAGAGACAGAGTTCATTTGGAACTTTAGAAAGACAAGGCCAACCTTTAATTATATATGTCTGCGCCTTTGTATTGCATTGAAATGGGGGTAGATTATGACACGCTGCCCCTGTTGAACTGCGATACAATGGATTCCAACGAGTTGAAACTTCTTCGGCATAGGAAAGTCCTCCAGGATTGTACCAAATTTTGCAGGCCGTGCGCTACGTCGCTTAACGAAACAGTTCCTATATGAGCCATACAATTAGGCTGTAATTTAGGTTTCATTGCATATATTAAGGTCTAACCTCTTGCTGTCCCTTCACTAAGCAGTGCCGTGTCAGGCAGCTGCTGTCTGTCTTGCTAATGCTAACCGCTATCACTTCCAGCCGCCCACGGCTCAAAGCTGTGAAAGATGTCGATGGAAAGTGACGTCGACTTCACGTGAAAATCTGATTTGGTTGCTTCCACTGGAGTCACATTCCAAAAGATCAGATAAAATTCGGATTCAGCAACACGTATTGAAGTGGCTTGAATTTGACTTCAGGCCACATTTACCTGCAGTGAGAACGGGGCCTTTGTTTTCCGAGGTTGATACGCACATTTCGCACCCAAACATTAATTTCTGGGACACAGAACGCCTCTCTTTCCTAAACAGTATATTGGCTGCAGTTTCCCATGTTATTTATACTTGCATTTAATTGTTTGAACAGATAAAGATGGGACCTTCAGATATCTAGATATCCCAGTCCCCTGGGATGAATCAGTTGATGAGGTCCAAAATTATTTTCCTGACATCTTGGCTGATTTCTTTTTTTTCTTTTCTTTTTTCCTCCATGATGTCACGCAAGAATTGTGTTTGGGATGTTACCTTGAAATACATCCACAGGTGTGTTTACCTCAAGTGTTGTGAATTAACCAGTGAGATACGTGCAAAGCCTTGACATCATCTTCTGAGCTTTCCCAAATGGTTTAATGACATATTAGTCATTGTGTATGTAAACTTCTGAATTTGAAGACAGTAATCAAGAAAATACCAGAAAAAAACAGGTTTTAGTTTGATTTAATTAAGTAAATTAGTAACCTTATTATATTAGGCACCAGCAACCCCCGCGACCCCATGAGGGATTAAGCGGGTCAGAAAATGGATGGATGGATGGATTAACCTTATTATATATTTTAGCTATTCAAAGGCAACAAGTAAACAGTTCAAGATTAATGTTTTAGAAGCAGGAAAAACAGGAAAGTGTAAGGATTTGAACAGGCTTGGGTAAATAACTGGGTCAGAGCATCTTCAAAACTGGCTCTTTTGTGAGGTGTTCCTGGTGGGCTGGGTGCATTATGTCAGTATCTTTCAAAAGTGGTCCAAGGAACGACAAGGCGCACTGAACTGGGCGACAGGGTCATGGGCAACCAAGGTTCTTTAGAGCGTGTGTGGCCCGAAACAATAAATAAGCTACTGATAGATCAAATTGCTTAAGAATTTATTGCTAGATCTGATAGAAGTGTGTCTGTCTTCACAGTACATCGCAGTTTGTTGCATAGTTGCAGACGTTGCTCATAATGCTGTGCCTGATCGGTGTGAAAACCCCTATCTATGTATAAACTTAACTATTTGTTTAGTTTAGTCAGGTAGTACAAGAATCATATGAATTAAATTAAGATGCAAATGCGGCTGAAAAGTTGCTGAGGTTAACCAAATCTGACTCCCAGCCTCCTTGTTTTTGCTATATTTCAACACATTTTCAACATATATTTCTGGGCTGTATACAGCCGTAAAAGAGATAAAAGTCAGGCGTTTGCAGGTGAAAAGGAATGTAACAAACCAAAACAAACTAACACAAAAAAAAACTAAAAGCTGTCCTCGCATTAAAAGTCTAATTGTAAAAGGAGACAAAAAAGGAGCAACTGTTTATCCCCATGGAAGACTCTGCTTTAAAGACTTTCAAACAGGAATTACAACTGTGTGCATGTAAATAATACAGATTTAATATTTTAATATTTTTTTTGTAAGACAAAGCCAAATTAACAAATTAATCATAAAGGCTATTATAGCAAAATTAAACAAGAACTGATATTGTTTCGCCACTGACCGTCACCATCATCATTTGGCAGCCCATCACTTAGATCGCCCTTTGAAATTAGCTGTAATTCCCAGTCCCAAGTTGATCAATTCATTGCGTAAGATGCAGAGAGAGACAAACTTATCATGCAAGCAGCATCGTCAGGGCTGAATGAGCGGACCAGGCAACAATTTCACAACAACAAAAAGATGATTTCTGCTTTTACCTGGCAAAGAAGCATTCTGAAATAAGACGACCGGCGGTTTACAGACATGACTTGAAAGCAATCCGTAAAACGCAACAACGTGACGCTTTTGCGGGAAAAGGCAGCAAAAAGCAGCCCGCACGCGCGCGTCCCGCCCGCTCTGTTTGACTTCTCAGAGAGATTTTTGCTGCCTTCACAGCTGAACTCTTCCTCCTCCCGCCCCCCCCCCTCTCCGCTCCCTGTATGCCCTTCAGTTTCGCCCTTTCAGCTTAAAGCACCAACCATCCTTTCCTCCGGCCTGAACAAAAAGAGCCCAACATTGTCAGTGTCCCCTCTGTTTTTTTTTTTGGCCAGGCGCGTGACGCGCACCCGGAGTCATGGCTTACCTTTGATGGAGGCGACAGAGCAAAACATGCGCGCGGCTCGACTGCACGCGGAGATTAGGAAATCCTCTCCGGTGCCCTCTTGCTCTCATTGAGCCACACAAACACACACACACACACACAAAAATGTGACCACTCGCGCCGACGATAGAGGAGGAGCTCTGCAAACAGGCAGGAGTGAGAGAGAGAGAGAGAGAGAGAGAGAGAGAGAGAGAGAGAGAGAGAGAGAGAGAGAGAGAGAGAGAGAGAGAGAGAGAGAGAGAGAGAGAGAGAGAGAGAGAGAGAGAGATCGCCTCACAGCAGCCGCAGCATCAGCAGCATCCTCCACAATTACGGTTGCAGAGAAATCACCTCCAGTTAAAAAAAAAGAGATGAAGATGAATGTTGTTCTTGGCTTGGCTGACCACGTGATCTGGCTGGTTTACCAATAACAGGTTAATGGCAGCCAGGTAAGCGGCGGGCTGCGTCCCTCCCCTGTTTTTGGTGCACGCAGAGGAGGCTTTGGTGATGTTTCAGTTTAGAGGGAGGAGTTGCCGTGGTTACACAGCTAAGGCGGCAGCATCCCCCCACTGGTTCCTCTGATGACGGAACAGGTGGATGCGCTCCAGCTCAGCGCTCCGACTGCACGCCTTGGGTCATTTCAAGGTTACCTGCGAGCCACGGCTCCATTTCTTAAAGATGAACGCAGGCTGAGGATGAACGCTCCTTTGCTGCATTCTTCCCTTTCGGACAGAGGAAATCAAGAGTACCAAAAATAAATCCAACACACCTGCTGACCTAATCACCATATTTTAATCACACATACCCGAAAGGGAGCCGTGAACATAGTACATAGTGTTGAATCATGTGACAGTTTGTACAGTTTAATCGCCTGAATGGAGGCACAATATACATTAATGCAATGGAGGGAAAAAAAACACGGCAGTTTATGTTAAACTTTTCATAGAAAGAGCCGAGACGTCAGGTGGGAATTAAAATAGGATCAACCTTAAAAGTACAAGTTTGTGTAAATAAGCAATTTTAAAAAGTCATACAAAGAACTGATTTTCACAAAAAATGAAATGGGTCAGTTGGTGTCCTCTATTAGGATGTGGGGCTAAGAAAAAAGAAGTTCTGCTTCATCCTATTTTTTGTTTTATTTTATTTTCAAACAGATCATATGGTTATTGTTTTTTTTGTTGTTGTTTTCTTTTATACTTTCATGTGTTGTGTTATGCTCATGCTTGTTGTGACTTGATTGATTATTGAAACACAGCTGACTAACATGAACTGAAATGACCTGATGTAAAAATCAGGTTTCAGTTAATATAACATCTAAATAACCTGAGTAAATACAAAAAGTCGTTTCCAAATGAGTATTCTATATATTAAGGATAAAAATACATCCGAACCACCCTGGCCCCATGTGATAAGCTAAATTCCCCCATTTCTAAATGTGTTAACTGTGAATAATTAACATTTTTAGATTTAATTTTAGACCAAATACAGTTAGACCTGTCGACTCAAGAAATCAGCCAAGTAGAACCTGTCTGACAACATGAAGTAGGCTAGAAGATCTAGAAAAGCAACACACATCATGCCCGATCTAAAGACGTCCAAGAACATATGAGAAAGAAAATCAATCGGGCCATTTAAGAGCTGGAAATTTATTAGAACCTCCTTAAAGCTGAGATAGCGGAGAACCTAAAATACGGCAAGAGGACATCCAAGACTCATTTATGAGGTCACAAACAAACCCAAGTAACCCAAGAGCTACATCTGAAGCACGGCAGGCATCATTGTTTGAGAGCATGAATGATGCCGCTTACATATTTATCTTGGGAGTTTTATGTTGTGCAGCTCATAGAGTGGAGTCAAATGTTTGTTTTTTTTTACCTCTGTCACGCTTACTCCTTGTATGTAGGCTATGTTTAGTACCTTTTTGCCATCTACTCACTAAAGAGTTTTTAAATTCATTAACGTCATCTGGAATCATCTGGACAAATGGTTTTTGGAAATGCTGACGGCGCAGCGAGTCGGGCCGGCTTCACTTACATTGCTAACCTACACACTGTAGAGAAATTGAAATAAAAAAAGTAACACAGCTGAAACTTCCCTTGCCGTTCGCGTTTCTTGCTTAAGCTAACATTAGCACTGCCGCACAGTTAGCCGTCCGCAACAGGAATTTAGAAAAGTACATCTTTGAAAGTCAAAAGCAGGTGCTGTTTTTTTTTATTAAGAAATAGCTATTGTAGTTACTACATCTTCTGCAGGTTTATTCACACTGCGAATGCTGTTTTAATATCAGCGATTAATAGCTACCCCTATAAAGTTCAAGCTGCGATTCTTACCCTGCCAGTGTTTTATGGAAATTGATGCTTGTGAGTAAAGCGTAGGCTTTCTGACAGAGGCACATACCATGTTGCACAATACTATGTTTGTGTGAAAGCTCAGGTGTTTTCCACCCCAAATGGAAAAGTGACGTTTGCTCATACCTTGTCTTAAATTTATTTTTTTTTTTGTGGAAATTGTTTTGGAAGCCAAGCTGCTGTTTTATAGTCTCGTGCATTTTTGCACTTCCAGAGCAAGCGTGTTTCCATAATTGTTAAACTGTTTTCGGTACCCTTAAACACCAATGGAGAACAGACTTAAAAGGCCACGGCTGCTTCGCTGTGAAGACGTTAACCCTATCTGTTAGCCGAACGGTCAAAGGATGGGTGGATGAACGGCGGGATGGGCGGATAGACAGAACGGATGGATGCGGTACTGCGTGAAGCCCCAGCAGTGCCTTCGAGCTGCATGTTTCCCTTGTCATGTCGTATAAAACCTCAACCACTTAGCATCAGGCAGGTTCAACTCTGTCAGAGGGAAACAGGCATGTGATGTTTGCACACTGTCTGTGTGACAGTAAGGGCCTGCTGCCGAGTAATAAATCACGTGTCACTGACCACATTGATTCTCGCCTTCTCCACTTTTCTGTTGTGTTCTGCAGCTATTGGTTTTTAACTATTTCTTGTTAACTACCAGGCAACATGAGGGTGGACTTGCCTTATCAGGTGATCAGAGGCTTGGTGACGGATGGATCTTTTATCATGAATATCATTTTCTTTGGTTATGCTGCATGTTGCACATGTCCTTCTCTTCGTCATCGTAACACATACATGGTCAGAGGAGACCGATCTTTCTGATGTGCAGCGATTCAGCTTGACAGCAACACTAAAGTCTTATTCGGTAAATTAGAATATTATTGAAAATGTTGTTTATTTCAGTAACTTAATTCACTGAGGGATGCACATTATAAAGATTTAGAGACTGAGGATGTTTTAAAGCCTTTATTTCTGGTAGTTGTGATTTTTTTCCCCACCTTCCGTTAATAAAAACACATTTGAAATTAGAATATTGCACCAGACCAATACAAAAAAGCAACATTTTTCATGCAGAAGCAGTGGCTTAACCAAAACGATGATTAATACCGACTTAAAGGTTGTTGGTTTTTTTTTAAAAAGGTACTTTTAATCTGACAAACAAGCCTCTAAGAAAAGTGTGTTCTGGTTTATTGAATGTGACTGTACGTCAACTCCATGGAGCGTTAGTATTCACATTAATTTTCATGAAGAGAAAATCAAGACTTTTTCCCACTCAGAGATCTGAAGTTCTCATCCATCCATCCATTCATCCATTCATCCATTCATCCATCCATTCCTAGCTGCTGCTCCATGGCTGGTGCCTATCTCCAACGGTAATGAATAGATGGAGGGATGGACAGGGGGACATATGGACGGATGGATGAATGGATGCAAAGAGCAAAGACGGACGTTGTTTAAACGTTAATTTTTCAGTATCTTACTTCCCTAGGCAAGTCAAGGCAAATTTATTTATATAGCACAATTCAGTACACAGACAATGCAAAGTGCTTTACATGATTAAAATACAGGAAATAAAGCAGAAAAAAAGTAAGTAGGAAAAAGCAGTTGGATTATAAAAAAAAAAAACTAGTGCAGTCGAAGGCAGTCCTAAACAAATGAGTTTTTAGTCTTGATTTAAAGGAACTTAGGCTTTCAGCATTTTTAGTTCCAGATAAGTGGAGCATAGGAACTAAATGCTGCTTCTTCGTGATTAGTTCTGGTTCTGGGTATGCAGAGAAGGCTGGAAATAAGCGAAATACACACAGATTCATCTTTTCAAGCTTTATTTCCCTTAATTATGACGAGCTTCCGCTTACAGCTAATTGAAACTCGACATTTAAGATTGCAATACTAGATCAGACCAATGAAAAGAAATGTAATACACAAACGTGGGCTAAAATTAAATGTACGTTTGATACCGGTTAAAAGGTTGTCCTTCTCAAAAGGAAACTTTTAGTCTCACGAGCGAGTCTCACCTGAACAGATATTCCGATTTATGGTATTATTATTATTATTATTATTATTGTGCAGCTTCGCAAGCCGTGTGTGACATGAATTGACCAGGTGAGACAGACGGCCCTTGCACCGTTTTGGTGATGCTTTACTGCAGAAACGTGTCTAATCAGGACACATCAGCATCAAAAAGTCCCCCACAAGCTGTTCAAATTGGATCTGTCAATACTTTCTGCCTATCAAATGGGATCAGATCTAAGCTGTCAGCTGTTTTTGCAACAATGGGCCCACTGTGCACAGACAAGCCTCTCCTGTACCCAACATCCCAGGCTTGTCCTGATCTGGCAGCATGTCCTGCATAAAAGTGATGAGTGGTCATTGGTCATGTCGGCTGGGGCGGGGAAATGGGGGGGCTGAGGGAGCGGACAGGGTGATGGCTACAGAAATTTCCATGCTGGCCCGGCCGTCCCCCCCACCCGGGCCCACCCTAACTTTGGCCCGGCAGCTAAATCCAAGCCTTTGTGCCCCACATAGTTGTGTGGATTTGTCAGCAGCACGGTACAAGCAGTGGGTGGGAAACAGGGTGGCAATAATGAAGCAAGCTTGTTCCAATGAAGAGGACAGTTCAAATCAATCAAAAACAGTCACTCTCAACAGGTCTCTGTATTGACCGCTGCCAGCAAAGGCTTTTTTTTTTTTGGTCATGTAGACGAGGAGGGGAACAAAAATCTGAACAACACAATCTGGGTAAAACAACCGTCCTTTGTCGTCTGCCACCTCTGTAAGGTCTCCTTCCTCCATTTCAAAAACGTCGCCAAACTTCGTCCCTCCCTCTCCCAGCCGGGTGCTGGGAAGCTGATCCATGCTTTTATCCCCTCCAGGTTGGACTACTGCAATGCCCTCCTCGTCGGGATCACTGGCAGGAGCCTGCAAAAGCTCCAGCGCATCCAAAATCGCGCTGCCCGGGTCCTGATGAGGAGGCGCAAATACGATCATATCACTCCGGTCCTGAAATCACTCCACTGGCTGCCCATTCAACACAGAATCCATTACAAAATGTGTCTCCTCACCCATCAGTGCGTACACAGAGCTGCCCCTGCCTACCTCAGTGATCTCCTCAACTCGCACACACGGCCCCACGAAACCTCCGCTTCTCCACCTCTACCTACTGCCTGCACCAACCCAGGACTAAACTCTCCACTATGGGAGACAGGGCCTTGCAGGCAGTCGCCCCACGTCTATGGAATGCCCTCCCAGAGACCCCGAGGGTCCCACAAACTTTGGAGGTGTTCAAAAAGCACCTAAAGTCATTCCTATTTCAAACGGCCATTTAATACTTAGTGGGTTTTTTTTTTCTGTTTTTATTATACTTTGGGAACTGTTTTTAAACCCCTGCTATTGTAGCACTTTGTGATTTTATTTGAAATGTAAAGTGCGTTATAAATAAAATGTATTATTATTGTTATTATTATCATTTGAGCTGCTGCGTTACACGTGCAGGGCGCAAATGTGGGTACAACCCTCACGTTTCTGCAACGATGTTATCATTTCTTTTCATGGCACGACACTGAAGATATGGCGCTTTAAACCACTGTAAAGTAGTCAGTGTGCAGCTTGAATAACTCGCACAGCCCGTGATGTGTTTAACCGCTGGCAACAAAAGTGAAATGTCCAGAGTGTTGATGTTTTGTGCGGCCACCGTGATTTTCCAACACTGCCCCCAAATCTCTGCCGTTCACTAGAGCTTCCCAGGTCGCCTCTGGAAACCTCTTCCGCTCCTGCAGGACGACGTCACCGAGGAGCATCTGACCCCCGGGTGATCTCCGCTGTTATACAAACGGACTTCTTCACCTGGCATCTTCAGTGCTGTCACAGGAAAAGAGCGCAGAGGTTTTTCTGCTCATTTGCTCTTTGCAAAATGGATCGAATTCGGCCAAATTGGACGGAGAACGTCTGCAAACATGCATTGTCATGGTTTACAGCAGATTCCTGACAGGGTTTTGGCTCGAGACTTCCGCTGGGCCATTTTCACACATTAACAGGCTGTGATCAGAAGAAGATGAACCTTCACCCCGGTCTCAAGTGCTCCAAGGAAAGAACTTTGAAGTTGGGAGAAATCTGAGACGATCAGGAATCTGGAAGCACAAATATTTATCAGTGAGGACTCTTCCGGACCTGCAACGTACTTACATCAAACTCAATACTTTACCCGACTGCAGAGGAACCCTGTGAGAGCTCCAAATCTGTTTTTAATCAAACATTTATTTTAACGAAAACATCTTGTGTTGCTTGCTCTTGTATTGGGTTCAGCTAAGGCATAAGATCCAACTGACCTTTAGTGACCTTACAGCCGCCATTCGATATGATACGATAATGTCCTTATGATCTTTTGCATCTACAAAGTCTTCTCCACAGAGCACTAAAGGGTGATTTGTATGTTTTCAAATGCCCATAGTTCACAGGACATTACGGAAACACTGCCGCTTACATCTG
This sequence comes from Fundulus diaphanus, assembly GCA_037039145.1. NCBI lineage: Eukaryota > Metazoa > Chordata > Actinopteri > Cyprinodontiformes > Fundulidae > Fundulus > Fundulus diaphanus. Next base: position 31,986,202 of record CM073131.1, read on the forward strand.
TTGGTTGTCACCAGTCGTGGAGAAGTCTCGTCTGATGTTGGTATGGCGCCGATGCAGGACGGGCGCTGCATTATGAGGTCAAGCCGTAAACCAGCAGCGACGCAGATGGGCCGACCTGCACGGCTGCAGGGACGAGTCTTCAGAAGAGGAGGGAGGCTCAAAGTCTGCGCCCGTGTGTTTGTCCCTCTGTCTGTCTGGGACAAGAAGGACGGAGGAAGCGGTATAAGCTCGGGAAAAAAACCAAACAGGAGGGGAAGAGGGGGCAAAGAGGTACAAAAAAATAAAAAAAATGTTGCGTGAGATGATGACATTGGCAAGGCAAAAGTGGAGCTGTAATCCTATTTTAATCGCAGTGGATTTATTAAACAGGAGCAGCAGGTTTAAATCTCAGCAGATTACACAGGAGGCCCAAGGAGGTAGGTGTGTGTGTGTGTGTGTGTGTGTGTGTGTGTGTGTGTGTGTGTGTGTGTGTGTGTGTGTGTGTGTGTGTGTTTGGGGGGGTGGGGGTGGGGGGTGGTCCTGGTGTAATCAAGTAGACTTTTAGGTGAAATAGCTTTTCTTTACGCAAAAGATTGAAAAATATATACAAAACTGGGATTCGGTGACATTTAGATAGATGCCTTAAATAAAAGCACCTGGCCGTCATGCATTCAACGATATTTCTCTGGATTAACTGTTGGAATTAAAACCCTTTAAGAATAATTACTTCTTGAGAAATTAAGGCCGCCTGCAGATGCGTCTTTGTAAGACCTTGAATCTCATGGAGAACAGGTTGATCCCTGATCCCCGCACAGCTGGATTTAGTCAACTGATCGCAAAGCGGCAGCTTCGACCTTCAGGGATCAATAAAGATATAGAAAAAAGAGATTTATTTGTGTGATTTTTTTTGTTCAATGCACATTTACAATACAGTAAAAACCTCATATTACTTTTGTCCCCACATATACTCTACCAGCAGGTCACAGTTAACTGTTTTACGATGAATCCAATTTGACACAGCAAACCTAAAAGTGTTGGAAAAGAACAAATGTCCCTTGAACTTTTTTCAAATTGGATCCTTTTACAAGCAAAACCTTGAATGTCTTGTGATAGTCCAACCCAGTGTAGCTCATTATTATAAACTGGAATAATTTAATTTACCAAACAGAGACATTTGTATTCAGCCCCCCTTTACTATTACTTGCACAGCTTCAAACCTACCGAGACCATATCATTCACCTAAAGCGGCAGAATATCTTAAATCAGGTAAAAGTCAAGAGTCTTATGGTAACTCTGAAGGAGCTGCAGAATTTCAGAGCTTAGGTGGGAGAGTGTGTTGATAGGACTGTTAGTCATGTACTCAAAATATCAGGACTTTATGGAAGAGTGGCAGGAAGAAACTCATTGTTGAACGGCAGCTAAACACGTTGAGGTTAAATTTAAATATTGAACTTTGCAAAAGTTAACTGCAAAAACTAAAACTGGACAACACTATGAATACACCAATCCTATTATTGTACTAGTGGTGGCAGCATGATGCTGTGGGGATGATTTTCTTCAGAGGGGGCAGCAAAGCTGGTCAGAGTTTTGGGAAGATAAATGAAGCTAAATTGATGGAAATCCTACAAGAAAACAGATTTGATGTTGGAAAAGACTTAAAACTGGACAACTTCTACAAACATAAAGCCAGAGCTAAAGTAGAATGGTTTAGATCAAAAGTATTTTCATGGGTTAGAATGTCCCAGTCAAAGTCAAGGTCTTAATCCAATTGAAAATATTTAACAAGACATGATTGTTTACAGACACTCCCAATCCTGTCTGACTGATCTTAATCCTTTTTTCTAAAGCAGAATGGGCAAAAATGTGAGTTCTTAGCTGAGCAAAACTGATAATAAAGTAAAAAATCTTGGTGTTATTTTCGACCAAGACATGTCATTTAAATCCCATATTAAACAGGTATCCAGGGTTTAGAAATATTCTGTCCAGGGGTGATGCTGACAAACTAGTCCATGCATTTGTTACTTCAAGGCTGGACTATTGGAATTCTTTACTATGAGGAAGTCCACAAAATGCAGCTCAAAGATGTACAGCGGTAGTTGCAGTGAAAAGTTGTTTTGACAAATTCTTGACCCAAATGTGGAAAACAATTTTCTTCTACTTAACAATTATATAACTTACTACTCATGAAAAACGAGTAAAAAAAAATCAATGAGAAAAAACACATTATGGAGTGTAAAAACTTCTGTAAAGGGAATCTATGACAATCAAACAGGAAGTCAAGGCTGTTAGGTCTTCTAGCTAAATGTAGTATTAAAGAAACCCAGTTCCACAGCATCACGTTTCTCTTGCACAAGCTCCGTCAAGCTCGCCTTTAAAAATCAATCCATTCAAAACCAGCAGAAGAAGAGTACGTGAAATGGAATATATTTCTGTGAGGATGTACAAGTGCGTACTTGAAGAAAGCATTTAAGACTCACCTAAAGGGTTAACTGCAATGGAACCCAACACCGTACATTGAGCCAAAAGACAATATGGACATGAGTGAGATTTTTCTTTTTTTATGGATGCACTAGGCAAGTCTTTTTGTCCTTTTATATGACATTCCTAATATATATATATATAAATAGAGAGAGAGAGAGAGAGAGAGAGAGAGAGACTGGCCTTGGCATTAAAATACTGTTGTAGAAATAAAATGCCTATTTATCTGAAGGTAACATGATCATGCATTGCTTTTAAAAGATAAACTTTGCATTGCAGAGAGATACAAATTTCTTTAAGGTTAAAAATTTAACAGCAATCAGATGTCAGGTTTTCATCTGGACACTAACGTTACATAAAAACATCCCATTCACAAATCTGGCTCTCTACTGCCATCTACTGGAAGGTGTGTTGGCTTTAAAAAAGGCGAAAAAAGGTCCACGTTTCATGTCATTGACTGAATCCGCCTTTTTAAACTGTCACAATCTAAACAAATTACTACAGATACTAAATTTTATAGCACAAACTTAAACTGACTTTAACGGCACTGAAATGTAATCACTCCGATTTATAAGGATTCCTATGTGACACTACTTTGTTGGATTTGATTAAATAGGGTGATTTGTTCAGTCAACTGATTGAAATGTATCATGAAAATGTCAGTATATTCCATATGAAATCAGAGGACTTGACACTAGATTCAGCTCTTTGTTTATTTTTTATATTAAAGAACATGATACACGATGATTTTGTTTATTTGGCTCCTATAATAAAAAGGATCAAAACATAAATCGTATTGATCAAATGTATATTTAAACCTAGTTGTTTGATCAACTTTACATATTCCAAAATGGATACAAGCATACCTGCATGAAACCTTTTTTTTTCTTTTTCCTAAGGCTTTACTTTCTGAACATGTACCAAAATGCATTTAAAATAAAGGGTAAAGTAAGAAAGCATTCCATGCCAGTACAAGCATATAGCTGAGAAAACAAGAAAAATGGCTTTAAAGAGGACAAAATACCTACAAAAGAGCCAGGGGATGACAAATAAGTGCATAAAACAGACCAATTTGACCTGCTTGTTTACTTTTATTGATTTGATTTTTGATTTAGATTTTTATTACAGACTCAGAGTCCAGATTACATACAAAGAGAATACAAAGACAAAATAAGAATAAAAAGTACAAAAAATAAACTATACAAACACATGACTTCTAGCCTTACAAGAGGCAATCATACCAATGTCTCCAGAGTACAGAAGAGTACTTTATTGCACTATATTTAACATTTGCCAGCAGTAGTATGATTTTATTATTATTCAAGCGACAAATAAATCTATACATAAGTTTTCTCAAGACAGCCATCAAAGTGCTGACTCGGGCAGATACAAACAGTTCACTGGCACTGGACCATCTGGGTTTATTTAACAAAAGTCTAAGTGCATCATTGTAAGCCACCTTCAATTTTTGAAGACTGGCTTTTTTAAAATTGCACCACAAATGTGCAGTATACAGTGATGTACAATATGATCTAAACAAGTTCAACTTTACTTCATCCGAACAGAATCCAAATTTACGGACAAGAATATTTGCCTGAGCGTATAACATTCGAACCTGACCTTATTGTATCTATATATGTTTTAAGGCTTTGTAAAGCAAATATAAACGCGCTTTTTTTCAACTAGCCATTTAGCCGAAGAAATTAACATTTTCCCGAGCCTCCAGCAGGGGGCAGCAAAGTGCCCTGCTCTTCAGAACTTTAACCTCCGACTTCCGCCTTGCTCCTTCCTCTTCCGGTTACGGCGAAAGCAGGTATGGTGGCTCCCATTTCTTCTGCATGATTACTACATTGTAATCGACTGTAATCCTCGGGTTTAGAGGCTAGTTCAACTAATTTCAACACATTGTTTCAGTCATAGTAAGCTTTTTCACTCTTGGAAGGGACGATTTCATAAGTTGGGGTGGGTTTTGCGAAGACATTTTTTACACATCTCCCCGCTGTCGGGATGAGGCCGCTCTCCAAACATGCTAACCGGTTGGCGGTATGATAATAAAAACGACACACAATGGTGCCGGGAGCAGCTCAGTACACATAACTTGCCCATAAAACGTGAATGTGGGGTTCATAACGGCGTGTGAGTGGGTTTAAACGCGCAGGGTTACAGCCAGAACCGCTTTCTCATTCCACTGCAATTTGTCTCGCAGCTTCACGATGGTGCAACGCCTGACTTACCGCCGCAGGTTGTCCTACAACACTGCCTCCAACAAGACCAGACTGTAAGTGAGCCGTCCGCTGCTGTTTCTGTCGACGTTTTCACGCTTTGCGACACCCGCGGCGGAAACCGTGCGCGTAGTGATGAGGCTTGTTGTCGACCCGCAGGTCCCGGACTCCTGGTAACCGCATTGTGTACCTGTACACCAAGAAGGTCGGCAAGGCCCCCAAGTCAGCATGTGGCATCTGCCCTGGAAGACTGCGTGGCGTAAGTACACCTGATGGAAGCTGGTGTGTGTTTCTGGTGGAGGAGGGAGCACGTGTTATGAGAAATACTTAATAATAATAATAATGACTGTGCTAGCAGAGTTAAGTCTTTCCTGTTATGGGTGAAAGTGACTTGGCTCGGTTAAAAGTATTGTTGAAATGCGTAGAAAGGATTGATTTAAAAGCCAGTAAGTTTTATGTATGTTGCGCTATATCTAAAACTGAACAGGGGACTCCCAGGTGTCTTACAGACGGCTCTTTTGGAACATTAAAGGTTACATAGCCAAGTAATATGCGTATAAAAATAAAAAGACCAAAAACCGTTTGATTATGATAAAGTTAGGTTATCTACACCAAGCCTCTTGATAATGTTTTGATGGTTCTTTTTGTGGATAAATATGGCTATAGATTTAAACAGATGTGGCAACATTTATCCACAGTATCAAAGAACCATCATAATGGCGTTTTTGCTTAATTAATAAGTCAAAATTAAATGATGCCGGACCGAGTCTGACCCTCTGCAATGCCTCGCAGGAACGGCGTGATCGAAGACCAAACATTATTTATTAAATACACCAATCTACAGCAACTTTAAGAGCCTAATACCAGAACATTTACTCTGGTCAGAAACATCTGAGCCTCGGCTGGTTTAACGTCCGCCAACGTTCAGACTGTATTCCCAGCGACATTCCAGTCTTTTCCCTCTTGGAATCATCATAAGTTTTTGCTTTTTTTCTTTGGATCTTTGACCTTTTCTTATTTGTTTCACTGGGAGATGCTAATAGCCGTTAGCTGCTCCTTGTTTTAACCTCTGCTGTGCATACACAATGATGTACTTCCGTTAAGATCATTCATAAACTCAAAAGGCTTTATTTACTAACAAACTGAGCAAAAACAAAGCATAAAACATCAAAACAACAACTAATACACCAGCAGGCCGTGATAATCTTTCATAAAAGCTTTGTATGCAACCAGAGTGTGCTACTGACGTATACATTAAAAAAGTAAATGAACGTGGCTATGCACCTTTTAAGGTTTATTATTCAGCTGCAGTGTTGATGGGGAGGAAAAGGAAATGTGATTTTTCAGCATTGATAAGTCATGTACTGTAGCTCGTTACCACCTAGGCCTGGTCGATAAATCAGAAATGTACCGACGTCGAAATTTCTGTTAGGGTAATATGTGCATTTGCAGCTGTTAAGATGATTTGGCTGTGATTGTCCAGGTCAGTTATACCACATCCAAAGTGACTTTAAATGCATGTATTTCTCATATATGGTCACATTCTGATTTAAAATGTCTTAGGATCAGCGTTACCCGTATTCAGGAGGTTAAATTGTGTGATCTACCCGGGCGTTGGCAGATATGATATTATTCATTGAGCAAAATCCAAGCAAATCAGTCAGTTCTATACTTTATGCTTTGTTACAATTTTGGGGGGCACAATAAAACCAATTTAACTTCAAATGTTGGAAAAGAGTATTTGTTTGCTGCTGAGCAGCGTAAACGGCAAAACGGTCCTACGTTAGGATTTGTTTTTCTTGACTGAAGCGTTACACTGCTGTTATTTAGCAGTGGTGTTTTTTCATGTCACTCAGTCACATCACATCTTTTTGATCTCAGCCTTTTGCCTGTGAACAGAGAACCCTTTCACCTCCACGACATTACCGGTACAGGTTACTGTAAAATAAAAATCTGTGAATTAAAACAGTAGAACAAAGTCTAGGTGTGCAGAATTAGCCTGCAGTAAAACACACGTTGAGTCCAGTGAAATGAACCCAGTTTACCACAGAATGAGATGCTGGATTACAGTCTGTAGCGCAGGGCACCGTTAGACCTGTTTTGTTTTGACAGTAGGTGGCGCAAGATGCCGATTACATGTTACATGGAAGGTCAGAGTAGGTTGTCTGAATACTTTGCAGTTAGTCATCTCCTGTCTTTAGACTCTGAACAACAGGCAGAAAGTTTGGTGTGATTTTGTCTTTCCCTCCGAGAAGAGATGATGATGATAGTCTAAGAAGTGTGAGCCAGCTTTGTCCACTGTCGTCTTTACCGCTGGAGGCAAGCAGTGTTAGTGCGCAGTGTTGGAACAAACTTGTATTTTGAAGCTAAGATCCATACAGAAAATTATGGTATCAGATACAAAGGTTCTATCTAAGGGCAAGTTTGTAGCATTTGGTGTCAACGTGTCGGTGATTTTAACCACTTTAGCATCAGTTTGCATCGCACAGCTTAAATTGTGGTAAGGTGTGTGGTTAGAAAAGCACCAGAAGTGCAGAATGATGCAGAAGGGGTCAGACTTTAGGTTAATGACCACATTAATCACTGACATTTTTATGTAGTAGTTTAAAAAAAAAAATCACACCTTCATTTGACCAGATGAGACCTAAAGAGATCACGGCCTCTTTCAGGAGGTGATCTGGTCAAGAAAAAGGCAGCAACACACGTCAAGGTGGACAACAGAAGACAGAACAGCCATTAGAATACAGAAGGGGTGAACAATCTGACTCAGATGCTGAGTTATTACAGAGTAAAAGGTGTAACAGCTTTCTGTTCTCCGATGAAACGTGTATAAATAAGCAGGAACGGAGCCAGTCAGTCATCCACTGTGAACGATGGAGTGGACGGCTGCAGTCAGGGAGAAGTCTGAGCGCAGTGGTTCGCTGGAATCCAGGCCTGCAGGCAGCACCATACATCCACCTCACCATGACCGAGAACTGGCAGCAAGGGGCTGCTGTCACGTTTCTGAGCTCTGGGGGAGAAACATGACTTTGTTCTGCAATTTAAACCAAACTTTATCCTTAATTTGATCAAATGTTTCAGGTGACTTTTTAGAAGAAGGCTCTGCATCACGGGGCTTCTAGCTGGCGATTAGATCGAGAGTTTCACCGTTTTGTTTGGACCTTGAAATAACGGCATTGGTCAACTTTAGGAGTAAAAATGTGTGTATTTAAACTCCCCCCATGCTTCCCAACAGTGAGATCATTAGTGGTGTATTTGGTGTAGTTTAATTCAGCTTTTTGACATTTTGTGCGAAACGTATTGAAACAATTAAAGCTGCATTTTGGTTGTCTATTTGAAATTTGCCTTTTAGTGTGGGAGGATAACGTAGAACCATGGTTGTGCACTTATTTGTTTTTAAATTTTTTCAGATTGCAATTTATTGAGATTAAAAAAAAAGAGATGAGACTATTTGGTTTATATCGAGATTTTGCATTCTAATTGTATTTTCTGTATTCCTGTAGGTTATCTTTCAGCTGTTTCTCATATTTATCTGCAGCAGTTTGAAAAAAAAAAAAAAAAATAATCCTGTGAGACGTTTGGGTAAAACTTTGATTCAGAGATGCCTTCCTATAGTTTATGAAAAGAAAAACATGTCGAGATAAATATTGTATGTCGGCATTCAGCCAAAAAAATATCGACAATATTCAACACTGCAGCTCTAAGAGTATTGCTCATATATTACGATACCATAATTGCTTTTAAGTTAATTGCTACCCTTGTGACTTCTGGGGATCGTGGAACAAAAACTGCAGACGGAAACTATACATTATTATCGTTGTTATTCGTCGGCTGATTAAAGGTCCAGGTCTCCACCGCTGTCATTTTAGTGCCGTTTCCCTGTAAGCCGGTGCTTCTGTTCTCATGATTGGCATTTGTGTTACAGATCCGCGCTGTTAGACCTCAGGTTCTGATGAGGCTTTCCAAGACCAAGAAGCACGTGAGCAGGGCGTACGGTGGCTCCATGTGCGCCAAGTGTGTGCGTGACAGGTAAGAGAGGCCATCGCTTTCGTTTTAAGATGAGAATTTGGCCTGATGTCCGAGTTGAACCTGATTTTATACAAATTTGGCTTCTACCACAAATGCTGAAAGATCTGTGGTACTGTAAAGTTTTGTCATGTAATGGTTCAACGCTAACATGGACAGGACTTTTGTTTGTTCTTGGGTGAATAATGTATTAACGTTTCTCTCTTGGTGTGATTCACAGGATCAAGCGCGCTTTCCTGATTGAGGAGCAGAAGATCGTTGTCAAAGTGCTCAAGGCACAAGCACAGAGCCAGAAGTCAAAGTAAAATCTGTATTTGTATTGCCACAATAAATAAATCACCAACAAATGGGGTTACAGTTGTGGTCTGTTTAGTGTGTGTGTGTGTGTGTGTGTGTGAGATCTGGAAGTGTGCAGGTACCTGCTAAGGTTTGAAACCGAGACATCAACTGATGAAATGTCCAAGTTTTTAATGTTTACTTGTAATGAAAATTGTAGGATCATAAATTGGGTTAGCTTTTTACTTAAGGTTGATCGACCAGAACTCATGATCCTCACTGTGAAGCATTTCTGGTCCAGATGTGTCGGCAAGGCAGAGGACTGAAGTGCTAAAAGTAGATGAGAACTGTCTGGATGATGAAGGGTGTACCGGAAGAATAACCTTTAAATGCTGATATAACGAGGAAAAAAAGATATGCATTCAAATGCATATATCAGTTCTTGACCCCCTTTTACATTTGGTGAACAAAACATTAAAAACATGAATGGTGCTAAAACGTGCAGTTGTTTAAACAGCTTTGCAGTAAAAATGGGGAAAAAGCACAAGTATGCATGAAATCACAAAAAATGGAAACGATGGGGGGTAAATACCTTTGTCCCACAATACAATAATTTTTGAAAAATGGAACTTAGAGCAGAGTACTGGAAAAATAAAATGTAACTCATGACTTAGAAGTGTTATTACAGCTAAGCATATTCGGGTTTCTGGTGTTTCAGTGCTGAGATTCCCTTTAGTCCTGAATTGAGGTAGGCCTATATTGAGCAAAGCAGTTTTTGTTTACATGTGTATATAGAGATATTATACAAATAAAACAAAAAAAATCCAAATGTTTAACTGGAGCATTATTCTATATAGAAGAAAGGTGCCACGAAACAAAATGCATATTAGGATTTCTGTCCAATTGAGACGGACTCCGCAAGTTACTGTCACTTTAAGTGACGTAGAAATTTAGTTGTTATAATCCAATATTTTTTATGGTTTCATTTGCTTTATCTAGCAGATTTAATTTGTTATTGAGGTCGATACGTATATTCAGTTCTTTTTTTGTTTGTTTTAAAACGAATGACAAAAAAAACATGTGCTTCCGGGACACGTCGCCTAAGCCAGTGCGCAGGCGTACCCCAGCCAGTGGAAGCAGCGTCGCTGGAAAGAGGGGAGACAATTACCTTCATCATGGAGACTTTATACGGAGTTCCCTTTGCTGTGCTCGAATGCCCGAATATAAAACTGAAGAAACCTTCATGGCTGCACATGCCGTCGGCCATGACCGTGTACGCGGTCGTCATTGTGTCCTACTTTCTCATCACAGGAGGTAACAAGCTAGCGACAAGCTAAGCTACGGCTAGCCTCTCTTCATATTAACACGGCCACAAGCAGAAGTTGTAATGTTTATAGTTTTATTTTTATTATTTCTGCACTTACGTTGAATTTGTAGTTTGTAATGGTTAACTTTTCAGCTAAACTAAGCAGTTTGTTTTCCCATTTATGTGCAATTTGAGCCGAGCTATGCATACGTTGCTGAACAAGCTAACGTAAACATTTAGTGTACAACAGAACATAGCATTAAATAAAGAAGGAAAGCGTTGGATATAAAAGCTTTAAACATATTTTCAAGCGCTCGCTATTAATTTTTGATAATTTTAACGTTTACGGCCCCTGTGGAGGATGTCAGCGACTGACCAATCAGCAGATTTCTGTCTTATATACTTTTCAAATTTCCTGAGAAAACTGCAGATATAGTCCTTATACATTCTTACACATAAATGCAAAAAAAAAAAAAATAAAAAAAAAAAATTGGGGAGGAATTCTGCAGAATTATAGTTGCATTTTGCTCATTAAGTGTGTTTGTCTCAACGTTTTTATATCTGATTGTCCAACCTGCAGGTATCATCTATGACGTCATCGTGGAGCCTCCAAGTGTGGGTTCAATGACGGATGAGCATGGACACCAGCGGCCAGTTGCCTTTTTGGCGTACAGGTATGACAAGCACTTCTTTTTGTATTTAAACAAACAAAAAAAATAAGTATGCTCACAGCTAATTTGTATTTCTTTTTCAGAGTTAACGGGCAGTACATCATGGAAGGACTGGCCTCCAGTTTCCTCTTCACCATGGGGGGCCTGGGCTTTATAATCCTGGACTGCTCCAACGCACCCAACATTCCCAAGCTGAACCGCTTCCTGCTGCTTTTTATCGGCTTCGTCAGCGTCCTCCTCAGCTTCTTCATGGCCAGAGTCTTCATGCGCATGAAACTGCCGTAAGTCGAAGCTCAGTGCTAGCCGAGATACCACGGCATACCAAATTTATCTATAAAGCACCTTAAACACCCACAGGACCAAAGTGAAAATGCAAATGATGAATCATAAAACAACAATAAGCAAAATGGTATATAAAATGAAAGAAAATAAAAAGCAGGAAAACAAAGTCAACATCTCAGATTGTGTTAAAAGCCAAGGAAAAGAGATGAGTTTTAAGAAGGGATTTAAAATCATGATGTAAATGACAGCATAGGGCTGGACGATAATTCAATAACAATATATATTGATCGATAGACGTATATCGATGATACAAAAAAAAGGGTCAATAAATAGTTTTTCTTCCTTTTGCATTCTAGCCAATCGTTAGCCAAAGCCAAAGGTTAATATTTCAGTCACTAATCATCCCAACCAATCACAACGCAAACCCAGGAACAAAGCTCCGCCCCCTTCCGAGAGTTCAGAGAGCACGCGTTCTTTTTTTAGGGCTGTCAAAATAACGTGTTAATTTCGATTAATTAAAAAAAAAAAATAACGGATTAAAAAAAATAACGCAAATTAATCGTATAGGGTAGTTCACTGCTATTGTTTTCATCTGGGTTTTTTGCGCCGGACTGGAAGGCAGAAGGCGAGCACAGCGGCAGACGCAAACAGAGCAAACAACGAGTTCTCGACGTATTTTTCTCGACTACCTCCCGATCAGGAATCGGACGGTCGGTTGAAAATCAAACATGTTTGAAATTCAGTCGGCCGTCGTGAGGTTTTCGTGAGCGCATCCTGCTGTTCAAGCAGAGCTACGAGGGAGCGCCCTCCCCTCCTCTCTGTCCCCGCCAGGGGAGGGAGGGGAGCAGGCGTCCCCGAAGCGACCTCTGCCCGGCCCTGGACCCGCGGGGCCCGGACGTCGGCTCGCGGGGGGGTTGAGGAGGGCGAGCGTTCCGGTCCGCGCGACGCGCTGGCCATCTGTTTCCGTACGCCTCCGCTCGGGGGGATGCGGGCCGAGCGGTCTACTGTGCCGCGCGGCCGCCGGGGCGTCTTGTCTTTCCTCTCTCCCCTCTGTTCCCCCCGACGCCCGGTACCTCCCGTGCGCCGGCGGGTACCCAACTCTCCCCCCTCTTCCGGAGGGGGCATGACGTACAGTGTGAGCACTCCGGTCGCGTCCGAGCGTCGCGCCGTACAGTGTGAGAACACAGATCGTGAAGCGGTGAACTTTTAAACCCCGCGGTTCCGTCGCACAGTTTGAGATGTATATAAGTACCACGACTGAAAAACTCGTACAGTGTATGTCCGGCTTTATTCACCCGTTTTGTCACGGTGTTTGGCGAGAACAGTCCTGTTTTTGCCTACCGGCGTAACCCGGAAGTAGCGCGGACGTCACTTTACTGTTGTAAAGTGTTGATATTGAGGGGAGTGTTCATTCATTTTCATTGTGTCCCCTACGTTACTGTGTGCCACATATGCCACAACGACACATGTTAAAACGTCTGAAGGCATGAAATGTGAATAAGAGTTTTTGAACTTTAATGTATCTAATGCTGATTATTCATTGAATCATTTGAATTTAAATTTTTAAAATACTTTCACAGCAAAAATTATACGCGATTAATTTAGATTAATTAATTACAGAGTATGTAATTAATTAGACTAATTTTTTTTAATCGATTGACAGCCCTACTTCTTTTAAAAACTTGCAGTTTTGGTAAAAAGTTGGTTGAATAAAGGGTTGAGTTTGAATTCAGTGTTTGTGAGTTCTGTATCTAAAAATGGGTCGCTAAGCAACAGCATAAAATGGCAAGGGATGCACTTAAGATAAATGTTTTGAATTTGTTGATAATAATCAATATCGATCAATATGATTTCTATTTTATCAATATACTTTTTTTCCTATATCATCCGGCCCTGTGACAGCACTTTTTTTTTCATCAAAAGTATTTAAAAAATCTGTGATTATGCTTTTTCTTAAGGGTGAGGATGCCAGACTGCTAAAATAACTCTTGTCTTTTCAGAGGGTACCTCATGGGCTAAGGACGCTGACAACGGAAATGTACCAAACACAATCAGTCATAGATGAAGGTGACAACCAAATCGTAACCAGTTGAGACTGAAAGCACTGACTTTGCTCAAGAAACCAGACCAACTTCTCCTCTCCCTAAAAAATATTTTGAAAAAAAAAAAAAACCAACAGAGCCACCGGCAGACCTCTATTATTAGGCTTTGTGTAAATGTTACTGGCTAATCACATAGTTTTCTCCTAAAACCTGCCATGAACAGAGAAAACGGAGGGTGGGAGATGCTTTGGTGTCGCTGGGGATAAAAAAAACTCTAGAAAGGAAGCTGAGCGCTGATGGATGCAGCCTGCGGTTTAGATGCAGAATTCGAACTGTGCGCTTTATTTTGTTGAGTGTCTGAAAGTGTTTGTCAGTTTTTGTATCAAAACAATTGAACAAGACCATGAAACTGGAAAGGTTTTGTTTTTGTATAAGGTTAAATAAATCATTGGCACAAATCCTTAAACTTGTCTTTCATATTTTAATAATTGAACTTAGTCATTAAAGACGCTATACCTGAATTTATTTTTGTCTGGTTAAGAAAAATGCTTTTTATTAAGCAATGTATTAGGAGTTAAAAGACATAATTTGGTAATTGAATAATTGTGCGATCCAGCGACTCTGGGCCTTTTTTTTGTGAACTTTGGACAACTCGGGACAACTTTTCTCTACCAGTGGATTTTTCCTGTTCAGTGTTGATTTCCAGGTTTCTTGTGCGTTGGTTCTGATTTTGATCACCATACGGAGGAGAATAAATGACTTGTGGGTTCTCCTCTAGACAGTTTATTTGACTCCAGCAGATAAAGGATTTTTCTCATGCATATCCTTAACCCTCAAATTCAACAAGTGTATCAAAGGAAAATGCTGTCAATTGATGCTTTTATACAATGAAAATGATGGGAGGTATTGGTTTTGATTGATTTAAGGAGCGATCTGGTTCAGTGTTTGAATTTCCAAACACGGGCAAGTGAAAAGGAGCCATTTCTGATCTCTGCCTGACAGGCGCATCTTTCAGTTTGGCCTTTTTTGCATTCACATCCAAGTGTATTGACACAATTCTGCCCCAAGGTGGTGCTGTTACTCCATTTACTCTGTTTTTCGTTGTGAATGGACACTTTAGTTTGCCGGTGCTGGACAGAATTACAAATATAGGTGTCCTCTGGTAACTTTGAAACCAGATTTAGTATACCAGCCGTTTTTTAAAGGATTATCCTACAAGCACATATGGCTCCAAACAAAAAAAAAGTAATTATTTTTATGACCCCTGTCTAAAAACTGAAAACATAAGGTATCTCCCTTTAATTACTGCTGTAGTTCAGAGTTGGCAAGTTTGTGTGGTTTTTCTATGTAGTAGCAAAAGCAAAAACTGGATTTACTGCTTCCAAATGAAAGCCAAAAAAGTTGCACTAGGTGTCGGCATGTCTGTCATTTCAGATCATTTGACATTTCTCTGTCGGTTTACCTTTCCTTTTAGTGCCAGAAGCATCGCTCTCAAAGATACAAGAGAAGTGCTTATTATTTTCAATGTTTCACCAGGGGTTGGTTACCGTTCCACCTCAACAACCACCTCTTTCTTTCCAGTCCAAGCCTGCCTACAAATGGGAGCAAATGATTCTTTTTGCCTCTTTGGAAACATGTAATTTTGAGGATGTGCTTTTTGAATCCTTGTTTCTCCTCCCCGTAGCATCGTTTACTGGCTTGTATATCGATTCAATTTGGGGCTCCGTGTTTTACACCTGAAAGTGTTCATAATCTGTGGCTGACATGTTGGGCCATATTCAAACTGAGCGTGTTAACGTCCATCCCGTCTGGCAAAATTAAGTTTCTAACATGTTTTCATGTATTTTGGGAAAGAAAACAAGGGTTCAGTTGGATTATTATATAAACCCAGAAAAGAAATCCACTGATTTCTTACAGATATACCTCAGAAAATAAGTATGTAACACATCGTTTTCCTCAATAAATATATTCCTACAGGGTCCATTGGAAATTTACGTTAGATGAAGGTAACAACCTATGTAAATCTTGCGTACAAAGCAAAACAAACGAGTCCATAAAAAGATGTGGAACAGCAAAACCAATAAGTGTTTAACACAGAGACCAAGCCTGTTTCCTGTCTAATATGAGCTGGTTTAGTACTAATTGATGGTCATAAAAATGATTGCAAAAGAATCACATCATGACGGATAAAAGCAATCAATGCTTTCTCGGGATGTTTACAAAGGCTGTTTGTAAAGCATGGGTCGGTTAAACTGGCCTTGACCCGGCGCATCGTGCAAAATGTCTGACAGTCAAAATTAAAACCAGAAGAGCTGAAGGCAACGAGAAAGACTCTCCCCCCATCGGCCTCTATGCACACTCACTGCACAAGACTTGTTTTGTTGCGGAACATTTGGACAAGCCAATAAATCGTTGAGAAGCTATAGTTTGGTCAGATTAGATCGGAGCTGAATAGTTTTTTGAACGTCGGATGCTTGGAGAAGGAATAACGCTACACATAACCTCGTCGGGTGACATCTGGTGGCGTAAACATCCTGATAAACAATCTGAAGATTACATTTGTTTTTCTTTCCAGTTTGTTGATGATCCCAAACATAAAACCTTTGAAATCTCAGCTACAAAATCAATAAAAAAGAAGTGAAGATCAGATTGTATATCAGAAGACCCCAAAAGCCCTCAACATTTTGTGCTGGAAGTAAAATCAAAATGACACATTTGCAATGCACGGAAGTAATTTCTCCTCAGATACGCTGTTTATGAATTGTCGTTAGAAAAATTAGCTTTTCTGCTTTATTCCCTGTGCCATTCCCTTTAACTACACATCATTTTTAGACTTTTTTTTTTTTTTTTTATATTTATTTTGATGTCTTTGTCTGGATTACTTGGGTTGCGACTAATATGTTCACCGCTGTATGAGCCAAGTCTCATACCAGGTGCTCTCCCTGCAAGTAGGTCAGCACAGGTCTGCATTGTTATCCCCCCTTTCCACTCTAATGGAGCAGGGCAGCCAGAACAGTGATATGCTGCTGTGAGGTAAACCTACACCCCCGTCTCAAATATTTCAGAACCTCTAACGGGTTTTCTTCCAGGATTGCCCTTTATTTAGCGCCATCCAGTTTTTCCCCATCAGCATCCTGTGGACATCCTCCCTGTCTCTGCTGTCCAAAAAGCATCCCCGCAGTATGATGCTGCCACCACCTTCCTCCCCATATTGGCTGTCCCCCCCACATGGTCTGTGTCAAACCGAAAACCAAGCGTTGCAAATCTGGTTTCTCTCATTTGGCTGCTTAAAGGCTAGATTGGTGGAGAGTAAATTATTATTTTTTTTTAATCAACCGCTTTGATTAATCCTTCATTTTGACAGCACTGTCTGCTGTATACAGACAGCCATACCAGGGTAGTTGTTATAAAAGGGTAATGCACTCATTTTCATGTCCAGTTGTGTTATCTTACAGCTGTTGCCCTCATCCATTCCTGTAGCTACGCTTGGCTGTTGAAGCCGGTACTTTTATACTTTTACTTGAGTAAAAGGTTTGCAATGATTCTTCTACTTCTACAGAAGTATGTTTAAACTCTAGTATCTATACTTCTACTTGAGTGATAGATGTGAATGCTTTTGACACCTTTGCCTTCAAGCCAAACTCGGTCTGCATGGAACGTTGGTGAATAATTGTCAGGCGGTGTCCCCCTTTGGCAGATGTTCAGGGAGATAAAGAAACAGAGCAAAAAAAGATTGAAACATTTCCTTTTTAATTAAAATGTGGTGTGAAATATAGTATTTACTGTGATGCAATAGAACTTGTCACCGGTCCATTAAAAGAAAATGAAATTTGTCGTCCTTCAGAATGAAATTTTTCTCTTTTTAACAGTCAAGATGTTCTGCTGCTACTTTATCGGTGTAAAAACACACACACCGCCCCCTTTATGTCCTAATACGTTTCCTTTGTCTGGTTTGTTCTTGGACTTCTTCGGTGCCGTGGCCATGGCCGTTCTCCTCTGTCGACAGCTTGAGAACAAACGAAGCGCAGAGTAAAGTCAGTGGAGCTGGATTCCTGGCGTTGACACAACCTGCCATGCAGCTTACCTTTCCCCGTCCCTTTTCGCGTTCTGTTTTTTGGGAGTTGTCCCCCTTCACGCCTAATGCTCCCTCCAGCTCTGAAACAAAAGCAAGCAGCACAACCTAACACCTCCGATTTCATTTTTGCCGCACTCGCGCGGCTCATGAAAACCAAAGTACCTTTGAGAATGAGGTCGATCTTCTCCACCACCAGGTCAGCGTCCTGCGTGGTGAAGCACAGCGGGGGCTTGAACTTCAGCACGTTGCGGTGAGGTCCGTCAGCGCTTAGAAGGATGTGCTGTTCCTTCAACCTGGGAGTATTTGCACATTTTTTTTTTTTTTAATTAGCCCTGTAGTTCTTCATGAACGCGTACAGCTTTATGATAGCAGGCCCCTGATGATTGGATGACAGCCGTGTGCCAGAATGACCAGTTTTCTACAGCTCTATGGCACATAGAGGAAAACATGCTCCTCCTGTATCTGAGCACTGCTTGTCAGCCTGCTGAAAAAATGACGCCGCACTTTTCCGTCGGTTACAATAAAGGCAAATGTGTTTGAAATGCAGACTGTAAGGAACGTGACCACACATTAGTGTTTTTTTAAAGTGAGGCTGTTTTAAAATGACGACGCGCGTGTCTGTCAAGCAGACTGCAGTGTTCTGCCTGCGTTGTATTAGCTGGTCCTCTCACTGGCTTCTAGACAAAGCTGACTGGGAGCAATCATCTGCTTCTGCCCATTCTGATTTACGACCTGAAGATTTTTTTTTTTCCCCATTTTCTTTTTTTTGTCATTTGCAAACTTACAGATGAGCGTGAATTTATTCTGAAAAATGTGAAACAAAAGCTGCTTTTCATTCACCGTTGCTTGATCGCTTTATTGTAAACTAAACCGAACAAAATCAGGGTTGTGTGATGGTTAATGGTGAAAAACGTTCAGTTCAATCCTACTCAAAAGGATTTCTTATTCATTTGGCATGGGAATTAACAATATAATTCAGTTCTATCTGTTTAATCTTTGCTCTCAGTAGATAAACGTCCTATTTTTTGTGTCGACTCTTGTTATATTGTGATCACAGAGATAGACGCAAAGGTAAAACCTTAGTTTTTGCACATTGAACTTACTTATAAATGACTTCCTGGGCTTCTGCTGTAGCTGGAGTGAGCTTCACTCTGTCCTTCACCAGCTCCACCCCAACAAAGAGACCGCAGCCCCTGCAGCGAGAGACGACTCCTTACTCACCCTGAGGCCGTCCAAATCTTTTCAAACATAACATTCCTGAATGTTGCGTTACAGTTAAACTGAACAAAAGGTGAAATGAAGATGACAAAATATAGAATTTTCCACATCCTGGCAATGAAACATGACTTTCCTTTGGAGAAATTAACGTCCTATGAAGCAGCACCTTTCTACATTGTGGCACAAAGTGTGTGCATCTGTAAGAAATGTATTTTAATTTGTTTAGAATGTATAGAATAAATCAATTTAAAGGGTTTTATAACAGAACTGGAATTCTCCCAGCTCGCCAGACTTTATTTCAAGAAGGATTTTAAACGGCTGGCGTGGAAAGACCAAGCCGGTAAATGCGTCCCTGAATCAACATGCTGCCAGTTGTTTAACACAAAGAATGTCCATGCTTCTTTTTCTTGTGAAGTCACAGACGTCTATGAATTTGAGTCTGCATTTGTCTCACCTAATGTCTCCAATTAGTGGATGCCTCTCCTTTAGTTTTCCCAGCAGGTTGGTAAGGTACTGGCCCACGCGCAGCGCGTTCCCCTGCAGATCCTCCTTCTCAATCACGTCCAGGACGGCCAGACCGATGGCGCACGACACGGGGTTACCACCAAACTAAAAATGTTTGCGTAAAACATAATTTTAATCTATAAAACAGATTCAAAAGAACAAATATCCATTGCTGGCTGTGCTGCTTTATTTGCCCCTTTCTCCTTAGAATAAGCTCTTACTGTATTGAAGTACTCCATTCCTGATGCCATGAAGGCCTCGGCCACTTCCTTGGTCGTGACCACACACGACATGGGGTGGCCGTTGCCGATGGGCTTCCCCATTGTGACGATGTCGGGCACAAAGTCGTCTCCCTGAAGCTGGAAGGCCCAGAAGCGAGAGCCGACCCGGCCAAAGCCCACCTGAACCTCATCTGCGATGAAAACACCTCCTGCCTTATGGACGTGTCTGGGAAAGGCCGTTAAGAAAGAGACGACAAAAAGGTTAAGACAGACGCACCAGATTTGACATCAGACACGTAAAATGACTGTTGCTTCTTGCACTCATAGCTTGCAGTGTAAATACGAACAACAATGCAGGATACGTACTCGGCCACATGCTGGAAGTAACCCACTGGGGGGATGACCTGCCCGCCACAACTCTGCAGCGACTCGGCAATAAAAGCGGCAATCTGCCCAAGAGCAAAACATATCAGCGGCATATATCTGGAGCCGGACTGATAAACTGCGAAAGAAACGGTTCCCCGTCGTCTTTGACCCCGTACGCCCGACCCCTTTCAAGTGTGCTGCTCCAGTTTTCACCTGACTGGGTGGAATAAGATTGGGATTGTTGTGTAATGCCAGGGTTAGGCTTGAGCGTTACTGCAGGTCATCAGGTTGAATGCTAGCAAGGCTTTCATGCTGCGTTGCCAGAAAATAATGCTGGGTGTTTCATTAAGTCAGAGAAGTCAGGAAAATTCATACCAAAAACTATACTATGTGCTATATAGGAAGCATTCTGGAGGCCTCGGCGCACAGAAACATCAGACATGAGCTTTACCTTACGTCCCTTTTTATGAACGTTGTCTATTATGTCTTTGACTTCGTACGCGTACGCTGTAGCTGCATCAGGATGGTCCGCCCGGTATTTGCCTCTGTACACATCTGGGCTCGGAGCCTGCATGGAAGTTGGTATTATAGAATAATTACAACATCAGATTCACATTTGTTTTGCGTGGTCAAAAAAACGACGAGTTAAAAAAAACGTTTGTTAATTTTCTTGGTTCTGTGTTTATGCGTAATTATTTTAAACAAACCCAAACTTATATTTTGCTTCTTAAGGTCTGGACCAGGCTTGATAAGTATTTGTTCAAAGCTCTTTCTAAGTTTTCTTAGCATGCTGGCTGCTTTTGTTGGCTAATCTACAGTATACCAAGTTTTCAGATAGTAGATTATGATTATGAATCTGTCAAGCTGTTAGCATTTTGTTATTATTTGCTAACTTAGCTTTCATAACCTGATTGCTGCCCTGCTGTCCTAATCTTACCATTGTGATCTACATGCCCTCTTTGAATTGCCTTCCTGCCACGGCTGCACAGTATATAGTAAATATATTGTCACTGCAATATCAGAGTGTGGACAATATCACAAAGTAATGTTTAGAATCCACTATTTGTTGGCTAATACATTTGAGTTATCATGAATGTACACATTGCATGCCGCTGTAGTGTTCAGCCTCAGTAATAGAAACCAAAAGCCAGAGAATGTTGAAAGCACGGCAGAGAAATGGAGAAAGGAGGAAAATGTGTGTTTATCGCAGCTGATATCATTGTCTCAGTATTTACCACTGATATATGCATCATATTATTTTCTAATAATGTGCAACCTTACTTTCTATGCATATGTTCCTATAAAATAATTAATGGAAATCAGCAAAGTCATACTCCCATTGTTTTTTGTTTTTGGATAAAAAAGTAAAAAAAAAATTCCCAGGTGTCACTGGCGCGTGTTGCTGCTAAGAAATCAGGCTACAGCTGCAGAAATGTAGCAATGACCCAATTATTTTGTTACTTAATCTCATGCAATACTATGCACACACTCTGTCTGTAATTTGGAAGATTAACTGCCATTGGCATGCTGAATGTTTGGAGCCGCCCATATGGCAGGGTAATTGGAGCTATTTCTGAATGACCACAAAGTATGACACAACGTGACAGTAATTAAACAATGAGATCAAACATGGTTCCAATACACCTTTCATTTGAAAATTGTATACTTTTCCAGACCCAGTTTTACAATGGTTTCTGTCCTTTACAAATCGGCTAAGAGAGGAAGAAAAGACACAATAAAACAAGAAAGGACAGAAGAAATTGAAGGGAGAAAAAGAAAAAAGGAATGATAAACGGGAGGAAAAAAGTAGGATACAAGGAAGAAAGAAACCAAAGAATGAAGAAACATAGGAAGGTAGGAAGGACACAAAGGAGGAATAAGAGGAAACACACAAGAATGAGAGGAAGGACACTTGGCAGGAAAGAAAGGAAGGGCAGAAGGGTGGGAAGGTCCAAGGGAGGAAGGAGTGAAATAATGAATCACACAAGGAATCAAAGGAAGGAAATAAGGAACGAGGAAGGAGAGAGACAAAGTATGAAATAAATCACCCATGAAAAAAAAACAATGACAAAAAGAAGAAAGGGAAAAATGACACAAAGAAAGGATGGAGGGACATAAGGAAAGAAGAAAGGACACAAGAAAGGAAAGACAAGTTGTCAAAATGAGCTAAGGTAGGACAGAAGACGAAAGGAAGAAAAAAAGGACACATAGATGAAAAGAAGGAAGGAGGGAAGACCAAAAGGGAGGGAGGTGGTACACAAGGAAGTACAGGAGGACAAAAATAAGGACCCAAAGAAGGAAGAGAAACGAATCATCTCTTTGTTACAGGCTGCTAGCAGTACGATACGTCACTGCTACATCTTTTGTTTAGGCGCTAAGAGGATGATGGTACTGTAAGTTGGTGCAAGCTGGCATTTATAGGCTTGGAAAACAGTAATTCAACTTAATATTTATCCATGTTTGTTAGTCTGTTTAATTTAGTCTTTTTTTTCGTTTAGGGTTAAAAAAATATATATTTTCCATGCATTTTCAATCTCCTGTCCCATCTTTCTTTCTCATCGCCACCCATTTGTATGCCGAAAACTCTGTGACCTGCCACAACGCAGCAGCACAGAGCTGAGTGATGGTGTCTTAATAGTGTGCAGGCAGGCGGAAGGTGAGAGCAAAACCACACTCACCACGTGGACAAACAGGTTCTGCTCAGCGGCTGACAGCTGGTGGAACTTATACGGACTAATGTCGATTAGTGATGACACGTGGCCGTGGTACGCGCTGCGGACAGAGTAAACACAAACCAGAGGATCATTTACAGCACCGGTGTCGAGCTCTAGTCTTCGAGGGCCTGCATCCTGCAACTTTTAGATGGGCCTCCACTCCAACGCTCAGTCAGATACTTAGGTCATTAGGAGGACATTGTATAACTTGACTGCACGCTGAGGAGGCAATTTGGCCATCTGGATCATGTGTGCTGGACCAGGACCACATCTAAAAGTTGCAGGACCAGGGCCTCCAGAACTGGAGTTAGCACCCCATATTTGGTGTATAGCTTGGGTTGTGTGGCTACTATGAGTCTGATGGAAGAAGGCGTGGCTGTTTTATCACAAGTTATCACTGAGATATAGCGGGTCTTACTTTTCCAGTGTTATGACATCTTTGTTTCCCGTGTACTGCCATGCGAGCCGAAGGGCCAGGTCGTTGGCTTCAGAGCTGAAGGGGCAAAGGGTTACATTAAGTTACTCAGTCACCACAAAACACACAGATGAGACCTCGCGGACGTCATTCGCCGTTTGTCATTTCAGCTCCCGATGTAAGAGCAGCTGAAGCGGGCCCCTGTTTGTTCATTCTAAATGCATAAATGATTGCGGATGGACTTTTAGACCCTCAAAAAGGGTTTTTAAGTTGTCATACTTCCAAATGCGTATCATCTGCCTTAATCAACACATTCACCTTACAAAACTATTTGAATGTTTTGTCAAATTATGACGACAGACATCAATGGATTTTCCATCAATCCATCCATCCATCATTTTTTCCTCTTATCTGAGATCAGGTCATGGGGCTACAGGTCCAGGAGGAAAACCCACACATCCCTCTCCCCAGCAACATCCTCCAGCTCATTCTGGGGAACCACAAGGTGTTCCCAGGCCAGACGGGACATACAGTCCGTCCAGCAAGTTCTGGGCCTCCTCTTAAAGGGACGTGCCCAGAAAGCCCCCAAAGTGAGGCGCCCAGGGGGCATCCTGATCAGATGCCCAAACCACATTAACTGGCTCCTTTCAATGTGGAAAAGCACTGGCTCTACTTTGAGCTCCCCCCGGATGACGGTGCTCCTCACCCTATTTCAAAGGCCGAGGCTGGCTAATCTATGGAGGAAACTCATTTCCGGCTACTAGTATCTGGGATCGCATTGTTTTAGTCATGATTCATACCTCGTGAGCATTGGTGAGGGTCGGAACGTAGACAGGCCGGTAAATTGAGGGCTTTGCTTTTTGGCTCGGCACAACAGACCGGGGCAGCGTCCGGATTACTGCAGATGCAGCCCCCACCCGTCTGACCATCTCTTGTTCTATCCTACCATCACTAATGAACGAAACGCCAAGATACTGGAACTCCTCCACTTGAGGCAGAGACTAACCCCCAACCAAGAGGGGTCAAGCCACCTTTTTCTGGTCAAGGACCATGGCCTCAGACTTAGAGCAGCTGATTCTCATCCCGAACCGCTCCAGCGCACACTGGAGGTCATGGCTTGAAGAAGCCAACAGTACCACATCACCCACAAAAAGCAAAGATGTAATCTTGGGGTTTCCGAAACGCACACCTTCTCCTCTCCTCTCCTGTCCATGAACACCACAAACAGGATTGGTGACATGGGGCAGCCCTGGCGGACTCCAGCGCGCACTGGGAACAGGCCCGACTTTGTGCCTTGAATGTTAATACAGCTCTTGCTTTAGAATAGCTTTTAAAGGCAATCAGGGGAATGTGATCCTGAGGCTTCAGAGAACTTTGTTCATACCCATGGGGCGTACCACCCCAATAACAAGCAGTGACGTTTTCTGGGTGTAACGTGAAAAAATGTGCAATAGATGAAAGGCTGCGAACGCTATTTCAAAGAACTGAGGGGATATGTTTACATTTTCTACCAATTGTTAGAACAAACTCTGCCAGCTCACAGTCTAGGCTCAGTTTTTGGACTCTGAGGACCTTAATGGGGCCCCTTCCATGTCAGCTTTATGACTCCACATCTCTGATATGTCTTCTGTATAGTATTGAGGGTTTATGGATTATTATCAGAAACACAATTGTTCCTTCTAGATAATCGAGGCAGTTTATGCTGCAATACTGTAAGTACGTGGTGTAAATAAGTAACAATGTTGACCTGGATCAGTTTGTTAAATCAGACCTTTAGGAAGCGAGAAATGCTGTGTGTGCATGTTATCCTTATCCATGTCTACAATATCTGTCAAACCGAGGAAACTTGCTCCCTAGTAGTTCTTTAATATTCTTCTAAACTAAAGCCTTTTAAATGTATATTCGTCATAAGATCTAATTTTATATGTAAATAAATAGGATTCACAAGTTTTGCAAAACCTGAACTTTCACACTTTAGAGTAATCAGAATCAGAATCAGACATACTTTAATAATCCCAGAGGGAAATTACTTTTGTTACACGCTCCAGATATACAAACATTTCTATATATATATTTACAACATTCCACACAAGTGAATGTACGTCTGTCACACCTTCACACCCATAAGAAAACAGGTCTGACTGTAACTAGGTAATCCTTTTTGTAACGTCGCCCTCTTTGTTTGAAGCGTGCAAAAATATGTCTGTGAATATTTTACCCCGAGTTGACAAAGTAGCACACAGAGAGCTTCTCCGGCAGCGTGGCCTGCAGCCTTTGAGCATACAGCACCAGGTTGTCATGTAAGAACCGGGTGTTGGTGTTGAGAAAGCCCATTTGCTCAGCTCCTGCCTTCACCACGTCTGGGTGACAGTGGCCCACTGAAACAAGCAAACAAAGAAATAGAAACAGAAACCCTAAATCAGTTTACTGCTAATAATTGTGGGAGGGAGCAGGTATTCTAATTCAGAAACATTAGTTACATAATTTTTGTGTATATATGTATTACATTTTATGTTGACGTTTTCCTGTGATGGTGTCTGAAGTGTTGTTTTTTTCTAGCTTTAAAAGTGTGTCTTAATGTTTACATGCTTACCATGAGCCACGTTGTTGATGCAATCCAAGTAGCGCTGTCCGTTTTCATCATACATGTACTGGCCTTTGGCTTGCACGATCTTGATGGGGTCATGGCTGAAGAAGATCTTACAAGAAGGTCTGTAGAGGAACTAAAGGTTATTAAAAAAAATCCAAAAATCCTTTTCTTTTTCTTTTTTTTTTTTGTTTGACTTGACTTTTAATTCCAGCAGAAACATCAGGCTGTTCTTAAACCTGATTTTAACTGTTGTTGTTTTTGTTTACTTGTGTTTTATTGGTCATTTTTCTTTTAAAATCATAGACCTGTACAGAAACTTTGGGCGTGTAAAGCGCTCTATAAATAAAGGCTGATTGATTAATTGCAATCATGCAGGTGCATCCCCTGATTCAGCGCTTCTTTAGTATAAAACAGAGATTAGTATTAGTTGAAATTCCACTGTGAGAAAGGGGTAATCATGTTATAGGCTACTGTTGTAATACCATGCACAGACGTGGTTATAGTTAAATTATTTTGAAGTTTATAGGTAAATAACTTGGTCTTAGTTGTAATACGACCAAGTTACCAGATTCACTAATTATAAATAAGTTAAAAGTCATACAATGATAGATTTCTCCCCGCCTCCAGAAGATGAGGGTTCTGGGCAGAGTATCGTTTCTGTAACATATTTAGTTGATCTGAGACGATCTGCAGTCATTTAAACAGTAAAAGTCTTACCCAATGTGCTTCTTTCTCAAGTCTATCGTCTTCTTTTTCTCCAATCCTTCAGCGGACATCGTTGTCTCGTGCAGCAGAAAAAAGAAGCTCGAGGATCACCTGTTCCTGCCAAAATACAGCGCTAAGGTGTTACGAGATCCGCCGCTCGGCCGTCTGCCATATATGGAGAGCCAGAGGGGCCAGACAGTGGGAAAAAAAGAAGCAAATGTCTGCAAAACAAAATACCCCTTTAAATTTTGTTTACAGTTTGAAGCTATTTTCATGTTTTAATGTAAGCTACTTAATTTATTTTATTCTTTAACAAGCCTAAGCTAAAAGTATGGTATGAAGATACTGCCCTGTATGGAGAGCCAGAGGGGCCAGACAGTGAAAAAAAGAAGCAAATGTCTGCAAAACAAAATACCCCTTTACATTTTGTTTACAGTTTGAAGCTATTTTCATGTTTTAATGTAAGCTACTTAATTTATTTTATTCTTTAACAAGCCTCAGCTAAAAGTATGGTATGAAGATACTGCCCTGTATGGAGAGCCAGAGGGGCCAGACAGTGAAAAAAAGAAGCAAATGTCTGCAAAACAAAATACCCCTTTACATGTTGTTTATAGTTTGAAGCTAGTTTTATGTGTTTTAATGTAAGCTAATTAATTTATTTTATTATTTAACAAGCCTCAGCAAAAACTATGGTATGAAAATAGTGATAAAAGGAGAATAGAAAGAATATAGAATAAACAAAAATGGATCATGAATTTAAGATAAATAAAACGAAGTGTTTTGGTTATTTTAGAATTAATTTATTTGGATCATTTTATGTTATTTTCAGGCTTATGCATTTATTTGCTTCTTGTATTAGGTAAATTACGAATGTCCTAACATTGTCCATTAGAATATGAATGTAACAAAAATATTTCAACCAACACTCCAGAGATACATATTTTTCAGCTGATCACATACAATGCTCCCTGTTCAGCTACCCTCAGCTTTCAAAACATCGTATTTTTGGTGTTTTAAAAGATTTGACAAAATAAAGAGGAAACTGATTTAAAAAACAGGGCATCAGCTATTTTAATACAATTTGTTATTTCTTATTTAATATAATATAAATATGAAAATTTGTCAATAATTTTTTAAAATATAATTAAAACTTGTTTGTATTTAATTTCCTATAATACTACATATTAAAATTATTTTTAAATTACATTTTTAATTCTACCAGAAAATGGTCTGCACAGTGGCGCAGTACTGTTGCCTTGCACCGAGAAGGTTCTGGGTTCGAGTCCAACCCTGGTTCTTTCTGCATGGAGTTTGCATGTTCTCCCTGTGCATGCGTGGGTTCTCTCCGGGTACTCCGGCTTCCTCCCACAATCCAAAAACATGACTGTTAGGTTAATTGGTCTCTCTAAATTCTCCTTAGGTGAGTGTGTGTGTGTGAATGGTTGTTTCTCCTGTCTGTCTGTGTGATGCCCTGCGACAGACTGGCGACCTGTCCAGGGTGTACCCCGCCTCTCGCCCATTGAAATGCTGGAGATAGGCACCAGCACCCCTCGCGACCCCATGAGGGATAAAGCGAGTAAGAAAATGGATGGATGGATGGATTCTGCCAGAAAATGTAGCGTGGTTCATTGTAGTTTCCCAGGTCCTGATATTTTATTTTTTGTTATTTTAAATAGTATAAGTACGGAGGCCCTAAAGGGACATCGATGTGGGGTGGGGGGAGGGGAGGGAACGTTCTTGTGCGAATCAGGTCCTTTTTTGTGCACACCAGATACTTTTGTTGATAGTGATATCTCCAATATCAATAAAAAAAAAACTATGGTGTGCATAAGACAGTTTCTGGTACACACGTAAAAGTATGTGGTGTGCACAACAATAAGAAAAACAAAAAACCACAATGTCCCTTAAGGGGTTCTGTATTTAAATGATTTATTTTGTTGGAACTATTTCATAAAAATGTATTTAATTTGTAATGCTTCAATTTTACAATCTCAAAGTTTTACAGTTTAAATAGAAACCAGGGAATAGAGCAAGAACTGAAGAAAAACATCAAATTAAATATTCCTTTAGACATTGTAAAATATTTGTTGCAATAGAGCAGATTTATTCCAGATTAGTAACGCTGGTATGTGTACATGTTTGCTAAACAATTCCTGCTTAAAGCTTTTTTTATTATTTTTTATTTATTTTTATTTATTTTTGCAAACATGAATTCTTTGAATTGGCCAACATTATGCTATTAATACATTCTGTATTTAAGTATCTGAACATAAAGAGCAATATTTCATATCAAACTAAAACCAGAAATAATGACAATCATGTTGTTTGGTGTATTTAAAAGACAGTTTATTTGCCTCCAACAGCACAGTCATATGAAATACCAACATGAAATACAGAATGTGATCTCAAGAAATGTAGATAAAGTTTGTATGCAGCAATAAAAGAAAAGGGTGAGCAGAAACTTAAAACAAAACATAACATAATAAACATGTCCAATAACTCAGACTGCTTCACATTACTTTAGTAATTCAACCAGAATTTTGATACACAGCAAGATCTCTCTTTCAATTTGGCTGCAGAGTGGATAAATGATTTTTCTTGAATCAATAAAAGTCCTGTGCTTTTCACATTACTGGAGCAGCAACAACATTGTGGATGTAATTAATCGTCGTGTATATGCTTTCTCTCTTGGAACATTTGGGTTTGTGAAAAATAATGGTTGCGCCTCACTGTGGCCTTTATGGAAGTCCTGAAAGATTAGCAATTATTATTCTCAATATACCTAATACGTATTGGCAGGCAAAAAAAATAGTTATAGTTTTATATTTATAACTTTCTGTTGATCTTTCATCTGCTCTTGAAAGGCCCATGAAAACCAATTTAGGGGTCTTATTTCTGATCAGTTATACTTTCCCCCTTGTGTTTATGGCCTTCTGACTTTCTAAAAACATATAATTCATGCAATTTTGATTTTATTTTAAAGACTGAAACATTTGTTTTAATTCAGTCCTTAAAGTGGGGTTTTATTCATGAAAAATCTTTCAGTGTTTCGTAATTTCTCTATTGGCTACAGGAGGTGCTGTAAAGTTTGTCTTTCCAGAACAAAAGTAAAATAAAATATACAGTCTAAATGTGCTAAATACATGAAATAAGTATGTAATACACCCCCTATTATGTATTCCCTTTTTGATTGCCTTTAGGGGTCAAACTAAGAAAAAAAAAAGACCTGGGGAAAGAGAAGAATCTTGGATTAAATCAGTTCCAAACAAGAAACAATGGGGACGAACCAAACATAACATCACTTAGGTTGAAATGTGAGAAAATCCACATCATTTTTAGGGCTTCTTTAACTCATAGATGAACGTTGACCCAGAGGGAGTTTGTACGTATTACTGATTTGTAGCATCCTGCCGATTGTGCAGCTCTAACAAACGCTGAAAAGGAAGTCAAAATTTTGGCACCGCTGTCTAGCTTAATAAACTAGATGTGAAACCTTAACACCAAACTCAAACAAACATAGCTTAATAAAATAGAATTAAAAAAATAGCTGCACATTCTAAAATTACAGCAAGTTATGAGAACGAATGCTGTAATAAAGGCTGGTAATCAAAACACGAAGAAAAAAAAAAGTATGAAATATCGACACAAATATCGGGTTAAAAGAAAAAGGAGATTGAACCAAAAATCCTGTAAATTAAGATTTAATTAAAAGTCTGTGTTTACATAATTCCTCCATGTCTCCAGGTAGTGGTATACAGGGTCGCACGGCTGAACAAATGAAGCTAAAGAAAACCACTGTAGTGTGATATTTAAGCAGCATTTGATGCGACACGCATGAACCAAAGTATAAATTGCACTTTATATCAAATGAGCACACATCTCAATAGTACATTAATATTCCACTATACATATATATCAAACTACATTCAATGTAAAGAGACAGAGAGAGAGAGAGAGAGAGAGAGAGAAAAAGAAAAATAGTGAGAGACAAGGCTGTCATAAAATGGCGTGTCGTCATAGTTCACACCCAAAGTTAGACAAAGCAGATGTACTCCGGTCATGTAAGGCCTATAAATTGAAATAAATGCAGTTAAGTACACACTAACATGCAAATGCCCTCTTGATTTCCACCAATGTTACAATTGCAGATGTGTTTTATGATGCCTCATCGTGGGCTTAAAGTTCCTTCATATCAACACAAAACTGGCATCAGAAACTAAAAAGGAATGCTGCTCAGAACCCAACAAAATGCCTTCATTTACAAAAAGAAAACTGTAGAAAAATAAATAATGCACCACTTATAATACTGAAAAAAGTACAGAAATAAATGTTTAAAAAAAAAAAAAAAAACTATTTTAGACATACATAAAACTCCAACAGCTGTAAAGAAATCATATACTTTTTTTATTAGCTGGAGCTGCTGGTATGATAAAAAAAAACAACCACTGGTTTGTACAGATGTGCATCCACTTTTTTATCATGAGATGAACAATTTAAACTGAAAAATCCCCTCAGATCAAGCTGTTGTTACCACATGTGTTCTTACAGTAAATAACGAAGATCTGATTGTACAGCGCCTTGCAAAAGTTTTTACACCGCCTGAACTCGTTCACATCTTGTCCCGTGACAGCCAAAAAAACGTCAAAATTTTGGGGGAATATTTCCCGTGATAATTCAGCACAAAGCGCTGCCGAATTGTTAGGTGGATAAATGATGCACAGTATTCTGCATTTGTCTTTCCAGATAAAACAAACTGAAAAGTATGCCACGCATATCTATTTATTTAGCTCGTTTTTTTGCTGACACCCCTGAGTGAAATCCAGTGCAATGAGATGCCTTCACAAGCCAGCTGGTAATTTAATCTCAGTATGAGTGCAGCTGTTCTGTGAAGGCCTCAGAGGTTTGTTGGAGTACGTGAGCAACCAAACTGAAACAACGAACACCAAAGAATACACCAGGCATGTTAGAGTTAAAGTTCAGGAGATTCCATTTGCCATTTGTTGAGATTCATTCCCAACAAATGCCAAAGTGGCTGGAGCTAAATACAGGATAATGCAGGAAGTAAGCCTGGCAAAGTGACCTTAAAATCCTACAATGAAATGGGTTAGGGCAAAGCATATTCATGAGTAAGAATATCCCTCCATTATCTATACCTGCTTATCTGTGCAGGGTCACGGGGCCAGTGCCTGTCTCCAGCAGTCATTGGCTGAGAAGCGGGGTACACCTTGGATAGGTCACTAGTCCATCAAAGGGATGGACTTAAATCTAACTGAGAATTTTTGGTAGGGTGCTCACAGATGCTCTTCGTCCAATCTGACTGAGTTTGAGCAATTTTGAAACGAAGAATTGGCAAAAAATTCCAGGCTCTAGACGTGTCTAGGTCTGAAACTATAACCACAGACAAAGGTTGCTCAACAAAGTATTCAATTAGGCGAATACATGTGCATGACATACTTTTAAGACTTATCTTAAAAAAAACATAATTAAAAGCATTTTCCCTTCACTTCACAATTATACACCACTTTGTGCTAGAGAACCACAACAAATCCCAATAAAACCTATTGAAGTTTTAGGCTGTCTAAGCTCGAAATGTGACATAGGGCTTTCAGTGCTTTTGCAGAGCACTCTATATGAAGAAAAAAAGTACAGTATTACCTTGCATAGCACCTACAATGTCAAAATATCCTATGTTAATGCTGGAAATATGATAAGGCGAATGGACTTGTATGAAAACATAAATATCAGCCTAGATTTCTGATTATTTTTGCTCCATGCGATGAGGAATGTGATAGAACTGGCCAGACTGGTGTTGGTGGAAGATGATTAATGTTCTGTCGTTTAATAGAAGTTTGCACTAGATACTTAAGACAATATACAAGATGTATAGGAAAGAAGCTTGATTTAGACCGTTAGGTTTACGATCACCTTTTCTAATTTTAGATCTAAAAATACTGTGGGATTAGTTACATTTTATTTAAACAGCCTTTGGACGCACTTGATTTAAAAATTAACCTTTTTTTTTTTTTCTTCTCAAATCTACATTTTCTAAGCGGTGTTCATGCAGCAAACCTGACAATACTGTACACATGAGATCCCTTACAACAAGTTCAGCACATTTGCAAGCGCATTTTGTCAAAACCAGAAGTGACCTACGAGTTTGAGTTGTGTGATAGAAGTTGTCCCTGGAATAACGTTTGAACAGCTGTAATGTTAAAACGTTAACACTAAGGCTTTTCTCCAGTTTATTTTCCGTAAAACACAAACTGTAGAAAAGTCAGACTTTCAGCTACTTCGATTCGTTGCCGCAATCTTTTACACAAGCACGGCGCAGCTTTAGTGACCACACGGTCGAAGTCGATGCCGTCGCAACGTAAAATTAGGTGGAGCTATTTTTTTTTGGCGAAGACGAAACAAATCGGGAAAAAAAAAAGAAGAAGAAATAAAGCAGTGCGCAATGTCTTTTCAGTCCTTCCCCAAACAAAACGTCCCCTTCCTAATTTTGAAACAAACGCCACTCAGATGGTTTAAAATAAGGTATAAACTCTTGATAAAGGAATGAATAAAAGCTTGAGGCACCAAGGGCTATTGTACACAAAATACAAATGACGTGTAAAAAAACAAAACAAAAAATGAGTAAAACAATAAAAAAATGAATAAAGAAAAACATCACAACTGCATACTATCAACGTTCCCAGAAGAGCTTGAAGCATTTCCCAATTGATCTCACAGGGTTGAATGACGAGTGACTCTCCTGCAGAACCCATTTCCTCTCCCGCGCTCACCGAGCACGGCCGTCCAGCCTCCAATCCAAACTGCTTTGAGACTGATCGGTGTTCCTGCCAGTGCAGAGACCCCCGCAGAGCTCTCCGATCTTGTCCAGAGATGTTGGCGCCCTGAGGAGCCGCTGCACTGACGACGCCGGGGCCCCCATGTGAGTGCAACGGCAGAAAGCCTGCTGAGAGCGGTCTGCCCCGCCGGCCTCGCCACAAATAAAGCAACAGTTATCGACACCTTTACTTTCAGAAGGGGAAGGAGGGTATTCAGGCTACGAGCCAGGGTGTGACTCCCTTAAGAGGATTAAAGGAAAGAAGAAGTTATCATTTTAGAGCTTTGGGCCTTCCGGTTTTTGTTTTTTGTTTGTCTTCCACACAGAACTTAGGAAGCAATCACATAACAGTGACATGTATGTACATTACATTTAAATACAGCACACTACTCATGCTTTTTCAAGGGATGGGGGGGGGAAGCAATGTTCAGTCAGCTCAGTGCAGTTTTTCTCCCGTTTGTTTAATGTTGTTGTTTTTTTTTAGTCTTTGAGCAAACGGTGCCGCATGGATAGTTGGTGAGCTCGTGGAGACGAAACAGCACACGACACTTAGCGTTTTGTGTTAAAAGGCCAGTCCAGATCCCGTTTCTCCCACTTCGCCAACTCCGCTTCTTCTCGTCTCGCTCCTTCCGACCCTCAGGATCTGGCGGGGCGGGGGAGGGGGGGGGGGGGACTGCCACGCTCCAGTCGGAGCCATGCAAAAACCTAAAGACACGAGTTCTGCAGCCGGCAGCCGAGGATCTCAGCTCCATCACGAAGCAGATGTGAGACGGCGAGACACACGCGTGTGTTGTTGTTTTTTTTGTTTGTTTGTTTGTTTGTTTCCACGCAGCGATGTGAGTAGAAGCAGCTTACACAGACGGTTATCTCTTTTGTTGTATTGTTGCACACATAGACTTCTTTTCTTTTTGACTCTTTTTCCATTAAAAAACTATAAATACCATAAAAGAAGCATTATTTACAAACTCCATGCGTTTCAGGTTAGAGTGATCACTGCAAAAAACAAAAACAAACATACAAAAACAGGTTGTTTAATCACAGTGAGATGTTTCACACAGCACTCCTATATAGTAGTATCATTTTTCAAAGACCCCATGCAAGCTCAAAGAAGCTAAATCCACATAAGAAATGCTGTCATTGAGTCAACAAACAATTATATCTTATAAATTACAGGGAAAAAATCACTGGTTAAAACATTAAAGAAAGATTAAAGGGCAAATATCATCATGTTTTATACTTAGAAACCTAAGAACTTTGAATCTGCTTTTGTTTTTTGTTTTTTAAATCAGTAAATTGATTTCAATATGCAATTTTCTGACAAAAAGAGCCTTCTCTCTAAATTAGAATCAGCATTATCATGTGTGGATATATTGACATTTCTAAAAGGAATACATCCATTGGATGACAACAAAGTCAATGATGGAGCCAGTACTCCTATTTTTCCCCAACTAACCCGCTCTTCAGAAAAAGTGGATCAGATTTTTTTTTTTTTTAAAGGCACAATTCTTCTAATACAACAAAAACTGTCCATCTTTAAAACAATCTTCACCCCAGGGTTAGGAAACGATTTGAATCTGTACTTCAAGCGAAGGAACAGCAGAAAGCAGAGAAACGAAGACAAAAAAACAGGTAACGCTGTGGTGGTGGCTTATAGTTCTGCCGAAGTTAGCAGCCAAACGATGAAGGCAACTTTGTTTGGGAGTTAAATGTTTCCCAGGTAAGCACATTTATTTTACTATATTTATTTTCATTTTATGTGTTCTGTCAGTAAAGGTTGTCAAAGTGCATGGATCATACGTAGAGGTGTCCTGATACCAATGTTTTCCAGAAAGAGTATGAGTACACCAGTTCAGGTACTCGCTGATTTCAAGTACTGATACCAAGTAGTTATAAGGTGATACTTATACATCACGATATAACTTAACAATATCGTCGACCACTGGAAATGGCCGATCATCAAGGGCGATGAATTCTGTAAGAGCTTCTGTTATCTGTACCACACGTAGATTGTCTGTTGTCATTTTTCTCATGTTTCTGGAGTACTTGCTGTGTCATGTTCAGTCTTCAAATGTTTATCAAATTATTTGTTTCTAAAGATGTATTTTCGCCCCTCCTCTTCACAGCTTAGCTGAGCACAGCAGACGCTCGGATTCGTTTAATGTCCTCCGTGTTCCCCCAGAAATATCTCCAAGACACTGAGATTTTCGGCCCCTCCCACTATCGATTTCTTTCTTCTTCATCTGTTTTTTTGGAGGGTCAGCAAATAACCTCTTGGGGTATTAGCACCACCACCTGGTAAGGAGTGAGGTTGCAGCACGGCCCAGCACAGGAGGAAAATCAAGCACAGAAGTGGTATCGGTTCAGAGTATCGGGTTGCTTTTACAAGTACAAATATGAATACTTGACTCTGGTATCGGTATTGGGACACCACTAATTATGTTAAACTCAACGGCTGTTTTTTCTCAGGGTATGAGCCAAATGAATGAAAACTGTATGCCAGTATTTTGACTTCCATTACAATTAGCTTGAATTTATCACACAAAACAGTGAGAAGACTACATGTAGACAGGCTACATGTGAAAAATGGCATTCATTGAATAACGTTTTGACAGCTACATTACTATAGTGTAGTTGATTACTTTAAAGTTAAAAAAAAAGCAAACTAATTAGTTGTGCAAAAGTTAGCGCTCCTCCTGTTCACTACTATGTCTCATACGGTAGATTTTAAGTCCTTCTGATGATAAAGTTGTTGGGATAAATGCAAGTATGTACCAGTGCTTTATAATAATGTAGATAAAAACTGGAGTAGAAATTACAATATTTACACAAATGCTGCCAGAATTGAGGTTTTATGGATTACGAGTTTTGTTATAAGCTGGTATTTTTCTAATGGGGAATGTTATTCAATAACTTTCGGCAGTGAGCTCAGCTACCTTGTGCTAAATATATTTCTTTTACTCTACTGTTTTGCATATTTCCCGACTTCAGACATAAAAATTAATATGAATATCGCATGCTACAAGCCCTAACACGATTAAAATGTAAAATTGCAAAAATGATGATATAAGCCTTTTAATACAAAATTCTGTTTTGCTATTAAGTATAGTTAATCCTATTTGCCAAACAAACAAATAAAATTGCTGTAATACACTGGCTGAGAATATCTCACCTTCTGCCAGCAACCAGGCATTGGTAATCCATCCGGACCCTGTTTACAGAAGAGAAATAGTTAGAACTGAAACAATACTTTACTCTTAACTTGTGTAAAACTGTTACATACTGTGATTAGTAGGCGTATACTGTATGCAACACTTCACATTATGTCAGACGTTTATTTATCTATTTAAAAATGTTTATTAAGTTAATTAACTTTTTTTAAGTTAATTATTAAGTTTATTAACTTAAAAATACCATGATCATTAAACACAAATCTATAAAGTTCACTTCTGTTGACTAGACATGCACTTTTAATGGAATGACAGCAACATCATTCCTCAGGTTTATTGGTAATGATTTCATAGTTTTAGTTAGAGGGAATAAAAGCGTATTTCAAAGACCCTTTGATGATTTTGAAAGACGGGGGGAAAAAAGGAACGTTTCAAACTACCCCTAATTTTATTTCTTTTTGATTTCAAGTAAATATACTTTCAGGGACCTTATTATGTTATTTAAATCATTGGGTTTTAAGAAATTTGAAAGATAATATATATTTTTTTGGACTTTGGATGCCTTTTCAGTTTTTTTAGTCCAGCAGTTAAGATAGTGTTGCTGAAGATCTTTTATTTAATAGTGTTCTTTATCACAATTTTTGATGGATGATTCTAGAAACGACTTAAAATTCATAGTATTTTGTAAGAGACTATCTTAGTTTGACAAGAGTACTTTACATCAAAGCGGGAGTTAAACAGGAGTAAATCAGTTAATATAGCTGTGTGGTACTTGGTTCTTTTGTATTTCTTTAAGATGATATACACATATACTGTCGTTTCATGCTTGACCAATCTATATAATCTGACTGAATTTCACTTTGTAAAGTGCCTTGAGATGACATGCTTCATGAATTGGCGCTATATAAATAAAATTGAATTGAATTGAATATACGACTGTTGGATGTGTTATTATGATGCTGATGAGCGCCACAAGCTGAAATGCCTTTGAGAATAAAAAAAAGTTGTTCTTTTGAAAAGTGTTCTTTTGATAATGCAGATTGTCCATTTATTCATTTTATAGCTTTCAAAATGGTAAGGTACTGCCTTTAGTATGAGAGAAAAATCAGCCAAAGTCCAAAGAAAATTTTTAGGAAACTTGCAAAAATCTTGAAGAACGACTGCTAAAGAATTTTTGCTTGACATGTTTACATGTATATCTCTGTCTGACAAGGAACTCTACCTATTACTAGAATTTCAACACTAGCTACGTTTACATGGACAAAAGTAATGCGAATAAAGCCCCGATCAGAATAAAAAAGCATCATTTAAACAAGCCAATCGGAATATGATCACCAGATTAAGCTGAATCGGAATGAAATTGTAATGCGATAGAGAGTGGTGGTTAATGCCGATTGATAATCCGATCAACATGCAAATAAACGCTTGTTGTTTCCACGTTGTTGCATGGTGGAAATATGTCGGGAAGCAAAACTGTCGGGGCTTCCCATATAAACTTTCTATTCGAAAAAAGCTCAAAATTGTTGGTTACTCAGTAACACTTCAACCGTAGTTGGGCGCTCAGAAGACAAATAAAGTTGTACAATACTGCTTTTTTTGTTGTTGCTATTTCTTGTTTAGCAAAGACGGAAGTTTTTCTTCTATGTTTTTTTAGGGGAATTTGATAACTGCGCATGTGAGAGTTCTATTCTGAACAAAGCCAGGTGCATATGCATGCACATTATAATTAAATCAATTGATTGTGTGCCCATATAAACAGTACAATCCCATTATTTAATCCGAATACAATTTAATCCGAGTGTGAAATTTTGTGCATGTAAACATAGCTATTAAGGTTTTCATACATTTAATCAAATGTCTAATTATTAATTTGCATTAATCTTTCAACTGCTGTCTGCCTGTTAGTCGTATAACACACAATTCATCTCATTCTAGCCAAAAGAAATGAACCTATACATGCACAAAATACATAGAAATATGTTGGTCATGCACATCATGGTGATTCTGCTGTTGGGTTTTTATTATACAGTAGTTGCTCCTTAGCAGAGTTTAAAAATAGCAGGAAGTCGAAAAAAAATGGTAACTGAAGACACACAAAAATCAAGCTGTCTTGAATAAAAATAACACAAGTTTAAGTAAATGAAACTAATTTGAGATCTCTGAATGCTTTCTTACCCGCTATGGCTCAATGAATGTGTGCACACAGAATCTACAGCGCCTTGCAAAAGCATTCATGCCCCCTTTCCCATTTTGTCTCTTTACAGCTGCAAGTCATTTATTGGGATTTCACAAGATAGACCAACACAAAGTAGAGCCTAAGTGAAAGGAAAAAGATAGTTTCTCACTAAAAAAACAGAAATACTGCAATTAGTTGAAAGACCTTTGTGGTATTTCTCACCTATCTTTGCACATCAAGACTAATATGTGCCAATGAATCATTGTGAAATAAATCAGGCTCAGTCAAATTGGATAGAGGATAAGTAAAAAAAAATGTCATGTCTTGTCATGGATTCTCAACTGGATTTAGGGCTAGACTTTGACTAGTCCATTTAATATGTGAATACTCTTTAATCTAAACCCACCCAGTGTATCTCTGGGTGTATTTTCATGGTTGTCATCCAGCTGGAAGGTGAACCTCCGTTCCAGTCTCAGGTCTTTCTCAGCCTTTTACAGATTAATAAAAGCTTCCCCAAAGCATGATGCTGCCATCGCTAAGTTTTACAGTGGCGATGGCATCCTGAGGGTAATAAACAGTGTTGGTTGTCTTTCACACATAGCTTCTGCATATACCAAGTTCAGATTTGGTCTTGTCTAAACAAAACGCCTTCCTCCACATGATTTCTGGTTCCCGTACATGGCTTGTGACTATCTCTAATCAAGAGTTATGGCTTTCCTTCATCAATGGCTCTCTTTCTACCACTCTTCAATAAAAACCAGATTTGTAGAGTGAATGATTAATAGGCTGTAATTGGCAGATTCTCCCACCTGAGTTGTGGCTCTCTGCAGCTCCCCCAAAGTTACCGTGGGACTATTGGCAGCATCTCTGGCCGGTCAGTTTAGTTTAATGGCTCTGCTTTATTAGAAATACAATTGTGCCATACTCTTTTCTCCTTTTTAGATATATCTGTTTTTGAACAGTGCTCTGTGAGATGTTCAAAGCTTGGGAGACCAACAGGTGGACTCTACAAATAGGGTGACCTCCAAAGGTAATTATCTATAGCTAACATGAATGTTGGGCATCCAATTAAATACATAAGCATAAACTCATATGTTTATTTGTAAAAAGTTTGAAAGCCATATATAAATTACTTTCCACCTTAATATTGCATGCTTCTTTGTGTTGGTCAATTAGAGGAAATCCTAATAAATCACATTGAAGTTTGTTGTTGTAAAGTGACAAAATATGAAAGAAAAAAAAGTTAAAGGCAAGGCATGGTATATGAATTTTCCCCACATGTTGTTCAACCCATTGTACCAGAGTCTTCATGCATCAGACCGCATTGCTTCTGCGACATGAGTAAATAAAAGTACGAATCAGTTTGAATGGCTCAAAATGCTGTGGGTCTGCAGTGGCAACCAAATTGATCTTTTATTTCATTTTATTTGATGGTCTGGCCCAATTGGTACAAAAGCAGGAAGGGGATAAGAGAGTTAACGGATTGAGAGAGGGAGATCCATGCGCTCGTAGCATGGCTAACTCATCAGTATAAGGGGTCTGTGTTAGCATCAGGTTAAAAGGTAACTGGTCAAAGGAGGGCTTAGCAGGGTGGACAGATGATTTTTAGCCTTTTATTCCAGTTTTATCCAAAGGGAAGACAGGAATTGGTTAAAGGGATAGACCAAATGAATCAAGTACCATTTATTAATTCAGTATATTTCACGTGTGTCATCTAAAAGAGGCTGCTTGCAGTGAAGATGTTAGTGTTTGTGTTTGTCACTAAAAATGGAAAATGAAAACTGTGGTTAAACAAAGTGGTCATGCTTGTCAAGCTCTCACTTCATGCATGAGTGCCTTGATTTTCTGTTAATGGGCTGAAGGTGAGTGGCATGCACAGGTAGGAGGTTTAGGAAAAAGAGAAATACTGTACCAATTGGCACGGGGCATCCAGCCCATCCAGACCTGGCTGCCCTGGTTCCCCCTTTTCACCCTTAAATCCCCGGAAACCCTGTTTGCAAAGATGACCTAGGAGTGTTACTGGGAGAGAGGTGGACGACCCTTTACCCCCTGTTTCGGTCCGTCTCGACAGACTCGTAGGGAGTGTGAAGGAGGAGCTGCCCTGTGAGCTTTCCGACCCCACGATCGGGCCCGGTCGCATGCTTTTGGGATTTAACGGGCAGTTTTTGTACCTAAATTTGAAAAAGATCCTCATAACATTTCACGTTTTTTGTTGGTGTTTTCCAGACTGCAAAAGTAAGAAGCTGGGTGTCAGCGGACCCAAAGGGAGCTCCATCCTTGTTTAGAGCAACCGCTCCACATAGCTGGTAGGCAAACTCCCGCTCACAGTTGTGACATACCAATGGGCAGGGTGCATCTAATCCTGGGGCACCCTGTTCTCCTTTCTCGCCCTTAGGCCCTTTTTTGCCCTTCTTTCCCTTCTCCCCCTGCGGATACAAGGGTTCGGTCAGGTTAAATTCATTTTTCCAACAATTACGACTGCTGCGAGGAAAGATCATAGAAGGGAAGTCTATGACCCATAAAGGAGTAAAGGCACATGGTCAGATAAGTTAGATAGGAGGGGATACAAGGCAGAATTGGATATTTCTTTAGAGGAGGGGGACAAAAAAGCAGGGAACAAGGTAGAGTCGGAAACACTTAATCAAAGTAGTGTCAAGGGCACAAAGGATGAGAAAGACTAGCAGGGAGAAAACCACCAGAAGAAAAAAAACACAGGAAAAGTTCAAACTGTATCACTTTGAAATGAAATGTCACAACATTTCTTTGAAGTCATAAACAATACAAATCAGAGTACATGCAAACATTTTAAAAACACTCATATCAGCATAAGTACTGTTTCAAATTATCACTTTAAAAACTCAATTGACACACACTCTTCACTGACATGCGTGCGAATTGGTAAAAAGGGGCTTTATCTGTGTCACAATATCGTAAATCTTAAAAGTAAAGCCCCCAGGAGAGCGCCTTGTGAGGGGGAGTGAGAGGGAGTCTTTGTGGTTTTCAGTGGTCAGAGGGAAGGTTTGGCAGTTCTTGTGTGCCCAACAACAGATCAGACTACTCGGTCTTCTTGAAGTCTCTGGATGGTGTGCTGGAAGAGGCAACTTCTGGGGCTGCTGTTATGATTCTTGGTAGCTTCGATGCCCAAGTGGACAATGAGGGAGTCAACAGCATTGTTGTGATCTAAATATGAACCACGGTTCATTGTTGGACGTGTGCCCAAGGTTGTTTGTAACAAACACCGTGTGTGAGCAAAATGTGGGGCTATCTTGGCTATCTTGGGCCAATTGTAAATTGATTTTGTAATCATTTCAGCAGACCTGTGGTTGTATGCCTTAGAAACTTGGGAGAGGAGAAGGGTAGAGTTATGAGCTGATAAACACTTTGCGGAGTTGGATCCGGTGACAGGGGAAGCTGTAAGCCACACCAGGAAAACCCAAACTAGTGGCGAACTGGGACCATTGTCAACTCCCACCTCCAAGAGAGTTTATGTCAAGTTCCAGGTGAGTTTGGAAACAAGGAGTTGGACTGGGTGATGCCCAAGGCTTTACCTGCAAACATGGCTTCCAGGAGTTATAGTTCGGTAACATTGGTACAAGTAGTGGCAGCAAGTAGATCTGTTGGTGGACAGCAGCAGTGATGGAAGCCATTCAAGAAGTTCAAGAAGATGGTATTAAGGGCTTGGTTGACTTTGGGGATTCTTGAAACAGCGGACAGGTACTGGATACACAAGAGAACAGCAGCTTCTGTCGTTGAAGAGACAAAAACTTGGGCGTGAGAGGAAGCGGCTAAAAAGACCATAAAGGAAAAGCTTTTGTTGGCCTCAACAAAGTTTTGGCAAACCATTTCATGTGTTCGGCAGGGGGACTGTAGGCCTGGAAGAGGCACTGAATGAGGAATCAACGAAGGCGTGCCCACA
Organism: Fundulus diaphanus; assembly: GCA_037039145.1. NCBI lineage: Eukaryota > Metazoa > Chordata > Actinopteri > Cyprinodontiformes > Fundulidae > Fundulus > Fundulus diaphanus. The sequence continues at coordinate 32,028,377 of CM073131.1, forward strand.
ACCATGGCTGCAGTTGCCAAGAAAAATGAATAAGCTCCATGGCAGCAGGGTGCCAGAAGTGGACAAGACTCCTTCCCAAATCCTGAAGGGTCAAGACATTGTGGGGCTGTTGTGGCTTCAAAGCAGCATTGAGGACTGGTACAATACCTGTCGAACAGCAGACCTGGGTGGTGGTCCAAATTCTTAAGAAAGGCGACCATAGAGTGTGTTCCAGCGATGGAAGGATCACGCTTCTCTGTCTTTGTGGGAACGTTTCCTCTAGGGTGCTGGAATAGACACTCCAACTGACTGGTAAAACTCAGATCGAGGAAAGGCGTGGCAGGTTTCATCCTGGCTGTGGGGAAGTGGACCAGATCTCACAGAGTTGCTATAAGAGGGTCAAGGGAGTTTGAGCGTCCAATTCACATTTGTTTTATTGGCTCTCCAGAAGGATTAGGACCTCCAAAGCATTCTGTAAAGGAGCGTCTGTGGGACTAAGGATTGCCGGGGACGCTAATAAAGGCTTTCTACTCTCTGTATAACAAAAGAAGGGCTGATCTTTCTTAGTGCATAATAGGGTCGTTCCAAGGACAAGTTGGACAGAGTCAATGTCAAGAGGCACCTTAATGGTTCAACGGTGTGAAGCAAAATGTATTTTCTAGATTATGAACAATAAAAATAATGGTATGAGGGCGATGCATTTTATGGATCGTGCCTAAAGTCAATGCCTCTGAGGTCCACAGTACTGAAAATTACAGTGTTCTACACAAGTCAGTGTTTTCTTACCTCCCTAATGTCTATGATGAGTGTATGTCAACATCTTATTACTGATGTTAAGTGCATGAAAGCGATGTAATGTTTAGATCTGTTCTACGTTCGAAAAAAGGAAGCAAAACTCAATGCAATGTATGACAGGGAAACGGGATATAGTTTAAAGCATCTAAGAAAAATGTTATATCTTTATAACAGAGACAAACAACGTGTGCAAAAACAAAGAACGGAAGCGTTAGCAACAGGCTCAAGAAATGAGGGATGTGAAATGTGTTACTTTATGTTCATGCATGGAAAAAAACACATGTATGATTCTGAAGAGCCTGTTGTCAATGGACATGTTTGGATTTATATATGTTGATCTCTCTTTTGGATGCCTGAAAATGAAGTTAGATTGGAAACAATGAGATGGTAAAACTACTGAAAAGAGAAAATAAAACTGATTTGAGAGGACTCAGGGTGATCGTTTATGTTTCTGCAAAAGAAAATTACGAAAATCCATTAGGACTATAAAGGCAAATGATTGAAATTGTACTTTAAAACCCCAAAATTTACCTCAAACTAGGGATGTAAAAACCCCCACTAAAGATACTTTAAATCGAAGATCTCTACGCTGTCCATTGACATCAGTCCTATTAGGTTAGGAGTTTTAATAAGCCATTACACAATATCTACAGCTACCTTTTCTCCTCTCTCCCCATCGTCGCCTTTATCTCCTTTTAATCCAGGTAACCCCTGTAAAGGTACAACTTTACTTAATCACGATGTATTAGCACACGAAGCTAACCAGATCAGGAACAAACAGAATCTAAATGTAATGGAAGATGATCATTAACATGTATTTATTTATACCACAAAACAGAGAATTGTGAACAATGAAAGAGCTGTGTGAAAAGAAAAAAAAGTGATACAGTTTGACTGTACATGACTGGATTTTAAGTTATACATGAAGAAACATTCTGGAATATACTGCATTAGTATGTGAAAAAATTGCTCTGTAGGGTTTTTAATAAAATAAACCTATATTTGCTTCCTTTATCCCTTAGTTGATCATTATCAGCTGTGAACAGAACTCATTTCCCTATGAAATGTATTTAATCACCACCAAACAACTTCTCCACCTTACAGGTGATATCCTGGATTGAATCCTGGAAATCGGATCAGAAGTGTTTTTTGTCTAAGTGGAGTAAATTTTTATCATGCTCACATATGCAATAATTGCAAACATTAACCACCCAAAAATAGAAAGTTTGAGGGCCATTGTTTCACAGCTTAACAAACTTTTCTGGGTAATTCCAAGCAAATAAATAAATAAAAATAAATAAAAAAATCAGGGGAAGGACATACATTTAGGATCCGTCCTAACATCTAATCCAATCCAACTTTATTTATAAAGCATTTAAATTACCAAAGGGACCAAAGTGATGTACAAAGTACATGAAAAAACATTTAAAAAATGCTATAGTAAGGAAACAAACATAAAATACAGAAATGGGATATAATTAAAATGCACTATGCAATAAAAGACTAATAAAATAAGCAGAAGTTTACATCAACTTCTCACATGGTGTCAAAGGCCAAAGCAAAGAGATGAGTTTTAAGAAGAGATTTAAAATCATACAGTGAGGCAGATTGTCTGATGTTCAGTGGTAGCTCAGCATAAATAGGGCCAGACGATAATTCAATAACAATACATATTGATCAATAGACGTGTGGTGTTATAGAAAAAAAGGCTCAATAAAAAGTTCAATAGAACAGTTTTACTTCCTTTTCCATTCTAGCCATGTAGGTTATTACTACAGTCATTAAATCCTCCCAACCAATCACAACGCAGACCCAGGAATGCTCCACCCCTTTCAAAGAATTTAGAGAGCCTGTATTAATTTTTTCTTTTTTAAAAACTTGCAGTTTTGGTAAAAAAAAGTTGGTTGAATAAAGGATTGAGTTTAAATTCAGTGTTTGTGTGTTCTGTATCTAAAAATGAGTCATTAAGCAAAGGCAAAAATGCCTAGGGCTGCACTTGAAATATGTGTTTTGAATTTTTTGATAATTATTGACATCGATCAACATGATTTCCATTTTAGCAATGTGCTTTTTGTCTGTATCTTCCAGCCCTAATCTCAAAATCAGTATAAATTAAATTATAGGAAAAATGGCAGCTACAAGCATTAGGTGGTAAAACTGCCAAAAACAAACACATCTAGAGCAAACAATTTACAATAAAATAGTAATATATGGCACAACTCATACAGAACATGAATAATCCCATCAACCTTTCCTTTATATCAAAATTCATGGGAGCTTTTAAAGCGGTACTTTTCTAACTTCCTGTAATGGCTAGCTGTGCCTCATCACTAACGGCAATTTGCATGTGAACAGAAAAACTAAGAAAAGATTGGATTCCAGTTTTATTTTTATTTTTTTCTTTCCACAAACATAATTTTTTTTTTCTGTTTTGCTTTCCCCGTAGAGCTTAGCCGCTTCGTCTCGTAAGTTAATTTATAAGCCAGAATAGTTGAACCGACTTACATCCAAACCTGGTGTTCCAGCTGCTCCCTGGAGAGAAAATAACAAAATTGAACATTAAATTACAACTAAAGACTTTACTTTCAGACATTCTTATATTTACACTACAGTACAGCGCACTCTCTCCATTTTTTTTAAATGGTGGAAAACCACAGCAAGAAGTGTTTACATGGCGAAATTCTCAGCCAACAATAAAACCCGTCCAAAAGTGGAAATACTTAAAGACTAAAATCTAAAATGATGTATCTTGAGGCAACTTTTTTTCCCCCAAACAACAGCCTTAAGAGAGGCATATTAAAGCAAGTAAATGATTATATAGTATGCTTATGAGGACAAAATCTACTAAAACAAAATTCAGTGACAGACATGAGATTAAAGCCTGTTTGTAGCTCGATGTCTACGAATTGCGTGATACTGTTGTGAGACTTACTGGTAGTCCGTAAGGCCCTCGTGGTCCTGGCTCACCCGGAGCACCTTTCTCACCCTGTTTCAGATAAATCTCAGGTTAATTCATTCCTTTGCACCCGAGACGCCGTCTTAAACTGTGGCTAAAATGAGCTGCATCATCTGTCAGCTGTAAGACAACGAGGGAATCTCTTACAATGTCACCCTTCGGCCCCGCGAGACCAGCTGGACCCGGAGGCCCGTCAGTGCCCTGTGGAGAGTAGCGTTGCCAGGGTGAGTTTAAATCTTTTCGACTGATACAGGGTCGTTCTGCATGTATTCATCGGCAAAAAAAAAAAAAAAAAAAAAAAAAGAAGTGCCGTAATTGTACAGTATTCGTATAGGATAAGAGCTACAACCAGCACACACAGCTTGTAGACGTGCAGTGGCCACAAAGGACGCTTACAACACCGCTGACACAGTTAATGTATGAGTGTGTGTTAATGCGACACGGGACAAAACAAGAGTCTCAAAATGTTTTTTTTTTTGGTTTTGTGTAGCAGCTATCTGTGCCTTGGTTTAAAATTAGAAGATCAACAACATGAAGTGTGTGGAAAAGCTTAAATTATTTGCATTTTGGAACAGTGTGCAAATAATATGGTGACAAAACTGAAGGACAACTGAACTTCATGAAGGGAGAAAGAGAGACAGATTGAGACAGATGTTGGGTGGTGAAGCCCCTCGATCACATGACACTCACCCTAATTCCGGGCTTGCCGTCCAAGCCGGAGGCTCCCTGTGTGGTTATGGAGGTATGAGTGACATGGACAAGGCGGGATTAGTACCAGATGAACACTGTTATTAGGACAGGTCGATGGCAGGGTTCACAACAGCTAAATCACAGGGAACTTTGGCTAAGCTAGTCAGAGCAGGCAAATGAAAATGAAGACAGAACATGGACAAGGCCCTATGGACACACGCATGTACAAACAAACTCGCGTAAACGTAGGTTGGTAGGTGCACCTTGACAAAGTAGAAATAAAATTCTGACCAAGGAGTGAATTTCTTTTAAAAAGAGGTTCTGTTCTGCGCTGCTCAACTTACAGGGAGACCCAGCGGTCCGCGGTCTCCTTTGTGTCCTGGTTCGCCTCTCATGCCCTTCAGTCCATGCAACCCGGGTTCTCCCTACAGAAAGGAGAAGCAGGAGGGGGATCATGCACCGCTGAAGTCCAACGCCTCGCTAAAAATATCCGTGCAAGCTTAAAACTCAGAATCAGGGTCCGAAATTAACACTCGCCAGACGCCAAATGCGAGTAAATTTTCTTTTTGCCGAGTACATTTCAGAGGGCTAGCGAGTAAATGTCTGCACCAAATAAGTTGTGTTTGCTAACAACTAGCGTTTAGCTCAGGCTAATTACGTAGCATGATTACATAGAGATATTTAGCAGAGGTCAGTCAGAATTAATATTTTGGCCAACTTGGCCGGTGAATGAGGAAGTTAATTTCGGACACTACTTGGAATACTATGTCACCTAAAATGTTCTTAATATGATAAACCAGCACGAAGTGGTGCTTTATTAAAAATAAAGATCTGAGAAGTGTGGCATACATATGTTTGTATTCCTAATTAGTAAATTCACTCCACCTTTTAGATAAAAACTGTTTTGGCCTACATGGTAAACGTTATTTACGCTAGACTCCACATTTCCTTGAAATCACCAGTCCCATGGTGAAACATGGTGGCGGCAGCATCATGCTGTAGGGATGCTTTTCTTCATAAGCGACAGAGATGTAGGTCAGAGTTGATGGGCAGCGGTTGGAGCTAAACACAGGATAATCCTGAAAGAAAACCTGTTAGAGGCCAAAAAGACTTCAGACTTAGATGGAGGTTCAGCTTCCAGCAGGAAATGACCTTAAACGTACTGCAAGAGCTACAAAGGAATAGCTAAGATCAAAGCATGTTCGTGTCTTTGAACAGTCCCATTAAAGTCAAGACCTATAACATTATGTGGGCAAATTTAAAAATTGATGTTCGAGGACACTTGCTGATCCGAAAAGATAAGATGGGAGAATGTTTAGGTTTCTAGTTGTGCATCACTGGTAGAGACACACCCCAAACAGAGTTTTAGGCTGTAATCAAAGTGAAATATGCTTTTTTGTTTATCTACAAAGTTATGACTAAGGGGAGTTTAATTCAAATGTATGCTACATATTTCAGATTTCTATTTTTTTTTAAAATAAAAAACAATAAAATCAAACATGAATCCTTTACACATTATGTAATACTGGTGAAATGCACTGTTATGTAAACGGACTGAACTTATATGGCACTTTTCCAGTCATACTGACCACTTAAAGCACATTCACCCAATCACACTCATAGACCGATCCACAGATCAGTAGGCAAGTTGGGGTTAAGTGCCTTGCCCAGGTGCACATTGACATGTGACATGGGGTAGCTGGAATCAAACCCACAAATAACTTTTTGGCCCATGTTGTGCTGCTTCACAGCTACTGAGGTCTCTAGAATTTGCACATTGTTGCCTTTAATAACATTTTTGAAGTACTGGACTGGTGCTATAATGGTTAGTCTGAGCATGTGCACAGTGCCCATGTGCTTTCATGAAAACAAGATTGTCCTTTGGATGCAGAGTTAAGTGCAAAACTGTCAACACCCCTGATAGTACAATCTTTGACTTTTACCAGCAAGTTTTTGTCTGAGTGGAAGTGAAAATGCTTCAGAGTGGCCGAGACTAATCCTGACTTAAATCTGATGGAGCTAAAGATCAGGGTGACGGCTAGGAGGTCTTCCAACCTTGAAGACTTGGAGACAAATAGTCAAAACACCAGTGGAAACATAGAAAAAGGCTACTCAGCAATTCTGAGAAAGACGTGCCCCGCCTTTCTCCCAATGACCAATGAATGGATGGACGGATGGATATAGAGATGAGTACAAATAATTTGACGTGCCGCTGGGCATAAAATGTCAAATAAAACAGAGAAAACATTATTTTTTTCTTGAAGTTGATTTTACTGTCTTCTGCGAGATGCCTGTCACATTTTGACAGATACATTCAAATATGCCCGGGGGGTGGGGGAGTATTAATAATCTTGCATTGTCTTTAAAAAAATAACATTTACCTTAGGGCCAGGGAAGCCATGGGGTCCCTGAAAAACATCCAAAAGAAACAGGTTAGCTTGTTGGTACATGAATAATGTCAGTTGTTTGTTGGCTTTATCACATCAGCGGCCTTCTGTTGAAGCCTTGATGACATGAAAGGGAAAGGTGATCAAGTTCAACAACGAGAAATTTCCCAAAGCTCGGTGTTATCAGGCTCTCTGCTGCATCTTCTGTTTACTCTAGAGCCGTGGGACTTTACCTGAGTCAAATGCTGCTTTTTATTTGGACAGGCGTCTAACTGAAGTGTAACACCTGACTGACAGCGTCAAAGCATTTTGTAGGGTTTGCTTTGTTTTCCGCATACATTAGCAGCCAGAATCGCCCGTCTTTTTTCTTTTATTAACCCGCCGTTAACGAAAAAGAAAAAGAAATACCTAAAAGAGACCCGAGCGAAAAGGGTTCACCTTATTTATGTCATTTCATTTATACAGAAAATACAAAACTCACCATAGGTCCTGGGGGCCCGTGGGGTCCTGGTGGCCCTGGAGGACCAGTTATCTGAAAGTTTAAATAAAATGCAATACTGAAAGCCACGTTTTGACTGTGCGCCATGATAAGAGTAGTTACCTGTATAGCTGGTCATAAACAGCATGTAACGCCAACTCTGTTTGTTGCATTTTTAATAAACACACACGTCACTCACCGATGGACCTTGTGGACCTGGAAGTCCTGGGTCTCCTTTATCTCCCTTAGCTCCATTCACGCCCTATAAAGAACGCGCTCTGTGAGATGGACTGTTTGAAATAAAAGATTCATTTTTTAGAAACCGTCGTTGCAGTAATGGTGATGCGTGATTCTTACAGGTAGGCCAGGTAAACCAGTGCTTCCTTTCTCCCCTGACGCGCCAGGCATTCCCATGTCTCCTTTGGAACCTTTATACCCCTGAGACATGAACACAAAGAAGGATTTAAATCTTTGGATTTTAACTCGTGACCCTACAAATGAATTGACTGTCATTGGCTGACTTTAAAGCGAATTCATTTTCCGCGGGTTGAACTCGTTCACAAAGCTATTTCATGTGCAAAATGTGTGAAAAACCACAGTTATAGCGTCTGACTCTCAAAGCGCACACAAAGACAGATCTGCGCTTAAACATGGTGCCTAGGAGAACACAGCATCTCCCTGCAAAAAATGCACTTCACCAACATTTAAACTAAGATGCTGTTTTGTTTTGTTATTCTCCACTACATCTATCTACATTCAGAAAAAAAAGCAGCATTGTGTTAAAGAAAAACTGTTGTTTGCAACACAAAGCTGCCATAGAAAAGTGTCTGGGAGCTGGGGGTGAATTGTAAGCAGAGGAAAGCGATGGAAAAAGAGCCTGCCGTTTCTGACTTTTTAAAGAAACAAGACAAAACTGAAGTCGTCTTCCAGCCGAGGGCTGTCTGAAGTTTCTGCAAATTATCTCTTTCGTCAAAAAAATTGAGCTCCTTTCGTAAAATTGTTTTCTCTCCCTCTTATTTTGATCCCCTCTGTCCCTCCTTTGCAATTGCAACCCGGTGGGGGAGGGGGGTGGGACGCTTTCTTACGTCTGCTGGACTTGATTGCATGTATTTGGTGCGACAGAGATGGAGATGGAGGCGGCGAGTGCAAAAGATGAGCAAATAATTTGGCATAAATACAAAACTCTGCAAAAGGGTACAAAAGAAAGCGCTCTACTCACTCTTTCCCCGTCGAATCCAGGAAGTCCAGGCAAACCGCGATCACCCTGAGACCACACAAAAAGACAGAGGCGTTGCAAAAAAAAAAAAGCCACACGGTCGGTTGAAATGCGTGGACCTTGCGCAACACGCTCCATGCAGCACGAGTGAGTACACTGCTCAGAAAAGTGTAAAGCGCTTTTTAATCAGTGTATAACATCTAGTCAGTTTAGACTCCTGGCACATTGGTCTGCTCAGTAGCGAATCAGTTGACTGGTCTGCCGTTGACGACATTAACAACAGCGGGACTAAAGCTGTAACAATGAGACGACACCAAAACAGGAATGGTTTCGCAGGTGGAGGCCACACACATTTTTTCACTGCTTTTGGCAGTTTTTTTTTTCTTTCATTTGACCAGATTCAGTGTCACCGTGAGGCATCTCCACCAGGATGGCGCTTTAATGCGGGCCGCTGCCAGTAGGTCTCCCGGTATGGTCTCCAACAGCACGGAGGAGACTCCAGGAGACAGGCGGTTACTCTAGGAGAGCTGAACTGGCCCATCGGAGGTCCTTAACCCTTTGGCAGGACCGGTATCTGACCCTTTGAGCAACGCGGAACAGGATAAGTGCAAAAACCCTACAGAGAGACCTACAGCAGCCCACAGGCATGAACGCCTCTGACCGAATCATTAGGAACAAACTTCACGAGCGTGGCCTGAGGGCCAGACATCCTCTGGTGGGCCCTGTGCTCACTGCCTGGCGTCGTGCCACTCGACCGGCATTTGCCAGAGAACACCAGGGTTGGTGGGTTTGGATGTGGCGCCCTGTTCTTTTCACAGGTGAGAGCCGGGTCACTCTGAGCTCACGTGACAGACGTGAAAGGGTCTGGAGAAGCTCCAGTCAACGTTTCGCTGCCTGCGACGTTGTTTAGGATGACCAGTTTTGGTGGTGGGTCAGTGTTGGGACGCACGGACCTGTACAGGATGGCACCCTGCCTGCCATTAGATATCAGGAGGAAGTCCATCATTAGATTCGCTGGTGCAGTGGGTCCTGGGTTCCTCCTGCCACATGATAATGCCAGACATCATGTGGCAAGACTATGCAGGCAGGTCCTGGAAGATGAAGGGATTGACACCACCGACTGGTCTCCATGCTCCCCTGATCTAAATCAAGCAGAACATCTCTGGGTCAATCTGTTTGGGTCCATACGACGCCACCATGTTGCACCTCAGACTGCCCAGGAGCTCAGTGGTGCCCTGATCTGGGCCTGGGAGGAGACAGCCCAGTACACCATCCGTCATCTCACGAGGAGCATGGCCCATGCATATAAGTACGTGGAGGTCGTTCAAACACTTCAGCAAACTGGACCAGCCTGCTGCATCAGTTTTTCTGTTTCACTTTCTCCGTGACTTCGGATCAAGCCCTCTGTGGGTTCATACTTTTCCGTTTTCATCAAATGACGTGGCCTCTTTCTGTTCCTGACACATTACCCGTTCCATATCAGTATAGACATTTGGCAGGAATCCCTTTTTTCTGATGTGCTTTCAAAGTTCTTGTTTTTGTTTGTTTTTGGGGGTTTTTGAGCAGTGACCCCCAAATTGTGTGAAGGGAAATCGGTTTCAAAACATGAGTGGAAAAAAAAAAAAATGCAGATATCAATTGTTACCTTAAAGCCCGGCGGTCCCATTGGTCCAGGCGGCCCAGGTGGACCCTGAACAGAAACAGGGACAGAGAGGTAGAGACCGATGACGACTCGGTTCAACTTTGACAAGGGTCTACATCATCTCTGTGATATTTTCACCATCAAATTTGACTGAAACGAAACCACAGCAGTATTTCTCTCTAAGTGTTGAAGCGGGTGTTAGAATGTGAGCGAGGCATTACGACGCTACAAACAACCCAGACTCTGCCATTTAACAAAAATAAACAAACAAATACGCAAAACGTACATGTGATCGACAACAAAAAGCAGGTTTGACATTATGGACTTCAGAAGGAACGCATGCAAAGTAAATAAAACCGAGAAATACACAAACGGAAGTAATTGGGTGAACACGCGCTGCTGCAGGCTGATGACGCTGTGATGGGGATGCAGGCAAACACGACTTTACGATGGGTTCCCAGATAATCAAGACAGAACATCACGAGAACTGATCTGCACACTGCAAAAAGGGAACTAAAAGTAAGCAAACATTTTCTTGGAATGAGTGTATTTGTCCTTTATTTGAGCAGGTAAATGAGATTATCTGCCAATGGAATGAGTATTTTCACCCCTAAAATAAGATAATTAGATATTCTGCACTTGAAATAAGACGATGGAGATGAGTTGGTCCTATAAGTGCAAGAATCTTATTCCACTGGCAGGTCATTTAAACTTGCCTGCTAAAAATAAAGGTCAAATGCGCTCATTTCAAGAAAATGTTTACTTTTAGTTCCCTTTTTCTCTGGAGTCAGAAATCAGCATCTCTACGTGTATGGCGGACATTTTATCCCAGAGTATGTTGGGCTCCAACAGAAGCTCGCATCCCTTTGCTTAATGAAGCAGCGATCAACTTATCCCCTGAAACTAACTAACAACGACGGTGAAAGATGAGATTAAAAATCAGCCAAATACCAAATACTGACTTCTGAATTCTGCCTACATGTAAACGTTCTTATTGTGTTGTTTAAAAACGAAGGTGAACTTGACTTTTGTATTGTTTGGGGTCTGAAAACAAAAGATTTAATCTTTTTCCTCCTTTCGACCGTTTGTCCTTTAATGCAGGTTGATGTTAAAAAGGACAAATGTTTTATTTGGAATTTCTGAGAAATGTAAATAGGTTTAAAAATGTTGATTTTACTCAAACGCATTTCTATAAGTAGTAAAATGCGAGTGGTTAAACATGTTGCTGTGGTCTCTTTAGTTGATTTTCTTCTGAGCTGTAAAGGGGAGGTTTTCTGAGCTGCATCTAAAACTTTATTTTATTCCGTTACTCTTCCTGTTTATTCACACTTGCATTTATATAGATTTAAAAATGACAATATATATAAAAAAGTGTTTATTTTACATAAAGTTAAGGTGAACTCTGACTCTTCCAGTTCAAAGGTCAGTACTGGTAGCCCTTCGTATGACGCGGCACCATTGAAGTAGCTCTCAGTTTTAAAAAGGTTGGTTATCCGCAATCTAGAACATTGCGTTTAAAATATACATAGTGTCAGTTCAGCTAAGCCTCTTATTCAAAATGTTTTTAACATAAAGTAACAAATCTAAAAATTAACGATGCTGAACTGATTTCTAAACTCTGGCCAAATATTGTTACACTATTTTATTTCTATGTGCGTTATTATAGGAAGAACAAAAAGGTATATATCTATACAGCATTATGATGCTAGGCAGAGTTTTTAACTTTTCTTAATTTGTAATTATGTAATATAAGTTTGACACTTTTGTTTTGTCACGTTGGGAACAAAAATCTATTAAAGAGAGATTCAGTGTAATTTTTTGTGCCAAATTTGTCAAGTGTGCACAATTATTTAAAAGGGGGAAAAAAAATCCTTGAAGCATCTGAGATCGTGTAGCTACTAAAACATTTGCATGAGGTGGTATTTTAATTCAATTCCCTTGCAACATTTAACATGACAGCAGTCACCCTGAATGCACTTTGTTTGACTAGATGAACAAAACAACAACAGAAAAACTCAAAGAACGACTAAGTTAAAAACAAATTATTAATAAATGATGGGTTTTGTTTTAGACATTTAATGCCAGGACGGTGACACACAACAGGAGACACACACGGCGTCGCCTCATTCACGGTAGAGCAAACGTGTGGCCGGGCGAGCGCACACAGGTGCTGGTGCTGCGTTGGCTCCATGCTGGGACAGAGATGGATCATACGTGACGATGACAACACACAGAAACACACGCAGCCCATTTACCGTGACTGTAATAGTGGTAATCCTCTGCGGTGGGCCGAAGGAGGGGGGTAGATGGGAAGCAGGTGAGAGATAAGATTACATCGGTCACTTACATGGAACTGTGGTGTCAGCACTGTTCCTCAGCTGAGCTTATGGAACGTATCTAGTTATTTCTTTATTTGTGACAAATCAACAATGCCAAGGTAAAGAAAGTGGAGTTCATCTTTCAAATGAATATCTTGGTGCGAGTGTGCCATGACGGAGCACTACTTATTCTTCAGAGTGAGGCCAAATCAAACAATGTCCTCATACTCTCCTCTGATAGATAGGAGAGTAGTAAAAATGGGCTGAGTTAGGCAATAACGTGTCGGACCTGCAGGGCCTCTTCGATGTTTCCATTGTAGTCGATGATTTCAGTGGCTCCTCGATCTCCTTTCTGCCCCGGGGGACCCTGCAACACACCCAGAACCACATATCAGTAAGAGACCTTTCTTCACACCAGTTACTGTCTAAAAAAGGGGGATTGCTGCCCCCTGGTGGAGAGAAGTTTTTAAGCAGCGGCATCACCTGCACCTAAACGACTGAGTGCCTTAAAACAACAGCTTACCCTCGGGCCAACAGATCCCAAATCTCCTTTATCTCCAGTGTCCCCCTTACATGAAAGAACAAATAACAAATTACATCCGTTTTTGAATTATTTGTAAAAAAAACAAACAAAACAAAAACAACCGTATGGGTACAAATGAACCATTTTGTTATGAACAGTAGATTCCACCAGCAACATATCTTAAATAGAGATGCAAAATTGTGGCTGTCCCATATTACAGCTCTATTCCAATCATCTTGTATCATATTACTTACTTTATTTTTAGTTATCTTTTAAAACAAAAAGCATTAACTTATTGATTGAAGGAAAAAAAACTATCCCCTAGGTTCAAAGGTTAAAGATATCAGAACTAGATGTCTTACTGCAGAAATGAGCAACGGTGCCATCCACACCTATTGGTACTTCTGGTAAAGATATGTACAAAGCTTTAAAATAAATTATTTATTTGAGGCGGTTTTTCACCCATGTCGTAAATGTGTTGATGTTGTACAATCTTTTATTCTTATGTTTTTATTAATTTGATTGTTTGTTATATGTATGTGCATGGTTCCTTCTGCCTTTCATTTTGGATTATGTCCCCCAAAATAATCAAAGCTTTGAATACATTTTTTTACACAGTTTGTATAACATGTATGTAAATGAATTTCCAGTTAATAACCCACAACTTCCAGTTTCCCTGGACATTTCAAGCGACGTGGCATGTTTCCCACTTTTCTCACCACTGTTCAAAATGGAAAAAAAATAGAGATTGAAGCGAGGCAGGTCTGTGTTAATCTTCATCATTCAGCATATAGCTTTGAGAAAAACAGCTACTCAGTTTACACCCGCCCATATCTGCCATCAGTGCTGCAACAAAACACGTTTAGACCAGCTGGTACTGTAACAAACAAGGCTAGGTGGGTTTGACATGAAGCCGAGGGTGAACATGCCAAAAAGCACCTCAGACTGTTAAGTATGGTAAAGGATCCGTGATGCTGTGGGCCTGGTTCTCCTCTAAAGGCATCCCAAAGCCTCTGAAATATCAGGAAACGGAACTAAAAGCCATGTGGGCTCTGCCAAACAAAAACTTTAAATAGTTTGTGTTTTTGGGTCTTTCGGGGAGAAAATTACCAAACCAATATGGCCGCATCAAAGTAGAAGTAGTTCTCCAGATTAGAAAATAAATAAAATCAACCTTCTCTCGATGGTCATCTCATTTCCCAGACAAAAGCCCCTCATGTACAGGAGGTGCCAGGACGGCCCTACTGGTAAAACTGGGTTGGACGTATCAGCAAACGACTGGCAATGACCTTCAGCATTTGATTCTTTTAAAGCTGATCACACATTTTCACCAGAGGTACCGATACTTGTGAAGGGCGCCGTGTGTGACTGCTGTTCACAAGAATCAAAGAAAACATCTGTGCTGTGCTCACCTTTGACCCTTTAAGCCCAGGCATGCCAGACTCCCCTTGCGAACCCTGCCATGGGTAAAAACAATAATCAGTTACGAACCATATTTACATGACAAATTCTGTCTAAACTACCGTGTAAAAGAATCAGTGGACATCTAATGCATATTTCAGCGTGGAAATATCATCAACCTCCCAGAGTCCTGCTAAGGGATCAACACGGCCAGCTCAGAAACCCCCCCACCCCGAAAAAAACAGCTTTTAACGTGACGTAAACTGCCGAGCAACAGAAGTTGTGTTTATTTGAACGCTCTCCCTTACAAAGCCTGGGTTTCACTATTTGGGCTTCGAACAGGATGCGCGGCGGAGTCATCCGAGTCCTCCAAGTTTAGACTGCAGCTTAAGCCACCAGCAGGGTCACTGGCAGACATAAACAACATGGTAAACCCATTTAGAGCTGGTTCGCTTAACTCCAGCTTCTTGGGGAGCCTTGAACATACCGCTTATGATGGTTAAAACAGATTTCTAAATGCCTTCCAAAAAATAATGAGTTTTACTTTTTTGGAAGTGGTATCAGGAGAAATCCTGCCCTGCGTTTTAGTAGCAGGAAGACTCTAGATGGCAGCAAAGTCACAAATATGAGCCTTGTTTGCTTTAAAGTGGTTCCTCTGGATGGGAACCTGCATCCAGCATCCGCTTCATTTCCTAACCTTTGGTCCGGCAGGTCCGATTTCTCCCCGTTCACCCTTCCCTGCTGGTCCATGGTCACCTTTCTCGCCCTGTTCAGACAAAAAAAAAAGACATTCTTTCACCGGTAGCACCACAATGAGCTGCTGAACAGGAACCTGGGCGTTTCTGTTGCCAGAATAACCGCTTTAGAGTCCAACTCCAGTCCTCATTGGCTGGCGCCCTGCATGTCTTAGCTATGTTCTTGCTCCAACACAGCAGAATCAGATGGATAAGTTACCGCCTCAGCATGCCTTTTAGGATGCTTTTGAGGAGCGCATTTGAACACCACTGATTTGGAGCACCTTCTAAACCATGAGAGGAAACCTTCAGCTGTCATCATGTGAAACAAAACCCACAATCAAATGGTTCTGCTGCAGCGTTGGTCGTTTTGACTGACGGCATCTGGACTGGTTGAGTATGATTTTACAAACCTATGGGTATCTGGATATTAGGTTCTGCAGCTGGTTCTGGTTCTTCTCCTCTATAGGGGAAGTGAATCCAAATATGCAAAAAAAGGCCTCTATTTTTCAGTAAACAATCATTACGCACAGTGTCCGAAATTAGCTTCCTGATTTAATGGCCAAGTTGGCCGGTAGATGTAAGAATCAACCGACCAAGCATATTTTTTAACGGCCAAAATATTAATTCTGACTGACCCCGGCTAAATATCTCCACGTAATCACGCTACGTAATTAGCCTGAGCTAAACGCTATTTGCTAGCAAACGACCATGACGTAGTTGCTGTCGTTCTCGCGTCACATGTGCGAGTGTTTGTGTGCGTTTGTTGTCACACGAGCTGAAAGCAGAGGAACATTAAGAAGCATCCGCCCAAATGATGACTGAAAAACACAACTTATTTTGGTGCAGACATTTACTCGCCATGTGGCAGCTAGCCCTCTGAAATTTACTCGCCAGACGGAAAATGTACTCACATTTGGCGTCTGGTCAGTGTTAATTTCGGACCCTGATTATGCAGCAATGAGAATTGGTTTTGTGTGGTCGTGCTTTCAATTATAGTACTGTGCAAATGTTTTAAGTCTCCTCGTTGTTTTTTTATACTTTCCTTCCCAAGCAGCCAGTCTTTCCGGAAATCTTTTTAAATGCTCTTAATTAACACTTTTCAAGGCTTTCTGAAGGTCTTCTTTGGCCCGTGGCTGGTTTTTGTCTTGGTTTTAGGGTTTTCACTGACATTTAGTTCAGCTCTTGCACGTGTATTAGCTCGACGTCATGTTGTGTACGTCTGTTAAAGGATACGGAAAGTGGACAAGGGAACGACAAACAATCAGTGTAGATTCATAAAAGCTATCCACAGCAGATCTACAGTATTTGAAATGTATGTTTTTTTTTACGGAATGGGGTAAAAATCCACCAAAGGCCCGATTAAAGTAACCTGACAAAAGCCAGCTGTATGTGGCTCCGCCTAGCTCCACTCACATACATCTGGGACACCGCCATAGGAATGCGGTACCGCGCACGTGACGTCACGGCCTTAAGAGTAACGCCCCTTTTGCCGCACCGGTAGGGCAAACAGTCGTAGAACGCACATACAAACCAGCCATTACAAGCGCAACAGAACCAGCGATATGACCGACTTTGCAGCCATTAAACTTACCCAAGACGATGTCCCAGGCGCACGGTTTACTGGTCGCACTGTGGAAGAGCACACCAACCTTCAGCTGAAACGGTGGCTTGAGTGTCGAGGGCTCAAAAAAACCGGAAGACGGGCCGAGTTGATTCAACGGTAAGCTTTGTTTTTTTTCCCTGCTCGGCGTTCATGCCTTTGTTATGATTTCCACCGTGCTCCGTTCACGTCGGCCTTTTTTGTTTGTTTGCAATCAACGTCCAGGAATCTGTATATCTTGCCAATAGGTAGCTACAAAACGATTGTTCACATCTCAGAATCTTTCGCTTAAGAGATTCAGGGCGTTTGTTTTTGAGTAAGCTATCCCGGTAGCAGGGCACCATGTTAGCGCCTGCTAACATGCTAGCCTATATGCTATCATCACCCTTTCCACCGACAAAATGCTTGCTACATATGTAGGTGAATTTGGTAACTTTTTCCAGGTTGAAATGTTGTGTAGGCCGCCCGCACAAGTGTACCCAACGCACACACTTCTCCTTGGCACTCTTGAGTTTCGGGAAATTAATGAAGAAAACATCCTTCATATGCGGCCGATGAGCGTACCTCGAGTCGCTGTTGCACGTCCCATAGCAACAATGTTTATAAACCATGGTCTTAGATGTTGGAAAAAGCAGTCGTTTACCGAGTAAAACCTAGGCTAACGCACGTCTCTTCCACAGCAAAACAGCGGCGGGTTTGGGAGTTTGCCCTACTGCGTACTACGTGATGTGACGTCATCGTGACGTTGTGTTTCTAAAAATAGCTCGCGCGCGGTACCGCATTGCATTTACAGAAGGCTGGGCCTTATCAAAAATCCTTGCATATGATTGGATAAGCCACTTGTCTGTCATCTTTATTGATGTGCTATTTCAACCACTCACACCGAAGCTAACCCGTGACGCTGATGATAGCGACGCAGAAAAAAAAAAAAATAAAAATAATAATGTGTTTGCGGCTCTAGTGGCATGCGTTTTATTGACAGTGAGCTGACAGGAAGAGGGGGGAAGACAAGCGGCAAAGCGCCACGGGTCGGAGTCGATCCCGGGGCGACCGCGTTGAGGACTAAAGGCCTCCTAACATGGTTCGCGCTAACCGCTAACCGCTAACCGCTCCGGGGCGCTTCCGCGTCCGCCGCGGACGCGCCCCGGAAAACAAAACTTGCCAAATCCGGTCGGGAGAAGGGCGAAAACATGGTTTCCACCAACAAAAGCCTTCAGAGCCGTTCTCTGATGTTCTTTTAATGAAACAATATTAGGTAGATTGGACAACACGGAAGAAATAGCAGCATCGATGTTAACGCTTGCTTCCTCGACGAGCCGCCATTGCTATCAAAACAGTCTCACGTCATGGTCGCGTCTCCACTACGTCACATCTATGAAACTCCAGCCCTGCGTCCTGATTGGCCAGACCATAAATTTGGTTGGAGAAATCACTCTCTACCGGCGGTGTCCCAGATGTATGTGAGTGGAGCTAGGCGGAGCAACATACAGCTGGCTTTTGTCAGGTTACGATTAAAGACCCCAGACAAAATACTATTTTCTGTCTGTTTATCTTTGTACATAAAGATACAGTTTAAAGTTGTTTATTATGTTCTTACTAGTTAGTTAGATGCAACTCAACTGTTTCTTGAAGATATTTTTCCTTCTTATGTTTTTCAGAATTAATATGGCTCGAAACTGAAAGAAAAGCCCTTTGAATGAGACGTGAAAGAACCTCAAGAATCAAGATAAGCAGTCCAGTTGCTTTGGATTTAAACTCTTATGACGGCCCTGTCCTGATAAGCGATATGTGATCACACCGGATCATCCCTCGATCTTTGCAGCTTTTTTCATTTTTGATTATTTCATTGGTCATTCCTCTGAAAATGTTAGGTAGTGGAAGGGGAACAAAAGTACAAATGCAGTCAAAGTCCACAGGAAGACTTGAAAAAGTTTGGAGAACCACTGATCAGGACCACTTTAGCAAACAACAACTGATGCATTGGTAATTTATCAGCACATGCAATAAAATTACCCTGTATTCCTCTTGTCTGATTAATCATGAATACCGATGAAGAAAAATCCTTCTTGTAGAAGATCCCAGTGCACCTCAGAGGAGAGCAGCACCTTTTCACATCTCCAGCCCCAAGCAGCGGATGACCTCCCAAAACATTCAGCAAGCAGCAAGTCCTCAGTGATAAATGTCTGCACACCGGTGTTCAATCTCCAACTGTTTTTGCTTTTAGTTTCTCGTTTCCCCATGTTTTATTAAGTTTCTACATTTTATTCCAAATTGCTTTTAGTCTGTTTTATTTTCCCATGTTTTAATCATCTAAATCACTTTGCTTATAAACACAAATAAACTTGCCTTGCCTATAGCAAGCAACTTCTCATCAGGCCAATGGAAGTGCTGGTCCCCTCTACGTCCATTGCTGCTTAGAGTTTTAAACTTCGATATTTACTGCAGCATCAGGGCATAAGTTTAGAAGCGAACCTCCCCCCCCCCCCCCCCCCCCCCCCGCCCATTGGTGGTCCGTGGCAAAGGATGCTGGCTGCAGGTGAAGCTCCAACATCCGGCTAGATTCAGAGGCGTCGCGGTGCAGGCGGAGAAGGTGACAGCAGGGGTGCAGCTGTTGCTGCAGGTCGGATCCATTTGGGCAACATTTTGTTTCTGAGCACATGGCGTCGCGTGCCTCCTCAGCAGTTGACTCTCCTCCGTAGAAAACTGTCGATTATCGTCTACACATCATTGAATTCTCGAAATAAAACATCCTAAATGAAAAGTTATTTTTCTTCCTTTCCCTGCAGCGAGAAAGGCAGCTGTGGACGTGAGACTTTCCGCCACTTCACATACGCTTTCCGAACGTAAACATGAAAGGGGGGAATGAAGAAAGAAACAAGAATTTTTGGTATATTTTGCATTCTATAGCACCCCAAGTCCAAGTTGATGAGGATATATAAGTTGGGCAAAGTGTTTTGTTTTTTTCTTTCGCCCCACTGAAACATTGCACTAGTAGTCCAACATGCAGTAGAAACTAAAACCTCATGGTAGAGTTGTTCTTGGCAAACGAGCGAAAAGCCTCTCTGCACCAGCTCCTCTTCCAAGGGAGTAAAATCAGCAGCTACAGAAAATAACCTGCAGAGCCCTTATGTAATTTTATAGCAATAAAAACCCAGTTATGAGAGCCCAACTACATTTCTGCCCTTAGTTCCCTGAAAGACTAACAAAATATTTCTCGAGGCAACAGAAAGTGATGCACAGGGGACTGCATCCTGATTATCAAAGCGCCGCAAGCGGCCCCTTGTTTGGATCGGCACCCCTGGCCCCACGGTGCCATAATGTCACGACTCAAAGAAAGCAGCAGAGGATGAGCTCATTTCAACCGCTTTGGTGTGGCACTTGGAGGAGAAAGCATTTCTAATAACTTCGGTGGCATGGCAATGAGGTATCAGCAGAGTGTCGTCAGAAATCTATCGAAGTCGTCGCGTCTCGTTCACCGTGACGCACGCGAGGGGATCAGTCAGGAAAACCGAAGTCACTCACTTTAGTTCCTGGGAGTCCTGGAAGCCCCGGTTCTCCTTGCGGACCGAGAAATCCCGGCTCCCCCTGAAAGACACCCAGAAGAAGAAAGAGCAACCATTAGTCACTTCTCCGGCGGGCGTTTCATGACGAGCGCTAAAAAGCAAAAGGCGAGATGAGTGGCCGGGTATATTCAGAAGGACGGGCATGCACTCGCTGCTGCTCGCACACTCCCACATGCTACACAGAACCCGCTGAGGACCGCATGCATTGACCACAGACAAAGACAGGCGGTTTGTTAATTGCTCCTTCAGTTTCACGTGTACCAACATTTCTCATGAGCCTGAACAAACGACACGGCCGGTCTTTATGGAGACTCATCAAGACCACAAAAAAAGGGGGGGGGGGGCGGTTAACATTTTTTCCTCGGCTTCCAGCGTGAGGTGCGACACGTTGGATTTGTAGTGCATTTGGTTCTGGAACATGTTTATTATTAGACCCTAAGTAACTCCTTCATGAGCACTTTCAGCACTCAGCAAGCCCTCGACGAAGTACATTTCACATTTCGCCGAGGGTCAGAGCTGGATTGGACAAACGGCGAAGAACAGCGAGGAAGAATAGCGTGCAAGGCGAGAACCGGTTAAGTGCCACGTTAGCAGAATCCATCAAACACGCAGGCCTGCTAAGTAAAAACAGGGGAGCACAAAATGTAAAATGAAAGAGTTTTTTGTTGTCGTTTTCAACAAGGCGAGCACATTGCAGGCATGTAAAGAGACGGACAGAGAAACACAAACCAAAAACAATCATGCCTGTGTGAGCATTCAAAGCATCCGCGCGTTATTTTTCCAAGCCAATGGTCCTGAAATACTGTTGTGTGTTCACACTAGTATGAGAAGGCCGTAAGGGTAGGATGTGCTTGTTGCACGTTTAGCTCCTGTGCCGTTGCTTTCCAAACTATAATAATAAAAAAAACTGATTAAAATCTTAATTTCTAGATTAATAGGGGTTTAAAAAGATCCCATGGGACGAGATGTCACAAAGCTAATCCAGCAGTATTTCTTTTCAAAGCGAAAAGTCATCGCGAGATTTTTATTTTCTACACCTGAGCAGCCAGTAATGTGGGAAGACGTTGTTGGTGTGAATCGGATGGTGGAAACCACCAGACTTTCTCAAGAGCTTTTTTTTTGTCTCCTACTGAGACAGACATTTTACGACCTACGATTGAATATATATTTTCTGTAACCCGATAGCTTATGCAAAGGAAGGGAAACATGGCTAAGTGACTTCGACGGATACGATCTACCAGCAGAGGGTCCTTTAGTGTTATTTCGGTTTAGATTGGGGTCGTATTTCATAGAAACCTACAGGCACAGATGGGGGTCAGGATTATCATAATTGGAATTGCAGGGAAATTAAAAGTCTTCAAAGAAGAAAAGAAAAATATAAGCCCTACTTAAAACCACTTTTTTAAAAATTCATCAAAATATTCAACAATCTCAGGAACAGGCTAATACGTAACTATAGGAAGAGCCAAAATGGCAACAAGTGGTCTTTAAGAAGGGCTACAAGCTACATCCAAGCAACCACTATTATGTGTAGACATGCATTGTCACGCTTCTTTTTGCAAAAATAGAAATAAAGAACTAGAATTTTTTTAGCTGCTCTTTGGGTAAAAAATAGCAGCATCTTATGACATTTTTGAGTCACTGAGTGTAACTTTCACTCCTGCTGAAGACATTGAGGGTCATCCAGTTCAGGTACGGTACCAACACCTGAAAACCTTTCTACAGAAACCCAATTGAAAGCATCTGAACAAAAGTTCATCGCTCTGGTAAGCCAGGCCAATAACGACCCTAACAACTCCCCATTGCAGAGGTGTGGACCAGTTAATTTGCAGGCCAACAATGACCTTAATGACTCCCCATTACTATGGGGTGGACCTGTTTGGGTTCAATTTGCATGTTATCTAAGCCATTACAAGGCCTTTTTTGGGCAGTACTATAAAGCTTGCAACTCCACACTACTCCAGACATCTGAATTGAGAAAGCTTTCTGGATGGGATGTGAAACGTCTTCAAACTTCGGAAAAAAGTCCAGTTGTTTTGTTTTCAACTTTTTTGGAATGACCATGACCTGGATGACTGAGAATCTTCACCAGCAAACCGGTTCACAGCAGAATTTCCAATACACGTCGAACCGACCCTCTGCATCTACGGGAGGCGGGTAAAAGCTCTTGACTCGGACGCCGTTCACTTGTTCGTCCTCATATATCTACAGCAAATACCCGGCAGAAGTTTAGCCCTAAAGTCCAACGTTTCTACTGCACTTGAATACGGCTTTGCAGCTGCCGCACATGGAACCCTCAAAGCACGGAAAAAGCAAGCCTGTCGGACTTGGGCGTCATCCGTGAGCCATTACAGCGGGTGAGCAGAGTTGCTCTGAGGTCTCTCAGACGGGCAGAAGCGGATGGACACGGACAACACCGGGTGGACACGACTGAGAGGGAGGGAGGGGTGGGGGTGGGGGGGGTGAAGACAGCGAAGCAATTACCTTTATCCCTGGGAGTCCAGGCAGCCCTGGAAGTCCTGGCTCTCCCTACACAGGAAGAGTGCGACATGTTACAGCCAAGCCAAGCTAAGCTGAGTCAAGCCTCATTTGTGGGCTAATTTATTTATTTTTTGGGGGGGGGGGGCGTTTATTAGCTCTACACGTTACTTCCTGTTTGTGTTTTCACTGGCTGTTGAGTAGGCGCAGGTCTGGAAAGCAATCTCCAGGCTGGAGTGGACTGTCATTTGCTTGACAGTCGGAGGGGAAGGGGGGGGGGGAGCATTAGCAAAACAGAAGGCACATGCATCTTATTATTTTTTTTTTTTTAATACTAGCCCATGCAGCTGTAGCTTTACAGTCTGATTAGTGCTTGTTATGACACTCAACCCTTCACAAGGAGCAGCAGAGTTTCAGCCTGAAGGTTTGATTGGTTCGGACAGGTGTGAAAATTTCTGGTTTCTAAAAAGGAAGGAGAAAAAAAAAACTGACAGATATGTTGCGTTTCATTTGCAGAAGCTGTTTGGGAGAGCTGCAATGGCCTCAGCATCATTAGAGCTTGGCAGCATGGGAAGCTCATTTCCCCCCCCTATTTTTCTGTTACAAAAAAAAAGGTAAAAAAAAAAATAAATTAAAAAAAATCCACAAGTTTGACTAGTGAACAGTTAAAGATCCGACTTTAGGTAAAAAAAACAAAAAAACAAAAAAAAAAACTCAGAGGTCACGTCCCTTTTTGAGGCATCTGTGAGACTTCAAAGATAAAGATCCTGACTGGGAATAATTTAATGCTCAATTAGGCTCAATGTATTTATGGCTTCTGAAATAGAAATGATTCGTGCTGCATGAGAATGATCGGGCTTAACGACACCCGGGGGAACAGAGAGGAGGCTGTAAAGTTACTTTGTGACCTATGGAAGGGACTGTAAATTAATGAAGGCAAGTCTTTCTTGTGGACAAACACTTTACCAGCAGTTATTGCCAGAAACACCAATGGCAAAAGTCAAGACGAGAGGCAGCGTCTTTATCTCAGGATGTCTGAGAATGATGGGAAAGAGGCTTCGGTGTGTCTGCATACATTGGTTGGATATAAAATACAGAGCCTGTGTGTTTCCTCCGCAGCACCAAAGGGAAACCAATTTACAAGAAAGATTACATACATACATAAAAAATAAAATGTAAATAAAAATGAAGATCTGAAACGATCTCAGTACTGGTGAGGTCTTTGTAAACAGCTTTTCTTCTGCTTTGCAGCGATTTTCGTCACTGTGTCTTTCTAAGACGTTCATACAGTGCTTTGCCCTTCAACCAGACCCTTCCAACTTTTTCGCCTTTCGTCACAGAACAACCACAACCCTCACTGCACATTAATGGGGTTTTACGTGATAAACCAACACAAAGCAGCGCAAAATCCAGGATCAACAGGAAACGGACGCATTGTGTGGCGTGCACTCGTATCCATCGCCTCAGTGCTTTAGCTTTTCAGGATACGGCTGTTTCTGGGCCTTTTCACAGATTCTCAAGTGGATTTAGGCATAGATTCCAGTAAAACTAAGAATTATGCTTTGATTTAAACCTTTCCACCGTAGCTCTGGTTGTCCGTTTAGTGTAGTTGTCCTGCTGGAAGGTGAACCTTCACACCAGTCTCGAGTCTTTTAAACGTTGTAAGAGGTTTTCCTCGAGGACTGGCTGGTATTTAGCTCCATCCATCTTTCCATCAACTCTGTCCAGCTTTTCTGTCCCAGCTGAGGAAGAGGATCCCCTCAGCACGCTGCCACCACCATATCTTACAGCGGGATGATATATTTCAGGGTGACGGCAAACAGGCTTTTCGCTCAGTTCTTTCTGAAAACGTTTCGACACCTATCCAGGAGTCTTTGTCAAATCTAAAACATCATGTTCCCCTTTCTGTCCCCCAGCAGTAGCAGAAGTGGCGCTGGTTTTCACTGGGAGAACCTGGAATCGTCGCTGTTCCTTTTCTTCAGAGTTTAGAGTGTTGTAAGAACCGAGCTTCTCCGTGAAACAGATTACCTCCTCCAACGACGACTCAGGTAGAAACGCTGATAGTTGTTGTTGAGTTTCTTTCTCTCCTTTGCCAGAGTGCATCAAGAGTCCTGTCTTATTCTTTAACGCAGAAGCTGGTTTTGCGCCCTCAGGATGATGTTTTTTGTGTCCTTTGATGGAGGACTTGAGGCGTACGCTGATAGGGACCAGTGTTTGCTGTCTGCATCACAGACTCAACCGACAGTGGTTTCTGAGATGGGCAAGCTGTCTGGAAATGCGCTCATACTCTCGCACCAACATGAGGGTATCCATCCCAAAATATAACGTGACGCGCCTCTGTAAAGGAGTCTGGGAAGTCTTTGTCATCACTCCTGGATAGGTGGCAAAACATTTTTTTTTAGAAAGAACTGAACAAAAGTCCGGTTGCCTCCGATTTAAGCCTGGTTGCTGTTGCCGGGTAACTGAGAATTTGCACAGGCTTGTATATCCAGGGCGGTGTGTAGTGTTTTGTACCCTCCACACAGGAGTTTTGCATGTAACCCAAAAAAGATTAGTTTGATCTCATCAGAAGACCTTCTTCCACGTGCTTACCTTGTCCTCTAAATGCCAGTCTCCTTATGGCTTTCTTTCAACAGTGCTCCTCGTCCAGCCACTTCTTCAGAAAGACCCGGTTTGTGGAGTTTACAACGTATAGTTTATCCATCAGCAGATTCTCCCACCTGACGTATGGCTGGGCGTCTTGACAGCTTCTCTAATGTTTTTTTTTTTTCTTGCCAAGCCTTGAAGTTTAGATGGATGGCCACGTCTTGGTAGGTTTGCAGTATCATACTTGTTATATTTTCAGACGCTGGTTTGAACAATGCTCCGTGAGATGTTTAAAGCTTGGGATGTGTCTTCATCACCTCACCCTGCTCTTTACTTCTCCACAGCTTTCTCCCTGACCAGTCTGCTCTGTTCTCTGGGCTTCATGATCCAGTTTGTTCTCCAACAAACCTCTGAGCCCTTCACAGGACACCTGTATTTAAACGGAGCAGATCTTACCGCACAGTGGGGTAATTGTAAGCACTGTCGCCTTGCAGAAAGAAGGTCCTCGGTTTTAATCCAGGCATGGGGTCTTTTTAAATTTTTAAAAAGCTTTTTACACATGTCAGCTTACATAATAATATATATGATTTAGCAATGGCATCTAGGTGTTATTCGATTGTATTTGTTGCTTTATGTCTGTTGGTTGTGGTGTTCTTTTTGCATCTCTCTTTCCAGGTGATGGAGCAGACGGAGAAGGTTTTATCATTCTCTCCCTTTTATCTCCTCTTTCTTTCACCTCTACTCTTTTTTTTTCTTTTCTTTCTCTTTCACTTCTTGTTCTTCCTCTACTCTCCCATTGTCATGTCCATATAATTTGAAATTCTCCTTGCAGGAATCATAATAAAGCTATTTACAAGCATAAATCAAGTGGAGCACTATGGCCAAAGCTGTTTGCTCCACTTGTAAAAGCAAAATCTGTCGAGCTCTATCTGGCATTGAGACATCAATTCCTATTGCCACATTGCTAGACAGGACACTGGGATAAAAAAAAAAAAGAAAAAGATTTTTAAAAGCTTGCACGTTCTTCCCGTGCCTGCACAGGTTTGCTCTGCGTACTCCTACTTCTTCTCACGGTCCAAAAATATGCATCTTAGGTTAATAATTAAGTGTATGTGTGTCTGCATAGTTGTTTGTCACTGGGTTGTTCTTTGATGACTGAAATGACTAAATATGAATGGATTAAATTACAATTAAGTGAACTCTGCATATTAATTAGACATCATCTAAAGCTAACTGGTCGCCCTGGAGTTCATTTAGAGATATCAGAGTAAAGGGGGATGAATGCAGCTGCATGTCACAGTTTTCCATTTTAGTGTGGGGAAAACAATTTATATATATATATATATATATATATATATATATATATATATATATATATATATATATATATATATATAAAAATAAATAAAACATTTGATTTTTGCATTACTTTGCTTTGGTTGATAAAAAGTCACTACAATACGTCACAGTTTGTACTAACACTACAGATTGTGACGACTTTCAAGGGAGTAAATCAAATTACATTAACATACACTGAGGTTTGTGGGAATGTGATTGTGCAAAGTTTTGCAAAACACCATAGTATGTTCCCTCTGAACACAATAAACCAAGATAAACAAGATGCCATAGCCGCAAACCTTGATTTTTAGTGGCACTGATGCAAAGCTACTTATTGTGAGAGTCTGGTAGAGTTAGACAAACCTGAATAATTCCTACATAAAAAAAGGGAAACATACCCACAAGTGTTAGTATGATTTCGGAGTAGTTATATTGGCTGAAAACTAAATTACCGCTATAACAAAAAAAATCTTCAATCAGCTTTAGATGTCAGAAATAACTAAGGTTTCATGATGAAGAAAACGGAAAACAGACTCAACTAGGCTGTGAAATAACCAACCTTTAAATGAAATATCTTGGAATAAAAGCTTCCCCTCTTATTGAGTACGTCTAGGTATGGGCATTGACACTGCGAACAGACACATCAGTATGCACAGACGGCACCTGTCTGCTGCAAGTTTCTGTTCATTCATGAAAAATGTTTCGTTGAAAAGAAATACAAACGGTTACCTTCTGCCCACTCCGCCCAGGCTCTCCCGGTTCCCCCTGCAAGACACAAATCTGCGTTCTCCTTAGCTGCTTCGTTTCCAGATCGCTTTCAACCGGAGCTGCACTCACACACAACGTTTCTACTGTTCTACTGAGCATTTAAAGGGACTTTAGACCAAATTCCACATTCATATACAATCACATTTAATAAATTGGAATATTTGTTCCTCTTAGGCTCATTTGTTAGCTTAAAATAACCTTTAAGCAGATGTTAAACATACGTTTCATTAAGTCCACATCTCTGTATTAGAAACGTTTCTTTCAATTGGTGCCATGCACTGTTCTCATTTTAAATGTCATGTTTTTGTTGACTGTAAGCAGAAAAATCATCTTAATTAGGGTTGGTTTCGGTGTGATTTAGTCGTATCACTGGCGTCACTTGGTGAATTGAGTTACTAAGACCTAGAACCATTTAATACTATTCAGATTTATTCAATACGACTGTAATGACTGGAGTTAAAGAGGGATTAATGGTAGCTGGGGTGAGAGAAGCAGATGCTAAAGATAAGGTTTAGATGGAGAAAAATGGTTCGCTGTGGCGACTCCTGAAGGAAAAAAGCCAAATAGAGGAAAAAGGTTGACTATGACTGTAAGCACTTACAAACTGACCAGCGGATCAGCGGCGCTTCAGGTTTAGGTTCAAACTGATAACCCACCGGCTAATACTACCCCTAATTATCATTCAGACATTAAAAGGCTCCTAAACTTGAGAGATAAACTAGTTTATTTTACAGGGGTGATGTGGGTTTTCATCCAGGACAGCACGGTGTCAGGAGGCCATTAAAACTGAAGTTTGGATCACTCCCAAGTTTTCAGCACTAATATTAAAGGTTTATTCACTTTTCTTTAAAGACTGCATTTTAGCTGTTAAAAAACAAAAATACTTACCATGTCAAACTTGAATTGGCAATTCTTCAGCAAAAAGAGACATTTTTTAAAACCATAGTTTTATATTTATTAAATATTTGCATGTGCAAACACACAAAAAAACAGCCTTTTAAAAAAATTTTGTAGCATAGGAACCCAGTATGGGTTTCCCCGATTCCTCTTATTCACTTTCTTCCTTTTTCAAACAAACACTGCCCAAAATTCAGTCACGGTCAGACTCGAGGGCGGGACTGAGAATGAGCGACAAGCAGATTAAATTCAAAGACGAAACGTTTGATAGGCGCTCAGAAAGCCTGACACAAACTACTGATCAAAGGTGGTTTCATTTTCCCTTTACGTTTACATCCCATCTATTCACCTGTAAACCTCATCATAATTAGCATAACCCCTTGAATGTGTTGTTTGTGGTGGTGCATAATTTAAATTGAAATTGCAACTGGGTCCAACTGAAAGTCTCAAATAGGAGCCACACTAAAAGAAACGAGAGGTGTTTAGGACTTACCTTGATGCCTGCTGCAGAGGAGCCTGCATCACCCTAGAGAGGGGGAAAATACATAAATATGAAGAGGCGTCACTTAAACCCAAATAAAAAAAAATTACATATCAGGGCAAAGGTGCTAAAAACAAGTTCCAAATAAACTAATTTACTGAGCGACGCCAAACAAAACCATGAGATTTCTTTGTGGTGAAAACCGTGAGGAAATCCAATCAGGAAGGCGGCTGATTTTCTGTTTAAAACAACGAAAGCGGAGTTCAGCTTCCCACAGAGCTCTGATGCAGCGTTTCAGAAAGGGCCTCGGAGCTGGAAATCATTTCGGTGTTTTTAACATGTCACAGCGCAGCTGCTCAGTGATCGTGACACGAGGTGAAATCTAACACTATAATAGGAAAATCCACAGTAAAGGAGGTTAGGGGTTTGATAGATGTACTGTAACCGTTCAAAATGTACACTTCTCCAGGTAATGTATTGAACTGGACGGAGACAGAGCTACTTATGTTGCATTATTTATTTGTTTTCTCTGCCAACAAAGCCGCCCAGACATCCAGAAAGCGAGGCCCTCGGCTACGCATCGCGTTACGACTACGGTGTGCCGTTAAAGCAGACATAAAACAAGGGGCCAATGAGTGTAATTATGGGCGGCTGGTGGGAAAAGGGAGCAGGGAGGTGGAGACTCGCTGCCTTCGGCTCTGGTGTGGACTCTGCGGTTTTCCCTGCACATACGCCTCGCGCTCAGAAGTCACAGCAGGAATGCATCTCGCCTTCAGCTTTTTATGGGAATCATTATGATGCAGGGCGTATAAGTCCGTGTTTAATTGCAGCTCATTTTCCTGTTTTTTTTACTTTCTTCTCTCTCACTCTCTTTGCGGCAAACTGCGTCACTCTTTGCATCTGCGCTTCTTTTTGCACACTCGGGGATACCTCTATGAGCAACCCAAAACATGCTATTCAGCTTTATGAGCCTTTTCACAAGTTATTTTACGTTCAGATCCAAGTGGATAGATTTTCAGGGTCTTGCTGCAAATTTAAGCTCATGGGTTACGTTTTATGGCGATTGCGAATAATTTTACACGATCAAACAGAAATGTTTCCGCCCATGCTTTAGGGGCTGGGTTTCATGTTGTGGTAAGTTTGCAACAGGGCCTTATCAAACACAAAACAAACACGCAAATCGGAAGTTGGTTCTCACCTGTTGCTCGCTGGCAGAAACCTTCACATCTGCACCTCATTCCCACATCTCTCGCAAAGGAGAAACAAGAAAAGATCTCGCCTCGTAAAGCTCACGAGCGAAACATGTTAGCGACGTTCGCAGCATAAACAATGCTTTTCCCACAATTAACCACAGCAGGACCACACCATTGCGGAGAGGGAAAAACCCCCCCAAAAAGGACATTTATGGGGGCCCCTTTTTACACGAGAAGCTCAGCATTAGGCCTACTTCTGCAGCGGCACCGGAGGATTCTGCACAGGCGATTAACACTTTGCTCCCTCCGCCGCTTCTGTCACGACACATCCAAACACGGGCGACGCTGAGCTCGAGAGCCCAGCGAGAGTTATGGCCGCACTTTAATCTCTTCCAAATGTACGGCCGTGTGAGATGGAGGGGAAAAAGGGCGGTGGAGCTGGGAGGTAAAGTGGAGGTGTGGCAGGGAGAGAGAGAGAGAGAGAGAGAGAAAGTGCTGAAACGTCCCATCTGGGTCAATTACCAAGTGGAGGCTGCAGAGCCGCGATTTAACCGCAGGGCTGAGTGAGACGGAGAGCTGTCGCCGCGGCTCCTTCATTACGGGCCCCCGGACCTGTCGCCGCACGCTGCCGTTCAAAGATAATGGCCCGAAGGTCTCATAACGCACGCTTGGCAAATCGGGGCCTTTTCCCCAGCTGTTTGCTTGGACGGCAAGACCCGCAAATGAGATGGAGGGAATTAATTTGGGAGCATTGGAGCCGCGATGCGTATCATGCCAGTGCGGCCCTCAAACATGGCTCTCGTTCAACTTTACGGCCGTTTAGAAGAGACGAGCAAATGCGCTGGTCTTAGCTAAACTGAGCTAGATTATATGTGGTGTTTGTTTCTTCAAATGTGGGTCGGTACTGATGACCTTTAGGATATTACGATTATTTTTGCCACCATGCTCAGAGCCTACAACTTCCACAAAGCAGAGCAACACTTTGATGAGGTTCATTTAGCTCTAAAAACCCTAAATGTTTTTTTTTTTTTGTTTTTTTTTTTTCTATCTGCAACTTTTCAAACAAGATGAGTCACAGTTAATTTCACACCTAGTTAAATACTTAGACGGTAAATGGCTCAGAACTAAAGCTTTCAACTGCGGTAATGATTGGGTTTAAATGAGGCCAGAGAGAGACGCGCAGACACAGCCGGAAACAACCATTTCCTCTGCTGATGGCGGCAGCACAGCAGGTGATGTCCTGTGTGTGTGTGAGATAAATATTAACAGTGGTGGAATATAAGAAGAGTTGCTCTAAACGCCAAAGCACTGACACATTCGCAACTTCTTCCCCATTTTGTGAAAATGTGCTGTTTGGATTTCATGAGACAGACCAACAACAAGTAGAGAACGGCTGTCCAGACAACGCCAGAGAAAATGAGCCCATTAGTCCGAGAAGCAGCCATGACGATCGTGGTAACTCTGGAGGGGCTGCAGATATCACCGCTCAGGTTGGAGAATAGTGAGAAAAATGCCATTAAGAGCCTGTTTATTTCTTCTTTTTTTGCTCTTTCCTTCTTTTTTTTATAGCGTACTGTTGCCTACATTTCTTGTGGCAAATTCCTACAATTCCCACACTTTGTGCCAGTGGGACGAAGCGGCGGAACGGATGGTAGAATGTGTGATTAGCTAGCTGAGCTGAGTTTCTTTTCCAGCAGGCTCCCACCGCACACCTGAGCTCCTGTTGGCCACAAGCCATGAGGGAACACAACAATCACAAAAGACTAAAATTAAACTTTTGGGTCTGCTATGTGTGGCTCCTTACATCACCCTGAATACATCAACCCATTGGGATGGATGGCCCTAAAGGAGGTTCACCTCCCACAGGTCAACAAATGGCCTCGTTAAAGTCCAGAACTAAATTCAATTGACAATCTGAGACTTTACTAAACATCGTCTCGGGGGGGCTGAATAAATGTGCACACCACATTGTTTAAGATCTTGTTGGTAAAACAAGAAAAAATGAAAACCATGTATCATTTACGTCCCAGTTTACGACTAGGCACCACTTTGTTTTGGTCTGTCTCTTAAACATCCCAATAAAATACCTCAAAAAAGAGGTAAAAAAAGAGAATAAACTGATTTGCATATAGCTGCTAGCAGAGATTTTACAAAGAATCTAGAGCAGGCGTCTGCAACCTGCAGCTCCGGAGCCGCTTGCGGCTCTTTGGACCATATAAAATGCCTCTTAATAATTTTTTCCAAAATGTAGTTAAAATCACTTTTTATGGATCAGGTTGTGTCCAAATGTTGCATGTTCAATTCAATTATATGTATATAGCACCAATTTACAACACACGTTATCTCAAGGCACTTTACAAAGTCAAATTCAATCAAATCATCCTGATTGGTCAAAAAGTTTGAGGAAACCCAGTAGATTGCATCAAGTCTTGACAAGCAGCATTCACTCCTTCTGAAAGAGCGTAGAGCCACAGGGAGAGTCGTCTGCATTGTTGATGGCTTTGCAGCAATCCCTCATACTGAGGATGCATGAAGCGACAGTGGAGAGAAAAACTCCCTTTTAACAGGAAGGAAAACCCCCAGCAGAACCGGGCTACATTGATTTGATTCAATGCAATGCTACAATTGTGGCATGTGGGTTAATTTCTGGAGTTTGACCAGCAATGAGCCAGGAGTTCCTGTTTATGTGAGGAGAGTAGCTGGTAGCCCAGCTAACACAGCTAGCATTGCTTAATGCAGCCCGGCGGTAATAAGAGCTGCCCACCGTGATCCTCGCGTGCATTCAGGGCATTCTCTTTTTGACATAAAATGCCAAATATAAACCAATAATTGGTCTGGTGCTTAGATTTTGGAGGTAGAGAGAGGCGTGGCCTGCCACACATCTTGTTTTGATCTACAGGCAGTGGTTAACAGCGCACCTAATGGTGAAATGTTGCTTATTGCTCCTCTAAAAAGAGCTCCATCAAGATTAAACAGGAGGGTTTTTTTTGCTGCCAATATGAACCCTCATAAGAGATCTGTTCATACTTGGTTTGTGTTTGCTGATTATCATCTGGCTTATTGTTGCTGTTAAGGTCTATGCCGATCTTTACTATGCAAAATGACCGATTGCACATATGTAGTTTTATCTTCAAAAACAAGCTTTTATACAACTGGCCTGTCCTGTCATTTTGAACCCTGCACATGCAACAGACCCCCCCCCCCCCATCACAGCCCGATATAACCAGTATACCCTTTGTTTCGGGAAAACCGCGGCTGACTGTTGTTTTCCTCACCGCTCTGTGCTCCCTGAGGTCTCTGAGCTCAACATAACAAAGCGTATACTGTCTCACCTCTCTCTTAGTGTTTCCACATTTTTTTTTCCTGCAGTGCGTGCTGCGTATTGTTAACTTTGGCAAGCTCAGTCTAGAGGACTGAGGATGCCCTCCACCCCTCTCATGTCTCTCTGCTTTCTCCGACCAGCAGTGCTGCAGCGCTGCCTTTGCGGACGAGCAACTGATCAGACGGAAAAAAAAAAAAAAAGCCTCTGATGACAGGGGCCCTGCTTGTGCATACATTTTCTTCTCCCGTGCTGAATTTCAATCAGACATGTGTTAAACTCATCTGAAGGTATCTTGATTGAGGCTATTCTTTCCATATGTTGTGCGCTATGTTAAATATAACATCTAACCTGATGTTGACAGATTGAGATGATGTGACCTTATCCGTCTTATCTCAAACGGCGCACCACAGTGGATCCAAAATGTGCACCGTAAAAAATGTCAAATTTTAACGTGACCTGTTCCATGTTCGATAAACGGAAAATCTAAAAGCTAAAAAAGGTGAAACAACCTGGTCCTGTGATTTTAAATCCTATTTTGTTGACCTTTAGATTCAGTTTTAGCGTTTAATTTTCTTCTATACCATCAATTAAAGTGAATTGGATTGAGCTGAAACTAATTAAACCACCCTGTTCCTATAATTAGCAGATTGGCATCCTTTAGCTAGGGTCAAACTATGTAGAGGGTCCACAGAGGATCAGCTGCATCTCATTGTACAAAGGTATCAGTCAGGGGAAGAAAAAAACGCAAGCCGGGCTAAACTCTCCAAAAACACTGTGGTTAAATGTGGTATGACCTATTATAACCAATATGTAACTTTTAGGCGGAAATTCACCAAAAACTGGACCGTGCCTCGTGGAAACAACACCGGACCCAAAGAGAAACATGGTGGTAGTAGCATCATGCTCTGGAGATACGTTTCTTTAAGCAGAACCTTTGGGTTTTGCGACGGTCAAAATACAAATACGGTGGCATGAAAAACTATTTGCCCCCTTCCTGATTACTTTTTTTCCCCCCCATGTTTGACTAATTTTAAACATTAGTCAAAGACAACACAGGTGAACACAAAAGGCAGTTTTTAAAGGGAGGTTTTTATTATTTTGTGGGTAAAGAGTTTCACTTTGCCACTTTGGATTTTTCCAGCTTTAACAATAGCAAACCCCAACCATAACTGCATTTTGTGTTTACCTGTCTTATCTTTGACTAATTTTAAATTAGTCTGACGTTCTGCAACACTTAAGTGTAACAAATGCGCACAAAAATAAGAAACCAGGAACATTTTTTCACACCACTGTACCTGTCAGTTTTGAACCAAAACCTTCAGATATCTGCTAGAAAGCAACACAGTGAGTCCAAGCATGCATCCAAATAAAAAAAAAGAAAAAGGCTTTGCAGATTTAATAATAAAGCTTCCAGAATCCAGAACCTAACAGAAAATCTTAAGAAAAATTTAAGGGTCACCTTAAAAAGGCTGTGTACAAGAGAATATCCTCACAACTTTAGTAACGTAAAGTGGACACATAAACAAATCTAGATGTAGCATTCAGTTATACTACCAAGGAAAACCTGATGTTGAGATTAAAGCAAAAGGTGCTTCGACAACAGATCAATTAAGAATGTGTGCAACCAGGGTATTGCTCCTTTTTTATTCTATTTCTGCCAGAAACATACTGATTTTTCTGCTGAATTACTCAGGATCTAGGTCGCTATATAGGTGTGAAAGTATATCTTTTCACCATGGTCTCATTTTTTTACATCTGTATGTACACTTTTGCTGTCAACTGTATTTCTAATTCTTTACAGTAACCCTCCCTGGGACGTGCACTTCAAGGATGACTGCTAACTTCAACTCCTCCAGCAAAAAAACTATCGCTATTATTGCACAAAGGTACGCCGGATCAAAGCGTCACACGAGCCGCAAAGTTTTATCACCCTCACGCCCACCTTCCCGTTTTGTTCATTCTGTTTTTCCACAGATGGTATCTTTCATCTGTTCCCCTAGAATTGTATCCTTCCTCGGCTGCCGAGTTCGGCACCCTTTTAAAAACCGCAGCGGCCATAAAGCGAGAGGTTATCAAAGTTGTTCTCCGCCGAACAGCAATAAATTGGCAGTGACGTTTTGAGTACACTGCTTCCACTTGGCTGCCGGTCTGTGAGTTACACTTTGTTTTCATACCTAGCAGTATTCAGAGCAAAAAAAAAAAGAAAAAAAAAAGGAAGCATCTCCGGTGCATAATACATCAAAGTGTTTAGGACTGGCTGTCTTGGAGCGGCAATTGTGTTACCACTTTTTTTGGCAATCTTTGAACAATCTTTAGCCTTTCCCAGAAATGAGGAGCTGAATCAACATTTTCATGTAATGGTTTATTCAAATCAATAATGGCATCCCGAAAACGCTTTAAAACAAGTTTGCAGGGCAACGGGGTCCAGTTTCTGTTGTGAGCTCATAAAATTGAAATAAGGATGCAGTCTGTTTTCATGAACGTTGCTTTAGCGGGGAGGGGGGGGGGGTAAAAACAGCAAAGGTGACGCAGGGAATTTTGCGATAGAAAGAATAATGGCTCTGAACATGTCGCTACTCGTATGAGACGGGCCTTTACAGAAAAACAAAAGCATGTTGGATGGAGACATCTGTCTATTCAGCAGAGCTCGGTTCTGCCCATTGTTGAAAATGGATCTCAGTATGACAAGCTGTCTCTATGATAAATGGTCCCTCCAGAAAAATGAAAAAGAAATAGCATCAGTAGATTGTCGAAAATTAAGTTCACATATAATGCATTGACAAATCAAGAACTGGAATGATTGCTTTTATTCAGCCATCACCACTGTTTTGTTGGTGGCACATGACCTCAGCTGCCTCTGGTGGTCTTCAGAGATCTCATCTCAGATGGCTAACATTAACTTTGAGTAATGTTTATTGGCCAAAGCCAGACCGTCTACTGCTTCTCTGAGCAGCTTCCAAGACATAAACACAGAGGAGAAATGAAATAAATGACATACCTTCTCGCCCATGTCACCTTTAGGTCCGTCTTCACCCATGTCGCCCTGCGATGAGATCACATGAAGTCATGTTCAGCCACTTTTCACGATGCAGGAATGAATCAAGGCTGAAAAACTGAAGGTTTTAAATACGGCTGTTCCGTCAGGCGCACAGTAGGGCAGATTTTCTATCTGTGACTGACTGCCATGTTAAACAGCGTAACAGACGCTCGAGGAAAAGGCCAAGAACGCTGGAGCCAAAATTAAGTATCATTACCATACAAATGGGTGGTAATGGCCCTTTATCTTCAATTTGGTCACTGAGTCATCCCATGTGGTCCAAGGATGGCTGATTTCAGGTGATGTAATACGCTCTGCCGGGGAGCAGAGCGTATTACATCACCTTGGCATCGACAACTGCAGCACGGATAACTAAATTCGCTACCCTGGCTCTAAATGCCAGGGCTGTTTTCTATCCATGCCTGATGCATAGCTAAATGACTAGCAAGGTTTTTTTAACCGGTTTTCTCATTCTCATCTGAACTAGAAACTGGCCTTTGGATGAAAGCGTAAACATTTGTGAAAAGACCTCTATGGCTACCGCCAAAAGGCTGATGTCGTGGTAATGTATTGGGACTGTATGGAAAAGATTGACGTCTGAAAGGAGAAGCATTGGTTGGCAGTCTATCCCGTTTCAAGCAGTGGGCAACTGTGCACATAATTAATGGTCAAAACACATTAGCAGCGTGCCGTAAATGATGGCAGTCAGAACCAGTGGAGCTTAACCTGCGGAGATGATGGTGGACTTTGGGAGAACTTCCCCTCCACCACCTCCCCTTGCCCTCCTCTACAATACGTGTCTAGAAATTGCCTTTTCTCGGGACCTGAGATGGTCGTCACACATGGGCACCATTTATAAGAAGGCCCAGCAGAGACTGAACTTCCTGGGGCAACTCAAGAGGTTCAACCTTCCCCAGGAGCTGCTGGCCATCTTCTCCACTGCCATCATTCGGTCTGTCCTGTATCCGTCCATCACTGCGTGGCTCAGCTCGTCCACAGAACCAGACGGGTCCAGACTGCAACGAACAATTAGGTCTGCCGAGACGATCCTCAGGGCTGACCTTCCCTCTATCCACAACCTGAACAGGTCCAGGGTCAGGAAAAGGGCAGCTAACATCTCTGCAGACCCCACACATCCTGCACACAAACTGTTTAGACGTTTACCTTCAGCTTGGCGCGACCGACGGCTATTTACAAAAAAAATCCGCCACAGAGACGATTTCATCCCCAAGCGCGTCTCTCTGATGAACACCATGAACACCTTACAGCCTGACTAGTCAGCTACGCCGCTATGAAACAAAATAAGCACATTGCACTACCACAAACTGCCTTTCTTTTTGTTTTCTGATATAAAAAAAGAAAATATTATAGGCTAAGAGTACATGTTCTTTTTATTCTTTGTTCTAATATATGTATGCTTCATATCTGTATGCTGTGAGCATTTGAAACCAAAGTCAGATTCCTTGTTTGTGCACACAGTCTTGGCAAATAAAGCGGATTCTGAAAACACAATAATTTTAGTTGTAATAAGTCAGACCGGTAGATTCAGACTGCTGTCTCAGCAACAAGCCAACCAACCTCTGTTCAGCTTTCCCTGCTTCTCAAAAGGTAATTTAGTTTGATGCGCCCTATCTGTGATGTGGGACACAACTGATTCTCATCTTTTGAAGGGCTTCACCGCCCCGTTGGCATTTTGTTTTCACTTTTTCCCGTAAATATTACCTGACCAAACACACTGCTTGTGAGTCTGATTTCATTTCTCCTTTCGATATGACTTTCATAAACTGTGATTTTTATTTTGTGAAATTCACCCCAAAGGTGGAACTAATAAAACGACATGTTCATTAGCTTGTGGCTGTACTGCATGACACACATGTGCAAATCTCCAAAGAAGTTTTATCTTTTTCAATGGCCATTGTGTTTGGAAACAACATAATAGAAATTTCATGGATAGGAAAAGAAAAAAAATCTTTGTCATTGCAATTGTACATTCCAACAAAATTTGTCTACAGCATTTAACCCCCCCTTAGGGAGCAGTAGGCAGCGTTCCAGCGCCCACTAGTGCCAGGGATCATTCTGGGTCGAAGGGTCTTTCTCAGGGACCCATAGTGGCAGTCTGCGGGGTTCGGTCTGGATACTTGCAGCCTTTTAAGAACACAAGTGCGCTTCTCTAACCACTAGGCCACCACTACCCCCCATTAAAACTGTCCTTTCTCGACTAAATACTTACACGACCTAGACATGTATTGTTAAACGTCAATTTTCAGCAAGCTAATGAGCTAAATTACATTGCTCAAAAAGGAAATGTAAAGGAACATGTTTTAATCAGAGTATAAGATCAGGTCAGTTAAACATCTGGATTATTGATCATTTGTCAGGCCGGTAACAGAGCGGGTTGTTAATCAGTGTCAGCTGTTCGGGTGTTAATGACATTAACAACAGGTGCACTAAAGGGGGGGAATAAGACGACCCCAAGAACAGGAACGGTTTAGCAGGTGGAGGCCTTCCTCAGTTTCTTTGACTGCTTTTCAGTAGTTTTGCATTTGACACCATCCGTCATCTCATAAGGAGCGTGCTCTGATGTTGTCATGCATGCATATAAGGCCGTGGGGGCCATAGAAACTACTGAGCACCATTTGGAGTTGCTGCAATGACATTTCAGCAAATGGGACTAGCCTGCCTCATCAATTTTTTAAGTTTCACTTTCTCTGTAATTTTGGATTAAGCAATCTACGGGTTGATCGTCTTCATTTTCATCAAATGATGTGGCATCCTTTTGTTCCCAACACATTACCCCTTCTATCGCAGTATGGATATCCAGCAGCATCAGTTTTCTTTTTTTTTCCAATTGAGATCTCAAAGTGTCTGGTATGCAAACAACTAGCACGAAGAGAATTGCTCAACACTGATGTGTGAGCAAGCAATTTAGCATTTACCGCTCCAAAGAGTATCTCTGCTTAACATAATAAAGCCTAACAAACATTCAAATAAGCAAGTGAGCAAACATGCTTTGCGTATTTTAAAAATTCCTTTAAAAAAATAAAACAAGTCTGTCTAAAGGCATGCAAATTTTAAGAATACAAAAATGAATTATTGACAAAAGAATTTAAAAAGCCGTTGACATTTTTCTGGAAATTCAGAACCTTGAGATACTGAACAAGTGTAACACAGAATCATTGCATCATAACGTCGATGCAGACGATGTTGTACATTTTGTCTGCCGGTTAATTGGTTTGTAGCCAAAGCCAAAAACAACAGTCCATGCTGACATGCAAGGCTCCTCTAAAACATGAAAGCTTCTGGTATTTGGTCCAAGTCCTTGCTCTGTCTGACAGCAAACC
Organism: Fundulus diaphanus; assembly: GCA_037039145.1. Lineage (NCBI taxonomy): Eukaryota > Metazoa > Chordata > Actinopteri > Cyprinodontiformes > Fundulidae > Fundulus > Fundulus diaphanus. The sequence continues at coordinate 32,068,103 of CM073131.1, forward strand.
AGTCATTTCACTTTTCATAAATCCACATGGTTTTCTCAAGACTCCAAATCATTCACTGACTTAGGAGGTCTGTGGCTATGGTATCAAAGCGTGTTTCCTTGTGTAAATTATTGAGGGATAACCTAAAGAAAGAAAAAAAAAAAGCTTACTGTAGCAGTTTGTCTCCTTGACATGTGTGTTTTTCCATCAAGAAATCTATATGTTGGAAGGGAAAATGACTACGAGCACGGAGTAAGTATCATAACAATTTAGTTTCCTGAATTTGCCTGCTGGCTCATGAGCAGGAGAACAAAGCCAAAGACTACAATTTATATTGACAATACTGGCGTCACTTCAGAGACGACTCTCAGCTTGGAGGTTCGGACCCTCTGAGAGGGCTGACAGCTCTGGAAATTAACTAAAATTACGTTCTGCTGAACAAATAAATTAATTTCTAAAACTTCACTCACAGAAAGTCATTTTTTTCGGCGTGTTCTTTTGTCCTTTAAAAGACAAAGATGTTGCTGGGTCTTTTTTAAAACTACTCAGAGAAGTGAAGTTATCTTGAGACGACAGAGCCCGTTCAGACATGGTCATAAAAAGGTGCAGTTACTCCTGGTATGAAACGAAGACTTTAGGATCAGCGTATTGAGTGTGTGGAGGCCTGGAAATTGGCTTTGTACAAACTGAATCACTGGAAACCAGTCTACCTTCTCAAACCGCTGATTTACGCTCATGACTTTTTGAATTGCCGTGATCCTGCATCACTAGAGTCTGCTGGGTGCAGTTTCAGTAACAGCACATCGGGCGGCTATTTGCATCCAGCTAATTCTCCGCAGGACACCCGTAATGTGCGAGCAGCGGTTGCTATGAGATTGTTCCCACAAAAGCCTCAATATTACAGTGAACCAGGTATGCTGGTGGTAGAGAATCGGATTCGACTCGAAAACAAGAGCCCGAGGGCCAATTTTGTGGTCGATAAAGCCCACTGAATCATCAGTTCCTTTCCTGATCACTGTTGACTTGGTCGGTGTTTACACCTCCCTCTCTAACAAGACAAAGTTATGGCACAATTACAATCAAGGAATGGAGAGAGTCCCGGTTTTCCTCCGGGAGGCTATTTTTTTGGAACATGCAAGGACCATTGCCCAGAACTGGAGAAACTGGGTGCAGTTTTATGACTCATTTAATCGCTGGCTAACGGATGGCCAGATCTTCGATGGGAGTCACCTTTGAAAATACAAGCTGGAGTTGTGAGGCGTAATAGCAGAGCTGCCATCATTTCACCACAAAGACTATTCTAACACATGGTGGGATACTTAGAAGGTTGTGTGGGGATCTGAGTTATTACTTTACCTTTTCACCCTGTTCTCCCTTTTCACCCTGTTGGAAAAGAAAAGGAGGGAATTAGACACAGGACAGGTCACGGGGATGGGGTGGGGGTTTGGCCAGAGCTGCAACTATGCAAGTTTAGATTGCGTCTGGGGTTAAATTCGTGTTAGATTACAGAAACAGCATAGCTTCTTGCCTCCCGGCCTATGAAAGTTGGCTTTCCTAAATTATCATTTATACAACTGTCCTCTGTGAAACTTTGTAAACTGCAGCTCCGATGATTTAGAATAACATTGCAATATTTACAACCAACTTTAGCCACAATGATGTCTTCATGCTTAATGATGGGGGGGTGGGGAGGTCTTCTAAATGTGTATCTGACCAAACAAATGTCAGTGCAAACACACAAGCCACATACAATGGGCAAAACATATGACGACAAGGTAACAAAGGCCAACGCTTTAAAAGGGGCCCCATCAGGTACCATGACTTTAGCAATTTCTACGCCAGTAACTCTACCAGGCTGCATACAAAGGTTTTCCGATTAAATCATTGCACCCTGTTGGCTTATTATATTTTATTTCAGTGTTTTACACTTTATTTTTGCTCTACTTGTTAGTTAACAAATCGCCTGCCACAACCGGAGGTACTATATTGAGCCAAGAGAACACAAGGAGAAGCCATGGAGCGATTCAACATCGCCCAGTGGAGGTGCAAAAAAAGAGGAAAGGCCCAAGACCAAGTGTGGAAACGTTTGGTCTTCGACCACGCCGAGTTGTCACTTTACTGCGAGGCATTGCAGGACGGTCTACTGGCTCTTACAGTAGCTGCATCGTTTGTCGCCATCTTGCTTTCTGATAGCTCTGCCGTGCTACTGGCACAACTATGTTTTTGTCTGCTGCAAAGTTCTTTTCATGCACAAAAGGACTAAGTACATAATATCAGGACGAATGCTTGGCCTAAACAGTTTTGTTTTTCGATAGTCATAGTACGTGACAAGGCCCCCTTCAAGCAGAAATAAAAGGTTACGTTAAAAGAATAAGAGCACACAGACAAGGTGTGCACCAGACCTTGGCCCCTGGGATTCCGTCCCGTCCTGGGATGCCAACATCTCCCTATTGACAGCACAACACACAGCAGCTGTATTCAGTGTTCCCTTTATGAAGGTTTGAACGGCAATTTAAGGTCTGGAGATACATGATGCCATATTTACAGTGTATGTTCTGTTTATTCCAAACTAATAATACATTTTTGATTGTGGAACCCGTTCAAATAAAAGAATGAACAAAGCTAACCATTAGCCAAGTAGTCACAGTTTTGGTTCTTGAAAATTAGTATAAGAGGAAAGCCAAGTACTTCTGGTTCTGTTGGTTGTAAAACTTTAACATCCCTGCAGCTCAAAACGGTGAAACCGACCTCAGTGCATCTGTTGCCAAAAGTAATTAACCCCCTGACCTCTGCGAACCTACCACATCATTACCTTTTCTAGAGAAGTAGCTACGTCTGAAGCCAGACAGGCAGGTCTCACCAGATGAAGCCCCTTATAAATGTGGCTAAGATGGAAAGTACGAGGCTTCCGTGTTTTGATTAAAACGTCAGTAAGTAGCTCGGAAGTTAATCAAACTGCAAGAAAATATAAACTCAGCAGTAAGCCATTTCATTTCATCGCCATAAATACAATGCTCGTTGATGTTATCCCTGCGTTTCCCATCCTAGTTTTCATTTTCAGCCCAACGTCCTGATTTATTGAAGCCTTGGGGTAAAGATCAGCGCGCATGATCCATGTGTGGACCCCCCCCCCACCACAGCGGTGATGATACTCCATGAGCTCTGGGACTCTGCCTCATTCATCAGACCGCATATGGGAGTCATTGACATAATGATGATGCTGTACCGCAACGACTATGATGGAGTCTGATTAAAAACTAATGCTGATAAGGTTTGCCTAACCGATCAACTACCCCTACCCCCCTCCACCCCTCAGTGGGTATCGCTGTCAGATCAATAGGATGTCTGACAGTCAACCTGCCACTGCAGAGCGATCAGTCTTCAACTGCCTTCGAGTTCAACTTTCTGCATGAATGAGGCTTACATACCATAACAGACTGTTTTATAGATGGATTGCACAGCTCTGGAGTTCTATTTCATGGCTGCTGGCGAACCCAACTCATTTCACAAGTGTGGAATTAAGCCTCCAGCTTTAGCCGTTTCCAGGGTTTGTACGGCTTTCACGCTGCAAGGAAGCTTCTTTACTCTGGTTCCTATTATAGCGACGCAGGCCTCTTTACCAATGTGTGCTTTGAGATTAAAAAGATGGCGCCTCCTCATTCGTTCACGTCGTTTAAACCTTTGTTTATTTTGGAGAAAATATTATCCCCCCCGCCCTCTTTTCTTCCTCCCCCGTTTTGCAAAACACCTGCACAGTGTCTCCTTTACTGGAGAGTGAACTGCAGAAATAAGCTCAGCGTGTGAACAGATTCACAGGCTTCCAAAACCGTACTCTGCGGTCAGGACATGTACTGTCGATGCGGCCCAGGGGTTTTCTCCTAAATAGAAAATGGTTTAAAATTGTCAAAATGCATGTCGGTGCCCTTCTAATGTGAATAGAGCTCCGTGAAGCTGAGATTGCGCTCAGTGCATGAGGATTTTCAGTCAGTTGTAAAAGCAGAAAAAATGCATATGATCACACAAAATTATCAGATTCAGCAGCTGAGCTTCCAGCTTTGTATAATGTACGTAAAAAGGTTAACATTTTCTTTTGTCAAATCAAGTAGGGGAAAAAAAAACCCCAAAGTATCAAATCCCACCCTATATTGTATTTCTAAAATAAAGAATTCCTCCAAGAAGCTAAATGAACATGTTCACTAATTAAATGAAATACCGTATTTTTCAGACTATAAAGGTGCACTTAAAATCCGTACATTTTCTCAACAATTGATGGTGCGTCATATATTATTACCGTTGTGCTTACTGACCAATTTTATGTGGTACAATGCGCTCAAAAATCTGTTCAAATGTGTAAGTAGGACTTTGGTTAGCAACGAAGCCGCTCCGCTCAATGGCTATTAGGAGCATTACGGTACACTGTGTCACTACCTGATCGGACCCCTGAGCTGTCTACAAGACTGCCTGACTGTAATCTTGAAACTAGAAGTGCATTCATACTCCGATGTAGTTCTCTCCGCGGAGGTCCACGCGTACTCAAGGCAGACTCTGCACGGACTCCGCACTTGCTGGTACGTGTCACACAATAAACTTCTCGGCGGTAAGAAGACTTTACATCGAACTGTTTTATATGTGACACCAAGCTTGATACACTGAGCTGCTCCAAGCAGGCGGTCTCCAAGACGCTTCGCATCACATTCTTCTCTGTTCTCACTGACAGGTGGGAGCCTGCTGGAAAAGAAACCGCTCTAGGTGCTCAGCTAACTAATCACACATTTTACCGTCCGTTCCGCCGCTTCATCCCACTAGCAGAGAGTGTGGGAATTGTAGGAATTTGCCACAAGAAATGTAGGCAACAGTACGCTGGACTTCGAAGGGTAAAACGTCCGCAGATAGTCAACGCGAAGTCCACCAAGATCACAGTATGCGCACAGTACACCCGAGTATGTGGGAGCCTTTAGGCAGTCAGCACCCGTAGTACGCGCTAGCATCAATACACCTACTAAGTTAATTAAATATAAAAGTTACGTTTATTTTGGCCTTATGTTAGAAACAGGGCAGTGTAGTCCAACTACTCTGTCCTCCCAACAGAGACAGACAGCTCTCCTCAGGAGGGAGCTGTCTACGTGAAGGAAGTGATATTACCACTTGGGAAGAATATTTATTGCACATTATGGTCTGAAAAATACGGTAGACTTCTGTAATATCTTTCCTCTTTATGCTACAAAGTGCAAATAAAAAAACAAACATCTGTCAAGAGTGGTGATATTATTTAGCAGCATTTGTTAATACAGGTGGAGATCAGCCTCCAGAACCTACAGAGTGCAGGGTATTTATTAATCTACTTGCTAGGGATGACTTGCACATTTGGAAAGTAAATCAAAACAATGCCGACGAGGAGGGAAAATCTTTTTTTCAGCATTATGAAAACAACAGTGGCAATTTTAAAAATCTTTTAAAAAAGAGAAACTTCCCCACCGGATTGATAGTAAATAAGAAGGAACACCACTTCTTATCTTGCCATGAAAGATGTCCCATCTAAAAAGGGTCAAAAGGTCAAGAAATGAAGGGCACATCAGGTTCTGTCATGTGTATGAAGTATGAGATTTGTTAAAAGGCACTCCGATTACTTATATGTGTGAGCTACAGCCTAAGGACAGAGGATGTTACTGAAGGGTCACAACTGCCTCATGTTTTTATATACTTAATGATCACCTGACCATCTTGGACTCAAACTTTGAAGCCCTCTACACGCTATATGACTGCTGCCCAAGTGGTCAAACAATTGTTACAGAGCATCCAGTTAAGTTTAAACATATTGAAGTGATAAATATTTTTGCACCAGTAAATGGTGACAACATTAACAACATCAAAACTCAAATGAAGATCCTCAGGATGACAAAGGTACTACGTGGCTAAAGAGTCAAAAGATAAATTCCCCCCAAAATGCTGTTCCTTCTCTTTGTTTTGACAATATTTGCAATTTACACATAGTTATATAACTTATTGGGGTTATAAATGAAGTTAAATGGAAACAAGAGACAAGGAAAAGCAAAAAAAAAACAATTCTTGCTCAATTTTTATTGTGGTTTCTATCATAGCAAACAATAGCGGGCATGCACAAAGTATCCTTCTGATAAGAATTTTAATATTCTTCGGAAAGCAAGTGCACATTGGCACACCAGAAACCAGAATGTATTTTTTTTTAAAAGTCCTATTTGTAAAGATTAATTATTATAAAGTGCTAAAAACTTTTCTGGGGGGGTGAATGTGCAGCATTAAAAATCCCCATTTTGGTAAATATCTGTGTTGGTGTACACACTTTGTGCAAGTTGAACCACAGAAACGTGAGGCAGATAAGCAAACGTGTACTGAGAGAATAAATAAAAGAAAGACAAGATCATTATACAGAACACTGTTTCTTCGGATTAAAAATCTCACCTTCCGTCCATCAATTCCTGGGATACCAGGAGGCCCGAGTGAACCCTGGCAAAAAAAGAAAAAAAGAAAAAAGCAAAGGCTTATAAATTCATTTAGATACATTTATCAATAAACACAGCAATACAAACTTTCTTTAAAAATCACCCTTTATGTCCAAAACACTGTTGTTTTAGTCAAATATAGATAACAATGCACAATCGAACGTATCAGCCTTGTTTTCTTTATCACCCACAGACAATGCCGGAAAAATGACCATATCTGCTTGGTAAGGGTTGGATGTTGAGACGCTCTTCCCCAGAGGGATTGCTTTTTATGAACTGATAATATCTTCATGATGAGTTCAATTTTCAACATGGTCAGAGCTGGAAAAGGCCAGTTTCTCAGGAGGTGGCTTTCTGCAAACGAAAAGCATCTCTAGTGCTCAATCTACATCTTTTATGAAACATTTTTTGTTCCTAAAGCAGGAAAAACAATTATCAAGTCTCAGTTTGGGGTAGCTTTGGCACCTTAGAGTCTTGTTGGTTTTGAGTAATTGAGGAGAGAAATTCAGACAATACAATAATGTCCCATGGCGCAAAAAAAAAGCAGCATTAGGCAGGATTTACTGACAGGAAAGGTAAAGACTAAACAAAACTGACGATCCTGCAGAATATATAAAGATCCCCGTCACAAATAAAACATCCCCCACAGATCGCCCTCACTCACTCTTACACACTAAAACTTCAAACAATGATATAAAGCTGCCAAGTCAGACATCCAATTTCTCCCTAATTTAGATGCTGCAGCCCGATTTCAAGAGGGGGCGCTCAAATCGATGACATCTCTGAGAAAGCAGCTTTGTCAGGAGGAATCCTCCAAAAATCCTCCCCCTAACTGAGCAAGTCTCATCAGTGGTAACAGGAAATGTCTGAGGGAGTTTCCAATAAAGTCAAATATGTTTTCCAGCCCGCTGTCTGTTTGAGTGATTACTCAATTTGTTTTAATAAAGACACGAAAGGCACAAATGTTTGTGGGTTATCAGCTTTGTCAGATCAATTCTGGCTGTGAGGGAAGTCAGTACATCTGCGCTTTTACTTACTAAAATACTATTTGTGTCGTTATGAAGCTGCTTTCCCATCTCACTGGGTTTTATGTCAGCTATTTTCTGATAAAAATTCCTTATTGTTATTTTAGATGTAGGTTTTGGAGAGCAGGAACAATAAAAGGGAGTCTTTGAATTTTTTTTCTCATGTTTTTTTTCCTCTAAAAGTACTGAGTAAACATGACTCATGCCGGGTGTTTTATCATTTAATGGCAACCAAACTGCCACCGAGGTGATGAAACCTGATCGGGGTCTCCATGTGGCCCCCTTTGCCAAACAGCAGAAGATCTAATTGAGCAGCCCCGGGGCCTGGATTATGAGTCATTAACGCGGCGGTGGATCATCTTTGACCCCTTCACGTACATCCCCCCCCCCACCCCCCCCACAACCTCGTCGACAGATGACGGCGCAGACAGGAAATGTCTGATTGGGTTACACTGAACAAACACTGGCAGCTACCTGATGGCGGGATACGGCCTCCATCTGTTTCCCACATCAGTCTGTATCGCAGCACTTAACTCCTGGTTCTCTGTTCTCCATCTCTCATTCGTCTCTTTTGCCCTCGTCCCCTTTTGTTTACTTGACCTGACTGTGGTTCTCCTCTCTCTAATCTCCAGGTAAACATATTAAACCCCCAACATATTTTACAGCCCCTCGCGTGACTTGGACCTAGTTACTATAGATTCAAAAACATTATGCTAAACAAAGACACGAGGACGCCTTCTGGCTTATGTCGGAGTTTCTCAGGGTGAAACGTAGTTTCAGTGCCTTGCAAAAGCGTCGATACCCCCTGAGGTATTTCGATTCTGTCACTTCACAACCACAGACTTGAATTTAGCTGATTTGAGTTTTACTGGGATTCATCCTCCCTTCACTCTGGTGCCCCTAAAAAATGCACCGTGCAACCAACGGCTGTCAGGCACAGTCAGTCACCCAGATAGGAAATAGAGTCCACATGTGTGCAATTTAATCTTAGTATAAATGCAGCTGGTCTGTGAAGGCCTCAGAGGTTTGGTAGAGGACACCGGGGAATAAACAGCATCGTGAAGACCGAGGAACACAGCAGGTCGGCCAGCGTTCTGGAGACGTTTAGAGCAGGATTAGGTAAGAAAACAACATCCCAAGATTTGAACATCTCACACCAAGCTCTGCTCAACAGCACAGCTACCAACACATGGCCGTCCACCTAAACTGGAAAGCCTGGCAAGCAGATTAACAATTAGAGAAGCGGTCAGGAGGAAAACTCTGGAGGGGCTGCAGAGATTCAAAGCTCAGATGGGTCGAGTCTGTCCGCAACAATTTGTCATGCTCTCTGTAACGTTTATGGAAGGGCGGCAAGAAAGAAAGCCAAGCATGTGAACAAAATAAGTGGGCATGTGCAGCAGATGAACTTTTAGGGTTTATCGCAAAATCCGAATTCAGAATCCTTTTTCTTCTAATTTCACAATTACGCACAACTTTGTGGTAATCTACCACATAAATCCCAGTAAAGGCGTCGATGCTTGACGTTGCAATGGGAGAAAACGTGAAGCGACTTAAGGCCTGGGAGTATTTTTTTGCAAGGCACTACAAACAAGACAGTTGAAGCCCTATTTTGAAATACGAAAGAGAGTTACACCTTTCTTAGGTAATCTAGAAGAGCAAAGAGCATAAAAGTACAAAAAATAGATTTTCTATAACTTACCTTTGGGCCTTGAGGCCCCTCAAGTCCCTGTAAAGATAAGGGAGACAGAAAGAGATTAACTCAAAGGAAAATACAGCAGAGAAGAAAAAAAAAAAAAAAAAAAAAAGAGTCCTGGTCAGATGAAATAATGCACTCCCCGAAGCCAGCAGCGAGACTGGCAAACTCATGGGAGGATTTCATGCAGCGAGCATACGCCCTTCAGGCAGAACTGAATCACAATCAGCCCCTTGTTTCCTTTCTCCGGCAAGGACTGCAAATTGTCTCACTCTGAGCCTTTCTAGTCATGGAACTGCTCCCTAAATATGAATCCGTAATGAGGCCACGGATAACTAAAGCTCTTAGGGCTTTATCTTTTACGACAATCTCCGTCTTTGTTCGGTTTAACAACGAGAAGAACGTGCCTCGTTTTGGCCGTGCCACGCGCCCGGCGCGGAGTCCAAGACGAGGGAAAGGTTCAGTACCTAAACGGGCCAAGATCTGGAAAGCTTTACAGAGATAATAAGTTAGACAGCACAAAAAAAAAAAAAAAAAAAAAAAGGCGCCACGTTTCTGAAATGTAAGTGATGAATGCGGCTGGAATAGTGCCGTCCATCGCTGTTAAACAGGAAGCCATGTTAGATTGTCAGCCTTCTCCTGACTTTTGTGGATGAAATCTTGTAAAAAGAAGACTGAACTCTTGCCGTATCAAAGCAGTTCATTAACACCTTTCAGTTCTGGCTGCTATGACACTCCTTATCAGCCAGTTCTGTGCTCGCTTCGGGCTTGAGAAACTGTGCCATTTGGCGCTTCGCTTGTGCCTCAGCTAAGGCCAGACGGACCCTTTGCCCCGCGAGCCCTCAATGGCAGCAACTTTTCAGCTCTTGTTCGCATCGACGCTGTATAAATGTCAAAAAGATATGGTCCCTCGTTGAGTTTAAAACTCTGGTGTGCCTGTATTATGAGAAAACGTTCCCAGTGAGGTAATATTAAAGTTGAAAAGTTTGTCTGTCAGTGCAAATGTCTGTGCAAATCAAGCATGGTTCGGTTGGCGCCAAGTTATGACTTAATAATGATTGGCTTTCTGGGAAGGAGGTTGTTGGATCACTTCTTGTTAAGTTTTGTTGATGAAGCAAAGCGTTCATCACATAGCTCAAGGTATCCCATTTTCCTATTTACATTTCCCCCCAAAAATTTGCCCTTTAAAGTCTTGTTAGCAACTAGTACTCCCATACACAAGCAAGGCCCGCTCAGTTGCAGCTCTTTTATTGTGCATTCCATCTGCAGCAATAATAAAAACCTCAGTAAAGAACTTTCATTGCTCTATCCAGCCAAGAAAGAGCGAGAGAAAAAAAGGTTTTCCTCCTCCTTGCTTTTAAATGCCTTTGTTTGCTAACCTCAGCAGGGTAAACATCTTTATGACCCAATAGGTATGTGAGAGCATGTGCCACTTACCTGAGTGCTAATTAACTTGGCTACATCTGAGAGCACTCAAGAGTGAGTAGCAGGAAAGGGGATTTTTCCGAAAGTCAAGGGCCCTCAAGGAAGTCCGGATTCTTTTTCGAATCAAAGTAGAACTCAAAGGTTGCTCGGCAGGGGCAATAATCTAAGCTAAATGAGACTCTGAATGAAAGAATAGCTTATTATTATGTATGCTCTGTATGTTACACCTTAGCATCCTCGTTCAGCAATCAGAAAACGGACAACAGGATGCTTGTTGTAGTCAAGCATCCGAGCGCACGCACAAAGCGCTGAATGTTTTGAGCTTCCATTCATGGCATTGGGATTGGACAACAATGATGCAGTTGCCAGGTCATTTCCCACACTCGACCCCAGCGACACTTAAATCCTCTGCTTACAACAACAAAAAAAACTGCACTCCGCAATAATAAAAGGAAAACTAATTTGGGCAGATCAAAGTGCAGCTCAGAGCGCTTGTCGAAAGCATAGGCACTAAGGTTCTACACACACCGGCCACTTTGTTAAGTTGTTTTTGCTGGTACTAAGCTTGACCCGCTGTTGCCTCCACAACGACCTCAGATTTCTGGCAACACACCCATGATGCAAATCTTCTGTTCAACCACAACCCGTGGTCCTCCAAAGGACTGATATCCGGCGACAGGGAGTACTTGTCGTCTTCAAGAGACCAGTCTGAGATGGTTTAGGCTTTATGACATGGTGCATTATCCTGCTAGAAGTAGACATCAAAACATGGGTGCATGGGGAGGTCATGAAGAGATAGGCAAGGTCAGCAAAAGTGCTAAATTAATCTGTGGTGTTTGAATGATGCTTAACTGGTACTAAGGGGACCGAGTCCTCATATCTGCCCAAAAAATATTCCCCAAAACATTACACCATCAAAAACAAACTTGGATCACTGGGCAAGATGGATCCATGCTTTCAAGTATTTCCTGCCAATTTTGGACCGTACCATCTGAATGTTGCAGCAAGAACTGAGACAGATCAGACCAGGCATCATTTTTACAATATAATTGATCCAATACTGGTGAGCCCGTTTGAATTTTAGCCTCAGTTTCCCCTTCCTAGCTGAAGGGAGTAGCGCCAGGTATGGTGTTCTGCTGCTGTATCCTATGTGCTTCTAGGCTCGGCATGTCGCGCTGGTAGTTTTCTGCATACCTTGGTTGTAACTAGTGTGGCGCCGATGCCATTTTTTGGCCCCGATACCGATACCCGATACCTGGCTGTGCAGTATTGGCCCATACCGATACCATCTATTTGAAATTGATGTGTGTGTGTATATATGAAGAACTGCATACTACTTAGGGTAGTAGAACTTTTTATTGCCTACCTGAAATGGGTGACAATAGTTGAATAAACTTTTGGCTCTCAAAGGCCAAAATAGTGCAACATTCGTAAAATTATAACATGTATAATAGTAGTGCAACAGTAAGACAGTAAAATTACATTAATAATTGAATAATCTCTTTTAAACCCTGAGTTTTGGCTCTCAAATGCCAAAATAGTGCAACTTTCATGAACTTATATAACATGTATAATACTAGTCAGGAGAGAGAAGGCTGCGTTCAAGTGACATACAAACATCAAAATGGTATCGGTGCCCTATTTGTTGGTAGTCGCCGATACGGATATCACAATTTTAGTGGTGGATCGGGGCCCTGTGCGATACTGGTATCGGTATCGGTGCAACACTAGTTGTAACAAGCAGATAGCATTTCTATAGCCCCAAACCTGTCTGGACTGCAGGTTCTTCTATGATCTCTAACACCAACAACACATTTTGATTCAAAAAACAGCAGCTCACTGGATATTTTCTCATCTTTTTGATCATTCTCTGTGAACTACACAGTTGATTGTGAATCAAAAAATCCAAGTATTTCAGCAGCTACTGACATGTCATGATTAATGTCACTTTAATCCCTTTTCTTCCTTGTTCTGATCCTTGGTTAGAACTTGAGAACACAATCCACTGCAAGTCTAGATGTTTAATTGAACTGAGTTGTTGCCATGTGATTTGTTGTTTCATTATTTGTCCAAACGACCGATTTAGTGTACCCAATAAAGTAGCCTTGAACGCAGGTTAATACACCACTGTGATGTAATACTACAGAAACTTTACACCTGTGGGTTTTACCTATACTGTCTCCACATCATTTATTTTCTTAGGCTTTTTTAATAATACTCATCATTCTAGTATGACTAAGATATATGAAGAAAAAAACCCATATAGTCCATTTGGTCAACCTACACTGAAGGTTTAAATAAATACATGAATGTGTAGTGACCGTAAAATACATAGCCGGTTTAAGAAACCTTAGCCGATTCAATAACACTCTATTCTGGGTTAACAATTTGACATTTCATTAGACTCCAGGTTGCAGAGCTTAATAATGATGCGATGACAGTCATGGGTACATTGTTATGTTAACGTAGTGGACTGCGACTCCTCTAAGGGCTGCAAGGCCAGTCACTCTGTATATTTTGATTAGTCCAAGATGTTAAATTGGTGGGTTCCTAAAGTTTTCAGCTTCAAATTAATAAAATAACACTGACAGGAAGTTGTGGTCCCAATGAGTGGAAGAAAACAAACAGTGCTAAATAGGCCGTTTAAAATTTAAACAAGCGTGGAATGGCAGTTTCAACTGATTTCTGGAGATCATTTGAAGACATTCAATACTTTAGCCCAAACTTTGGTAGCAACTGTGGCAAAAATTACACCCAGCAGATGTGTATTCCAACATATGTTGCATTTTAAACTCATTATGACCTGATGAAATGGATGTACGTACCTTTCAAGGCCACAGGTTCATATTTTTAAGACACGCAAATTATTTTGATGATCATGGGTATAATTTACAATTAAATCTATGCATTTTTAAAAAGTTCATTATTATAGTTTCTATAAATACTAATAAATCAGCTTTAGAATCTACCACTGTGTTTCAGTATGTTAAAGTTAATAAAAATACAGCTAAAATAAAAATATTTAGATTTTAGTGAGAACAGAATTTTATTTGGTCCTTTCTGTCCAAAACTCGTTATCTGTGAGCTTAAATTAAATAATACAATTGAAAAACGGGTAAAAACAGGTATTTTTAAATATATTATTAAATATCTTATTGCATCCTCTGAAAGCCCTCTGTTTCCTCGTGTTTCTGAGTCGCCGTTTTGTTTACACTAGTCAAGCTAGTTAAGTTTGTGCAGGGATTTTATTCCGAACTTTATCCTGTCTAGCGTCCAACGTTTCCCCTTTAGCTCGCGAAATTATAGGAGCTTGATCCAGTAACTGCTGCGGCGAACGGTCAAACTTCACGGCCTCGGTAAGCGAATCCGCAACCGCATGCAGCTGATGTGAGCTGACACATTGATTTTTTTATTATGCGGCGCAGCAACCGTAACTGCACCGCATTCAATGTGAGCCCAGCGCTAAAGCCCAGAGAAGCTCCGTAGATTTACCAACGCATATCAGCAAGCGCAGCAGTTGGTTACCATGGTACCTGAACACATGCTGGTGAAGATGCATTGCTGACTAAGGAGTACCCTCGGAAGAGAACAGGAAACCAAGTAACTACATGACAGCGACTCCTTGCATTTAGGCATCAGGACACGACACCGATGACAGAGCCCACCAGTGAAACAGCCTCGACTTCAGGAAAACCCCACCAAAGTTGGACAGTAGCAGGTTACGGCAATGTCCTGTGATGGACTGGTGACCTGTCCACAGGGTACCCTAGATCTCGCCCAATGGCTGCTGGTTTATGAATATATTAAAATATGTTATCAATCCGCGCGTCCTCTCATTCGTTCCTCAACAGCTTAAAAAGAGTTATTTGTTTTTCAAAGAAAACAAAACAGAGAAGCTGGTCTGGCTTTGAAAAGGTTTCCTGACAGTTAGACAAATCTGATAAGATTTTAAAAACAGATTTGTTCCCAAAGTGGTTGTCTGAATATTTATCCAGATGCACTGGTTTTTCTTTCAAACAATTCCAAAGCATCTTTTCTCTTGTTTATGATAAACATCTGACGAGTGTCCTTATTTAAAAAAAAAAGGCACATCGGAAAAGTTATTTGTGTAATGTGGGCAAATTTTGGAACGATACAGAATCAAACTGGAAACAATGCCATGAGGAAAACTGAGAATGACTTTTTTTGCACATTTTGGATGTAGTCTTTTTAGGCTTATATAATCTTTTCCAAGCAAAATCAGAATCCAAATAAACACTTTGTGCGAGGCTGCAGGCCACCTTCGTGGAGCAGCTGAACACCTTTTTAATTCACCACAGAAAAAGCTTGTGGCACTGATCATTTTCAACCTTTAAGTCCTGGAAATATTTCCTTTTCTTCTTTGTCGTCTTGCCACCTCCCCTCCTCCTCCTCCTTCTTGTTGCACCGCAAGATTTTAATCCCCCTAACCAGCACCACATGTCCTGAAAGGCTGCTGGAAAACTTTTTGCCTCTTAAACAATAGCATCTACACCGAAAACGGTTTGCTGTGTCAAATTAGGTGCCTTGCTTCGAGAACACTGGGAGGGAGGCAACCCTGCCTTGAGCTGAATGGGGCAGGATCTTCTCGCTCCTTGGCTCCGAGCGATTGAGAGCATCTAATTCCTTGTATTTAAAGACAGATCCGGGTTTTGTTCTTGAGTGACAAGTTTACTTTTATGTTCTGTCTGGAGTCAAAACAGACAGCAACAATTAACTACAGGAATGTCTCCATCAATCCAAAATCTTATCTTTGCTAATAGACTTAACATAGTAGCAAGCTATCAGCCTTTGGCTTTAAGAAAAAAAAACAAAAAAACAGAGCTTCTGACATCGTAAATGTACTGTGTCGCATCTCCCCCCCCCCCCCCCCCCCCCAAACAACAGCTGGTTCGTGCTGATCTCCTGCTGATTTAGAGCACGGAGGCCTGTTTCCAGATGAAGACTTTATCCCTTGTTAAAAGTACATCAGTGTCACGCAGCGCATTTACTCGTGAAACGATGCGCTTTATTTAAAGAGTCACAGTGAGAAGTGATTATTTCTACGCGGAGCTCTGCGAGAGGACATTTTTAGAGAGGAACTCCAGCTGCTGCTTTCACAAACAGCTGGAAAAGCGCTACAGGCGTACGGAAGCACACCTGGGACCCTCCACTTCAAGTTTTTACCCTCGTGAGTCACCGACACTTTTGCTACCGTGTGCAAGCAGATAAGAATGGCTGCCAACGAAACTTTTGGGAACCAAAAAAAAAGCAACATTACAGGGTCACTGTTGAGTTTAGCTAAAGGTCAGAGGTAATGTATTGCGAGATAAAAAGGCACTTTCTCTCAGATCACTTCCCGTTCTGGCCTTTGTAAAAATCCGTCAGCAGAATGTGATTTTAGTCAATTGTTCTCCTTTGATCCCTTCCCCCACGAGCTTGCTTTGACCTTTTCAGCGTAGCTTTTATGAGGAGACTTTAATCAAAAGCTTTATTAGTCGAGTACGGCAAGCAGCATCCACCTGCTGTAAACCGGAGAGAGGCTTGTCTCAGATGTTTGGGTTTGTGAGAGAAATCGTTTCGCCAGGTGCCATAAATTTCTAACTATAACTCAGGCCACCCTAATATCGGCTCTCAGATCTTACATCAAAGCCAGGTGGCACAACTATAACAACTCTTAAATACCAAAAATCACTTTTCAAAAATCCCATTTTATCGCTCAGCTTTCATGTATAAAGTAGAGATGTCCCAATCAGGACTACTAATAAGTACCCTATACCGATCCGAGTTGTTTATGAATAAGAATTTACAGGTACCAATTCTGATCCTACAATAAAAGAATTCAAACTTATAAGCTTTAAAACTATCACCAGTATTACATGTTCAACAATGTGATTGTGTCCCACTTAACAATGGTGTTAAGTTCACGAGGGTATTGTTTATCTTTCAACAACGATGGACATTTTGTTCATCCCCTTTCAGCTCATAGATCCACAATCAACCATGACCCCCCCCTCCCAGGGTCCTGAGCTTTCAGATTATGCAGCCGTACTTGTGAAACCAAAGGGTTTTCGCAAATTGGGCTGAGGTGTCACCTAAAACTTCGAAAGCTTGATAGTCTGCTTCAAAAGCTTTTATCTGACTTGACACAAACAACTATAGTCTTCAATATACTCACATTTTGCTTCAGAGACGTTTACTGGAGCCTTAGTGTCTAAGTCAACTTTGGTGTAAGGTAACTAAAATAAGCTGCTGCACCAATTGAATGAAAAAAGGTTATTTTAGAAGGTAGAATAAGTGCTCACCATGAGGCCCGTTTCTCCCGGTTGACCTGGATCACCCTAAAAAAGTAGAAAAAAAAGGCAATTAATAAAAGAGCAAGGATTTGTTTTAAAATACAATTAATGAAGTTTTAATGAGTTTTGAAGATGTTTTTGGATGCAAATGCATTAAATCTTCTGTAGGTACAGATGCTCAATAGTACTGGATGAATCTGAATAGCTGGCAAGTTTAAGCTACCCTCTTGTCTGTCTCTGTCGGATAATCTCCTTCTGGTTTCTCCTTTTGGTTCAAACCTTGAGATTTTGGTAAATTACTGAGAAACACGTCATTTTCATTGAACATACAGAGCAATTCTTGCCTTTCTTCTAAGTTATTCCCAGCACTCATAAGAAAAGAAAAGTAAAGACAGCTAGAAGGGGAAGTGTAACTTCTTGGCAAAAAAAAAAAAAACTTCAACAAGATCAGCAACTTCTACAGTAAGAACTAAAAACAGTCACAAAAAAGTTGGATATAACCACATAAACAGTTCTTAATATATCTGAGCTCCTGCTGAGATACCTGCCAACACAATAAAGATCAGCTGGCGTTCAGAGGGTTTTATGGCTAAAAATAACCAACAGGTTTTTTTTTCTGTCTCTTTTTCTTTCTCCAAATGCACAAAAATGAGCAAAAAGCCAGTGGCGCACATAAAGAAATGAAAATATTACGTTGCAAACAGAATCATCATAAATTTATACAGTAACAATGCTCTTCCTTCTGGGGAATTTCTTCTTATCTATAAATGTTTAGGGGGGGGGAGGCAGTTCTTTCACTCTTCATAAAAAAGGTTTCCACTGGTAAGTTTCCTTCAAAGCAACAGGTCGGGTCAAATGACATTTTGGTTAAACCGAAGGAGGAAAAATATTTGTCTTTTTCAAAGCAAAGGCACTTTTCAAATGTGTTGAAACGGCTCCAAGAGAATAGCTTTATGCCCCTACAGTCAGAGAAACAATCAAGACATGTTTAAACTACAACGTTGAGCGATAATAAGGCCAGATGAAGAACTTTATCAAGCATCCAGTGAGGAGGACGGTAGTAAAGGAAACAAAAGCTTAGTGCTACAAAACTGCAGCAAAGAGTGGTATCTCAGGCTCAAAAGGTCAAATACCATCATTTAGCCGTTATCTTGATGCTAACCACTTGTTTCAGAGGCATTCCAGCCAAGAGTCTGTCCATAAAAACTTAAACACGTGAAATTTGCTAATCTCTGCTGGAACTTTAACTGGAACCAAGTCATTTGATCTGATGAGACCAAGATTTGGCTCTTCTGCAACGAACACTCCCTGTGGGTCTTGTGTGAACCATAGGATAAATACGTGATTCTCCACCTTACTCCTAAGTAAGGTGGATGCTGTGGGCTGCCCCAAAGGGGTGAGTGTGTCAGCATGAACCCTTTAAACCACCAGGAGATTTTAACTAAAAATATGGAAACCTCTACCAGAAAATGGGTTGTCACTGGATCTTTTCGCAGGCTAATGGTCCCAAACATCAGGCCAAATCAACACATAAATGGTTCACCAGACACAGAGTCAACAACCTTCAAGTTCATCTCAGTCCCCAGAGTGGAAAGCTTGTGGAGGGAGCTGAGAGAGGACCCCAACTCTGGAAGACTAGCGGAGATTGTGCATGTTTATTAAATAAATGTACTATTTCTTAAAACCCTTTCTTTTCTGAGATTTTGATACTTTGATATTGACGAAGATTCAATATTTTGAATCCTTGTATACATTGTAAACAGAGTTTGCTATTAAGCATGGTGGTTGCTGAAAATATATACCATAAATTGATTCTAGAAAACAATATAAGCCATGAAGACACGCCAATTTATGGCAGATAGACGCTCAAATTCCTTCAAGAGGCCTGGATATCATGAACCGTCACTCATTCTTCGTGTGTAAAGATGCAGTGCCAATATTTTCATGTTTGTCATGTCAACGGTTATCTCATCATACCAGACGTGCCAATGGTTTTTGCATTCTTAAGAGTTGTGATAGCTGTCATTTTTGAGATGAAATAACAAGGATATCAACACGGATAATCAACAAAGATACCAAAAAGCGATGAACTGTAGTAACTGTTACTATACGTTACAGCGGACTTTGTGTGTGTAAAAATATTTTAATGGGGAAACACTTTCTGTGGTGTTTTTGCAAGAGTAGATCGCCAATTCCAAGTTTATCCTAAAAAAAAATATTTTTGCAAAGGGCCATTATTTCCACGCCCTCTTTATATCCAAAGGGTATTTGGAAAGCTTCATCCCCTGACATAAATAATGAATCAAAGGGAAAAGTCGTCAGCTAGGTTTTGTCCAAATTTAATGATTTGTTAACGGAGCAAATGGGATTCAGTCATGGAGTGCAAAACCGTCTCTACTTATCTAAGACCAATACTCACTGGTAGACCTGGCAAACCTCTGGGTCCATCCTTTCCAGTGTCCCCCGGAGGGCCCCTTGGCCCAGGAGGGCCAGGTGGGCCCGGCGGCCCGGGTGGTCCTGCCTGGCCTTGATCTCCCTGTATGACAAAAATAACACATTTCCACGTCGGTTCTAAGTGATATTGTTGGCTCCACCAAGACAGAAGCAACTACAGTTAAATTATGACAAAGGAAGTGGTGTAATGGTCTTGTGGGTGGCTATGGCCTACCTCCATTCATAACTGGGAGGAAAGATTGCATTTTGGAGCTAGCATAAAGCAATGAAAAGGAGCTTTAATGCAATGATTTATAGCTGAAGTGTTATTTCTCTAAGATGCATGCAATCCCAAGTGGACTATGCAATAAGCACAGTCTGAAAAAGGTCACATTTGTCAGTGAAAGGTTTCAATAATCAGGAGAGGAATACTGAAAATGTGTGGTCCATTATTGATAAAATATAAAGCAACTTAACTTGCAGGGAAATTCCTTTCCTTAATTCCAAGATGGTCCTTAATTTTACTTTAACAGGAGTCTATTAGGACATTTTCTTGTTTCCTTTTTACATTAAAAGAAGGGAGCATAGGGTTGGGTATGACAGTCTCTACAGGCTTGCATGCTCTGGGGCAGAGAGAAGATATTTTGTGACCCTTGGCACAGTAGACAAAGAGACAAGACAGAGAACACAGCCACTACCTTAATGAGCCGACGCTTTATGAGCTGCTGGTCAGCGGAAAGAAAGCCATGATTGATCTTTGGGAAGACCATCTGAGCAGGTGTGTGAGGTCAAGAAGTCGGGGTTCAGAGGTGAGAGAAGGTTGAAGAAGGAGAAGATCCCAGAAGAAGAAGCAGCAGGAGGAGAAGAAGCCAAATGCAAAGAGAAACAGATTTTGTTAGAGACCCATGTTCACGAAACCCCCCCTTAAACAGCGCCTTCACAGATGGAGTTGAATCCCCACTTTTCCAACACTGAGGTGACTTGCTTCGGAAGTCTGGACTTATATTTTGGAGCTAGAGCCCGTGATTACCACTTCTGGGGTGTGAAGTGGGTTCACAGCCCGTCCTCCCCCCTTTGGAAAAATGGGAATCACCCCTCGTCTGTGAAAGCACTGCCATCATCATTGCGCCTGCTGCCAAGTCAAACCCTGAGAGCTGCACACACTGAAACCAGCATGGGTCAACCTTCTGGGTTGAGGTTGATTTCATGCCTTCCGTCTGTCAATGCATGTATTATTCTGCCCGCGCCCGTTGGCATAGCCATCGGTGGAACAATTATGAAGGCCAAATTGGTGGTTTTAAGGTTGTGTGGTGAACCATGGGCATGAGCTATAAAAAAAAAAAAAACTCTTTTGCCACTTTTTGGTCATAACTGAGTATTCCCTTTAGAGCTCCTTCCACTCATTTCAATGTCAATGGACATGAGCCAAACCATGTCTTGGTTTCAGGATACTGGGTCTTGTTCCAATTAACTACATATTACAAAGCTGTAAAAGGCCACCTTTGCTCTCAGTGGAAGATCTGGTATGTAAAACCGGCGCAGAAATCTATTAAGTGAGAGCACGGTGGCAACGGTGGGGTATAGAGCATAACGACTGACAGGGGTTTCCCTGTGAATACTCAATCATCAGGCTTGAAGGAAAGCAGCCAGTGTGTGCTTCAGAGGGGGTCGGACCGAGCAGCTAGGCAGCACCACCACAGACAAACCTTGACAGTCAGGATCTGATTGCTGTGCAAAGCAGCCAGCGTAGGGAGACCAGGCAATCCCTAAAGGAACAAACAGCAGAACATGGCACAACGCACACATGACATTCAAACACTGGGTGAACAAAAACACTCAAAGGCGGAAGAAGACAACAACCCGGCTTGTGTTCTTACAGTGATCTATCACAAACTGTGCGATACGGAGAAGACTCTCACGGTAACGTGAAGACGCCACGATGAACGACCTGAGGAGCTGCCAGCATTTACATATGAGGCCACATGGGCAGGAAACGGGGAGACAAATTTGCTCAAAAGAAAAACAAACTGAACTCTTCGCAGGAGGAAAAAAAAATAAATAAATATGTGGTTGCATGATTTGCAGCCCTCCTAAAATCGGGGACATGGTTGTGTTCACAATTAAACACCACATTCAAACTCAAAGGAGGTCGTCATTTAAAGCGCCTTTGATTAAGCCCAAATAATGTTCAGCTGTTCATGCAGGCATTTCCTGACATTAGCTTTGCTGCGTCTCTCGGAAAAAATAAACAGCCATGGTCTGCAGCGAGCGTCCAAGCATCAGAGGGATGTCAGTATCAAAAGGTATTATTCAGGATAAGAGAGCATTCCCTAAGCAGAATATGCACCGGGGAACACGGTGATCATCAAGGGGAGAAAACATGATGCAACAGTGACATTACCAAGACCTGGACGTCTCTTTAAAATTAATGAAAGGTCAAGAAGAAACTTTAGCAACCTCGAGGAGCTAGTGGAGTGTTCTGGCTGTTTAATGTAAAAACGATCACCTGTGTTCCTGATATGTCTGGGCTGTAGGGTTATGGTGCCAAGAAAGAAGCCTTTTATGTCATAGAGAAACATCAAGGCTGCGCAAAGTTTAGCAAAAAAGACATTTGAATTTTCCAGTAAGAGTGGGAGGAAAATGTCGTGTTGTTTGAACTGATTTTCTAAGTATCCACTGAAGACTCTTAATTTTGGGGATACGGTTTGTATTTTATCAACCACATTGTGTCTCATGCTAGAAGACTGTTTTGATTCCAGGCCCAATTAGGACCCATCTAGCCTGACAATAAATATCTACGGGCCCCACATACACATGAAGGCTGGAAAGTTCTGTTTGAAATAGAAATCTACTTTTTTTTTTTTTTTTTATTGTTAACTACATAAAGGGACTCATGCCACGCTGAGAAGAATTACAAGTAATGGACTTGTTAAATGATTCATAGAGACAAAAGAAAATTTCAATATTTTTATCATAAAATGCTGACTATATTTTGTAACTTTCGAGGATATTGGTAGATTGAGAGGTTTATTGGAAAAATCAATCAAATGGATCTCTTTTAGGCATTCCAAAAGTTCATGTCAGATGTGATCCAGTCATGAAAACTGAATAAAAAGAGAAAGCGTGCTGGGACTTCGCCTCGCTGAAAGCAAGCAATGATTTACAGCTGCATATTAACTTTGATCTGGATCCAGGCTCTGTGACATCTTGGCCACTAAACATGGTTTTTAAATCTAAGTGACATAAATGGACCCTAGTAGGTTTGATTATTTTGTGAGATAGTGTCCATATTTCTGTTTCGATTATGTAGAAGTTTGATTTCCTCGCCTCCCAGACCAAACGCAAAGTCATACGAACATCAACCAAAACATTAGCGTGTTTCACTTACTGCTCTCACACATCTTGTTTTTTAAAGCAATGGCAGGTTTCTTTGGATGAAAAGTTAAAGTAAATAAAAGATGCAGACTACTATGTTAGCGACAGTGTGCCTAAAAGTGAATTCATCAGAAGTTAGCATGAAGTCAGCTAATCAATGTTTTTTTTGGTTCTCATTTTAAAGACCATGGTTTAAATCTATACTATTGAAACAATGGCTTATTATTTCATGTCTAATGTTTGCCTCCAACGAGCCAAGCTTTAAAAATCATTATGATCATTATTTCTCCAGGCTTTTTGAAGGGCTTGGAAAATGTTTGTTTCGATTTCCACCCATTATGAACCTGACCATGACAACCTACTAATTGTGCTTATATAAACAAGGAAATTAAGTCACATTTTTTTGTAAGATTTACAGGCTCTTTTATGTCTGAAACCACTTACAGGTGAGAGTTAAGTGGCCAAATATAAAAAAGATCACGTTCTCTTTGTAAAAGATCCATTAATATATTGGAAATGAGCAAAAATGCAGCCAAAGTAACAAAAAAAGTTGTAATGATCTTTTGAAAGCTTAAGAACACATTGCTGAAGTTCACTTATATTACATGAATATATGTCTCTTTGAAAGAGAAACCCAAAGAAACGATGGACGACCCGAAACTTTTGCACATTACTGTGTTTTGAAAAACTTAGCTGCATATTCTCCAGAACCACGATAAACTGAGGTTGAAGAATAAAAGCTGAAACTTACTTTTATCCCAGTTCTAGTTGCACAGCAAAGGGTGCACCATTCTGGTTGCCCAATAACCACATATTCTCTTGGTTATCTTTAGGCTGCAGGTTGTGCCCGACCACAAATACCCACCATCGCTGAACAGATGAAAGTATTTCTTAAACGACTGGCAGACAATTGTAAACATGCCCTGTGAAAGATCAATCTTCATCTGTAGTCAAGCTCGAGATAAAAATCTGGCTTATCCAAACATGGCTTTTGTGCCATCCCTCTGGTTTTCCAAAGATAATTCAAAAAGCATGGCTCATTAGGAATATGGCTTTCAAGGCAAGCTGTTTTGATTCATGCCTGCAGCAGAAATGAGCAGTGGATACAATAGCCTTGCTGTGTGGAATACTGGAATCGAAACGCAAGTATTTCTCAAGTTATTTACGACCTCAAACATTTCGAAGACAAAGAAGGGGAAAAACAAGAACTGGATTATGGTCGTGGGGAGCAGACAATGCACTTACTCCAGGCATGAGATCCAGTGCGGGGCACATGCAAGATGATACATGTGCTTTTCCAACCGTGCGGAGCCTTATGCAAGAAGAGGATTGCGGAGCAACGCTGCGGGTCAACCATGCTGGCCGGTGTGTATTTGAAATGTGGGAACAAAAAGTGACCTTGTTGCTGCTCGGTCCCCATACCGCTGCAATGCTGATGTCCATGTGTAAGAATGATAATAACATGGTGGCTGACAGAAAATCCTAATCATTTACAGACGGCTTTTGTTTGCTTTGCTCCCAAAGCGGATGTTAGTTATTAGGTGGGGAGCTCTGTTGCTGCTTATGTGCCTGCGGCAGAGGGACTTGATCGAAAGTAAACAGAAAGTAAGATATGAGGCCAGTTCAGAGTCTCCTCAAGCTAATCATAGTCACCAAAAAAACCCTACTATATGGAAAGGCTTTGTATTTCCGTGCTTGCATGGTTTAAAAGCATCCCCTTTTGTTTTGACCCCAGGACGCCCTGCTTGCATGCTGAAAGCAGTCTGGTGCATTGCTCAGGTGGGATTTTGGCTCCTTTTTCCAACAGAAACTGTCTTCAACTCTCTGAGGTTATGGAGGCCTCTTCAATGCACTGAGTGGTTTCCAGAGATTTCCAGCAGGATTGAGGTCAGGTGATTCTAGCTTCTAGTTTCATTTTCTTTCTCTCTAACCAGTTAAGATTTTCCTTTTTTATGCTGAAAAATCCAGACTTCCGTAGGATCTCATCAAGAATGCCTTAGCAAGTTTCCTTTTTGCTTCAGCTGCACAAAGTTTGTCAGTCCCATATGCTGGTACTCAGACCCCCATCATAGCAATAACTTCATAATCAGACACCCTTTTATACCCCTTTAGCTGGTTTCTTGGTTTTGTATGCATTTTACAGCTTTCGCTTAATATGTTCAAATTTTTTTTTCTCATTTTGGTCTTTATTTGAAAAAAAAGCTTAATTCATGGACTTATTTGTTTTGATTTCTTTGTAATTATGGATTACTTTCATGGTCGCCCACACATGGTGTGACTTTGATGGCAAATAGCACTATTCCAAATATATTTCCTGGGGAAACAAGTCATGTGTTCAATACTTTGCACTATAATTTTTATGAGGAGGTAGGGTGTTTTCTTTTGAAGTATTTCTGATTAAATGTTAAAACCGCGACTAGACAAGAAATGACATTTTGAAGGGAAACTTTCAGAAAGTTTCCTAAAGCTAGCCCACGGGCTCTCCAACTTGTGCTCGACAGCTGCAGCTACTGCTAACCCTCAAAAAAGGACCACACACCTTCCTGAGAGATGCACGCAGCCAGCTACTCACGCTACTTACATCCACAAGTGCAGCTTCAGAGGTGGCCGTGTGTTTGTTTGCCAAAACTGGTCGATTCATTATTTGCTGCTTGGTTAACCTCTCATATTTGGATATGACCCGTGACCTTTCTGGGCAGACAAATGGCTGACCCGGACATGTGGGGGGGGGGGGGGGGGGGGGCGGGAGCGGGACGGTTCTCAAATAGGAATCTGTCTTTTGTTTTATTCTGAGGCTAAGCTGATTTAGATGTAACCCGGCGTAAGGAGGACATTATCTTGACATGCTCCGTTGTTTATATCTGCTTTCATATGCTTCTAATCCACTCCGTGCACAGACTCGGTATGAGCCATGAAATGAGCTTCGTTTCCACCCGGATACATGGAACGAAGGTCGGTCACGTCTTGTCCAGCTACGCCTTCATTTCTTAAGTAAAATCTTTCAAAGGCTGTTCCACTACATCCCCTCACTACTCGACTATAGAACGTCAATATGCTGCCCAGAGAAAGCAAACAACATATTTCTGGGAAGTGATATACTCTGCATTCTGCCCTGTCATTTCTTTAAAATATGTGTTAAGTTTTTAACTATTAAGGGACAAAGTTGCTGTAATAGAACTAAATTTGTCCTCAATAGTGCCTTTTCTCCTAAAATAAATACTTTGGCAATTTATACCCACTGTTTGTCCCAACGTACTTCCATTAGATACCGATAAACAAACCTTTAGCACCCATTGTTTTAACTAATGTGTATCAGTATGTTTCTGTTTGTAGTTCAGTATCTAAATGGGGAGATACACTGAGAAGCAAAAAGTACTCATACCTGCTTAAATGTTTGAGCTTTTGTGATGATAAAGCTATGATAAAATGTAATGCATGTCATTAGGATTTTAAGTGATACACCAACACAAAATAGTATAAACACAGAATGCAAATGATGCATGGCTTTAAATTGAAAGAAAAAAAGTCTAAATCAGCGTGTGGTTAGAAAACAATATGCCACGCTTTGAATGTCTCAAGAGAGTAGGCACTGCTCAATCTGTCATCTAAAAAGATGAAAAGGGAATAAAACAACTTAAGGGAGAGGGAAGATGGTCAGAGAAGCTAGGATACATGAAAATCCAAGAAGAAAACCTGCTAAAGGCTGCATGTCTTTCTGACTGGGGCAGAGGTTTACCTTCCAGTGGGAGAAACCAAAGCAATAATGGAATGGTTTAGACAAAGCACTAGCATTGAAGGCTTAAACCCAATGGAAAATTTGCGACAAAACCTAAAAAAAAAAAATTGTGTTCAACTGAGCTTGAGTTATTTTGTAAGAAAGAATAGGCAACATTTTAATCTCTACATGTGAAAAGATGGCTGTAATAGCAGCTAAAGGTTGTTCTAAAGTATTGATTCAGGGTGGCTGAATACAAATGAATGTCTTAGGTTTTTTTTGTCTAGAAATATGTGAAAATGTATGATTTTTGTACAGTTTTGCAAAAAAAAATTTCTCTACTTTGCGTTGGTGTATCCCATACATTATAAAGATGTATTGTATGTAGAAATTTGCCACATTAGTACAGATTGACGCATGGTCAGTGAAAAATACGCGGCTGTCGATCGTTCGCTGCTCTACCGACAAAAGGCAGGTAATAAATCAACCAAAACTGCAGAAGTCCAAAATATCAAAGGGATGAAATGACCAGCGCATAAAAAAAAAAAAAAAGCGTATACAAAAAATCAACTCCAAGGCTGGAACGGCTGCAAAATCAAAACATAAAAGTCTAAATTTTGTTTCCTTCAACAATGCAGCGCAGGCAACACTTTTTTTAGTTGTAGTTGCTACAAACGTGGGAATTTACTCTGGGGAAAGCCAGACCTAACGTCGGCTATAACATAAGGGACGCCTGTGAGAAGCATTAGACGTGCCACTTGGAGACCACTAATAGAAGTTCACCGAAAGGGTCATCTGCTCTGACTCTCAAATCACACAGAAAACGCGGTGACGCTCGCCCGGAGCACAGCCGACAACCTTCCTCGGCGAACTACTGACGTCTGGGTGGGCGCCAGCTCTGAAGTGGGATCAGATCCGTTTGAGAGACGGCAGGAGCTCTCCTGACAAGACGGGCCGTGCCGCTGAGTTCTCTTTTTGTGGCGTGCCAACCTCCGTGTGCTCTTTGGCCCATTAAAAATCAATTACAGGCGTTCAAAGTGACTCTGACTAGCATACAGTCCGCCCTTGATGAACCACAGCAGAGACAGAGGAAGTGAAAGTGTGCGCATGCATGAGCACATGTGACCCCTCTTAATGCAGTCTACTTTAAACAAACCTGTGCAGTCTGCCTCTCAGGAGGGGTGGCTCATTTTTTACCCATTATTGAAAGGGAAAGGGAAAGCTGCGCCGACTGCTGAGCGGAGATAGGCTGATTCGTTTCGGAGTGCGTCAAGCATGGAAAAGCACTCACATTAGTATCATTTAGATTCTGTGCTTTCATAAAAAAAATAAATAAATGCCAGACTTACAGAGCTGGAAATGATTAAAGCGGGGAATATGCCAAATCGCATAGAGAACCGAGGATAATACCAACTTATTGTGAGGACAGAGCTGCTGTTTGAATGTAAGTGAGACTAAGCAGAGCTCGTCGGCTGGTGGGAACGAACTGCAAATTAAATCCAAAGACAAGAGGTAAAAATTTGCATTTTTCAACTTGCTAGAGGACTCTGGGGCGCGCTTCCCAAAGTGTCTCTCACGTCCGCCCACCGATGTGGAAATAAGCAGCGCTGGGATGCTTGTTGTGTTTGGCTGCATTGGAAGAACTCTATCCCAGGAATTTCATGCATTTCAAACCTTTTGCCCACAAATCTGCCGGGGACAGACACACACACACACACACACACACACACACACACACACACACACACACACATTCATCTGCTAATCACAAAGAAGTCAGAGCAAACCGCATACCCGTGGTCCCTGGTCACCTTGATCTCCCTGCAAAAGAGAAGAAGAAAAGAACAGAACATGTCTCAGAATCTGGGGGCAAAATATACAGGAACACGTGGATAAATACAGCAAAGCGGCAACCAAGCCGAGACTCGCACCAAAGTCGCTCAGGCAAAATTCAGAACATATTGATAAAGTGAAATAATACAGGAACCCTCAGCTATTCATTGTGGTTGAAAGTAAAATCACTTATGATAACATGGGATGACATGAATTGGATATGTGAGAAGGAGAGAAGAAGGAGAGCGGTGGTGTGAGGTTTTTGGCGAGGGGGGCGGGTGGAAACCGCATTTATGCCAGATTTATTTGCCCCAGAGATCTTCTGGCCATCTGCCTTTTCTGGGGGTGAATGTCTGTGGGAGGAGGCCGGCTCTGTAGGTTAAAACATTTGGTTTCGAGTCAATCCGTACGCAGACTGTGGCTTTATCGCATTAGAGTTAACCCCAAACAAAAGCGCCCCCGTTGTTTAAAACAAGCAAAGAGAGAATAAACGCTAAGAGGTAAATTAAAACCCTAATGGGTCTAAACTGAGCACCTTCACACCATCTTCTTCAGCTGAGCTTTGGTCCGCAGTAGTATAATAGGCTGAGCGACTTATCACGCATTGGATGGGAACTGAGCTCAAAACAAACTTCACTGCAATTTCAAACAAAAACAGTTCTTGGAATTTTTGTCATTTTTCATCGAGCCGTTTTGCCAAAACCAAATTAAATGGGAAAACAGTTGCAAATGACCACGCCGACAGAACCTTTGTTCGTGCTGGGTGGGGGAAAAGGAGGGGGGGGCACAGTTGTTTTGGGTTTCATTAAACTGCCGACGGAGTAGTTTACATGAGAGGAGCGGACACCGATTTAATCAACGTGGGCCCTGATGCTCGTGGCTTTCAAAACAAATGTTCTACTGTAAATCTGGTAGTGAGAGTCGGGCCATTGTGCTCATGGAAACATAAAAAAGATTTGATTTATGCCGCTGGTCAGGGAAAACAACGAGCGTCGTTCTACACCCTGCCTTAAAAGAAACTAGCCGTTCCCAAGGAGCGCAGTCTGGCAAAGATGACGACCGTGATCTTCGTTTCCTCTGGTCTTTGACTTTAGCTTGGGTGGGAAGAATTCAGTTTCACACAAGAATCTTGAAACAGCTCGAGTGATGTCAGCGTCTACAGCGGGAACTTCTGGTTATATTATTCAGTTCTGGTCCAGAAGCAAAGGTAGACGCCAGGTGATGGATAGCCAGCCCGGTGCGGCGGTAGCCGCTCAGAGAGTTCACGGCGGAGATGATGCGAAGGTCGGAGGACAGGCAGGAGATCAGAACCGTGAAGACAGATGTGAGCAGGATAAGCCGAGGAACGAAGCCAATGCCAAGGTCTGGGACGTAGCTGATGGTCAAAGCCAGGTGATCAGAGAGTCGGTGAGGTGCCGAAGGACAATCCGGGACGGAGACGGGTCACAATTCCAGGTTCGGTACACAAGCAGCAGACAGGCTGAACGAGGGCAGGCAGGCTCCATAGTCGAAGGACGGTTCCGGTCAGTACACAAGCAGCAGAGGTCAGGCAGGTAGTCAGGTCAGGCAGAAGTCAGGAATCAGATCAAGCAAACAGGATCAGACGGGAACAGACAGGCTCAGAGATCGAAAGGCAAACCGGTCAGGATCAGGAGTCAGAACAAAGAACGCTAGAATAAATCTCACAAAAGCTCGACATAAACTGGCACTGTTGTCTGGTCTCAGAGGTGGTTATATACTAGTGAGAGCAGGTGGAACAGATCTGAAGTGATGAGGAATGGGCGGAGCTCAGCAAGTGTGTGACATGAGAGATTTAGACCAGGCAACAGTGCCGAAATCATGACGGGTCGTCATCCTGCTGGAAGCTGCGCCTCCACACGAGTCTCAGTTCCTTTGCAGCCTCTTAAATATTTTCTCCCAGAATTAACATATTGTTTAGCTCCATCAACCTTCCCATTTCTCGTCCGGCTTTCACGTTCCCTTAGTTTCCGTTCTTTGACCAGAGCACCTTCTTCCACGTGTTTGCTGTGCCCCCTACTTGTCTTGTGGTGGGGCAGGGCTGGTT
Source organism: Fundulus diaphanus (assembly GCA_037039145.1). NCBI lineage: Eukaryota > Metazoa > Chordata > Actinopteri > Cyprinodontiformes > Fundulidae > Fundulus > Fundulus diaphanus. Next base: position 32,098,418 of record CM073131.1, read on the forward strand.
ATGGCTCTCTTCTTCCCACCTGTTCACAAAGGCCAGATTTATTGCAGGTCGTGTTTATAGAATCTCCCACCTGAGCTGTGGATCTCTGCAGCTCTGATTAATGCTCTCCTTGCCTGGTCTCTCCGTTAAGGTGGACGCCAAGGTCTTTGAAGGTTTGATGTTGCCCCATTTTCTTTCTATTTTCAGATGATGGACTGAACAGATGTCTGCGAGGTGTCCAAAGCTTGGGATATCGTTTTCTAAGCTAACCCTGCTCGAAACCTTTCCACAACCCACGACCTGTCTAGTGCGATTGTTGGTCTCCGTGTTATTGTTTGTTCTCTAATGTTCATGAAAAATCCCCCCAAAAAACACATTGACGTTTGTAACAAGAAAAAAAATGTTAAAATTTCATGCTGTGTGATCAGGTTCATAAGGAGCTATAGCCTTTTAAATTCAAATAAATTCAAAAATACTTCATTAATCTCAAAGGAAAATTAAACATTGGTTTCTTCAATGAGTTGTAGATGCTGATGTCGACATCGAAGGATCCCCTGCAGAGGTCTGTCTTACAGCGGTACTGGAGAAGCTTCTGACTGTCGTACGACGTCCGATGAAGAGGATGCTCAGGGTTGGCCATAAAGCTCTTCATGTTTAGGAAGAATCCTTTGTAAAATCATCTCCAGGGTTTCTAGAGGAGTCCCCAGAACTGAGCCGGCCTTCTTTATCAGTTTGCTGAGCTTCTTTAAATCAATCGCTCTGATGCTGCTACCCCAAGAGGTGAGGGCAGAGGAGACCCACACTCTCCGCAACAGACTTACAGAAGACACGCAGCATCTTGCTGTAAACTCTGAAGGACTTAAGCTTCATCAAGAAGTCCAGACCGCTCTGTCCCTTCTGGTAGGCTGCTTCACTGCTGCGTCTCCAGCCCAGTCCCATTTATGCTCCTCCACCTCCACTTCCAATGCCTTAATTCTTCAGAGCAGCACATTAAGTTTCAATGCCGAAGCCTTCAAAAGTGTTTTCACTTTAAATTTAAATGTAAACCTAGTTTGTAAAAAAAATAAATTCAGGGATTTGATAAATGTTAGCGTTATTCCACAGACCTTCAGAACCATGAAAAAAGCTGTGTGGTTATTTTGCACACTTCATTGTTGTCTTATGGAGCATTGCACATTGAGGCATTTAAGGGTTTCAGCCTGCATGGGACTGTGGCTTTTAACACTCTGTGCTGTGGATTTGTGACCCTTAGAGAGGAATGTTAGCACTGAAACCTAAGGTCGGGTCGACTTAGATTCATATTAAAAGGGAGCAGATGCAGAATTACACTCTCCATAGTCAAATGAATTGCACCCAAAATAAAGGGACGCCCTTGGACATCTTTTTTATGGTTTCCACGCCGCTCACTCTATTTGAAAACTGAAAAATATATCAAAAATTGTCATTTTTTACCCAATAGGAGCTTTCCTAATTTAGACTAAAGCAGTTGCTATTGAAAACTACCAAATTAGTACAACCTAAAACCTTTCAACTATATCTAGACATAATGTCGTCTGGTAAAGAGAGAAAAGATGCAACTTTTGATTTTCAACCCCATATATGCATAATTTAAATCAAAAATGTGTTTCTATTTCTATTTAATAAAACTTTACTCAGGGAGAAAAGGAAAGAAAACATTGCTTCGTTGTTTTGATTAGCAATAATGTAAAACTAGACAGATGTTGAACAAAATTTTCATAACATGACACATTAGAGCTGCTGAATCTTAGAAAAAAGACTCAATTAAGGCATTTTCTACTAAAAGGTTGTATTATATCACCACCAAGACATCCTACTCTTTAAGCTGCCTTCGGCTGTCCATTCGGCATATATCACCAGTGGAGCAACCCATTTCCCACACAGATGTGAGCTTTCAGAAATGACCATGGGAAGTGTGGAATGGAAATTCACAGGGTTGATATACCTTCATAAATGCTAAAATATCTGCGGGCGTAGACAGATGTCAAAAACTAAACGTTAGCTATGTTTAAGTTTCAAAAATGGCCATCTAGCCACTGCTTCACATCACAACAACCTCTTTGGTTTATCTTCCGAGCATTAGCACTACTGAGCAAAGGAGACGCTCTCATTTCAGACATCTATAACTCAAATCAGAATAAGAGATGGGCTCGTTTTTGGTTAAATGTTAAACCAGGTTGTTAATATATTAGTAGATCATGCTGGGCACCGTCTGACTGCAGACTGCATGACATAGTGGAGACAGTCGGGTCCAATTTCCAAGTCAACCTGATGTGAAACCACCCTAAACCTAAGGTGGTCCTGATGTCAAAACAGTAGTGAAACCCTCACTTTTTGGGGTTTTAGAAACAGAATAAAAGTTTCATAATCATTGAACTGGGTTTTTGAGGATTCTTTCCAGTTTGGGTCATTTCAAAGTGTTTTAGATGCTTTGTTAACGTTTTGGATGTAACAGGTGGCTCTAGTAGATTAGACTATGAGTCTCAAGAGATTTTCCTGTATAAATAAAAGATTAATGGTAAAGATGTTGAACTATAAATAATGAAATGCATCCAAGGCTGATTAAAAAAGTGAAATAGCCCTTTAGTTAAGTTTTGAGACAGATGAGACAGATGACAAATTTAGCATTTTCAGTGTTCACAGATAATTTGTTTTTCTCTTTTTTTCTCCTCCATCACTTTTTACCTTATTCTTCAACGAAGAACCAAGCCTACACAAACATTTGTAAGATGAACAATATAAAAATAGAGGGCACTTCTTCAATGCTAATGTGACAGAGTTGTAAACTAGCTGGACAAAGATTTCATTAATCAATGTGCAAGAGATAACAGCAACTACTTTCTTTTATAATTAAAACAGTCTCAACCCTAAATGCAGGGTGTCGATCTTAAAGCACCACTAGCAAAAGCAATAATTGTTTATATCTATTTTATTTTTATATATAGAGCAATTAGGGGCAAATGTCTCTTTCTACTTTAGCTTTAGCACAGCTAGCCAACTGCTGTTTAGTTTTAAACAAAACATTTAAGCTCTTTCATTCAGACCATTGACAAAACATGAGATAAATACTTAATATACCAACAGAAACATCTAAAATTACTCACTTTTTCACCCTGTGGACCTGGAGGACCCTAAAAGGAGACAGAAAAAAGGTTGTTTAAATAACTTTTTAAATAGAAGTAAAACAACAGTGCTTAGTATAAGTTTTAGTTTTTAAATTCCAAATAAAGACTTAACTTGGAGGACTTGAAATGCAACAAAATGTTACAAATATGATTTAGTCACTAAGGAAAAGCCAGAGAAGCCAAAACATACAGTATTTGGGAAAGTGTTATTACAGTTCAAACTTTTTCCCATAATGTCTTGTTACAATGATACACTTCAATGTATTATACTGATACTGTAAAGGGGAACATAAATCATACCTGATTTTAAGTGTTTTAGAGAATACGAATGTGACAAAAAAAATAGCATCTGGATTCAGACCCGTTTTTATGCTAATACCTGTTATTGCAATCCAACGAAAAATGAATTCGCATCAGAAGTCACCTAATTAGTACAGAGTACTTTAACTCTGTACTAATTAGGTGACTTTAAGTAATTTAATCTCTGCATCAATCCAGATGTCCTGTAAAGGCCTCAGGGGTTTGTTAGAGAACATTAGAGAAGAAATGGCATCATGAAGACCGAGGATCACAGCAGAGAGGTCAGAGAGAAAGTTGTAGAGAAGCTAAAAGCAGAGTTAGGTTATAAAACAATATCCCAAGCTTTAAATGTCTCAAAGAGCAGCGTTTGGTTCAACGCCTGAAAAATGAGAGAGGATTGTGCCTCCTATGAAGACAGTGCTGTCTCCCTAACCGAATAACCGGGGGATGAACTACATTCATCAGAGATGCAGTCAAGGAGAGCACCGTACCACTGCAGGGGCTGCAGAAACCCACAGCTCATGTGGGAGATTTTCTATAAAGAACTGCTAGATGCACACTTCACCAATCTGGCCTTTATGGAGGAGTAGCAAGAAGAAATCTGCTGTTAAAAATAAACAATACAAAAACTCCCGTTTGCTGTGTCCCTTACATCCAATTCAGGAGACGCAACCAAAGTGGAAAATGGTAACATTGAACTTTTTGGCCTATTTTTAATATGCTATGTGTCGCAAATCAATTCAACAATGACCTGAACCCACAATATCCACCATAAAACACGGTGGTGGCCAAAAATCTGATTTTGAGCAGGGAAGCTGGTCACAGATGATGGGAAGAAGAATGGAGTTCATATCTGAACAATCCAGGAAGAAAACGAGGAATTGGTCAAAAGTTCACCTCCCAGCAGGACAATAACCCTAAACATACAGCCAGTCCTACGATGGGACGGTTTAGGTCAAAGCGTGTTCATTTGTGAGAATGGCCTAGTCAAAGCCCAGACCTAAATCCATCTGAGAATATGTGGCACAACTTGTAATTTGACATTCAGAGTCTTATTCCTGATTTAGATTGAGCCATTTTGCAAGGAACAATGAGCAAAATGTTCAATCTCTAGATGGCTAAAGTTGGTTGATACGTTGTGTATTCTTTAATTTATATATAAAAAAAACATGCATCGTTTTCCTTCCACTTCTCAGTTTTGACACAAAAGCTATATAAAGACGTCTAGGTTTGTGGTCAAACTATGCAATAAAGCTCATGAGGTAGGAATACTTTTGGCACTGCAGCTCAGTATCTATCAAGGTCAGAGAAATGTGGTCGCCACGTCTCTTTATCCATAAACTAAGGAGGAGACAGAGTTTAGCTGGAATCCGCCGTGAGTACTTTCAGGCATCTTTTTTCAAGGATTTAATTAAAATCCACTGTCACAGACTGGCAAGCAGTACCTAGCGTACTGTAGACAGTAGGACTTATAAAAACATACAATTAAAACATAAAACAGACCCAAATCAAGTCAATGTTTACTTGGAGGATTAGATCCAACAATCACCCGACCAAATACTGGCAAGCATGAGTCGAAATGCAGTATGTACTGGAGGAAGACGGCTTTCTTTTTATTGCACAAAGCAGCTCTGCCTCCAGCTTGCCAGTCAGACGACAGCAGCTCCAGGGTGGCTTCTGCAAACGCTCAGGGTCAAAAGAGACAATTTGACAATGAGCAGCGCATCCATATGGATGGGTGCTTTAAAACAATAACTTTAGCAGTCAGGTGGAAAGGTGAAGCCCACGTTGAGCTCTTTTCCTGCTCTAAGGTTGAAGATATGGGAGAAAAAAAAGATGCTGACTTTGGATTTTGATTTCTCAATCTTGAGACAGTGATGTACAGAAACCTATTGGTAACGAAAAGCTGCCGTTTCATCTGCATTTGAATATTCAAATGAAAAAAAAAATCTAAAAAGAAAAAAGTTACGGCAGTACAGCTGCCAGCAGCACAATCCAGTTGACTGTATCACTTAATTTGATGACATTAATGTAATTCCCTTGCTTGGATGATGTTCCCTTGAATCAATAGACCAGCGACCCAGAATTGCAAGCTTATAGATACAGACAAGCTTGAAATGCACTGGCACACAGCTACACAGGCAAGAAGTGAAATGCAGAGGTAGCTCAGCAGTCTCTCGTTGCCAGTTTCCAACAGGCTGCTCAGGGGGACAAGACATCCGTGGCCAGGTTTCTGCCTGTTCTCTGCCACTGCAAATTATTTTCATGCTCAGCTAACTATCTCTAGCTTCTTTGAGTATATATATATATATATATATATATATATATATATATATATATATATATATATATATATATATATATATATATATATATATATATATATATAGAGAGAGAGAGAGAGAGAGAGAGAGAGAGAGAGAGAGAAGTGCATGCAACCCCAACTCAATCTGCCTGGGATCTTTCTCTTTTCTTGCCTCTATCACAGGGTTGTTCACCTGCAGTGCAACCTCACATCAGCGCATAGATGGAGGTGTTCAGGTTTAAACGAGCGGATTTTAAATGCAGCTTAAATCATCCGAATGCGCTCCATGAGGTGGTCCCGCTGCTCGGTACTTAAACCGCTACATAAAGAGCAACAGCAACCCTTGTAAACATGAAATGCGTTATTGTAAAAAAAAAAAAAAAAAAAAAAAACAATGTTTCCGATCGCGGTTTCTCTGGGCAGGAATAGCAGAGCCAACACGTTGAAGTAAAATGGACCTTTTACATTTATATTGATGCTGAGGCGTTCCAAAAACAGCTAACTGGGTTTCGGGTGTTTTCCTCAACATGGGCTGGAGCGTCAGCCTCTACCTGGGCATGGAAACTGGCTTTGACACAATGAAAGGCAAAAAGACAGGCTGTTGTTGCAAACCTGTGTATTTCTGCTGCAAACAAGCGCAAACACACACAAACTAAATACTGCCGTCCGAGGAAAGCAGATCCGAAAGCTTCTCGCCTAGTCTTGGTCTGTTGATGGACAGACATGGCAGGAAAAAGTCTTTGTTGTTCTACCACCACAAAGGTGAACATGTGGAGTTTCTTAAAGGCCATAAACCATGTGCTGTTGTCAAATACAACCAACAATGACAAACCTTCAGCTGGGATGGCATGAAGGCAACCAATGTGTAGAAAAACGCTTCATACATACTGTTAAGGACGGTGGGGGATCTGTTATGCTTTGGGCTGTTTCCCGTAAAAAAAAAAAAAAAAGGCCCTGGATAGCGTGTTATAGTTTATGGCATAATGACCTCTTAAATATAAGGACTCTTTCAATAAAAGTCTGCCAAAAACTTGTCAAGGGGTAATAATTAGGCCCTTTAATGGCGACATTTTTAAACAAATGACACATATATACATATATGGCAACTTTACAACACTGCCCACAATAAAAAGGGTAAGTTGTACACTGGGTACAGCAGCACATTGACATTTTATATGTACGCCAACACTGCTACCGAGGCAAAAATAAATAAATACGATACTATTCTGCCTTTCAGCTCAAGTTCCTGTCTGCAGATCAATCAAACTTTAACAAAAAAAAGCCAGAACAACTAGTGGGACATTAGTTTATTGTGGCCAATTATGTGACTTGACTACTTTAATTCACACTTTACTGAACTTAGACACACCTCACCATCAGCTTTTCCAACTTGTGCTCAACACAAGTGTCCATCTTCCTACTGGGAAGCTGAGCTCACTGGCATGCCAGAGGATGGATTTTCTGTCTCTTAAATGTCCGAAAGGGCTTGTCTTACTGAAATCTGTCTGAAGCGCTTGAGCCTCTCCGACGCTAAAAATCAGCTGACCAGCTGCCTTCTGCTACCCCAACGACGAGGCTCACGCTTAGAAGAGATCGGGAGCTTCCAGCCTTTGCAGCCAGGACACGTTGCCTTAAGATAACAGGCAGGAAACTTTGACTCCTTTGATCACTTTTTAAATCTCATCTTTTTTTCCAATGACATTTAACAGGATGAGCAGAGAGTTTTGTTTCATTTTATTCTTCCTGTGTTTTATGTGTGGATTTTTCGGTCACAGCATTTGTTTTCAGGCAGTTTTTTGATGCTATTTTGTGCCACACTTTGGTTCACTTGATGTTGATTTAAGTTGGGAGATGGGGGCATCCGGTGCAACTACGGGTCTTAAAGTGCAAATAAAAAGAGAGAAGAACAAAGCAGTCATGTTCTCCATGTCTTTCGCTTCACTGCTAACAGCACGAACCCAAGACTGCTCAGACTTGACAGCTTGATTTTTACAGAGCCTGGATTTCGGACAGTTGGCTGACGACAGCCTGGATGTTCCTGTTCTGTTTGGGTCTGTAGCATAAGGTATCCATTTCTCCCAGACAGTGCATGTTTCCACTGCTCAATGGCCCGTCGCAGACGCCTCGGAGTCCTGAGAAGCCTCCCCTGCCTCTGGACAAGATGAACATAATCCTTGTATTTTGTCCAGTACAGTCATTAACTGTATTTGTGCATTAACTCCCTTTACTTTTGAGAATTTCTCCAGATTTTTTCATCTTTGTATTACTTATGAATTAGTGAATAGAAATATGCTTGCATCCCAAATCTCAATTACCTCAATGAGTAATTATCAAACAAGTCAGACGACTAATCCTTAGAACTATGGGTTTTACGGACATTTCCAGTTTAATATAACTTTATTAACTTTTGTCCTCATAACCGGCCTGACATTTTCTCTACTGTTCAAAACTTTAAACTTTTTTTATTAGAACTGGAACAACCGAGATTAGATCTGTCTTTCAAGCTCTTTTACTCTGTCATTTTGAAATGACACTTATATTGATAATTAAAAACGAGAACATTGCATCAGTCCACAAAGCATTTCCTGGCAGGAGTTCATTTGTCTCCATAATCTTTATGACCGAAAGCTTTTTTTCCACCTGCTCATTATACTAGTCATCGTTTGCACATCATTTGCAGGCAACACCCACTGGAGCTTTTCCAAAAGCTTTAAACAGGTACAATCAAAGCCTTTTATAGAGAGTATTAAAATAACTCTCCTGGGAGAAGATTTCAAAGGAGCCAACTGTACTTCAGAGGAATTTCTACTTGTCAAACCATCGCTTTGGCTTCTTGGTTTCAGTCTCCACCCCACGAGGGTTACTAATCAGCACCTGTGTTTGGTTTTCTCATCTTCTTAAAGAGTCAACACCGACTCCTCTTCGTAAGCATCCTGCCAGCAGATCCTCCGCAGCTCACACTTATTTTTCTGTTTGATCAAACGTAGTTGTTTTGCATTTGAAACTTTATTGAAACAAACTCACTTTTTAGCAGAGAGCGGTGTGTAAACTATTAGTTCTTTTGTGGGAAATCATCATAAAGAGCCGTTAAAACAAATGTTGTATTCACGGTAATCTCTTTTTAGGGAGTGCGTCTCCTGTTTAACAGCTACTAAACAGTATTTAGGTTTGAGGAACTTTGAAGACTTGCTGTATAATGGTCTTCGAACAACAAGCTCTAAACTACCACTATGGTTCGGGATGGGGACACCAATGAATTCCTTTATGAAAGATAAAAACCTATCTATGCTGCGATGACGCCGTTTCCTACCTCGACTTTTATGACGGCATGTCTAAAAATGTTTTTTTCCCCACTTCGTCTAAAAGTGAAGGGAATGAAAAATTTTGTTAAATACAGAGAAATACTGAGTATGCCGCTTATAAGCAGAGAAGGTTACATTGCTGTCAGAGTTGCCAGATCTTGCGAGAGAAACAAGCGACCAGCTCTATGAAAACAAGCCCAACAAGTGACCCACAGCCCTGAAGTACGGAGGCTGTTTCTATTCAGTAAAAATGCACGTATTTAGTACAGTATTTTCTAACTTTTGTCAATGGGTGGGGGTGGGGGGTTTGCTGCTGACAGATATTCCTGCCAGCTCATGTCGTCTGTGACGCAGCAGGAGCACGAGCAGGTCACGCAATAGCACTTGTCGTGCAGCGCAATAACCAGGAAAAGGGGGTTCTATCAGAAAAAGAAGCCCAAATAAGCCACTTCACATTGAAAAACAATCCCAAAAAAAAAGCACATCCCGCCACTCAATTTACAAACAACTTTAGAGGAAAGACAAGCCCAAAGTCGCTTGTAATGATCGGACTTGGCAACACTGATTGCGGTGACGCCAGGTCTTTTCAATACTGGGTTAGCACATCTGGCTAAAAGTTACTTAGCATTAGCCAGGCTGGAAGACAGAGGAAAACATAATACTGTTGTTATCTCCATGTGGTGGAAAAACCTGGCGTAGCTTAGCATAGCTTGCTCAGTTAACAGCTCCAAAATGTAGCCAAATGTAAAGCTCTGTGCTCTTTAAATGCTAATTTTTTTTTCCCTCATTGACTCCTGCTTGTGTCTGAAAGGCTGCATTTGACTGACAATCAAAAATCGAGGATTTTTCATTACAGTGGTAACCGATTTCACTGGAAATGTTATTATAGTAATGATTAAAGCTGGTCATTAGTTTACCCTGACACGGCTGTCTCTAAGAACAGAACACCTGAGACTAGACATAAAAGTTTTCCAAACTTAATCAACTTCTAGAGTTTCAACCTGTTTGCCTGAAATGTTCCGAGAACTGGAGAAGCTCCAGCTCTGCGCGGTAAAATGTTACTCCAAGGCTGAAAACAAAATGAGGAATCGTGTCCAATAAAATCTAAGCTAAGAGCACAGAAAAAGATCCAAGTCCCCAATTTGACAGATCGGCCAGATCCATCCTGATGCAACCACCGACTACCCAAAAACATCTTATGGGTTTTGCAGTAAACACGAAAATCCTTACCAACTCAAGGAGATGTTACAGAGAGCTTGACTGCAGTGGCTTTATCATTGTTCAGACTGTTTACACATAAAATGTGAAGACAAGTTATTATTTTATAAAAAGGAGACACTTTTCAAAACCACGTCTTTATTGTTTCTGCCAAACTCACTTTGTTTACTGTTGGGAAAAGGAAACTCATATTTTTCCTTTCAGCAATACCAGCCAAATTTTTATTGAATACCCTATTTCAAAGTCGCGCTTTTCTAAAACCAGAGGCATCCTACGAAAATGAAACGTTCCATTTTCGCTCGTGAAACATGTTTCCGGGGCACATTTCTCGCATATGGCTGTCTAGTTTTTTGGGATTTCGACACACATTTGGTGTCATTGTCAATCTTCCAAAAGAAACCAAAAAAAGCATTAAACTGGGGACCCAACCAAGAGGGAAGATTTGAAAAAAAAAATCCTAATTGCTCATAATCTATGGCTTGCTAAATTGGTTTCCTATTTTGTAGAGGAAATATCAATCCCTTAACCCCATGACCCTTATAACGAGGGAAAGGGGACAATTAAAGGTTTTGTGATACCACTAAGAAATCTAATGATTTAATTTACGGTTAGTCAACTCCATCTGAGCGTACTGACTCAACAATCTTCCTATCCCTTTTAGAAAATAGTGATGCTCAGGGTCACGTTGTTTCTCTAGATTTCAGGAATCCCCAGCTTTGATACAACATAACTGGTGAACGTAATACCTATTAAATCTTCCAGCACCAAACAACCTCTCTTCATACATTTTGCCGTTTTTATTAACAATATCCATGTCTTTGTTTAATGCTGAACGTATGAAAAGTTCTCAATTCCTGCAACATGTCTTTAAAGAAACTGAACATGTAATTCTACATTTACTTTTGTGTTCATTCTTGCATTTGAACTATTTCCAAATCCCATTTAAGTTTAGCACCATCGTTTTCCAGACAATCTTTAAGTCTGAAACGGGTCGGGTGTTTTTGGTTGCATGTTTTCCTTTGAACAACAGGCTGTTGGGTGCAAAGCTGCAGCACTAAATTCACTTACTGATATTCAGCAGACTGGTTAATGACGAGAAACCCCGACGTGATACAATCCATAACATAACATCTCATGCTCATGATGCTGTCAGGATTTATTGTGGATCACTGGAACAAAATGAGAATCTACTCTTCATTTCCAGAGATCCATGGGTATCTTTTCATTTCATGCCAAACCATGACCATGGTCTCCTGTAGAAGTCCTGAATGGGCTCTTAGAAAAAAAGAGAGGAGGAAACCTCTGCCACCTTTAAGAGTCGACCATGAGAGAAAAATGCAAGGGTTTGTGGGAAAACCATGGAAAAGGCAAAGGGAACATCAGCCAAAACCTCAAACGACGTGGAGAACACTGTCCTACAAATCTGACAATGTCACTTACATCACTTCATATTAAACTGGAGAAGCATGTGATGTTCAGTGAAAAGATTTTGGCATGGAAATCTGCTTCTGATGTGCCTTCTGCAAAGCTAGTTACACTGGCAACACATTTATTGTAGAGTAATAAATGTAGAATTTCACTGCTGTTTTAAAGTACACCGCTGTCATTTTGTAAATGTACTTTTATTGTATCGTCCCATATTACCATTTTTCTATGAAAAGGCTTCATAAACGTATTAAGTTATTAAACGTCACATACTTACTCCATTAGTTAAGTTGGATTCAAAGGTCACTAATGCCTTTCAATGACAAACTTACTTAAAGTTTTGACCAAAGTATTAGCTTAATTTGAGATATATTAAAGAGTAACTCACCCCCGTCTCCAACAGCAACTAACAGCAATATTGGTTCGAAATTCAATGCAAGGCCACCGTTTAACCCTAGGAGGGCGCCCCACTGACGGTTTTAGACACAAAAGCAGGATTTAAACAAATGTGCAGTAAATTATCAAAAATAATCACCAGAAATAGACGGCACTACAAAACGACCATGTCAACAGTTTATTAGCAAGAAAAAAATAAGTTGATTTGGGGGCGAGTTACACTTTAAAGGATTTTTCAGGTCAATGTGCAGCACTGGGAGTGTATCGATGCTTCGTGCGAGCTCATTCTAGGTTGTAGCAGTCTAGCCTCAGACTGCTGTAACCGTTTTCAACCTAAACACGTCGATCTAAATCCTGTCCAGTCAGAGTGCAACAGTTGGACAACCCGTGAGAAAAAAGTTCTGCCACGGCGTCGTGGCGAGAACAAGCAGGGAGACCTCCCGTGGCTAAGAGACTGAAACGACGCAGTTCGCTGTGGGAGTGAGAAAAAAATGGACCGGTTCTCGTGGATTATGTAGCAAAATAAGTCGGGCCAAATTCCCTGCTACGCTGCGTGGACACCAGGTGATCAGCGACGGAAACTATTTCTCTGTGCTTTCCATTGAAGGTTCCTCTACCAAATTCTAAGTCATGTTTAGCTGCGATATACAGATCGCAGATAGCCATCTGTACATATATTCATAGTACATATTCACTTGTAAACTCTGTTATAATAACAACCATCTGTATATTGTGCTATTGTATGCTATTGTACATATCTGTAAAAACTCTATTTATAGTAATATCCACCTGTATATTATATTCGGTACATATCCAGCTGTAAATTTAGTTCACAATACTAGTTATCTATATATTATATTCATAGGACAAATCTATCAGTAAAATTCTTTCTATAATAGTATACATCTCTATATTTATTCAGTAAAAACCCATGTCCTGTACATATGGAACCATTGTTTATCCTGCACTTGCTGCCATTGCACTTCTGGTTAGACCTAAACTGCATTTCGTTGCCTTGTACCTGTACCTAAAATAAAAAAAATAAATAATAAAGTTGAATCTAATCTAATCTAATATCAATCCTTCTCTGCCTGGAAGCAAATCATTTTTTTCTTCCACTGTTGGGCTGAGGTGGAACCTTTGTTGTAGAAATATTTAAAGGCACTTTTTCATAATAGTAAGAAACACAAAATGCTAAAATTTTGTTCAGCTGAATGGGCTCTGCTAATTAATTGTGATGGTGCTTTTGGAGAGAACACTCGTGAGTCGAGTCAAACCAAAAACCCACCCATGGCTTTTATAGTCAGATGCTTACTTTCCCCAAAATAACAGCCACACATTCATTGGGAAGCTTTTTAGAGATATTTAAAGAGGTACAAGGATGGTGGAAAACGTAATGAAATTTGTTCTCTCCCCCCCCCCCCCCCAAATTGGGGTTTTTTATTTGCTCTATTCCCCATGTTTCTTATTTCCAACATATTTGTTTTTTAGCAGCACCGGTGCTCTTGGAGTGCAATTCCAGGAACCACTCATACCAAATTACAAGTTACAAAACACCCCATTTCTGTCAGCGCAAATCAAAATTGTCTCACGTTCCTCTCCTACTGTAACGTGCTGCAAGCATAATGGACGAAAGCTCGGCAGAGCTGGCCTAACTTAACAACAGCAGGCGTGGGGCTGGCTTGTGTCCACATCTTTGGCTGTTGTTGACATGAGCAAAATAATTTCTCTCGGGTTTGGCTGAGAAGCGGCTTGTACAGTCTTTGTGAAGCAATCCACATAATCCAACGAGATACAAAACGTCAGTAACAACGGGATCTGCATGTGACCTCTGTCTGGCTGCAGTCGTATTAGTTTTCATCATGGTGACCAGTTAAACTTATGGAGGTCCAGGGTAGCAGTCCATCAAACAGAGCTCACATCCTCTCCGTAGAAGCTGGGCCAAATGGGCTGGCAGCCGTTTCTGTAGCCCAAACTGCCGGCCACATGGATCCAATCATCTCACCCTGAGGCGCTGGCATCTCTAAAGGCCCCGGCCAAAAAAACGTCTGCTTTTAGAACCTTCACAGCTCCCTCTCACGTGGCTACATGATATTAATAAACATGCGCGTACACAGGAAGTTAAGCTAAGTAATCTTCCATGCGCCCAGTGTCGACAGGGAACGAATGAGGGAAGAAGGGGCAGGTGAGGGACGCCGATCACAGTCCAGAGGCAAAAGGGCCAAAGCGAAGGTCTGAAAGGAGCGAGCCATAGCTGACACACTTCATACAGTTCAGAGATACATTGTGTTTGTCATACAGTGAAACGAAAAGACGGGTTTAGATTTTACACGAGTCTGGAGAACGGTTTAACTTGGCAGTGTTTTTAGAAATATGCTTTTTCTGTTACATGTTGGCTGAGAGAACTGAAAGTAGCTTTTAAACCATGGAGGGCCTCATATTGTTATCGTATCCTCAGATTCACAGCACTGAAAGCTCAGTTGTTATCCCCGTCCATGTTTCCACAAGAAAGCAGAAAGGCAATATCCAGACAAAATGGTAATACATAAAAAGGAGTAGGCCGATACGGGCACATGGCACAACACTGCAGTTTGTGCAGGTGACTGGTGTGCAGATGCACGGTAAGTCCTCTCTGCCCGTATGTGGGAGATCTTAAAACTGCTGTAACACGGTTTCCTGTCTCGTCAGGAATTTTGAAAAATGCAAAACAGAGTCTAAACATCAGAAAATTAAATCCATTTTGAGGTAAAATCAAGTATTGCCATGTCTTGGAAGCATGTGTGTCGCTTCTGACGTTCTCTGAAGTGTATACTGACATCAATGTGGGGGAATTCACAGTGTTCTGCTGTGTCATGAAGTCGCCACTATATATATATATATATATATATATATATATATATATATATATATATATATATATATATATATATATATATATATATATATATATAAGGGCTGTCAATCGATTAAAAAAATTAATCTAATTAATTACATACTCTGTAATTAATTAATCTAAATGAATCGCATATAATTTTTGCTGTGAAAGTATTTTAAATATTTAAATTCAAATGATTCAATGAATAATCAGCATTAGATACATTAAAGTTCAAAAACTCTTATTCACATTCCATGCCTTCAGACGTTTTAACATGTGTCGTTGTGGCACATTTGGCACACAGCAACGTAGGGGACACAATGAAAATAGATGAACACTCCCCTCAATATCAACACTTTACAACAGTAAAGTGACGTCCGCGCTACTTCCGGGTTATGCCGGTAGGCAAAAGCAGGACTGTTCTCGCCAATTCTGCAGCATATGTGTGGTACATATGATGTGGGAGGGCTGAAGCTGAATACTTCCAGTTGTCAAATCTTTGGCACCTTAGCTGGTGACCAGATTGTGTATGCTGCCGGTTCAGTCTTTTTCCAGCCTCGACACTTAACTTAATCTAAAGTGTTTAACATTCAAGCGCTAAATAAAGCACTGAAAGATGTATTTTTCACAATCAATCTAAAATATCTGTATAACAAAAATTACTGTTTTAAAATCTGTAATCAGTGAAGGATAATGCAGTTCAGGTTGAGATTTTAAAGTAGAGTTAATCTAGGAAGAACAAAGGGTCTTTTTCAAAGCCAGGTGTCAATACCAAGACATTATTCTAATTTACTTTGGGAAATTAGAAAAAATGAAGAGGCATCGGTGTGAAAGTCACAGGTGTGGAAAGGTCGTACCCATGCTGACAACAGAAGAAGCATGCAGAGAAAATGGAAACGGATTAAAATAACCGGTGACAAAAACAGGACAACACAGAACAACTAGTCAACAACTAATCATTAGTTGCAGCCCTTAACTTTTGTTCATTCTGAATGAATAAATAAATTCAGAAAACCAGAAAACTTGGCCAATTACAAGGTAAGCTGAAAATCTACTAGTTCTAGTCACCTGCTAAGCAATCGGTGCATCCCTAGTTGGTTATTGACCCGCCAACGATCCAAAGAGTTCAAAGGAAAACAACACAAAACCCCGTGACCTACTGTATCAGTTCACTGCGTTGCTGTTTAACCCGATGCCAGGATCCGCTCCTGTTATTGCACCTGAATGGTTGCATAATTTTAACACAGTCAGTGAGAAACCTTGGCACATCTCTATAAGCGCCGTGATTGCTTCCACATATGAGCAGGGAAAAGTCGTTCCAAAACACACATCAGAGCAAAGAGACGTAAACTTGCAACAGACTGAAAGATATTCTCATATCTTTAAGTACACCTCCATCTGTTCGTCCTGCATGGGAACTCTCGGCCATATTAGCGTGGGCCCCGGGGGAACCTTTCTCTTCAAGGCAGGAAACTAATGAAGGACAGGGATGTGAGTAATCAGAGCAGAATGGGCAGGAGGGGATGACCACAAGTGGCTGGTGCTCGTCGCGGGAATCTGGGCGCAGAGGTTAGGCAGGGATAGGAAAACCACACTGGAAAACTGTCTTGGGAATGGCATCTGGTTCCCATATCCACAATGTATCACAATTAGCCGGCATAAAATGGCTTTAATGTGTGTGTGTGTGTGTGTGAGCGTGTCTGCTTGTTGTTATGTGTTGGACGTCCCTGTGGGAGAGGGGACTCTGCGAACTGAGCAAAAATATAACTGATAGTGCGGCCGATTACGCGCGTGTGTGTGAGAGAGCGATGTCAGAATGTAAATACAGCCTGGATGGATTCTCTGTCGTGAAGTGTCTCTTCTCTCCTCAAAGGGGGGAAACATTTAAACACATTATAAACAGAACGAATTGTCCCTATGTCCGACATAAGCAAATGTCTGACCCAGAAAAACCCTCGTTGTGTTGGAAATGAAATTTGGAAAAATGTACAATGTTCCAGGTGGGAAAGTATTTTACTCCAACCCAGGGTCTTCTGTTCACTCTATTAAAACCACACACTCAGTGCTCTACATTTCTTCTCATTAGATGTTGTGAAGAGGAAGGTTGGTCTGAATTCAAGGAATGTGAAGCTTTTTTTTTTTTTTTTTTTTTTTTTTACAATAAGCATACAATTTAAACCGGGCAAGTCCTGTGAGTGTTCAGCCTGCTCAGCGAAAAGTTTCCTCCTGGCTGCCCCACGTCCCAGTGAGTAAAGCTCTCCCCCGAAAAACAGCTAGAGCTGATGGGCACTGACTGAGCGGCCAGCGAATAGCTAAAAAGGTCAAGCTCTGAGTGTGGTCACACTGAGTGCAAGCAAGCTTCCCTGGGCACCGCTGTCCTTACAAGCCCAGATCCATGCTGTCACGTCACATAGATCCACTCTCAGCTCTAGGCCGGGTCTCCTCTGTGTCACCGTGCCTTTGTGCTCTTCTTTATTTCATCTTATGTCCAGTGCCTTGCAAAGGCGTCATTACCGCTTAAACCTTTTCTCGTGTTGCAGCGGCAAACTCGCATGGCATCTATTGGGATTTTATGATTGACAGGCCAATTACCTTAAAAAAACAAATAACTAGTAAACAGAGTGGACCTGTGTGACTTAGTTTTAGCATAAATCCAGTTGTTCTTCGACGCCCTCAGAGATTTGTTGAGGGCATCATAGCGGACCAAAGAAAAAGGTCAGGGATTTAGAGGTTTAGAGCAGTGTTTGGTTATAAAACAATATCCTGAGCTTCAACGATCTCTTAAAGAACTGTTCACAAAACGGAGCAAGAGAAAAAGGCAGAACTGCAGACCTACCATAGCTACACTGACAGGCCAGGCAAGGGCGGCATTAATCAAAGAAGCAGCTAAGAGGTGGTAAACATGCAGGATCTGCAGAGATCCACTGTTTAGATGGGAGAATGTCACCAGGGCAACTATTAGTCGTGCACTTCATGAATCTGACCTTGATGGAGGAGTGGCAGGAAGAAAGCATTGTTGATATAATGCCATTAGATGCCGGATTTGCAAGCTGCCTCGAGCAATGCGGGGAACACATAAACGTGTGTTAGATGAGACACTAATGCAAAACATTTTGTGTCAGGAAACTAGCACTTCAGATCTCCGTGACTACGCTATGCTCCATTGGGAAACATGGCGGTGGCGGCATCATGCTGTGGGAATGCTTTTCTCTAGCATACACCAGGAAGCCGATTGGAGCCGATGAGAAGATGGATGGAGCCAAATTGAGCTTAACTCTGGAAGAAACCCCTTCAGAGGGTACAGACGACCTGGATGACAATACTTGGACTAGGCCTTCCAACAGAACAACAACCTAAAACATAACACCAAAGCTAAAATTGTGTAGTTTGGATGAGCGGTATCCAGTTCCAGTCCTCAAGGGCTGGTGTCATACATGTTTGAGATTTATCCCTGCTCCAAAACAACTGAATCGATCATCTATGCCTGGTAATGAACTATTAATTTGATTCAGGTTTCTTGGACCAGCGGAACGTCTAAATCATGCAGGAAATAGGGTACACTGACCTCTAGGGGCTCATTTACTAGAAGAGTTTCTTTCTTTGCCTGCTGTCACACCTTGATGAGCAGCTGAAGTCTGCATAAAAGCTTCAGTCATCCAGTGCCACACACCTTCTGTGATTTAGTTGTCTGCGAAGCTTAACCCTGAGTGTCTGGGAGTAATTCTGTGGTTAGACACTCTTGTTTTGGCGAACCGTTTTAAGAAATCTAGTTTTAGACGGGACGTTTGGTGGGGATTCTCTGCCACTTTCTTTCAACTAGTCCTTCTCCAGTTTTGTGTCCAGTCAGGGAGTTTAGGCATTGTTCTTTAGTTTTGATGGATAAGAATTGCTTTAATTTTTAGTCAGGTGGGGGTATTTATGGCTGTTCATTTGGCCTTGGAGTCCCTGAAGTTTACTGCTTCCTTTCTGTTTGTTATTTCATGTGTGAAAACCCTGAACTTGTGCTGAACCAGGTTGTGTCCAGTAATTTTAAAGGTTCTATTTCATGTTTGTTTTAAGCCTTCCAGAGTCAACTTTAAGCAGATATTACGATGAAATATTGCATTTTAACTACAGAGTATTAATTTGTTATGAAATATCACTTGTTTTCTGATGCTATTTTTCTAACCTGGAAGACAGATGCTCGCCTTCACTGCGACGCCGCCTCTCGCTGTGAGAGTGCCGCCCATTTCATGACATC